>OU342742.1:313901712-315101712 GCA_910589775.1 Avena eriantha
TATTTTTTTATTTTTAGAGAGGCTTTTATAAATAGTTTCTAGAAAAATAAAAGGCCCGAAAAAGACCAGAGTTTGATTTGAAATTAAGACGGGGGATATTTAGAAAACAAAAATAGGATTTTCAAAAATAGTTTTAGGCAAAACATATGCATGATGATGACGATGCTCAAATGCAATGTGGCATGATGACATGAGCATGTTGTCATGATGATGCGCAAAACAAAAACACAGCGATTTTATAGTAGTGGTTTTACCGGGGTGCAACACAATGACACTCGTTGTGGTTCATGAGAAGAACACACATGCAATGACACTGGTGGATCCATGTGTGGTTTGTGAAAAGAACAGACATGCAATCACACTAGGTGGATCCATGTGTGGTTTGTTTAGAGGAACATACATGGAATGACACTAGCTGTGGTTCATGAAAAGAACACATATGCAATAAAACTGGTGGATCCATGTGTGGTTCATGAAAAAACACATATACAATAACACTGGTAGATCCATGTGTGGTTTGTGAAAAGAATAAACATGCAATCACACTAGGTGGATCCATGTGTGGTTTGTGGGAAGAACAGACATGCAATGACTCTAGCTGTTGTTTAGGAAAAGAACACACATGCAATGACTCTAGTTGTGGTTTAGGAAAATAACACACATGCAATGACACTGGTGGATCCATGTGTGGTTTGTGATTAGAACATACATGCAACCACACTAGGTGGATCCATGTGTGGTTTGTTTAGCGGAACAGACATGCAATGACACTGGGTGTGGTAACATAACAGACATGCAATCACACTAGGTGGATCCATGTGTGGTTTCTTTAGAGGAACCGACATGCAATGACACTGGGTGTGGTTCATGAAAAGAACATACATGCAATGACACTGAGGATCGATGTGTGGTTCATGAGAAGAATACACATGCAATGACACTTGGTGTGGTTCATGAGAAGAACACACATGCAATGACATTGTTGGATCCATGTGTGGTTTGTTTAGAAAAACAAACATGCAATGACATTGGGTGTGGTTCATGAAAAGAACATACATGCAATGACACTGGTGGATCCTTATGTGGTTTGTTTAGAACCACACACATGCAATGACTCTGGCTGTGGTTCATGAAAAGAACACACATGTAATGACACTGGTGGATCCATGTGTGGTTTGTTTAGAAGAACAGACATGCAATGACACTGAGTGTGGTTCATGAAAAGAACACACATGCCATGACACTGGTGGATCCATGTGTAGTTCATGAGAAAAATAGACATGCAATCACAATAGGTGGATCCATGTGTGGTTTGTGGAAAGAACATACATGCAATGACGCTAGTTGTGGTCCATGAAAAGAATATACATGCAATGACACTGGTAGATCCATGTGTGCTTCCTGAAAAGCACAGAGATGCAATGACACTGGTGGATCCATATGTGATTTGTCGAAAGCACAAACATGCAATGACTCTAGCTGTGGTTCATGAAAAGAACAGACATGCAATTACACTGGGTGGATCCATGTGTAGTTCATGAGAATAACACACATCCAATGACACTGGTGGATCCTTATGTCGTTTGTGAGAAGAACAGACATGCAATGACACTGGTTGTGGTTCATGAGAAGAACACACATGCAATGACACTTGTGGATCCATGTGTGGTTTGTGAAAAGAACATACATGCAATCACACTAGGTGGATCCATGTGTGGTTTCTTTAGAAGAACACACATGCAATGACTCTAACTGTGGTTCATGAAAAGAACACACATGCAATGAAACTAGTGGATCCATGTGTGCTTCATGAAAAGAACATACATGCAATGAAACTGCTGGCTCTATGTGTGGTTTGTGAAAAGAATAGATATGCAATCACACTATGTGGATCCATGTGTGGTTTGTTTAGAGGAACAGACATGCAATCACACTAGGTGTGGTTTGTGAACAGAACAGACATGCAATCACACTACGTGGATCCATGTGTGGTTTGTTCAGAGGAACATACATGCAATGACACTAGGTGTGGTTCATGAAAAGAACATACATGCAATGACACTGGTGGATCCATCTGTGGTTCATGAGAAGAACACACATGCAATGACACTAGGTGTGTTTCATGAGAAGAACACACATTCAATGACACTGTTGCATCCATGTGTTGTTTGTTTAGAAGAACATACATGCAATGACACTGGGTGTGGTTCATGAAAAGAACAGACATGCAATGACACTGGTGGATCCTTCTGTGGTTTGTTTAGAACCACACACATGCAATGACGCTAGCTATGGTTCATGAAATGAACACACAAGCAATGACACTGGTGGATCCATGTGTGGTTTGTTTAGAAGAACATACATGCAATGACATTGGGTATGGTTCATGAAAAGAACACACAAGCTATGACACTTATGGATCCATGTGTGATTCATGAGAAGAACAGACATGCAATCACACTAGGTGGATCCATGTGTGGTTTGTGGAAAGAACAGACATGCAATGACTCTAGCTGTGGTTCATGAAAAGAACACACATGCAATGACACTGGTGGATCCATGTGTGGTTCGTGAAAAGAACAAACATGCAATGACACGGGTGGATCCATATGTGGTTTGCAGAAATCACAGACATAGAATGACTCTAGCTGTGGTTCATGAAAAGAACAGACATGCAATGACACTGGGTGGATCCATGTATGGTTCACGAGAAGAACACTCATCCAATGACACTGGTGGATCCTTGTGTGGATTGTGAGAAGAATAGACATGCAATGATACTGGTTGTGGTTCATGAGAAGAACACACATGCAATGACACTGGTGGATCCATGTGTGGTTTGTGAAAAGAACAGACATGCAATCACACTAGGTGGATCCATGTGTGTTTTGTTGAGAAGAACACACATGCAATGACTCTAGCTGTGGTTCATGAAAAGAACACACATGCAATGAAACTGGTGGATCCATGTGTGCTTCATGAAAAGAACATACATGCAATGAAACTGCTGGCTCTATGTGTGGTTTGTGAAAAGAATAGATATGCAATCACACTATGTGGATCCATGTGTGGTTTGTTTAGAGGAACAGACATGCAATCACACTAGGTGTGGTTTGTGAACAGAACAGACATGCAATCACACTACGTGGATCCATGTGTGGTTTGTTCAGAGGAACATACATGCAATGACACTAGGTGTGGTTCATGAAAAGAACATACATGCAATGACACTGGTGGATCCATCTGTGGTTCATGAGAAGAACACACATGCAATGACACTAGGTGTGTTTCATGAGAAGAACACACATTCAATGACACTGTTGCATCCATGTGTTGTTTGTTTAGAAGAACATACATGCAATGACACTGGGTGTGGTTCATGAAAAGAACAGACATGCAATGACACTGGTGGATCCTTCTGTGGTTTGTTTAGAACCACACACATGCAATGACGCTAGCTATGGTTCATGAAATGAACACACAAGCAATGACACTGGTGGATCCATGTGTGGTTTGTTTAGAAGAACATACATGCAATGACATTGGGTATGGTTCATGAAAAGAACACACAAGCTATGACACTTATGGATCCATGTGTGATTCATGAGAAGAACAGACATGCAATCACACTAGGTGGATCCATGTGTGGTTTGTGGAAAGAACAGACATGCAATGACTCTAGCTGTGGTTCATGAAAAGAACACACATGCAATGACACTGGTGGATCCATGTGTGGTTCGTGAAAAGAACAAACATGCAATGACACGGGTGGATCCATATGTGGTTTGCAGAAATCACAGACATAGAATGACTCTAGCTGTGGTTCATGAAAAGAACAGACATGCAATGACACTGGGTGGATCCATGTATGGTTCACGAGAAGAACACTCATCCAATGACACTGGTGGATCCTTGTGTGGATTGTGAGAAGAATAGACATGCAATGATACTGGTTGTGGTTCATGAGAAGAACACACATGCAATGACACTGGTGGATCCATGTGTGGTTTGTGAAAAGAACAGACATGCAATCACACTAGGTGGATCCATGTGTGTTTTGTTGAGAAGAACACACATCCAATGACTCTAGCTGTGGTTCATGAAAAGAACACACATGCAATGAAACTGGTGGATCCATGTGTGATTTATGAAAAGAACAGACATGCAATGACACTAGTGCAACCATGTGTGGTTTTTGAAAAGAGCAGACATGCAATCACACTAGGTGGATCCATGTGTGGTTTATGGAAAGAATAGACATGGAATGACTCTAGCTGTGGTTCAGGAAAAGAACACACATGCAATGACTCTAGTCGTGGCTCAGGAAAAGAACACACATGCAATGACACTGGTGGATCCATGTATGGTTTGTGAAAATAACAGACATGCAATCACACTAGGTGGATCCTTGAGTGGTTTGTTTAAAGGAACAGACATGCAATGACACTGGGTGTGGTTCATGAAAAGAATATACATGCAATGACACTGGTGGATCCATGTGTGGTTCATGAGAATAGCATACATGCAATGACACGGGGTGTAGTTCATGAGAAGAACACACATGCAATGACACTGTTGGATCCATGTGTGGTTTGTTTAGAAGAACAGACATGCAATGACGCTAGGTGTGGTTCATGAAAAGAACAGGCATGCAATGACACTGGTGGATCCTTATGTGGTTTGTTTAGAACCACACACATGCAATGACTCTAGCTATGGTTCATGCAAAGAACACACATGCAATGACACTGGTGGATCCATGTGTGGTTTGTTTAGAAGAACAGACATGCAATGACACTGGGTGTGGTTCATGAAAAGAACACACAGGCCATGACACTAGTGGATCCATGTGTGGTTCATGACAAGAACAGACATAGAATCACACTTGGTGGATCCGTGTGTGGTTTGTGGAAAGAACAAACATGCAATGACTCTAGCTGTGGTTCATGAAAAGAACACACATGCAATGAGACTGCTGGATCCATGTGTGGTTCATGAAAAGAACAGACATCCAATGACACTGGTGGATCCATATGTGGTTTGCGGAAAGCACAGACATGCAATGACTCTAGCTATGGTTCGTGAAAAGAACAGACACACAATGACACTCGGTGGATCCATGTGTGGTTCATGAGAAGAACACACATCCAATGACACTGGTGGATCCTTATGTGGTTTGTGAGAAGAACAGACATGCAATGATACTGGTTGTGGTTCATGAGAAGAACACACATGCTGTGACACTGATGGATCCATGTGTGGTTTGTGAAAAGAACAGACATGCAATCATACTAGGTGGATCCATGTGTGGTTTTTTTAGAAGAACACACATCTAATGAATCTAGCTGTGGTTCATGAAAAGAACACACATGCAATGAAACTGGTGGATCCATGTGTGATTCATGAAAAGAATAGACATTCAATGACACTGGTGGATCCATGTGTGGTTTCTGAAATGAATAGACATGCAATCACACTAGGTGGATCCACGTGTGGTTTGTGGAAAGAACAGACATGCAATGACTCTAGCTGTGGTTCAGGAAAAGAACACACATGCAATGACTCTAGCTGTGCTTCAGGAAAATAACACACATGCAATGACACTGGTGGATCCATGTCTGGTTTGTGAAAAGAACAGACATGCAATCACACTAGGTGGATCCATGTGTGGTTTTTTTAGAGGAATAGACATGCAATGACACTAGGTCTGGTTTGTTAACAGAACAGACATGCAATCACACTAGGTGGATCCTTGTGTGGTATGTTTAGAGGAACATACATGCAATGACACTGGGTGTGGTTCATGAAAAGAACATACATGCAATGACACTGGTGGATCCATGTGTGGTTCATGAGAAGAACACACATGCAATGACACTGTTGGATCCATGTGTGGTTTGTTTAGAAGAACAGACATCCAATGACATTGGGTGTGGTTCATGAAAAGAACAGACATGCAATGACACTGGTGGATCCTTATGTTGTTTGTTTAGAACCACACACATGCAGTGACTCTTCCTGTGGTTCATGAAAAGAACACACATGCAATGACACTGGTGGATCCATGTGTGGTTTGTTTAGAAGAACATACATGCAATGACACTGGGTGTGCTTCATGAAAAGAACACACAGGCAATGACACTGGTGGATCCATGTGTGGTTAATGAAAAGAACACACAGGCAATGACATTGGTGGATCCATGTGTGGCTTGTGAGAAGAATAGACATGCAATGACACTGGTGGATCCATGTGTGGTTTGTTTAGAAGAACAGACATGCAATGACACTAGGTGTGGTTCATGAAAAGAACACACAGGCTATGACACTAGTGGATCCATGTGTGGTTCATGAGAAGAACATACATGCAATCACACTAGGTGGATCCATGTGTGGTTTGTGGAAAGAATAGACATGCAATGACTCTAGCTGTGGTTCATGAAAAGAACACACATGCAATGACACTGGTGGATCCATGTGTGGTTCATGAAAAGAACAGACATGCAATGACACTGGTGGATCCATATGTGTTTTGCAGAAAGCACAGACATGCAATGTCTCTAGCCGTGGTTCATGAAAAGAACAGACATGCAATGACACTGGGTGGATCCATGTGTGGTTCATGAGAAGAACACACATCCAATGACACTAGTGGATCCTTATGTGTTTTGTGAGAAGATCAGACATGCAATGGCACTAGTTGTGGTTCATGAGAAGAACACACATGCAATGACACTGGTGGATCCATGTGTGGTTTGTGAAAAGAATAGACATGCAATCATACTAGGTGTGGTTCATGAAAAGAACAGACATCCAATGACACTAGTGGATCCATGTGTGGTTTGTGGAAAGAACAGACATGTAATAACATTGGTTGTGGTTCGTGAAAAGTACACAGATGCAATGACACTGGTGTATCCTTATGTGGTTTGTGAGAAGAACACACATGCAAGGACTCTAGCTGTGTTTCATGAAAAGAACAGACATGCAATGACACGAGTGGATCCATATGTGGTTTATGGAAAGAACAGACATGCAATGCCATTGGTTGATCCATGTATTTCATTGTACAAGACACTCACTTTCCATTTTTATTCTACTCAGTTTTGCCCTTGGTTTTTTGATACTACTCAGTTTTGCCCCTCTCTCTGAGAGCCCTCTCTCTCTATCTTTCGTAGAAGCACAAACATGTGCTCACTCTGTCTGCTACTCCCTGAGTGGTTGTCACAGGTGTCACGCGGATCATGCGCACCAACCGTTGATTCTGTGCGAGCCAACAATGATCGTTGCACATGTCATGCCCTTCACAGTATAGCGTGAGACAACATGGACGTTTCCCTCAGCAAGACTTGTACAAGAAGGAACACGATGCCGTCCATGGAAAAACTCATCGAGCGGTCATGTCATGTTTAATCAAGTCTGAAAAGCCTACTACTGCTACTACTATGCCACAACACATGCATCATCGAGTGCACGGTCGGTGATGGATAGCTGCAATTTATTGCCACTTGAATTTAATAAGACACATCCCATTTTTTACGCAGCGTCTCTCAATCTCTCTTCCAACTGGGCCCCACCGTAAGAAGCTTGCATGCACTAGCCGGAGGCCGAAGAGCTGAGCTCGACGATACCTAATGTATCCGGCTTCATCGAGTCACTCGCAGCCATCAACACATCCCTTTACCAGATCTATCACAACCCCACAAATCTCGCCGTATAGCCAATTACCTTCCCCTCTACATTTCCACTTTTAACTATCGCCAATTTTAGGGCCGTGTCAAACTTCATACATAGAAATTGTGTGTGCGCCCTTTGCATGCTTCTCAATACAGAACTACCATGCATGGCCCGGGAAAAAAATGTGACGTACTGTGTGCGTGTTGCGGTGCACGGTGCAGTAGATTGCGCGGCGTGTTGCACGTTGGTGCAACAAAATGTGCCTTGCTTCCATCCACCTTAATTATAGAGCCCCTCTCCGCATGCCCACTCCCACTCTCGCTCACTCTCCCCACGCAACGCTCTCCACTGTCCCATCAGCATCCGCAAACTCCCAAGAATACCCCTTCCACGCCGGCGATGGCTGAGGAGGATAAGGTGGCCATCATCGCCTCCGAGGCCACCGGCGAGGAGGCCCCCGTCTCCTCGCCAGACTCCCTCGGCGCTTTGAAAGTAGCCGTCGTCCCTGTCCAGGCCCCAGTCCAGGCCCCTGCCGATCACAAGCAGATCAAGCACTTCTTGGGCACCTACGATCCAGATAAGTACATCGCTCCGATGAACCCCTATGACACCGGCATCGACAAACCATGGTCGGAGGTAACTAGGGTTTGCACCCCTCCCCTGGTTCTTCTACTATTCCCATTGTTGGATGCTAGATCTTGGTTTATTAGGATTTGCTTGTTCACATTTCGATTGCTCGATCTTCTTACATCATCTACTCCCCCATTTTCCTTTTCTTCCAATAGGTTTCCGGCAGCGACGTCTGCAGCGATGACGAGTCCATTCACACCAAGGCTCGTCTGGTGCTGAGGAGGCTACGGGCCGGCCAGTACGACGCCTTCTTTAGGGGCCACGACTACAGCTGCCCCTTCCGCAAGGGGATCGCCTACTGTTGTGCGAATCGCGCTGGCGGCACCAACTTCAACACCTTACTGAAGCATGCAGAGGCCACGAGCTCCAGCATCCACAAAGGAGGTAAGCGCGAGACCGTGAACATCAACGCCTACATTGCTGAACACCAGGCTCTCGGCATTCACCTCTGAAAGCTCCAGTGGGTGGCCATCAAAGAGGGTCGCATGCCTCCAATCAGGCCCAAGGCCCCCAAGATCAAGGGACTAGGCACCAAGAAGTGGAGGAAGCGCTGGAGGGAGGAGGCGGAGGCGCGGGCGCTTGCACGATGTGCCTACAGCTGTGGCGGCTGCTGCTGCTGCTAAGCAGCTTCTTTATAGCTATATCCTATTTCTGGCTGAATGCATCGAACCTTGTTAAGCAACCTACTTTCAATCGCTATATCCTATTTAGCTGCGCACATCTATATCTACATTTGTTTTGTTTTCTGAATGAATGTATTCTGCCTGGTGTGATTTGCTGCTCTAGATTTTCTACCTGATCAGAGGCAAAAAAGAGGTCCAAAAGGGAACGAATTATCGAAGAGAGAATCTTCTCTAGATTTGCTACCAATTTGGGCAAAATGAAACATATCTGTTTAGGGAGAGAGGAAAAGGGTACTCTTTCAAACTGCCAGTTAACGAGCTACCATCTTGAGAAGCTACAAGACACATACATAAACATAACACAAAGAGGGTTAAATTCATTTTACTACTCTCACTTGAGGCGCTAGACATCTTGATAAGATAACTGAGTTCCACAAAATAGAAACATAACACTGAGAAGTAAAATTCAATTCAGTTCTCATCAGCCCACTTGAGGCACTTGCCATTGTTCCTAGGCGACCAACTGCGATCATTCCAGGTGGATCTTACATTATTGGCCCTCCACAGCTCACCAAATGCATGTTCGTCCCACCTAGAATCTGACTTGGCTTCCCTATCTTTAGCATCCTGCGGCACAATTAGCGGTGCATCACATGCCTGATTGTTGCCGCTAGAAGATGCTGCCTCTCTGCTTGCTGCTTGAGCTACAGCCTCTCTGTCAGCTGCTTCTGCTTCAGCTGCAAGCTCTCGTTCAGCTACTTCTGCAGCCTCTCTATCAGCTGCTTCAGATGTAGCCATTTCCTTTGCATATGCAGCTTCAAACTCAGCTATTCTGCATTTTCTACAAAGGGCTCCCCTAAGCTCGTCTCCCCTTTTGCAAATAGGGAAAAACACGAGGTAACGTAGAAAAAAATGGATCTTCTTGTATAGCTGGTAGGTCACGTAAGCATCTATGGCTGCATACTTCAGGTTTATACCAGACAACGACCACTCGTCCGAGAAATCGTGCCTATCCGTAGGGAAATTGGCCTTCATTCTGTCGTACGACTCATCGAGGATTCTAGTTGCGAGTGATGCCATTCCATCCTTACTCGAGCCCCTTATGATCTTGGCAAGACGCTGAATATCGATCCAGTTGTGCACAGGAATTATAATTCCCTCTCGATAAAATTTCGAAAAATCAGTTGTATTGTCGACAGTGTAGAAAACAATTCCCTTTTCTACAAGGAACTTGCGCAGCGCCAGACATTTCCTGTCAGTCCTGAAAGTATGTAGTTTGTCATCATCAAAATTTGTAACTACAAATATTTTGTCAATGCAAGATCATCATCTGAATATAATATTGAAAAGTTTAGTAAATGCAAGATCAAGACTCTCAACATTGTCTTGTCATAATTTATTTGGTCCTAAATAAAATCCAGTAGTTGCAAGATGAGCAAATGGTTAAAGAACAAGAGGAGAAAACCCTAAAAGCGGTTAGCTACAGAGAGCAGATCTACAAATTGGGAGAGGTGGTAGATGAGGACAAGTTTCCTCATGGCCAGTTGAACGACGACGACTTCACTCCCTTCATATGGGTTCTCCGGGGTGTACTCGAGGTCCAATCCCACAAACTTGTCCTCGTCTTTCTCAAGCCAACCATCGTACATCCTCAGGACACGCACCACTGTCTCCTCCTCATTGGTGTAGACAACGTCTATCTTCTTATTGTCATGGGTAGTGAAGCTTGTCTCTAGAGTGCGACGACCTTCCATGGCGGCAAGGTGAAGACGGGAAGAAGACAGATGATAGGAAGAAGAAGAGTGGTTTCTGCGAAGCAGGGGAACGGTGGAACTGTCAATGTGCTTTTAAGGTAGTGGTTAACGACGGGGACGGAAGTCCAAGGAGAGACGCATGGCAGTGGCCATTCCAGCTTCTAAGTAAACAAAAAATAATTATAACACCGATACATGTGCCCTGTTTTGTCATGTCAATACACTGGGCAGAGGGTGTTGTCCTATCCACTGTGCCAACGCTGCAAGCCTACATGACAGCCACCCCGCCTAAGCGATGGGAGCGACATAACGGCGAGAACTGACAGGGGGGCCCAACTTGACGGCCGTTAGCCTGATTTTTTGTATTGAAACGTAAAGTTGAATTTGTGCTGAAAAAGACCCTCTGAGTATTTGGCACACCAACTGTAGTCATCCCGGCTGATTTCACAGAACTTGGGTCCCATGTTGCATGGGCGCCCCAACTTTTGGGCCGCAAAATGATATTCTCATTTTGTTGAAGGCAAGCACTCGAGGGGAGCAGTGCTTGATCCCTGTAGGTATGACAGCTTCAGCACCATATACGAGGAAGAAAGGGGTCTCACCCGTCGATTTCGTTGCGCTGGTTCAGATGGACCATAGCACCCCCCTAAGGGCGTCTAGCCATCCCCTCCTGCATTATTTGAGCTTGCAACAAAAACTCTTAGTATATAGGCCCCTCAAGACCTCTGCGTTTGCTCACTCTACTTGCACGTTGCTGCGGGGATGGGTGACTGATGCGTAGCAGATCTTGGTGCCAATAACCTCATAGTAAGCCTAGAACAAGCCAGTGGTGAACTGGCTGCCGTTATCAGTGATGATGCGGTTAGGCACCCCGAAGCGGCATACTAGGCCTTGAATGAACTTCACCGCCGAGCGTGCCGGGATGGTTCTGACTGGTTTCACCTCGGCCCATTTGGTGAACTTGTCGATGGCGAGGTAGAGGTACCGGTAGCCCCCATGCGCCCTCGGGAAAGGCCCCAAGATGTCTAGTCCCTACACCACGAACAACCACGAGAGAGGGATGGTTTGCAGCTGTTGCGCCAGCTGGTGTATTTGCTTGGTGTGTAACTAGCAGGCTTCACATGACTTCACTAGCTCGGAGGTGTCGGCGAGCACGGTGAGCCTGTAGAAGCCACTGCTGAAGGCCTTTCAATCTAAGGTGCATGCCAAGGCGTGGTGGTCGCGCTCCCCTCCGTGGATGTCAGTTAGCACTCTCGCCCTTTGTGGCTGGAGATGCACCAGAGGGCGACTCCGTTGGGAAGGCGACTGTAGAGGTCCTCGTCCATGATGCAGTACTTCTTTGCCCAGAGCACTAGGCTTTCCACAGCGTCCTCCCTGTCCAGGAGGGTTCCGTCCTGTAGGTAGCCCTTGAGTTCGGTGATCCAGCTCTGCTCCTGAGCAGTGGCCGCCAGGATGACCCTGCCTCCCAAAGGCAAGCCACAATCGGGTGCACCGGTGGAGGGTGGGGTGGGAGCTCCTCAACTTGGGTGGTTTCCTTCTCGGGGGGGGGGGGGGGTCTCTTAGGGTTTAAACAACCTTTCCTCGAAGACCACTGGCTGATGTGGCTCCTGCCTGCATGCGCGCTTGGCGATCTCGTCCGCCTCATAGCTGCCCCTGCGAGGGATGTGTAGCAGGTCCAAGCCAATGAAGTACTTTTCCACCCTTCGCACCTCCTATAGGTACGACGCCATGTATTTGTCCTTGGGGCGGTAGCTTTTGTTGGAGAAGTTGACTAGGAGGAGGGAATGTCCCTGGATCGTGACATGCTTGATGCCAGGGCGATGGCTGCCTTGAGGCCAACTATCAAGCCTTCATACTCGGCGATGTTGATGGAGCGCTTGTATCCATACTTGAAGCGTAGCTACACAGCGTAGGAGAGCTTGTCGCCCGTGGGGGACATGAGCATGGCCGCCGCCCCGGCACCGTCCGCGTTGAACGCCCAGTCAAAGTTCATGGTTCAACGCCCTGGGGCTAGCTTCCCGGGAAGCTGGGTTATTTCTTCCTGTGGCCCGCTCTCCCCAAGGTCGGTCCATTCCGCCACAATCTTCGCCAGGGCCCTTGCACGGACGGTAGGTGTGGTGTCAAACGTCAGCTCGAAGGGCTGTAGTTCGATGGCCCACTCAGCCACTCTTCCCATGGCGTTGGGGTTGTGCAGGGTTGCCTCTAGAGAGAACTTGGTGAATACCCTCATGGGGTGACCCTGGAAGTAGTGGTGTAGCTTACTCGAAGCCACCAGGAGAGCGTAGAGGAATTTCTGCTACATGGGGTACCTCTCCCTCGCGTCTCTGAGCACCGTGCTGACGAAATAGACCAGCCGTTGCATGAGCTCTGTGGTCTTGGCCATAGTTTGGTTGATGGCCACGCCATTGGCTTCCTTCAGGGCGTCTTCACCCTCAGGGGCAGCCCCCCAGGCCCTCTGGAGGGCTCGCATCTTGTGACTTCCGCTTCCTTTCTACCACCTATTCCCACTGGGAGACTAGGACCATGCTCGCCATTTGGGGCTTGGCAGCCAGGTACAATAGTAGTGGCTCACGCTCCTGGGGGCCACCATGATCGGAGGGCTCATGAGATACCTATTGAGGGCCTAGAACGCCTCGTTGGCTGCAGGAGTCCACTAGAATTTGCTAGTATGCTTCATGATTTTGAACAAAGGCAGGGCCTTCTCGCCGACTTTGGAGATGAATCTTCCTATAGCCGCCATGCACCTAGCCAAACGCTGCATCTACTTGAGCCACGTTGGCAGAGGAATCTCCTTGATTGTCCTGACCTTGTCGGGGTTAGCCTCAATTCCCCGGTGTGACACCAAGAAACTGAGGAGCTTGCCCAACAGGACCCCAAACACGCACTTGGCACGGTTAAGCTTGATGTTCACCCAGCACAAGTTGGTGAAGGTTTCCGCCAGGTCCTCCACCAAGGTGTCCTCGTGGCGGGTCTAGACGATGATGTCATCAATGTATGCCTCTATGTTCCTTCCCATCTACTTGCCCAACGCGATGCGAATGAGCCTTTGGAAGGTAGTGCCGGTGTTCTTGAGGCCGAACGGCATGCAAATGTAATAGTATACGCCACACAAGTGATGAAGGTGGTCTTCTCCTCGTCCTCCTTGGCCATCTTAATCTGATGGTACCCGGGAAGGCGTCCGGGAAGCACAAAAGGTCATAGCTCGCCGTGGAGTCAACGATCTGGTCTATCCATGTCAGTGGGAATGGATCCTTGGGGCACGCCTTGTTGAGTTCGGTGAAGTTAACGTAGATCCTCCCACCGCTGGTATCCTTGGGGACCACCACGGGGTTGGCATGCCAGTCAACGTGCAAGATCTCCCTGACAAGGTGGGCTTTGATGAGCTTTTCCATCTCGTCGATGATGAACTGCTGCTTCTTAGCCAACTGCATCCGGGGCTTCTACTTCACCGGGCGTGCTATCGGACACGTAGCCAGGTGGTGCTGGATCACCTCACGAGGGACTTCTGTCATGTCTAATGGGGAGGAGCCGAACATGTCCGTGTTGGACCTAAGGAAAATGATGAGGGCTTCCTCCTCTTGGGAGGGAGGCCGACACCGATGGTGATCACAACCCCCAGTACCGTTGGGTCAAGGGGGATCTTCTTGGTTTTGGCCCTCTCTTGAGAGAACACCGACTTCTTCCTACCAGCGATTCTGGTGGTGCACATGGCTCCCTCGCCGGGAGGGCCGCCGACTCTGTGTCATCTTTTCCCTGAGGAGGGGACAGCTGAGGGTGGTCACATGCGGGCTCCTGCCATGCTGGTCCAGCCTCCTTGCAGGCTTGCCTGAGGGAGCGCACGGCTTCAACCTCGTCACAGTGCACCGTGATGGCGACGCCGGCGCTGCCTTGCATCTAAAACAGGTTGTAGGGGTTATGCATGACCGCCATGAACATGGTCAGGGCCGGGTAGCCCAGGATGGCGTTGTAAGGCAGGGAGATCGGGGCGACCTCGAAGTCGATGAGCTTTGTGCAATAGTTGCCTCTCATCCCAAAGGTGACGGGGAGCTAGACCCGGTCGAGGGGCACAGTGGTGCCCGATGTAACCCCTACAAATGGCGGGGCCTATAGAAGGAGCGCGTCAGCCACCTTCAACTCCCTGGATGCTTCCTCGGAGACCATGTTCAGGCCCGCCCCGCCATCCACGAGGGTATTAGAGACCACGACCACGGTGATGGTGGGGGTATAGACCATGGGCACCACACCCACCAGGCCAGTGGAGCCGGGATGGTCCGAGGCACCGAAGGAGACTAGCTACCGTGACCACCAGAGAGGGGCGTCGGTAGCGCCTGGCCTTGCCGCCGCCAGCCCCAAGAGAACTGCCCGTGGCGTGAGCCGTGGGCAGAAGCCTGTAGGCCGCCCAAGATGTAGACGACCATTATGGTCGCCCCCTAGGTAGTGAGCCTCCCGCGGTGGCCTCCGATCCATAGTGTCGCTTTCCCGAAGGTCTCAGAAACAAGCCACAGCCCCCTACCTAGCGTGCCAAATGTCGGAGATTTGTCCCACGAAGGAACTAGGGTCCAACGATCCCTTGGTTTGTGAGGTGGCTGAACACGCCAATCCAAAGAAATCTGACGGTGTCTATGGTAGCAAAGGGGATGCACGACGGGAAGTTGACACCGGGTTTTTTACCCATGTTCACGACCTCAGGAGGAGGTAAAATCCCTACTCCTGCTTTGTTGTATTGCTCGCTTCCCTCATGAGGTTACAATGGTGGATGAAAGCCTATGGTTTTAGATCTCTAGGATCCTTATATAGGGCTGTGTCGGCCCTCTCACCCTAGTCCATAGACGTGGAGGGTGACCACAATGTCGCCCCTTATGGTCTTGGTCTAGGGGACTACTTTTTGGTAGATGTGGTCTTGGGCGTTGGACGCTCCTCCACCTGTTGGTAAATCGTCCTCCTTTGCACGCTCCTTGTCCTCGTCTGTCGGGCGCACATCTCTTCTTACACCAAAATGGCCAAAGACAACCTTGCCCACACTGAAGATGTTCTCCTGCCGGCCACGGTCTTGTCGGCTCCACTTTTGACCAGGTCCCGCCCCTGGGGGCTGCAAAGGCCAGAGCATCCAATGCGACAGTCGCTCTTCTCATTTCTCTCGTGGGGAAGCCATGTCAACCTCGCAGCCTCCCCCCAGAGGTCTCCAGAAGAGGTGTCCTAGCCCACCTCGCAAAGGCGAGAGACCCTTCCTTGCGAAGCCCCCTTGGGGCCGTTGAGGCAGCCAGACATAGGCAGATCGAGGTACCCCCTCTACCAGCTATCCGACATAGTTCCTCAGCAAGTATCCGATATATTTAGGGAAAATAAGCACATGGAATCATATCGAGTTTCGTGGATGAACTAGCAAAATCGTTCGAAGGGTTTGAAGTTCAACACATTCCCCGAACAGAAAACAAGGAAGCAAATGCACTATCAAGGATAGCTCTACACGAAAAAAGGTCTCAGATGGTGCTTTTATGGAGCACCTTAGAGTCCCCTCTATCATAGGAGTTGATGAGGAGTATCTGACCTAATCCAACTCACTGCTCGTAGTAGTTCTGGCTGTAATTCCCAGCTGGACAAAACCCTATCTCGAATTCGTGTAGAAGGAAAATTACCTAAAGACAAGGTTCTGAGCCGACAAATTGTCTAATGAGCAAAATCCTACACAATAATCATTGGTGAGCTCGATAAGCGGAGTGTATCTATGGTTTTTCAACGTTGCTCCGGAAGGAGAATATGGACATCGCGCTACAGCCAACTATATAGTATCAAAAGATTTTCGATGCGGATATTTATGGCTTACCGCCAAGGCAAATGCCGAGAGGTTAGTGAAAACGTGCAAACGATGCCAAAAATATGCCAAAAAAACCATGTTCCAGCTGATCTGCTCCAAACAATTCTGATTACATGGCCCTTTGCGGTCCGGGGGCTTGACATGGCTAACCCATCTCAAGTTGTGATGGAGCTACAATGAAAAGATTCATCTAGGACATCATAATCCGATTCATCTATCTGCACAATATTTTTACAAACAACAGGAGGAATGTTTCAATGGGAGAACTTGCCGAGTTTTGCAAAGATGAAGGGATCCCAATCGAAATTTCATCAGTCGCACATCCACATGCCAATGGACAAGTCAAAAGGGCTAATGGTTTAATTCTTCAACGCCTCCGTCCTAGGCTCAAAGCAGCACTTCATCATGTTGTGGGGGCTTGGGAGGATGAATTTCTGTCTATTGTATGGAGTTTACGAACTACTCCTAATAGGTCAACCAAATATACATCTTTCTTCTTTGTCTACGACGCGGAGACAGTTCTTCCGAATGATCTTATCCATCTTTCTCCCCAAGTCGTTGTGTATGTTGAAGAAGATGCCAAAGTTTCTCGACAATATGACCTCGATATACTCGAGGAAGTTAATGTCATTGCGGTGCAGAGATCTCTAGCCTATCAGTAGAAGTTACGCAAGTATCATAGTCAAATAGTCAAATAGTCAAAAAAATAAAGGGCGATCCAGTTCTCCGACTAGTGCACAAAAGAAAGCACCAACTTTACCCAATCTGGGAAGGGCCCCTTATGGTTAGTTGAGTATTGCACAATGGTTCATACTACCTAACAGACATGAGGCCTGACAAAGAAAGACCTGCCACTAAGAATAGGAAGATAGTTGGAGGCAGTACAAACCCGGATGAGATAGACCGTGCATGGAATAATGCTCAGCTACACATCTTTTATTCTTTAAATTTATTTCTTTGTAATCATATCAATGTAGATGTTCAAAGTAAAATAAAGTATTGGTCCCCTCAATGTTTTTTCTGAGAAGTTTTAAGTACCATGTTATTTTTGAATGATCATGTAATAGTTGAAAATCACAGGATACTTGAATGCACTTTATGCTCATGTTCGTTCCGGTTAGATTTCTGATTCTAAACAAAAGCTAACTTTGGGTGTAAGTTTCATTTTCTGTTTCTACTTTGGTTTTTATCTGATTGCTGGAGGCGGGTATTTTCCGAGTAGTGATTTGTTGGTAGTAGAGGCCGTCTTGTTTCCAGGTTTAAACTAGTTTAGAAATTGAGCTCCATTGCTCGGCAAAGTTTTCGTGCTAAAGGTTTGCCGACTCAAGAAAGGGACAAGGAAAAAAGCCAGATAAATGATAAGTATGAACACAAAGTGCATACGAATTTTTCAAGCACAAAATAAAAACATATGTGGTAAGAGTAAAGCATCAGTTCTTACATAACAGCACCAGAAAATAGATAAGTTTAACCATTACATCAATTCGTTTCAGAATAATGTAACCTTTTTTCTACCGGATTCTCTATTGCTGGTGGAGATGGAGGATTTTCCGGTCCCAGTGTGATCTTTCACCGACAAGGATGTCAGAGTCAGTCTACTCATCGACGTCTTCGAAGGCTTCATCATATTCGGCTAGGGGGTTGGAGGCACTTCGACAGATTGGAAGAATGGCTTATCTTAATTGGTCATTGTGGCCATGTGATAGGCATATCTGGCATTAGATTTCCAAATTTCTCAAACATTCTGAGTATTACCGTCTTCATCAATAGTCGAATAACCCTTGGTAACTTGCCAAATTTCCATGCTTCCATGATGGCTCAATACCATGGAAAGGGCATTATGCGCTACTATGCGGGCGTAAGACATTTTCTAATCCTTGACCAGCTGAGGCATATCCTTCACTTTGTCATGCAGTTCAAAGGCGGTAACTTGTATAAGTCGAAGAGATTAACAGTCTCACCAATATCTACAAGATATTGGCGGAAATCATGAATTAAATCTTTGACTGAGACAAGTATAGGCCGGTGCGTGATTCATACGAAGAAGAATCCTGGAGGTTGAAAGGTCATGTAAAAGGGAGAACTTTTAATGAGATCTGACAGATACAGTTGGAAAAACTAAACAGGAGACAGAGTGGCAGCAAACATACCGAAGATATATTCGTCTACTTTGGTGTTTTCCTCTCGTAGACTCTAGAGTTCATTCTGCAGGACTTGACTGGTATCCTTTTGCCTATCCATCTCTGCTTTCAAATCCAAGATTTCCTTACCTTGGCGAGCAATGGTCTGATCGCGTTCTTTCGTAGCCATGATGCTGGATTCAAGGATATTCTTGACACTTCGTTCATGGTCCTCCTGCAATGTTTTAAGTTGCTCACGCAAGCCAGCGTTCTGAGACTCTAAGGCTTTCCTGTTTTCAGCGTCATCCACAAGCTTGCAGGATTGAGTTAGCAAGTCTGTAGTAAGAAGGAAAAAGTTAGTCGAATTCACAGTTTGGCTAAAAACATAAAAATTCCGAGAAGAGGTAGCCGAAAAACATACTTTTGGCCTCATCCTTCTTAGTCTTAAGCTGAGCATTTTCAAGTCAGAGGGCTTTAACCTCTCTTTGCTTGTTAAAAATGTTCTTCAATAATTCCTAGTTGTATACATTACCTATTTTGTAAGTTAGGATGGTAACCAGAGTCAGAAAAGCTACTAAGTCTCGGGCTGCTATTTTAACTAAGTTAAATTTTAGCATGAGCCTTGGGGGCTACACTACTTCGTTCTTTGCCATCCTATAAAAGCATAAACTAGGATTTCAAGTCTCTATCCAACTTCATGCTTGGGGGCTATAGGATATGATATATAAAACAATAAAGAGCTGAAAAATGACTTAAAAATGCTTGTTTTGCAATTTGTTGAGGGTGTTGTTGATTTCAGCAGAAACCTTCTCGGCTAGAGTGAAAGGGATGATAGGTGGAGGCGGAACTGCACCGACCTTTAATTTCTCACCACGAAGACGAACTTGCTCCAGCAGATCGACAAGCTTCGTGTCTTAAGCTTCTTGAGCCTTCTCTTCAGCCATAATATTTCGTGTCTTCAAGCAGTGGAGGGCTAGTTTTTGGATCTCTTATGCGCTCTTCCAAGTAAGGCCAAGTTTGGGCACACACGAATTCTCTAGAAGGTTTTTGGTGAAGGTTTTGGTTGAGAGATCATTACCCTTCGAGGGTTCACCCTTATCAGTTCCCGGGTGACTCATGGTGATGTTGGGTTGTGAACAAATGTTCACTATCTCTTCAAGCTGAGCCACAACATCCTCAGTGCATGGACACGAAATATCCTCCAGCACTGAAATTGAGGTTGGGTTTGCAGTTAGAGGGGCAACAGTGGGTGAAACCAAGGTTAACTTTTGTTGGCGCAAAGTCTTCCCCGGATTTTCCTATCCTTTCCCCAAAGGTTTAGCTCTTGATAATAACATGTGACTATCATTAGATCATCTCCACTCATCCCCCCATACGGCGTCCGACACGGCCTGGTTTTGGGTCGTATGGGGGGTGCCAGATGCGTTCATGATATGGGGGGAGCTGCTTCCCAGCCCACTCATCCCCCCATACAAAATATTCAAACATTTGAAAATTCTTGAAAATATGAAAACACATTGATATCACTACAGTTCAAACATGTTTGTAAAAAACATTTTAAAAAAACCTAAACCCTAGTGGAGGCCCTAGCCATGGCCTCCCAGTCCAAGGCGATGGTACATCGCCGCTGCGTAGTCGTCATTATTGCCATTGATGGGCTAATGCTACGGAGGCGGCATGGTGCTGGAGCCCTGGCCCGGATCGCCGCCCCAGCTTGATAAGTCGTGCCCCTCATTGTCTCCCTCGAGGTCGATGAACAGGACGGGCTGGCATGCTCGCTCGGCCTGTTCACGCTGGTACTCATCCATGGACAAAGCTTTCACGAATGCGTCCATAGTTGGATGCACGGCCTCAAAGGAGGTGCCCTGGGTGACGCGCTAGACTGGGAACTCCTCCATGTCCTCGTCGATGTTTAGCTGGAGGGCTGCCTACTTGTACTCCAGCGGCGGCGTCCACTGCTTCTTCACCTAGCGCTGGGGCGCGGCGAGCCGCAGGCGGCCAAGAGGAGGTGATTGCTCGCACCGAGCCCTAATCGCGGCGTTGCCGGGGCGCTGGCACGATGGAGGATCCTCCTCATACTCGTCCTTCACCAGCGGAAGGATAGCCGAGAAGCACGACAATGGCCTGGAGTACGGGAGTAGTGGGCCAAAGGCAACGAAGACCTCGACAAGGAAGATGCGGAGGAAGAGCGACTGGCGTGGCACGGTGCCCACCGTTGGTCCAGGTAGGCATCTTCAATGGCAGGCTGTTGCTAGCGGAGATGTACTCGAGGATCCAGGCTAGCATCTTGCCCGGGGCGCTCCACCATCGGGTCCACCCTTCGAGGATGCTTTCCATCGGTGGGGGTCGTTTCTGTCGTAGGCTTCGAGGCGGGCCTAGTGCTGGGCCTTAAAGAACGCATCCCACACTGGCGCGTTGTCGGGATCCTAGCATAGATCTTTCTGCTCCTCTGGCAAGAGGACTTCCCAGTAATGGCGGTAGATCTCAGATTGTTGTGCCTGCCCACGGGGGACCAGCAGGACTGGCCGGCCACCGGCACTGAGCACCCAGTTGTGTGGGCACTACACGTTCAGCGCCGCTAGGTACCCCGCCTCCCACAGCACGCGTGCCTCGTGGAGCATAGAGAACGATGCCCAAACCCTTTCACGGTGGCTCCATGACAGGGGTATCTCTCCAAGGCCGGTGGTTGGAAAACACAAGGGAGGGATGCGAGGATGGAACTGGGCTATGAGGAGCCAAAGGGAAGGAAGGGGGTTTTAATGCATGGGCGGTAGCACGGCTGCTCGCCTAGAAAAGGAAGATCGGCAGGCAGCATCGCTATTATAGGGGGCACGTAAGGCGAGGGGGAAGATGGACTGAACGTGTCGGCCACTGACGCTAACAGGGGTGGCCCATGGTGACTAGTCATTTCACCTGCCATCTTTCGCGCGCCTTCCCGCTAGAAACGCAGCATCCGGCGCTGCCGCTAGCCCCCCTCCCCCGTGGGTTGGGTTCGTCATGGGGAGATGGATAACAAAACTGGCTGTGCCAGCACCAAAACTAATTTGGGGGGTGGGTTCAGCGTGAATTCAGCCACTGGCGCCCCCCATAGCCCTTTAGGGGTCCTTTAGGGCCCTCGAGTGGAGATGCTCTTATGATCAAGAAAGAATATAGACAGAAGTACGAATTCTGATGGAAGAACTTACTTCCTGATGACTGTCATTACTTTCTTTCCAGTCGCGACAATCAGAGCTTTGCGCGTCCGGGTAAGTGCCTCGGGCAATTCTTAAAGTTCTTCATCCTCCTAAGGAACTGAATCTTCTGGAGGATATCCCTCGAGGGGAGAAAGTTCCAGCTTAGGGAGGTCAGCAAGCTAAAAGTAGGAATATCTTAGCATCACAAAATAAATATATACTGATAAACAAGTACAAGATGAGTCAGCCAAAAAATTTACTAGGGTCGTGGGGTTCTCTACTATGAACATAGACATGGAGATCTCTAGAATTTTCTAGTTAACACGCTCCTTGATCATCCAGTTTACCTAGTTCTTGTATTCCTTTGAGGGAATCAGTGTTTGGATCACCCTTAGGTTGTCCTTCTTGTTATTGGTGATCATGTGCATTAGTTGGTCCCCATGACATTGAGAGGCTGAATCCGACGAGCTAGCCAGCAATGGACTAAGTCGGATCCCTCAGTCACTCATGCTTCATCAAAAACTCAATCCGCCTCTTGGCGCGGATCAATTCTTCAGTAACAGACGGCGAGTCCGCATCACAAGACTCTTGGTGGGCGACGACACCGTCAACAAAAACCAGCAAGCTTTTTGTCTTTCCGGGACCCTCTTATCCTTATGATAGAAAAAGGTGGTTGGCCACCACTTCACTGATTCACTAGCTACGACATTGGGATAGACCTAGTATTTCCTAAGGATGGAGCTAAGGGTTCCAGTATTGTATTGAAAACTGGCAGTGATAGAATTTTCCTAGTACTAAAACAGTACTAGAACAAAGTAAGACTCGTCTTAATTCTAAGGTATCCTGCACAAAGAGAGACATGGGCGCTTAGCTCAAGAATAGAATTTGGAGGAAGATTATGGATCGGCACACCATAGTAAGAAATCACCTTGGAGAAGAACTCGGATGGTGGAAAGCTCAAACCTCGATCCAGATGGGTACTGAAGTGAACCCGTCATCGTCGTGGGAGCGGGAAGAGGCTCTTCGTAGTTGCTCAGCCACTCGCTGGTGCGGAGAATACCCTCCTCCTCGCTACCTCAAAGCTTCTCATCATCTAGTACACAGGGGGTCTATACCCCGCGGTACCGCTTATCCTCTTCCGCCATTGTTGATATCGTGCCGCCAAAGCTTGATGCTTCGGCCATCTCTCCGGAAGAAATGAACTTGGGTGGGTGCCACTGTTGGGATTGGGGGTAGAGAGAAGGGAAGATGGGGGCATAGGTTTTTCTCGGTGAGAAGGAAGATGAGGGAACAGGTGGAAGGAAAAATGACAATATTGTACCCCTTATAAGATCCCCTGCACCAAGATTAGTGTAAACATGCGAATATTACACCACGCGTCACGGAACGGGTAAACCAGCTTCTAGCGAAGGATACACCGCCTCGATTTCTGCGTTCACATTAAAATGACACCTCAGTTTTGCAAGTTATTTTCCCTCGAACAGTCACACTGACAAAATATTTTTTAGTGACAAGACTAGACCTAGCATAATTTTAGGTTATGTCACAGACCAGTTTCTAGTTCAATTTGAAATCGAGCAGGGAAAACCATGCTGAGAAATTAAACAGGTCTGACTTAATTTTGAGACTCAGATCCTACATTTTCTTTTGGATTTTTAGGAACCCTTCAAGATTCTATAACTAAAGAAGAAACAAGCTAGACAATGAAATCCTACTTTGGATCTTGGAGGCTACCGGGGGATACTGTTGGGGATATAATTTCCGGGTATACCAAATGTAACTCGCTGACTAGGGTGGCTCACTTCGGGTTACACCTATGCTTCACGGGCAGCCTAGTCGGGGAGATAAATTGGAAGCCCATCTGTCTACGGAAGGGGCCAGAAGACTTACCGACTTAGGCCTGTAGGAATACTTGTAGTCCAAGGTGTATTATGTAGCCCACTCTGTTTCATAGCCGGATAGGACTCTCTTGTAATCCTAGGTACCAGATGAATATTTAATCCATCCTAGGGATCAGCCTTTAGGGTACTCGACAACCAACATCAACTTGCATAGGTGAAACCTCTCTTTAACCTATACTTCCGGCTCTGCCATATTACTAGATTGCTAGCAGGAGTAGGATCCGTCCACTACAGGCGGATTTGAACCTGGCTAAGCTTGTGTGCTCACCATCCCGAACAACCGTATGTTTCACACCCCACATCTTTCCATGCCCCGAGGACCCCCTCATGGCGTACTTGTCTTCAGTTTGACGATAGCAAGAACATGCCTCCTTGCCCTGAAAGACTCGTAGCCAGAAGAGCAGCGAGGCGGAAGCTAGTCGCAGCCTCAAGGAGAGCGAAGACAATCTTGAGGTCGTTCGCAAGCAACCTTCTAGGCGAGTGACCACTCTGACCAAGACTGCCTCGAAACTGAAGCCATCGACCAAGCTAGCAGCAAAGCCAGCGGTGGTGTTCGAGTTGGAAAACGAGGCCGATGATATGACGGTGGAGCCAGAGTTGGCAAAGGGGTCGAAGGCCCCGGCAGTGGCGAAGGGGTCTGTATCTAAGGCTATAGTGGAGGCCCCGGCTGCACCGGACGTGTTGGCAAAAAAACCAGTAGCGCCACCCAAGCCACAGCGTTAGGCGAGTCTCCTGGAAGAAGGGTTGACACGTTCAATCGGCCCCGAACGGGAGAATCCCGCACATATTACGAAGGTGTGGGCCCTCCTGATAGCCAAGTAAGTATTTGCATGTCACTAAATCGTGTGTGTTGCGCCAGTCGGCATCTCCGAATTGATGATTGCTTTGACACTCGTAGGAGCCAAGCGAATAAAATAAAGTTGGCGACCATGTCAAAGATCTCATCGAGTTGATACGAGGAGTGGAAAGATGCCTCCAAGAAGAGGAAGGGCGACTTCGGCGAGGCACCTAACCTTGGCGCTAAGAATCAGAGGAAGGTTAGCATTCACCTAGGAGGCGAGGTGGCATCGAAGGGTAACGCTGGCAATATCATCGTGCATGGAGAGGGCACCGTGGCCCAGGAGTATGAGGCAGTAGCGAAGGAAGCTAATGTGACCAAGGATGTTGTGTCGGATTCTCTAGCGGCAACGACCAAGGACGCCACATTCCTACGGTTTCTCGCCTAGGGATCCTCCGCGACCACCCATATGAAGTGGCCGACGATTGAAGAGGTCATCAACGGTAAAGTTAGGTTGATGGCACAAGGGACCAGAGGAGTGGTGTATCCTCTATCGTCTATGGGGGCAATCGATCTCCACCACTTGCTAATCCAGGAACTCTAGGTATGTCTAGTCCCCGAGGCTATAGTCATTAACTAGTAGCGGTTGGAGACTCAATCTCAAGTGCCCAATCCCCGAGGCCCTGCTTGCTAAGTAGTAGCAATCAGAGTCCCAAATTTTAATGCCGAGTCCCCGACGGTCGGGTCACTGGTTAACAACGAGTCGATTCTAGTATATGGTGTTGACAATGTTCTTGGGTTGCATCGTGCATCGGATGTCCCGGAGGCGGAGCTGGACCGAGTCCAACATGACTACCAGGTGGCGACCCAGGTGATCAACCATCTTTGAGCTACTGCAGAGTTGGAATCTTCTCATTTGTCGGGTAAGTACTTGTGCATTTTAATTCATCATTGAATTGATTGAATTATCTTGTGTGCGGATAATCATGGCTCCACTCTACCGAAGGCCCGCGAAGGGTATGTGCAAGTTTCTGGGCTTGAGGCTGTGAAGGAAACTGCGGCCGCGGCCGAGGAGAAGGCCTAGATCACGTTGGCAAAAGCAGAGAAGGCCTAGTTCATTTTGGCCACACCGAGAAGGAGCGCTAGGCCTCCGACTCTATCATCGTGGATTGCAAACGAAGTTTGCAACCTGGAGAAGTTTGTGATTGAGAACTGTCGGTGCCTCCTTGGTAAGTATTTCTTATTTTTTAGTTCTGGCCGAGTCCCCGAGCATCCGTGCTTCCAAGCGACCGAATGTTCTAACACTTTGAAGATATCATAGGTTCAAGGGATCCCAAGATGCACCGACACGGGGCCAAGGACTACATCAAGGCAGTGCTTGAAGGTGCCACAACATCATCAATGTGTGTGCGGGTTATCCTTCAAGACATCTCGCCCACCGAAGTGATCCACGAAGGCTTATCTGAGGTGTGGAAGTATCTAGAGGAGGTTCCCATCGTACTAGGGTAGATGATGTGCTTCGTGTTTCGTCGTGAGGCCATTGTTGCGCTGAGCCTTGGGCTCACGTCTTTTTCCAGAGGACTTCGAGCTAGACGATGTGATGAGCGGATTTTCCTCCACGACTGGGGTTGTCCAAATTGTCGATGTGCTGGCGCTGAATGCGAAGGTCGCCCCTTATGCAGATCATATCTTGGCGATGAGCGATCTCCTCCCCTGCCAGGAGAGCCGTCTTGCTCCCGAAGATAAGGAACCAGAGCACCTTGACTCTCTGTCAGAGTGTCCATTCCAATCGGCGATCGAGAAGTTGTTGACAACCTTACCTGTCAACCGCTGGAAGCCCTTCGATAGGACCAGGGGCGTGGAGGGAGCTTATTCTTCACAAGCAGTAGAGTACTTAGTTTGATCCTTATGAGTTTAAATCGAGGAATGTAATGGGCCGGTTCAGCCAAGACTAGTTTGTTTTGCAAAATATTTTTTGACTTGGTCTTAATTTGAGTGGGTTGTTTTGTTCCTTAGTCGACTCATATTGACTTGTGGAGTCTGTCATCGAGTGTTACACAGTTGTGGGTATTTTGTGAGTCCTCGAGTGTATTTGCTTTTAGGAATTTGTCGCACGCGCGTGGTTAGCAGGGACTATCTGTGTTTTGAAGTTGTTCAAGTAGCTTAGGTCTACTTGCCATGGCTTGTGGAGCCAGTCTCCTGACGACCCCAAGGGATACTCTGTACTTGGTGTTTTCCCTAGACGCATGCGGGTTCGAGTTGGCGAGTCCCCGTGCATGTTACTTAATCGTTCAAGTCATATGCCCAAAGTAGGGAAGGATGTGATGTGCTATCTATTGTGTAGCGTGTCTCTCCTCCTGGCTCGGAGGGCCAGTCGCTTGGCGATTACCATGTGTGCTCTCATACTTTGTGTTTTCCCACAGCGCATGCGGGTTTGTTTTGGATGAGTCACTAAGCGTGCTACTTAACCGTTCGTGTTGCTGCATCCAAGGGCAAGGAGGACGAAGTGTTGTGGGAAGCACGACCGGTTGTCTTGGATCGAGCAGCTAGGCGACTCCGATGGTGCCTCACGGTTTGGCATTTTTCGTGGACGATGCAAGGCCCAAGTAACCTCGGTGTCCTCGTACCGCACTACTTGGTCGTAGCGGGTCGCACAGCTAAGGGTTGGCGACCGGTGTTAGCGTATGTGTTGTGTTATACGAGTGCGACTGGCACAAGAGGTGGTGAGTATACACAGTTTGTGGGCACAGTTTTTTTGTTCACTATGGGTACAGGGGTGTAGAAGTTTGAGTTCTATGTATAGAACTTGCGAAGTAGGTTCACATTCCAAGGTCGCTCGACGTAGAGCTTTCCATTGTCGTGGACGTCAATGAGTTTGTAGGCGTCGTTGGCAAGGACTCCCCCTATGGCGAATGGCCCCTCCCATAAGGCAGAGAGTTTGTGCATGCCCTTCTTGTCTTGGATGAGTTGCAGGATGAGGTCACCCTCCTGGAAGGTGCAAGTCTAGACTCGGTGGTTGTGGTATTGGCGGAGACCTTGCTGGTAGATGGCGGTGCAGGAGTGAGCTAGGTCGCGTGCTTCGTCATCGATCCCGTTTTGATAACATGCTTCGTTGTCTTCCTCCGTGTAGTGGACGACTCGACGCAGGTCGTGCTCATGTTCAGTTGGCATGACGGCTTCAGACCTATAGACCATGAAGAACGGGGTGAACCATGTTGATCGGTTGACGGAGGTGCGGATTCCCTAGAGGACGGAGGGGAGCTTTTCGACCTAGCTTCTTCGCGTCCATTTGAGGGGACTTTTAGTCTCGTCTTGAGGTCGTGGTGGACGCTCTGATTTGCGTGTTTGGCTTGGCCGTTTGACTCCGGGTGTACAACTGAGGCAAGGTTGTGTCAAATTCCATGCTCCTCGTAGAACTCGGCCATGGCACCTTTGGCGAAGTTAGTGTTGATTTCGGTGATTATGCTATGCGGGTAGCCGTACTGGTAGGTGAGTTCGCGTAGCAACTTGGTGGCGGTCTTGATTTCGCACTTCTTGCTAGGCTTTGCCTCGCCCCTCTTTGTGAACTTGTCGACTGCGACCAAGAGGTGGGTGAAGCCGGATGCTACAGTTTTGAATTGACCCACCATGTCGATGCCCTAGACAGTGAATGGCCATGTAATGGGGATGGTCTTGAGGGCCAAACCAGGGTTGTTCGTCTAGTTGGCGTATTTCTAGCACCTGACACAGCACTGGATGATGTCAATGGCGTCGGAATAGGTGTTGACACAGTAAAAGCCATGCCACGTGACCTTGGAGACTAGCGACCTTGTGCCAACATGGTGGCCACAGTCTCCAGCATGAATGTCCTTGATAGCTGTGAGATTCGACATATTTTTGATGGTTTTTATTGATAGTTTTCTTTTGGATTTGATCGTTTTCTAGCTTTACCTAACGCTTATACTTTGGTAGCGAAGAAAACTTGGTTTTTAATGTGTGTTTCAGGTTCTGAACGTCAATAGAAGGTTTTAACAAGAGAAACACAATATTCAGGCAAAAACAAGCAAGTCTCTTTTTGGAAGCAATCAAGGGAGGCATACAGAAGCTTTAACGAGCAACTATACGGCAGGAATATTTTTCCGATTGTATAGTTCCTGCCGTATAGCTCCTGCCGCCTCCGTCTTGTCAAAAGAGACAACTTCCTTGAAGAGGCCAGGCGCGAAATTATAAAACAACAGCCGCCATCCCATCAGAGAGGAAGAAGAAGAGATCCGGAGAAGAAGGGGGAGACGTTCTTCATCTCGCTCCATGATCTTTGACCTCCTAGCCATCAGACCCTCATAGCCATTACTTGTACTTGAGAGAGAGAGATCTTCACTTTGCAAGATTAGGGTTTGAGATTGTTTCTTCCTATCTTGAGTTGTGATGGATTACTTTTCTATTCTTATCATGGATCTCCACGGTAATATCGATAAGAACTCCCTTTATTTAATTATATTTATGATGGTTTCTTCTCTCATGTGTGACTAAGTTCCTTGGTCGTGGGAGATGTAAGGGATTGGTGCGATGTGATTGCCTCCATATATTATCCATTAGTTTGTGATTGATTTTAATTACTATATTATGTGTGCTTGACTATCGGTGGGATGCATAATGCTTGTTGTCCAATTAAGGGCCCATATAACATAATGCTTTGTTCTACATAGATAGGATCTTGTTCGCTAGCAGACCGGCGACCCCCGAGTGACACTGGAATATCAATGGAAAACTATTTGACTCGAGGATAACAAGGACCACTGTGCGTATTGCATTAGTCCGATCCAAGGAGCTTAATTTCTAAGCAACCTTAAGGATTTGACCATCTAGTATCCGACCATGGTTTTGGTAATAGGCTAGTAGGACTATTGAAGTTGGTATCAAATCTACCAAGAGGAGTTCCGGCTAATTATGGTGCTTGCCTATACATATATTTATAAGATTATAATTGTTACATTTATCATTCGTCCACCTGGCATAGTCACTATCACCATGAACTGAATCTCCCGGCGCCTTTTTCATCATATACAGAAAACCACAAACAATCGAATCGTTCTTTACTTTTATGCTTTTTATTCCTGAAGTTTACATTTTAGTTTTATTTAAATACATCCAGCTTAATCCAAATTTCATTCTTACTTCCACACTTGAAGTCAATTCACTCGAAGACCTGTGACAACTTTGAGTGTGATAGAGACTTCACTCATAAACACTTACCTTTGGGCTCCCTATGGGATCGATATCTATACTTCGAAACTAGCTACAAACTATCTATGCACTTGCAGACATCAGTCCTACAGGATCTTCCAGCCTTCTTCTAGCGAGACACAACCTAGTACAAGCCTGGCACGCTTCGTTTGTGGAGCTTGCCATTGATGATGATGAAGGACCTGCAGCGGCACACAATCGTTTGTGCTTCATTCTCATCCTTGGGCAGGATTTGGTGCTCGAGGTAGGCGATGTAGGGTTTGGTCCAGTCGTGTATTTCTGTGACCATTGTGACCAGGGTTGTGTCGAGTTGTAGTGGAATCCCAATGTCGATCTCCTTGGGAGGAGAAACTGAGGATTTGTCGATGATGTCAAGGAAGACGCCTAGTGGTGGTGTTTCGCGAGCCGACCCGATGCATCAGAGCATGTCAGCTTCCTCTTTCTGCCGTCGATCGATCCACTCGATGGAGTAGCCGGCAAAGTATCTGCCCAGATGGTGACTGCCTGGCGATATGCTATCATGTTGGGGGCAATGGCGTCGCAGGTGCTGACTACTTGGGAGACGACGAGGTCGGAGTTACCATAGCACTTGAGGCGATTGACGTTCATCTCCTTGGCGACTTGCATGCCGTGGATGTTGGCCTTGTATTGGCCATGTTGGTGGTGCAGGGGTGAAGTTTAATTGTAGCACATATCGGAGCTTGTCACCTTTGGGGGAGGTGAGGATGATTTCCGCCCAGGCACCGTCCGAATTCTTGGAACTATTGAAGTGGAGGGACAAACAGTGGAGGTAGGGCAGCGTCTCGGGGTGCTGCGCTTCTTCCTAGTCGGCGAGGAAGTCGGCTGGAGCTTGCGACTTGATGGCCTTACATGGCTCGTACTTGATGTTGTGGACACCGATTTCGATGACCCACTTGGCAAATTGTCATGTTGTGTCGCAGTTGCAGATGATGTCCTCTAGCGGGGCGAAAGAGACGACCATTATAGCATGCTCCTAGAACTAGTGAGGGAGCTATCGCTGGGCTCGGAAGACCGTGTAGACCAGTTTCTGGTACTGTGGGGAGCATTGCCTCGAGTTAGTGAAGACCTCTCTATGTTCGTACACGAGGCATTATACGGGATGCTCCTTTCCTTCTTTGGATCTCTCGACACCATTACCGAGCTGATGACACAGTTGGAGGCTGCACATATACGAGGATTGGATACTTGTTCAGGGCGCGGCGAGCACCAATACCGGGTGTAGAACTTCTTTTGGTGCATTCAGCGTGCTTTTGGCCTTGTTGCCCACTCGATTGTGGGGTTCTTGCGCATCAGGCAGTAGAGAGGCCTTGCCTTCTCACCGATTCAGGGGATGAAGCGACTAAGAGCCACGACTCGCCATACCAGCTTCTAGACGTCGCGCATACATTCTAGTTTTCCGGGTCGCACGATGGTGTTGATCTTGGAGGGTTTTGCTTTAATGCCTTGCTTGGAAACCATGTACCCCATCAGCTGGCCGATGGGTACACTGTAACACCCTCGAATCGGCCCTATGCAGATTTTAGCACTTCCCGCCAAACCCGCATAGAAAGGATTCAAGGACGCCCACCAAGCACTTGCGTGCGGGTGGAAAACGAAGTAATACCATTACACATTAGTCCATGATGGAACCCACAGAACATATATATATATATATACAAAAACGACTCAACGAGTCAAGAATACAGATATACAGTACAAACATCCAAATCACCTTGAAAATGGTACAACGTCCGAGTACGGACAAGATGCAAATGGGCTAAGATCCCTGAAGAATAACCAATGGCGTCCATAACCCTGCCCAGGCCAAGCCAGAAGGGTAACCCTGCTAACGACGTGGATCTCAAACCTTCTAAAACAGAAGGGGTGCCAACAAAGGGCAAAGGAAAAAGAGGAGCGTCAGTACTGAGGCCAGTACACGGCGAGGCTAGAATTCGGCGGTCCTCGCCTACATAGGTCTGGTGGACTGAAGCAGCAACGCAGCAGCACTAAACAACCTATAGAGACTCAGTAAAACTGGTGGCTATCAGAGAGGGATAAGAAAGACCTATTCGAATCCAACCTGATACTAACACCAAACATAGCCATCCTGGTATTTCCCCCTCGAGACCAAACGAGGAAGTCAAACCGAGAAACTCACACAGTTGGCAGTTTTATTCATTCCATTATAGTTGAAGCATTTACTAGTCAGATATAGATAACATGAGTCATCCGGATAGCATAAGTAGTGGGCAGTTTTAGTTAACCATTCAGTTGTAGTTGCAGTACTTACTAGTCAGATACAATTAGCACGTAACATCCCAAACCCAGCAGTTGTTGGCACTTTTATTTCATTCCATTGGAGTTGCGATACTTACTAGGTAGGTATAACATGACACAATACACCCCAGTTCCACCAGTTGTTTGCACTTTTATTATCCATTCCATTGTAGTGAAGCTGATTACTAGTCACATATTAAGTCAAATTTATAGCACTACTTTAGTTATGCTTGTCTATGATCGAGATACTGTGCTCCAAGTCGTCCATAACCGCGGACACGGCTTTCGGAAAGATTTACCCTGCAGGGGTGCACAAATAGCAACACACACACGATCAACCTCAGAAAAACCAAATCAAAATCCAACGAGGCTTTCACGACAAAGCAATCACAGGATTCATAAAATATTTCAGGGGGCCACCCCATTAAGCTACCCGCAACGAAGTTGGCCGGCTCCGAGACGGACCCAAGGTTTGCGTCAATGGCTGTAAACGACTGGGAACCCGAAAGTGTGACTGGGCTTGTCGATACCGCGAAAACACTCCGTATCCAAAACAGTATAGGTGCTCCACGCACGATCGTAAATAAAGCAGTAAAGCATGGCATAAGTACAAGATAGTAATAAATCCCCAAACTAGTTTGTGGCCCCAAGAAATAAGAAATGAATCAAGCTATGGCTAAGAGGGATCCATAGTGTCTCCCGGATGTGGATAGTGTGAATAGTCAAGGAACAGGTATCAAGTACTCGGGGCCTACGGGACACAAGTGGACATGAAAAACCAAATAGCATATATTGCCCACCGGTGCCTCTTTCATTAGTTATCCAGGAAATTTAATATCAAGTTGTGATTAAAGCCATGATCGTCTCCACCATTAAGCATGTGCCAATCTTCCGACAATGGTGGAACATCAACGACGCGAAGCAGCACCTGAGCAAGCAACTACGACTCGCAAGGCCGACTATCTATCAAACAACAGGCAATAGGATGTGTCCAAGGCAATATAAAGGCTGCACGGAATATAAATGGTGCACGGAAACTAAAGCATCGCAATACGGGTAGCAATAGATCAACAGGAAGAAGTAAAGACTATAAATGCAAAATAGGTAGAAAGGGGGAGATTACTCGCCTGGGAAACACTGACAAAGATACATTATCCAAAGAACTTGTCGATACTCGCATCAACTCAACGGTCTAATCCGTGATGAAGCAAAACACTAAAAGAAACACCGGATACACTATTTAATACTACGGTAGAAGATCGGGCATTATGGAGGTATGGTGCATGACATGGCAAAGATGCGATGCAATTAGGCAATATTAAGCGGAACTAGGGCCCCGACAATTAATTAGATGGTTTACATTGTTTAGATACCCGCAATTTAAATGTTGGCTTAACAAGGCAAAACATGGCATCGGTTCGCTACACAAAATTAAATGGAGTTGAGATAAACCAAATATAGCCCGCATATAGGCTCCATATTTAATTATGAGGTGAATCAACAAAGTACCCCCAACCAAATGAATATGTATGCAAGCATGACAATTTATATGCACAAGATAGATGTCATTTATTATAAAATAGGGGGTCTCGGAAAAGGGGATCACATACTAGGGTTCGACGATCTTGGTTTGGGGGTTCGATGGGATCTGTCTTTGGCGGGATCGATCTTCGGAACGAGGGTTCGGGGCTTCGAATATCGGATCCGTGACGGAGCACTTGTCATTCCAGGAAGGAGAGCTTGGTGGTCTTCGGGTCCGGACTTTGCCTCCGGTAACAAAGACTTGGCGTCTCGATGGATCGGTCTTCGAGGTCGATGATGAAGTTCTTACGGTTCCCTAAAGTAGGTCTTCGAGTCATCGGTCATGAAGTAGAAATCAACGTTTGGCTTCATTTGGTCGGTGACATACTCAGGGTTTCGACATCAATCCTGGTAGCACTTGGGTTTTCGAAATAACTTGGCCACAGGAGCACTACGGGGCCGAGCGGCCACCAACATACCATTTAATCCACACACGAGACCACAACCAGAGGCAAACAAAGGAACCAACAGCCGTACCACATTGACACTTGTAACACAACGGGTAAGGCAGACTTGTAGGTCAAGTGAGGGCATGACGGGAAGAGGACGTTGGGCCAGCACGGCGTGTGGCATTGGCCGGCGAGGTGGACCTACGCGAGGTGGAGGGGCCAGGACCCGAGGAGGCGGCGTTGAGGCACGGATGTGACATTGGCTTGGTGAGGCACGACCACGGGTAACATATGCCAAGGTCGACGGTGGGAGGCGCAGAGGTGGTCGAGGGAGAGGAAGCCGAGCTGCTGCAGGGGCCACACCTGCGAGCAAGCAGGGCTGGCGCTTGGCAGCTGGTGGCGGACACTACTAGAAAATAGCTAATCCGTGGCGCACCTATTTTCCCCTTCCGTGGTGCACTAGGGGTGCGCCACGACTTCTACGCTACGGCTAAAAAGTGCCCGTAGCGCACTGCCAGGTGAGTTATAGGTATCTCGACATAGTAGTGACGCACAACACAGTGCGCTACCACTGTTTTTCCTGTGGTGCATGACAAGTGCGTTGCTAGTATGTAGTTAGTAGTAGCGCACTGGCTAGTGCGCCACTACGGTTATTCCTGTGGCGCATGACGTAGTGCCCTACTAGTAGCTGACCAGGTGCGCCACCAACGTGGTGCGCCACTAACAACGTATATGTGCGCCACGGCTTAGCTTTTCAAAAAACGAAAAAAATACTCAATACAGATGATATTCAATACAGATTATATACAATACAGCTGATATATAGTACAGAAATAAATACACAGATATACAATACAGAAATAAATACATAGACAAGATAGAAACAAATACATATAGATAAGTCACATACATAAATACATAGTATAAGTTATATTATTTCGATCAACTTACAAAGTTGCTAGTGATGACATGAATACATGTCTCAACCAAGTAAGAGCCCGCGGAAGCTCGCCTAGACATCTAAAGTAGGAACATGCATGACCGACAACCAAGGACGATAACCATCACCGCGACGGAGGTATAGGTCTTCATCCGGTTCCTCGTCCTAAATCCCGCTAGATAGCGCGCGTATCTAGCTTCCGCCTCCGCCATAGTATTGTACCCTTTGTAGCTATTGCCGCTGAAACGGTGCACCTGTCTCCAGCAGTCTTCCCAATCATCATAGACTCCAGGAACCCGTCCCTTGTACACGACGTACCACGTCATCTAAAAGTTGGCAATAATAATTAAATGATGGTGAAAAAACAAGTAAAAGTCACATATAAAGATATACTTATCAAATAAGGTAACAAAGTAAGCAAAAAATACCAAGTAGTAGCATGTACATGTCGACACACACAAGTACACGTGGGGATAAAGAACTACAACTATACCAACACATCAAGACTTCTGGCTCGGCTCAGGGAACGGGAGGACGCCTTGTTTCGTCATGAACGCCCTATAGTCACCCTGCATCTTTAGGCGATCTATTACGTCACGGTTATTCAGGGGATTGCCTCCGTAGAAGACCCCCCTGAAGTCATGATATCACGGCTGATGATTGCCCCAAACTGTTGCTGGATGCGATACATCTCTTGTCTAATATCTGAATCATTGATCCTGGCCTTGACTTCGGCCCACCGTTTGAGATGATCTAGTAGCGTAGAATTCTGTTGCTCTAGTAGGAACGCCCTCATGTGATTGAGTGCATAGTGGGCTTCCTTCTAACTGCCTGCCCGCTGCTTCACGTAGGGGAATTCCGTCACATGGGTGAAGACGTGCCTGCCAAACTTGAGCTTCTTACGCACGAAGGTGGTGCCTTCCACTGAGGCATAGCCGGTGAGAGCATCATCCAGAACTTCCTTGATCTTGTCGTAGTTTTTATTCTTCTCTTGACTCCCTAAGTCGAAATACGTGGCTTGCGAATGTTTCGGCGACAAGCAGATGAGTGTGCAGTGTTGATCTCTACGCAAAACAATTCAAACGGAATGTGTTGGAAAAAAGAATGATGAAAATCTAATAAAGCATGTTATGGTGGCGAGTGAATAATGACTTACTCAGGAAAGAAAGGCACGAGAATGTATTCCTTTGTCTTGTTCGCCACCAAGATGCCTTGGAGGTACGAGGCCACGAATCGCCGTTCAATGGTGCTTCAAAAGCAGCCATCACGCATGTAGTAGGGGTCCAGTATAGCGATGCCCGGGGTGTTCTCTCTAATGATCTGAATGGCCAGGCTGAGAGAAAACAGGCGTACCATGGTATAGTGCAGCGGATACAGGTGGAACATATTGAAGATGTCATCAAACCACAAGAAGAACAGATCCGCGGGGACATTATCAACGAAGCCCAAGCCTCGTGGCACGTTAACCACGAATAACGGGTGCGAGGGATCTTTCTCCGCAAGAAGGCATCTCTCTATCATCAGCACACCGTCATGCACACTCCTCATTTCTGAAGTGGAGAGCCTGAGCAATTTCTTAGTTAGCATGGGCTCACCCGCCACATGCATCCTCCACATAATACCCTTTGGTCTTGGTGGCCCGTCCTGAAACCTGATCAGATTCGCAGTTGACGCCACCGGCTGGCTCGAGCTGCGAGATTTTCTTTTCCTGGTCTTCTTGCCTTTTGGGAAGTGGGTAGGCACCGCAATCTAAGCATCGATCACCCTATGTAGTGTGTCAGGTCTTAGAACAAAGGGCCGGTTGGATGTATCCGCTGGCTCGGTGAAGGTGCAAGCTGGAGGCGTCTCCTGAGAACCAAAGAGACGTTTGTTGCAAGTGGCTTTCTCTACGGGGCCACCAGCTGGGTCTTCATTTAGGTCGCCGGGGAAAAGATTAGTGTTGATGAAATCATCGAAGTAATCTTCGTCATCCTCGTTCGGATCCTGCGCCATGGTCATGTCAATATGACCAGCCAAACAATCGCGTGGAGGTGACGGTGTGGGGGTCTTACCATGGCTAGGCACTAGCACGACAGGCAGTGTTGCTGTCTGTGGGGTGATGGCCCTAGCCGTCCCCAAACGAATCATGCTCTTTGGCCATAGCAGGAATAAGCCGAAGCAACTTCTGAGGACAACCGGCTCTTCTTCATCCGCTTCTGGGCGTTGAATGGGAGGTTCCAGGTCATCGCAGCCCCTTAGCACCCGGATAATTTTAACCCTATGCACGCTATCTGGCATCGGCTTTGAGTGGAACGTGCGATGCAAGGGTTGAATGATGGTACCCTTGGAAACATCCCTCAACTCGTTGTTCACGAAGCTTAAGAGAGTGCATGGAACATCCGTCTGCGAACAACATGTATGGCATTAAAAAGATGCCATTAGAGTAATAAATGGCAAGGCGGTAAAGTATTTGTTTTACTGTGATGGCGTCGAGCTCGGCTAATGTCGAGGCACCGCATACAACGACAGGCGTGCAAGAGACAGAGGGGCTGCTTGATGGCACGGTGCCGGCCGCCGATGTATTCTCCCTATCGGTTGCATTAAGCTCCGGTGCCGCGGTGATGGCAGGAGGAGTCACGAATGCTTCCAGCGCCGCCGTGCTAGTGGGCGGAGTCACCAATGCTTCCGGCGCCGCCGTGCTAGCGGGCGGAATCACGAACACATAATTCACCGGGATCATTGGCGCCGCATTGTTTGAGTGGCTACTGACCATGGTTAGAATCGGGCAGGGCCCTGGTCGACCACCCGCACTCCAGTTCGCTATTGAATCCACCAAGGTAGGCAGGATGGAGGTGAGGGTGATTGCCAGGTTGTCTTGGACGATCTGCGGGATATGCGCCACTTGTTCCTTAAGTTCCTGAACCTCGCGGTTTTCCTCGTCGCTCCTTCCCTCCACACGCGTCCTCAGGGGTGGACCAAAATGATCCACCCAATTCTTAGCCCCGAAGTCGGCCAGACGGCCAGCCGACGATGGCTTCTTTGTAACCGGCGTGATTTTCTTGGCCCGGTTCATCGTCCTGTTAAAAGGGTTATCCCACCGGGTGGCCGCCGTCGACCCGTGGGATGAGGGACCATGGGATCCATGACTAGCAATTTCCTCGTCCTGCAGAAGAAGTAACATGAACCATTTAGAAATTCGACTTGATCGATTATAATGTAATCGACTTGATCCGCGGTAATTAAATTACTTACCGCAAGAACCTCGAAGTCCTTCACCTTAGTTTCCGCGGTGAGTTCTTTGGTTTTGGGGTCCACATGGTAATGAGCCCTGATGAAGTTTCGAAGCTGCTTGTTTTCGAATTTCGAAAAGGGGTTAGGTATCCCCTTAGCTCTATACTCGTCATCCTCCTTATCCCATTTGGGCTCCGCGGCTCTGTAACCACCAGATCCGAGATGCTGCTGACCTATATTCATCTCCTGCAATACCTTTCCCCACTTACTCGAGGCCTTGGCTGCTTCGGAGGTGCACTTGGCCTTGAACTCCTAGAATTGATATTCGGTGATCTGCGGGTCAATCTTCTGGATCTCCTCGAGATTTTTCTCTTCTTTAAATATCTTCTTCTTTATCCGGGTTCTCCAGCTGGCCAGGGCGGTGCTCATCCTCGTGAGGGCAGATTTATTTACTGCATTCCCATGATAATCTGTGTTCCGATACTGAAGGGGGAACTTGTATCTTGCGTGCAGCTTCTCGAAGAGGAGTTTGTGCAAATGGCCATTATCTTTATGCCGGATATTCTTGGTGTTGATCGAGATGGTGGTCCGGGTGATAGCCGCCACTTGCCCACCGTACCCTTTGACCACATGGTCGGGTGCCAAAGGAACCCCTTTTGGGCTCACTTCGGTAATTTCCTCTCTGATGGTGCCGACCGTGTTCGGCCGCCTTTCCTTCTTCTTCTTAGGCGGATTACTACCACTTGTTGTGCCCTCGCCACCATCAGTGGTTTCATCATCCGCCGTTCCTTCGGCCGCTTCTTCTTCCTCCGCGTCTTCCATCTCATCGGCGTCGCTCTCGGAAGGGTTGTATTCTTCATCAGCCTCTGTCATTCTTTCTAGCCGCTCGACCTCCTTCCAGAATGACAAGGGTCTGTTTTGAGGTCTCACTTCTCCTTCAGCATTGATACGCTGAGAAGATCCAGCCTCGTCGTTGTCACACATGTTTGCACTTATAAAAGGCAAATAATGGTTAGTAAAGTGCGTGGAAAAATACGGCATGACCATTGCTCATTTTTGTTAAACTAGGAGTGCCCGATTTCTGCCGAAACGGAAGTTAATCAACATTTCGGCGAAAATCGAGACTCATTTCATACAAGCACCTACATACGAAGACAACTAGGCAGGGTATTTTCCTGTATATACACTAGTATACTGATACTCCTATGATCACTTCACCTCCAAAACAAGCAGTACCCTAGCTCTGAATGATGTATGCATCTACACTAGTAGACTGATACCACTATGATCAGTCTAGAGTCAATGCATGGAAATGGCAGTGACCGAGAGCAAAAGACAGTAACTGCTGCTCCGTAGACTGATACCACTATGATCATCACAAAGTAAAATTCAGAATGAAAGATAATTTACAGTTAAGTTTCGTGTTTATCTGAAAGAATAGCCGATATATATCACAAAATCAAAAAAATCCCAATAATTCTCCAATATAAACCTAGTGGTAGAGCAAATCAGACTAGCTGTCATACGTCCAGATTCACGGAAATAAATATCTACAAGTTACAATTTACAACTGTGGTTATTTATAGATTTTCTTTCAGTGATGGTTATTTACAGATTACAACCAATTTACAGAAACAATACTAGTTTCTCTAGGATAGGATCTAGTACACGAAAGGGAATGAAAAGAAAACCACGCCTCTAGGCAATAACACTTACTCAAGCTATACATCTACTACCCAATAGCTACAACACAAGTACTGTAACATAATCAGTTACAGTCGGCTGGGGTGGACCTCATATCTAACATCACAACACAACAAGATATTTAATATCATCCAGCTAGCCAAACAAGATAGAATATTTTCAGTCTGATCAAATTTTGGCGCAGTGTGATATATAGTTGCTTTGACAGTTGGGAAGTTTGGAACTATAAATTCAACCATTCTACCAAACAGGTGTACTCATTTATGTTAATACTAATTACTACCCATTCTGGGTAGTAACATCACTCCCACCTTCTAACAATCAAATCAACAACCATTATTGAACAGTCTTCCTCATTTCTGGCTAAAGCTTCATAAATAAAAATCTGGTAGACCAGAATACTCGATCTAGGCCAGGCCAGGCCAGGCATATATATTTTGACAAACATTTTTAGAGAGCGTTGTGTAAACAATATTAGTATTTCCAATCAAGGGGGAAAATGGCATTTTCGTTTATCCACCAGCAAGATCACCTTCTCAAATGAATCCACCACCAAAATCGCTGTCACTATAAGGATACCTCCTACTGTCGTCCCACACAAACAAACATTATCCTTCCGTCACCTTGCATCGAATCTAACCATAGCAAGGTCAATCAATCCCATGCTTCACCAATCAAGGATCAACATAATCAGTTACAGTCGGCTGGGGTGGACCTCATATCTAATATCAGCCAGCTAGCTACACATTGCTCAGGTCCAAGAATTGATCAAGGGTTACTAAGCTAGCTGCAAGCTTAACAACACAACACCACGGCACTACCAAATTTAACATCAGATCAACTATTTTTTCCAATATAGTGATATCTATCAACTGAACTGCAGTATAGATCGTGACTCCATCACTTACCTGAGCAGAGAGCCCGTGGACACGCGGACGGAGAGCGGCTGACGGAGAGCGGAGGACAGAGAGCGGCGGCCTCCTCCTCCTTGGACGCGCAGACGGAGAGCGGCGGCCTCCTCCTCCTTGGACGCGTGGACAGAGAGCGACGGATGGAGAGCGGCGGCCTCCTCGGCCTCCACGGCCTCCTCCTCCTTGGATGCGCAGCGGCCTCCTCTCCTCTTCCACGGCCTCCTCCTCGGTAGCGACGAGTGCGGCGACGGGCAGATTGAGCGGCGGCGGCGGGAAGATCGAGCGTGTCTCCTCTCTAACCTAGTGTCTGAGGATGATGGGGAGAGGGACGGGTCGACAGTTGACCTGTCGCGACACTTAGCCGTAGCGCACCCTAACCTAGTGCGCTACGGTTAACCGTAGCACACTAAGTTTGGGTGCGCTACGGCTAAGTGCCGTGACAGGTCAAATAAGAGGGCGGCCGCCCCTATTGCTGACACTAGCACTACAGTATCCCAATGGTTCCGCCCTATGCTCGAAACCTGTGTGAGCACCCAGGTTCGAACCTTGGTGCCCCCCTTTTTTGTTTTTATTTTAAAACTACTTTAAAATGTTAAAAAATATCCCAAAAACTATGTAAACTATATAAAATACATGTTATATGTTTTATATGACAAAAGTGGTACATATATTTCATCAAAGTGGTACAAAAGTGATTCAAAGTAGAAAGAAATTACAAACTTTTTTGAGCTAGCGTTTTACAATCTTTTTTCCCTTCTTTGTCGCGGTTGAATAATTTAGCCCTGGCACTTTTATGTTTCTTCGCTCGAACGGGCTACCTTTTTTGGGTAAGATTGTCCTTTTTCTTCTTGTGATGTATGTTTTTTCATCGTAGTCGTCGTCATCTTCAATCTTTGGATCACCGTACTGGTCGAAGTCTTGCTCGTTGGCAACTCCATCCATTCCGATGATGTTTCTTTTTCCTCTCCTCACGACAACACGGCTAGGCTTTGTCGGGTCAGTAATAAAAAAACATTGGTCCACTTTGCTAGCCAGTACCCACGGTTCATTTTTTGCGGCGACGTGCGCACCGGCGGCCTTGGATTTGGCTGCTTCGGGTATTAACATGGTTGTGAAATACCGGTCTTCTCTTTCGACGCTCTTGGCCCAGCTGACATGGAACATCGACACCTTTTCTCCACAGTAGTCGAGCTCCCAGATCTCGTCGATCCTTCCATAAAATCTTTCCTTCACGTTGTCATCGGTGTAGAATTCCGATGTTACGCCTGAGTTCTGATAGTCACACTTGTTGTCCTTTTCCTCTGTGTAGAATGTGTAGCCGTTGATATCATACGCCTGATAGGTCACCAGGTTGTGCATGGGTCCCTGCGACAAGGTGAATATGATGTTTTCCTCCGCAGAATCAGATTGCGGGGGATTATCTAGGAGCGTCTGCCTAAACCAACGCGTGAAATCTGAGTTGTGCTCTTTCATTATTTCTCCCTGCGTCCTCTGTATGCCCCGATCACTATACTTCTTCTCGATTGACCTTTTGTGCTTTTGTACCCAAGGATCGACCAGTTCTAAACGTTGTAGCACGACTAGGTTTGCTCTATCAAAGTCTGCGCGTCGATAATCATAGTCTGCATGCGGTACGCGATGACCCTCTCGGTAACCCGATCCATCGAGCTTGCCAAGGTGCCTATTGACGGGAAGACCGACAGGGTTCTCGATGCATAGATAATTCGCAGAAAGAGATGCACTCTTTGGACAAAAAACCCTTGGCTATGCTTCCATCTAGACGGGACCTGTTGCGAACGTATCCTTTGATGTGTCCGTTCATCCTTTCGAATGGCATCATGTTGCGGAGGAACATCGGCCCGAGTTGGATGATATCCTCCATGATATGGACCAGCAGATGCACCATAATGTCGAAGAATGCGGTCGGGAATTAGATCTCGAGCTCGCATAGTATCACCATGATCTCCTCTTGTAGCCTCCCGAGTTGTTTCATGCCAATTGACTTTCGAGAGACGACATCGAAAAACTTGTAGAGCCCAAACAATGTTTCTCGGACATGCTCGTCCATTATACCTCGTAGTGCAACCGGAAGTATCTGTGTCATTAGCACGGCATAGTCGTGAGACTTCATCCCACTAAACCTCTGCTTAGCCTCATCTAGGTACCTGCTTATCTTGCGAGCGTAGCCGTAAGGAAATTTGACTCCTAGAAGGCACTTGAAAAACTGTTTGATCTCATCCTGGCTTAGTGTGAAGCACGAAGGGGGGCAGTAATATTCGTTCTTCTTGACCTTTTTACCCTTTCGACGACCTTGTGTCGCCTCCGACTGAAGATCATCGTCATCTTCCTGATCATCAGGAGTAGGGCGTCCTCCGTGAAGATCCTTCCGGATGCCCATGAATATCAAGTCATTCCTTGCTTTAGGACCATCTTTCCTCCTATCTAGCATGTTGATTAGGGTGACGACTAGACTCTCGCACACGTTCTTCGTGATATGCATGATGTCAAGGCTATGAGGCGTGCGGCGAAACCTCCAGTATGGAAACTCCCAGAAAACAGACCTTGTTTCCCATACCTTCATCAACGGCTTGTCTTGCTGCCTCTTTCGCTTCTTTCCCGGTTTAGGACACTCTTTCCAGTTTTTCAGCAATTCATCCACTTCTTCACTACTCCTCCGCTCTGAGATTCCTCGGGTCTCGGATTTTCCATTGAACAGATCTCCATGTTTTCTCCATGCATCATTCTTTCCAAGCCATCTTCGGTGCCCCATGAACACGGTTTTCAAAGACCGTGGATCTTTATCTAGTTGGAGATAGGTCGTGTTATCCATGCACCTAACGCATGCGTAGAATCCTTGGATAACCTGCCCCGAGAAATATCCGCAACCTGGATAGTCTTGCAACGTAGTGACCAACACGGCTCTCATAGTAAAATAATCTTGTGCGACAGCGTCATATGTATTGGCTCCGGATTCCCATAACATGGCTAGCTGCTCTTTCAACAGCCCGAGATATAGATTGATGTCGGTACCAGGTTGTTTTGGCCCTTGAATTAGCATACTCATTTTTATGTACTTCTTTTTCATGCACAACCAGGGAGGGAGGTTGTACATCCATACAAACACGGGCCAAGTGTTGTGCGTGTTGCTCTGGCTATCGAACAGATTGAGTCCATCGGTGCTTGCACCTAGCCTGATGTTTCTCGAATCTCCACTGAATTCTGGGAATTCGAGGTCTAATGCTTTCCACTGGCTACCATCTGAAGGGTGCATCAGCAGCTCGTCCTTTTCAGGGTCATCGTCATCAGCTGGCTTCTATCTTTCCGCATGCCAGCGCATGAGATTTGCTTCCTTAGGGTCTGCGAAATAGCACTGCAGACGAGGAGTGATAGGAAAGTACCATACCACTTTTCGAGGAGCTTTCTTCCCTTTCTTGTATCGACTAATGCCGCACACCGGGCATGTGGTTTTCTCCGCGTCCTCGCCCCGATAAATGATGCAATCATTGATGCAGACGTGGTATCTAATGTGCGGTAGATTAAGAGGACGCACGATTTTCTTGGCATCCTCGATACTAGTTGGACACGTGTTCCCCTCCAGGAGACGATCGTGCCAGAATGCCATCATATCGTCGAAGCTTGCGTAGGTCCATTTGTGTTTTGCCTTTAGCTCCATAGCCTTGAGCGTTACATTCAACCGGGTATCATCGGGCTTGCATCCTTCATACAATGGAGTAACCGCGTCTTTCTCAAGTTGCGCAAGCTTGGCTTTCTCTCTAGCGGCGGCCCTGGCGTTACTCATTTGCTTGAGAAGTAGTTCTTGAACATAAGGGTCCCGTACCCAGCCTGACGTTGTTCCATCGTCTGCTCCGGCATCTAGATCATCATCATCCTGATCTACTTCCACACCTTCACAATCTCCAGGAGACTCTTCTTCATCTTGCCTGTCCTTGCCGTGATCATGATCATGTTGCCCGCCTTCCTCATTTTCCGCCACCCCATTTACGGCCTCATCGTCTTCGTCATCACTTATCCACCGAGTGTAGCCATCCATGAAACCATGGCGGAGTAGGTGCGCCTACAGATTTCCGGAATCTGGGTCAATCAACCAATTGAGTTTGCATCTTCTGCACGGACATCTTATCTCCGTCATGTTATTTCGTATCATGTCGGCCGTCGCGCATTTCAAAAATCTAGCCACAATGCCTTCGCTCATTATGCGGACCATGGTTTCCTGCGTGGTGTACAAGGTAGAATTAGAAGTTTATTACAACCACAGAACCAATGCATGCATGCAATGGTCGATGGAAAATTTCGGCATGACCTATCCTAAAATTCGGACCTTTGCGAAATGCCAAAGTCTTACCAAAATGGAAATGAATCAACATTTTGGCAAAACAATGCCAATATATGAGAGAGCATACAATGCATGCTCTCCAAACACATGAGAGCATCGATTCTCTCCATAGATATGTGACCATATATCATCCATACACATAAACACATCCTCTTACATAGACAACTTACCAAGATGAGAGACCGAGAAGATCTCGAAGGAGAGGTAAGAGACCGAGAGATGCTGGCCGGAAGGAGAGCTTTCCTCTATTATGTATGTAGCATCCAACGTAAGTTTTACATGCTACAAATGGTGAAAGAGTGGAGAAATTGAGGTGGAAGGAGGAGGGGGAGAGATCCAAGGAGGAAGAAGGAGGGGAAAGTGAAGTGTGAGATGGTGAGATCTAGTCAAATGTGCAAAGGTGTATCTGCCAAAAAGAAGTAGCAGAACACACATCCGTGGTGCACATGGGGGGGGGGTGCGCCACAGGAGTAAAAACATCTGTGGCAAACATACCGGCAGTGCGCCACATACGTGTTTTCCCAGTTAACAGTACGGGTGGCCCGATCTTGCCTGAAGCGCACGGAGGCCATGTGCGCCACGACTACCGGCCACACCTGTAGCGCATTTCACTGGGGTGCGCAACGGCTATGTGGTCTACGGCCGATAGGGGCCTGGCCCACACACGACCGTGGCGCACCAACCGCATGTGCGCCACTATTATGGTAGATAGCCGTAGGGCACCTGTGTCCAGTGCGCCACGCCTATTTTAGCCGTGGGGCACCACTAGCACGTGCGCCATGGATGTGCAGATTACCTATAGCCATTTTCCTGGTAGTGGGATCTTGGTGACCGGGAGCAGCGGCGCGACGAGACAAAGGAGGCGGCCTCATGGAGGAGAACCAGGGGCGGTGGCAGACAGGGTAGACGGCGGGGTCGCGGATGGCTAGGGTGAGGTCGACGGAGCTTGACGCGACGAGGCAGCGGATCTCTAGCGGGGGCGCGGCCGGCGACGATCTCGCTGGTAGTAGGACCATGACGGGGCTAAGCTGCAAGGCGGCGTTTAAGGGGAGCTTGAGAAGAGGAGGGCTCGGGGCAGAGCCCGCTGGCGGCGGAGGCTCGCTCGATGGGTAGGCGGAAGCGAGCGAGAGATGGGCGGTGGGTCGCGATGGGGACAAGATGGGGATCGTGGCCGGGAGCGTGTCGGTGGGTGGGGCCATGCACGTACACGAGGGGGGTCAAGCGGGAGTAGGTTAGCGGCCGGGAGTTGGTGGGGCATGCGCGGGGCAGGTGGCTGGGGTGGTGAGTGGTGGCGGCTGAGGGGAGATTAGGTGGGGGTTTGGAACTAGGGTTTTCGAGTGTGTGGGGTGGTAGGTAGCTGGCTGCTGGGCCTTGGGCCTGGCGGCTGGCTGCCTCCCCCACTAAAAAACAAAAATACTTTTATTTATATTTTATTTTTAGAAAAGCTGTTATAAATAGATTTTAGACAAACTAGAGATCTGAACAAGACCGGGGTTTGGATTTGGAATAAAGAGGGTATTTAGAAAACAAAGGTATACTTTTAGAAAATAGTTTTAGGCAACAGTTGCATGATGACATGACGATGCTCGAATGCAATGTGGCATGATGACATGATCATGTGGTCATGATCATGCACAAAACCGAAATAGCAAACAATTTTCTAGTAGTGGTCTTACCGGGGTGCTACATACACCAAATGTGCACTTCTTCTGGTTGAGCTTGATGATGTACTTCCATAGATTCGCAAAAGTTTCAGCTAGGTCGGCGAGCAGGTCGCTCTGGCGAGTTGACTTCAACTCCACATCATCAATGTAGACGTGGATGTTGCGGCCAATTTGGCTCGCTAGGCACTCCTAAATGCATAACTTTTAGGTCGCCCCAATGTTCTTGAGGCCAAACGTCATTGCAGTGTAGTAGAAGGATCCAAACGGCATGATGAAAACTGTTTTCTCCTCGTTGATTCCGACTATGTTTCTCCTTGTTCTGGATGGCCATTTTTATCTGGTTGTAGCCGGAGTATGCGTCGAGGAAGCACAGCTACTCGGACCATCTGGACGAGTCGATGATTTGGTCGATTCGTGGTAGTATGGACTCCTCCTTTGGGCAGGCGCTCGGCGAGTTCCCTTTTCATTTCCGCCGCCAGCTATTGGCGGTGCTATTTTACTTCCACCGTCGTTGTTGTTAGCGAAAGGTGAGTGGTGAAGGTGTCTGGCGGCGCACTGCTACCCACCATATAGATGGCATTGTAGTAGTTGGATATGGCACAGGCCTTGTCGGGGGAGTCCGATCCAGAGATGGAGTCAAAGATCCCGAGGATGGACAGATCTTCGAAGTCATCGGCACTGGGGACTCGCGTGATGGAGTCCACATGTGACACGATAGTGATGGATCCGACGACCGATGCAGGGGTCGCTGAGTCAGTGTCGTGGCGGAGATCCACGTCGCTCCTAGTTGTAGCACAAGCGGCCAGGTCGTACTAGGAGGCGAGAAGGGTGGTGGTGTGAACCTGCACCTCCAAAAGCAGATCGTGTAGAGGTGATCTATTGGCGGTGTCGAATCCCGCCGTCTCCGCCGGGTCGATAGTGTACGTGAACCCGATGAAGGGGTTGATGGTCTCGACTTGCATTACCACGATATGGGTGACCGTGCGTGACGCTGGTATGTAGCTGATCGGCAGGATCTGGAGGAACCCATCGCTGGTAACCATGCGACCTGTGGAAACTGGCCGATCGATTGGAGTGCAGGGTCTCACCACAGATCTCAGTCTTGACTGGCCAAGCCCCACGGTGGGCGCCACTATCATGGTAATGGCCACAATAGTCACTACCAGGGGTAGCAATTTAGTCGAATGGGGGCAAGAGCGAGTCGCCATCCGTGGGTCGAGATTGAGGGTAGACATAAGGTTTTAACCAGGTCCGGCCCCCAGTAGGGTAAAGACCTACTTCTTGCTTGATTGTATTGATCGTGAGTGGATTACAAGATTGCCGAGCTTGACGACTAGGCAGCGAGTCGCTTGGATGGGGTAGCTAATAGCACGGAAGAATAACGAGTACCTTAGGGAGGTTTATATAGGATCACCTCGCTAGGGTTTACAAGATTATAACCGAATCAGTTTATATTTCAGAGGGTTTTGACATAATCTGACTAGGATTAACTAAGATCTTGGGCCTTCTGCTTGCAATCGACGAGCTTCATTCAAGTCTCCTTCTAGTCTCCGTGCCATTAGGCCCACTCATCGTGCTCTTGGGCTAGTCAAATCCCCCTTCTAGGCATACCACGATTGGCATATCCCCATCACCAGGCATGGCCCGGGAACATGAGTCAACAAAGATCAAGTCGATGTCAGCGCGTGTGATGGCATGGGATACAAGTGTCACCCCTATCCATGCGCCTGTAGAGGGCATTAAAGGGCGTGCGGGCATTGTAGTCCCAACGTGACAACATGCGCCCTGTGTTGTCCCCTCGACTTCAGTTGCTGTGCATCAGAACACACTGCCAAGGAGTGGGTAACGGCACCGCCCACAGCAGGAGTGGCTAGCAGCACCACCCATTTGCCTTCGTGCCGTGTGGCTCATCAGAGGTGGATCCCAGGAACGATAGGAAGGTGCATGCGCACTGGCCACTTTGGAACCCCTTGCGGCATACAGGGAGGGCCTTGGCCACGGTAGGGGGGAGGAGGTTCATGAACAAAGAGATTTTGGAAGGAGGAGGTTTTGGGAGAGAGGTATTTTAGAGAGGGAGAGGGGTTTCTTGGAAGAAGGTTTCTTGGACAAAGGTTTGGAGAGAGGCATAGTTGGAACATTCAGAAGTGTCGAGTGATAGAGAGAGAGAGAGTTAGAGAATAGTTGAGAGAGAGATATTGGGAGAGGAGAACGAGAGAAAAGCTAGAGCTGAGATACTCCCATGGAGAGAATGTGAGATAGAAATAAAGAGGAAGCCTATGAAGCGTAGATGCTAGCTGAAAGGGGCTCCCCGACACTAGATTGGTGATCCTGTTGTAAGATATCCACAAGATAATCCACCAAAGCAGGATGTAGGGTTGTTTGCCGAAGGGAGGCCTGAACCTGGGTAAAACACATTGTGTGTAATCTGTGTATGATCTTAGGCTGTATTACCTTAGTGCCCCATCGCCAAACCAAAAAGGTGTGTGGGACATCCTCGGTGTCTGTGTTCCGACACACGACAAGAATTATGAAGTCAGTCATGCGAGGTATGTCCTATGTCTCTCACTTTATAAGTTTGAAATGTTTATCCTAGTTAGTTGATTTGTTAAGATTCTATGCTAGTGGAGTAATTCAAAATAGTTAGAGTAAAGTTTTTTATTTGTATGAGTAATTAATTTTGGAAGCTTTTCCTCCAGTTCTTGTAGTGAACCGAGTCTTGCCTTGGAAATAATCTTTCTAAACAAGTAAAATAAGAAAAAGTCTCCAATTTGTGACTTGTATGTTGAGTGATTGTCTTAATAGTTTACCTTTGAAGAAACTTAACTCCATAGATATATTGATAGACTTGATGGCACTCTTGAAAGGAGTTGTTTGATTGAATTGAATTCTAGTGGTAATTGTGATCCATGCCAAAGCTAAAACATTGTGGATCAAAATGTGAGATTATTAAAGTTCATTTATAAAAAAAATATGCACACCTTTGGATGCCAACAACTTTGTTGGCCTACGAACAATCAATGATAGAACCCCTGATTCCGACTATGAGTTAACAACATGGGTAGCACCTGTTAGTGTAATGGGCAAACGTATCCGTACTCATGAAGGTTGTGAAAACCATTTTTTAAAAAGATCGCTCAATGATCCTTGTTGGAAACTATCTTTGAAAAATGAAAGATTCACACAAAACAGCCTTTGGCATGGTCTCGTTACTACTTTATGAATTTTCTTGAAATACAATGAATGGATCAGTAGTATTTGATAGTCTTGATCTATTGATGTGGGCTTCAATAAGACACTTCACTGTTGTTCTACTTTGGACATGATCTCTCATACTTACTTTTGCTATTATAAAATATTCTAGTGTTCCTTGTCAAGTGATGCGCACAAGTATAGTGGATCACTAAAATCGTCGATGGGAAGTATTACCCAAATTTGTAGTTCGACTCAAGGGGAACACAAGAATATCAATAAGACTTTAGCAATTGATACATCACACTCAACCACACCTTTATATCAATAAACTCACAAAGAAAGTGGTGATTTATAGTAGTTTATTCAAAGCAATAAAACAAGAAGTAAACAATAGCAGCAAATTTCCAGTTTTCACCGGAAGTAGTGATGTGTAAATTTCAGTGGCTAAAAGCATAGGAATGAGGTGATATCAGGGTGTTGCATGAATAATATTGAACATATAATGTAATACTAATAACACGGCATTCATCTCTAATTCAGTTGTGTGTAGGTGTGTTATCTTAATATAGTTATGCATACTAACCAAGAGAATTGGCATAACATCTATTGTCCATCCTACCCATTTCACTAGGGCCAACTTGGAACTACACACAATTAAGGTCTATCCTTTCGAATAACCCGGAACAAATCATTAACAATTCATGAACACACAATATCCTTGAACTATCATATATTCCCTTTGTTTTCCCTAACTGTCACTTCAGGGTTCGCAGGTTCAACACAATAATAGGCAATGCACTTTGCAGATAGATACCAAACTCATATATATGATAGGGCAATAGAAGTTCAGTACTGAAATCATGTTGCTCGGGCCCTATCAACAAGCATTAAACATAGCAAAAGTGTACCAACACCCATACAAGAATATACTCAAGACAAACACCTGAAATCTCGATACATATGGATGATTACATGATCAATATCATCAATCCCCTTCCACCTCACATGCCTACAAAGAACTACTCACACATGATGATGGGGAGTGAACACTTGGTTATGGGTGATGACGTTGGTGATCATGGCAGGGGAGAAGGCCTCGAAGTCTCCCTCTCTGGCATGGAGAGCAGGATCAATCTAACCCCCGAAACGAAGATCATGGATATGGCGGCGCTCTGTTTCATGAAAGGGTCCGTCCCTCTGGATAACTAGGTTAGCTCCCCAAATCTTAGCTCGTCGTTTGTCCTCAGACAACTCAGATGCAGTGTAGAAGCGACAAACTACTTTGACAAGAACTTTTCTCTATGCATGCATAACAATTTAACATAGCAAGTATTTGGAACATGACTTTATCATTGAATATCAAAGTGTAAGCAAAAGTTCACTATGTTGGTGTTCGACTGTTTATACATGGTGTAAAGGAGATAGTATATGGAAACACTACTTAGGCATACTTAATTGATAGTGGCAACGAACAAAGTTCCCACATCACAATTGATTGAATCATGAGTAAGGTTTTTGAGACCTTTGATTCTTCCAATTGTTGACTAATAATTCACAATGTTTGCATTACAAACTAAATACTTGGGTGATGTCATATCCTTCTAGTCTTTCAACCTTTAAACAATCATAGAAGACCCATACATGAGTAAGTGACTAGTATCTTTAGTTGACAACATGGTGGAGTGGAAGTAGGATAGGTACTTTCTTATAAGCTCTACACCTTATATGAGCGGCTAGGGTTTTGCCCCTTGATTTGAGCTTCTATTTGTATCTTTCTTTGGTGGGAACTTCTTAGTTTTGCCCTTTCTTTGGTGGACACTTCTTTGATGTAATCATAGTAGCCATATCATTGAGTTCATTCTCTTTTTTTTATTTTTAGGATAGTGGCTCATGGATATTTGCCCACCAACACAATGATAGCCATGTTGGTGCAATTGGTTCAAAGGCTAGGGGAAGGCTGATTGGTCAACTAAATATACTATCAACTGACTTACACATGACTCAACAATGATATTCACCATTTGAAAAGACTAGACTGTCATACAAACATCAACCTTCATATTTCAAAGACACATAGGAATATAAATATTCATCATTGAATATTTGCCATGTTCACAATAACAAACACAATGGGATGTATATACCTTTGTTGAGAGATACTATATTTCAATAAAGTCTACATAATGTTCCTCAATAGCATCTCATTTGCATCATTATGTGGCGAGAAGAACACAAACAAGATAAACATCCATAACCACTTCCTGAAGTATTGATGAAACTATGCATAAGTACTTTCTATTGTTAAATTGCATGCATAAATATAACAAATGTGTCATACCTATTTCATCAATTCATACATGTCGATTCATCATTGTTGTTCTTCCTCTTCCAACCTGAACTGCACAATACACTCACATATAGAATAAAGTCAAGAGAGTGTAACTTGGTTCATTTAGGACATTGTTTCCAACAATTTGAGCAAATGTACTATGGGCTTTTGCATCAAAACAATTCATAAAATGGTGTAAAAATGGCGATTCATAGTGGTTGTGATCCATATATGACCAGAGTAATCGTCGGGGAACATTTGCAAGTTCAACTAGCCACTTTTAGTGATGAAAATCAAAATCTGCCAATAAATCACTCCAGCGATGCAGCCCAGTTTTTCCCTACTTAAACATCCTTGGATTTTTTGCCAATTTGTGTGTCAGGGGAGGATGAAAAGTTATAGTTTTTTAGAAATTTTAACCTGATCAGAGTTACGGATAAAAAATGAAAAAGAAAATAGTGAACAACATCATGTAGATTTCTGACACTCCTTCATGCTTTTCAAAAATGAAAATATTTTTGTGGTTTTGAGTTTTGGGTGGCAAAGAAAAATAACAAAATAGCAAGCTAGCTAAAGAAACAAGTGAAATATTTTTGGGTTTTGGGTTTTGCTAAGAATAAACAACATGCAAGAGGCTATAATGTAGAAATCTTTTGAAACTACACTACAACTCAAGGAACTTAAACAATTATAGCATAGTATATTCAATGAAAAGGAAGGGAGGAAATCATAATCCCCCAAGCTTAGGTGCAAGCTAGAAGCCTGGCCAGTGGGAGTTTGGACCCGAATTGCTCGATCCATCGTCATAGTAGGGTGCCGACTGCTCCCATGGTGCCCACTCCTAGAGCGCACCCTCATTCCCCAACTTAGAAGATGAGCCTTCTCCCGGGTGATACTCAGGTGCTGCAGGTGAGACACCCCATGTGCGGCATGTTGGTGTTGCAAGAACATCATCCCATGAAGGCTCGTCCACTGGAGTTATCCATTTGTTTGATAACCAGTCAAAATATTCAAGACCAGGGAGCATAGTGGACTCAAACCTACCATGCATAACCATGAATTGATACATTATAACATCATCATTCCACGTCCTCATTATTCCCATGTTATGCAGCATAAAGGAAACCAATAGGTTAGTTTCTATAATTTTAGTTCCCCTATCCTTAAACTTCCTTTCCAATTTAATATGTTTATAAATCAAGGTAGCTATGGTTCCAACAAAGAGAGGTTTGGCATAGTTATGAGCTACATCATATGACAAGGTTCTAGCAAGAATCACACTGAAATTATAATGAGGATATCCACCCTCCTTTGCACACCTCAATAAGTATAAAACATGACCGTTACAAGTAGTAGTGTTCTTCCTAGCAAGAAATCCTTTGACAAGAAATAGTGCAAAATATCTAAGCCCAGGATGTTGATATGTGAAAGTTTCCCTCTATGAATATCCTCAGGCACATTTATGCTTAGGCTTCTCCAGAACTCCTGGTGACAAGCATCAGAATCACTCGGGATTTCCTCCCAATTTTTGGTATTGGGAACACGTAGAGCTCTCCAAAATTATTCTATATGCATAACAAATTTTTGTTGTTTCATAACAAACCTCACATCAAAAGTGCTTGGGATGTTCTTACCTCTCTTGCTAACCTTCTCATTGGTATGAAAAAATCCGAAGATGACTAGGAATTCTCTACTTATCTCGGCACAAGTCTTTTGGGGAGGGCTTGCAAACCCTTCCAGCCTTTTTTGAGATAGGAAGTAATTGAAGTCTTCTTCTATGTGTAATATCTACATCACCTCGGGGTCTTACCATCTTGTGGCGTACACGTCCAAACCTTCTTCCTTCCTAAGCATGTCATCCTCCCATAGATGTTCTTCGTCAAGGTTGATGGAGACTCTAGTGCTTCTTCTTGGACTTAGACCACCAAGGAGAACTTTTCCTTTGTTCATGGTAAATGATACTTGGTACGGTTGTGAGAGGAAGGGATGAACCTGGGAGCTTGGATGCCACCTAACTCCACCTATGGGCCCCACAAGGGCAGGTGGCACGCCATGTTGAGGTGGGCGCGCCACTAGGGCCCTTTTGGCCCCTTTTTTCTATTTTTCCTCGTGTTTTTGCATGGTGGATCCCCTATATATTCTCCTAATTTTTGGAAAATATTTTCTATCTAGGATTTTGTAGAACTCAAAAACTGTTAAAAAAAGATGCAATAATTAAAGGAACTTAAATTAAGTGAAATAATTCAAATAAATTTTGTTATTACTGCAACAATATTTCAATGGAAATCATTATTTATCATCATGTTAAGAATGAGGTTGATCAAGTCTCATTATCACTATGATAAGGATATAAACAATGATTCGATTATTATTATGAAAGAACTTTTCAGGATACCTCACAACAGATAGGAATTGTTCCAACCATTATTGTTTGATACTTGGGATTTGGAGGTGGAATGGGTATTTCAAATGTACCAACTATAAGAACCCTTGGTTCAATGGCATTGACACTTTTGTTTTGTTAATACACCAGAATTCTTCTTAGGAAAATATTTAGTGTGCTCCTTCCCTGTATTGTTGCAACTTTGCTTTAAGTACAACTAATCACAACCCCTGCAGTATTTAGAAAAGGTCTACCAAGAATAATAGATAAGTTATCATCTCTAGGGATTTCTAATATCACCAAGTCTGTAGGAATCAGCACATTAGCAATCATGATAGGAACATCTTCAGATATACCAATAGGAATAGTAGTGGATTTATCATCCATTTGAAGTGAAATTTCAGTGGGGAATAACTTGTTTAAATTGAGTTTCTTACAATGAGATAAAGGCATGACACTTACTCCATCTCCAAGGTCACATAAAGCATACTTCACCTAGGTTTTTTTATTCTTCAAGGAATAGTTGAAATACCTAGATCTCAATGCTTTTCAAGTAGCTTTCCCTTATATGAATAGTTAGCAATCATGGAAATGATAGCTTCATTGGGTATTTTCCATTTGTTAGTAACAATATCTTTCATATATTTAGAATACGTACAAATCTTTATAGCATCAATTAAAGGAATTTGCAAATATAAAGTTTATATCAATTCAATAAACTTTTCAAACCTTGCATCATCTAAATTTTTCATTACCTCTTGATGGTATGGTATGGGTCTTTGCACCAATGGATCTCTTTCCTTACCTTTTGGTTGAGGTGGAGACTTCTTATTTTTAATTTTGACCCTAGAAGATTAAGGGTCTTCCCTTGCAGTAGGCTCAAATTCTTCCTTGTTCTCATCTTCCTATAGCTCTTCATTTGGTTGAGATATTTCAACCATCTTATTAATTATTATTATTATCTTCTGTTTTAGCATTAGAAATAGATACATCATTTTTCTTGTTCTTCAGAATTTCCATTAAATTCACTTTCACTGGGAGATTCTCCAACAAAACATTTCTTCTTAACGGCATGTTTCTCTTTTATCATTGGATGTCCATTAGGATAATCAGGATCCTGAGTGCCGGAGCCTCCCCTAGTGTTAACTCCACAAACTTGCCTCTTCTCAGTAGGAAGCTTCTCATATAGTTTGTTTTGAAGAGAGATCATTTTATCCACTTTATTATTCATCATTTTGCAATACTTAACAAACATCTTAATAGAATCTACACCAGAACATACCCTTTCATGAAGAAATTTAATTTTGTGAGAGTTCTCTATTATATCCTTTTCAATATCATGGTCAAAATAATTTTGATAATAAGTAAAGTCATTTAAATGATCAACATAGGATATTTCAGTAGGAGTTGGTACCTTTCCATTACTATCGGTAGAACATATAGCATGTACTCGGATAGGAACACACGGTTCATAAATAGGGAACTTGACACCCATTTCAGAAAGTTCCTTCAAGTGAAAAGTTTAAATACCCCTATCTTTGATAGACCTTGAAGCTTCTTTCATGTATTCATTAGATAATTTATAAATACCTCGCATGTCATGGATAATTTTAATTTTATCTTCCTCTTCAATATACCAATCATGATGATTCTGAGTAATAGTGTTCAATAATACTTTAGCTTCCTCAATAGTCTAGTGCCTATAAATATTACCTGCAACACTTTCTAGATAAGATCTAGATCTTTTAGTTAGTCCATTGTAAAATATATCGAGAAACTCGTTATCTTTAAAACCATGAGAAGGGCATCTCCTCTCAAGGGCATAATATCTCCTTAAGCTTGAGGGATATTCTCCTCCTTACTTGGTGCAAAGTTACTAATTTCAGCATTCATGGCATGTATTTTACTAGAAGGGAAATATATATTATAGAAAAAGTATATGAACACCTCTTTGCTAGTGATTGACTTTGGAGCTAATGAGTTATACCAAGTTTTTTATTTTTCCTCCCAAAGAGAAAGGAAACAATTACAAGAAGTAATAGTGTTGTTGGATTTTTTCGCCTCTAGCTACGCTACATCGGGGATGTTGGACACCCCCTATTTGTTCGGTAGTGGGCACGAAGGTGATCTGGCCTCAATGTCGGTGAAGGAATCTTCTGATACGGGCATAAGACACACACAAAGCACACACACAGACATTTTTACCCAGGTTCGGGTCGCCCCTCGGCTAACAACCCTAGGTCCTGCTTTGGTGGATTATTTAGGGTGGATCAAGGTACAAAGAGATGATCTCTATGGTGCCGGGGAGACGCTTTCTCTCTAGCTTCTACACTCCCCAGGCTTCCTCTTTCTTACTTTCCTTGCTTCTTTGCTTTCTCCCTCTGGTTCAGGAGCCCAACATTCCTGCCCTAGATCCCTTCCAAGACCTCTCCACTTGGCCACTAAGAATCCCTCTGAACCTCTCTCCTTCCCGAAAAACCCTTCTCCTCCTTCACCTCTACGCCACCCAAAAAAACATCCTCCTCCAACTCTCGGTCAAGTCCTCCTTTTATACACCAAGGGGTCACCACATGGCCGGCATGGAGCACCATCCGAGGCGTTCCTAGGCTCAATAGCAGGGTGCCATGCTGTCTTCAGGAAGATAGGCACCGCCTGTGGCATGGCCAGGGGCGGTGCTCAGATGCACTTGATGGCTGAGTGACAACTTAGCCTCCGAGATGTCACCCCTGTCCGTGACGCACTGTTGTGGACTTCAATGCCATGATGATGTCCAGCAATGCTGACGCATCACCGATTCCCAAGGCTGGGCCAGACATGCCTTGTTAGGCACAGTTGACTCCGGTTCCTGGGCCACACCTGGCCCAGGAAGGGTGCTCGCATGGTCCTTCCGGGGCTCGGTTGAGGCTACTCCTTGGCCTCGCTGCTTCCAATAGTGCCCTTGCCCTCCTTCCGGGCACCCTCCAAAAGGAGGGGCATGACTTCCTTGAGCTTGTCATTGTATTTTCCTCCTTGTACGTGCCCGACTGGGGGATCAATGCGCATGTTGTAGCGTTCTTCTCACTCATAGGCACCTACAACATAGCTGACACTTAGTCTCGATAGGTCATCATGACAAAACCATACCTGCTTGGAGCACACGGTGCTCGTATCCTCGTGACGCCCTTCCCGGCCAAGCCACACATCTGTTGGGTCACTGACCGGTAGGTCCTGGCCCATGCGCTAATGTACAATGCAAGGGGCCCCTGATCCTATTATGCTGACAGAAGTCCCCAGGTGAGGGCTGGCAACTTGCAACGCATATCATGATTTGATGAAGAGGTTGTTGCCGGGCTTCGGCTTTCAATAGCGCGTGGGCCTAGTCCACGTCGCGGGAAGTGTGACACGACTGGATGGCACACTTTCCCATACCGCAGAGCTTACGTGTGCGTGCCTATGCACTCAAGTGGTTGCGGGACTGCCGAGCCACGCCTTGGCTTCTGTGGCAGCCCACATTGACTGCATTGCTTTAATTCCTTCAAAATAACTTTGGTGGGGCGTGATTGTTGCCCTCCCATGAGATGGTGAGGTGGGTAGCAACCGTTCCCCTCCTTCTTGTTATAGAAGGGAGGGAAGGCGTGGGACTGTGGCTCACTCTCCACTTCCCCCGCAGCCTTTCCTTCCAACTACCTGCTCGGTAGTGAAGACGATGGTGTCGGGCAGCTCCGGATATGAATATCCTCCTTCACGGGTGGGGGAGATGGCTCCGGCCTTGTCGGTACAGCGTAGGCGTAGGTGCCAAGGCCGTTGTTTCTCCTCTGATGCTGGCACAGATTTCACGGAACCGACGGGGAGGCCCTCCCGATCGCTGTTCTCCTTCTCCCAGGTGCTGACGCAGTCAGCCTTGCTAGGGTCGCTATGGAAGGTGGGAGCCTAATGATTATTCCCCTCCCCTGCTGCTCCGTCGCGGGGGTAATGAAGACGAAATGGCGGGCCTTATTGGCTTCGATTTGCTCGTCTTCCTCCCGGTGAACTACGCGGTGACCAACCCATCTAGGACTTTTAGAGGTGGGTAGACGGTGCTGGCAACATGTACATGACTGATGGGTGGTCAGACTACACGGACAACTACGCGTTGAAGGTTGGTGACATCCCGAAGTTCCTCTACCGCGACGGGGGTTACCTGTCGGTGAAAATGTTCGATGACACCCTCTGCCACCGGAGCTACTACCCGCCGCTTGTCTTGGAATTAGACCTCAGAGATGCCTGAGGCGAGGCATCGCGCTGAGCGAGTGACGCTGCCGTGCGTGAGGTGGAGGAGGGCATGCAGGCTCCTCCCTCGCGTTGTCGACTTTCGGTTCTCTCCATGACGCCTGGGGTTGTCCCCGAGCCAGTTGTTGCATTGTACATTTTTCAAATGTAATGCCAATTGGCTACTAGTAGTGTATTTACCTTTGCCTTGTGTTATTTGCTCTTTTCTTTGTCGGGTCATGCTCATGGCTTCCCTTGGTTCAACTGTCTGTTGCCGCCTAGGCGGCTCCGCGTGCCCCATGGGGGCGTTGTTCATCGTCTCAGAAACCTTGCTCCCATTTCCTTAGCTCTAGCCTTGCGGTTGGCTCATGCCTTGCTTGCGAGCCAGCCGCCCCTAGTTACTGCTATCCAGCGGTGAGCCTTTCACCCTTGGCGAGACCTTGCACAGGCCTCATCTTGTGTATCCATCCGGTTCTCATCCTAAAACATGATGCACACACCCTACGGCATGTTACCCATGACTTAGGTTTAAAACAAGGTGCCATGTGCCTGATCAGGGCGCACGACATTGCCAACTCAGAGGCCTCACATGGGAGGTGTTTCTTCGTTATTTAGTGCTCGTAGGAAATGCCTAGAGCACAACGCTCATACCTCACAGTGGATCGTGAGAGTACGACGTTTCCTGGCCTGACAGTCTCGTTACCCAAGAGCGACCCCGAGAAAATCCAAAGGAATGCAAAATCTCGAAAAGGATCGGCAAATGAAAACGGGCGGAAGAACGAGAGCAATGGGATTTCCATTCCAAAATTGGGGCAACCCCCGGGTTACAAGCTGTTTACACATAGGCAGGCCAAGCCAGACACGCTAGTATTCAGCCTGGAGTACTACACTCACTCACGGGCATTAAGGTTTGACAGGAGCACCCCACACACTCACGGGCTTTCATTTGCCGAGGGAACCTCCACTCAGACCCGGGCTTTAAGGTTTTGCCGGGAGTACCACGCCCACTCTCGGGCTTTTAAGGTTTGCTAGGAGCACCACGCATGCTCTCGGGCTTGCATATGCCAGGGGAACATCCACTCATAACCAGGATTTTTAGCTGGTAGGGTGGATGCGAGAAGTTGTTAGCTTACTCGGAGAGCCACCAGTACCATAAAGGTCATTGGAACTGAGTTCCGGAAAGGGTCACAGCCGTTTCCCTGGAGATCCAGGAATCGAGGCGAAAGGTTGTTCCGAATCTGACAAAGAGCCAGGATGAGTCACAGGGGATGTGGCTACCAGTTTGAACAGTTGTTCAGAGCAAAACACAGCGTCCCTGATATCACCCTTCACAGTCAAGGTCCCCCATGAGGAGGGAAGCTTGAGCGAGTTGTAGGCATGGTGGGAGACCACCATGAACTTTGCCAAGGGAGGGCGCCGTATTATGCCATTATATGACAGGGCAATGTCAGTTGTCTTGAGTGTCGAATGTGACTGGCAACTCAATCTTCCCCCACAACTGGATAGCTCCCGGGCTTACACCCCGAAAAGACCCCGTAGGTGCCAATTGATCCTCAGTGATCTAAAGCTTATCCAGTAGCTTTGCCAAGAGGATATTGAGGCCAGCCCCTCCATCCACCAGCATCTTGGTAACTCGGACGTTCTTTAGATGGGGGAAACCACCAGGAGTAGCGTACCGACCCTGGAGTTGCGGTCGGATGATCTTCTGCATCAAACTTAATCGGCAAGTGAGACCACCGAAGTGGCCTTTTGTGAGACCAGGCACATGGCTTAATAGGATTGATAGAATACTCATACCAACAAGTTGCAACTTCTTTTCCGGAAGCTAATTCAAAAAGAGCTCTAAGGTTAAGCATGCTTGGCCTAGAGAAATTCTTGGATGGGTGATCGATCGGGAAGTGGGTAACCGGGTGCACACGAGTGAGGACAAAGTGTGCAGAAAAGACTAGTGTTGGTCTGTGGGGCCAGTCTAGATATCCTATTAAGCTGCCAGGAGTGACACCCCCCGGGCCCAGGAGTGGATGGGGTGTTACAAGTGGTATCAAAGCCGACCCTTGCGAATACACGGGTGTGTGCGGGTTAGTGGCGGGACATGTGGAGCATGGCGCATGTGGCCCAGAGTGGACACGGCATGGCACATGTGCCGGCACTAGACGCACAGACGTGTGCCAAGAGGGAATGTTCCTGGGGTGTGCTTGATCGATGAGGGCATCAATCTTCTAATGGGTGGGTGTATGTGAGACCAGGCACATGGCTTAATAGGATTGATACAATACTCATACCAACAAGTTGCAACTTCTTTTCCGGAAGCTCATTCGAAAAGAACTCTAACGTTAAGCATGCTTGGCCTAGAGCAATTCTAGGATGGTGACCGATCGGGAAGTGGGTAACCGGGTGCACACGAGTGAGGACAAAGTGTGCATAAAAGACTAGTGTTGGTCTGTGGGGCCAGTCTAGATATCCTATTAAGCTGCCAGGAGTGACACCCCACGGGCCCAGGAGTGGACGGGGTGTTACACCTTTGCGCCTCTGGGATGGGTTGTATGATGCACAATTCAGAGGAGAAACGCTTAAACTCCTCGTGGGAATTCATGGCGTATGCTCCTCTGTGTGCACATGTGCAGACCTGTACTTGTGGGTATTGTCCGCACCCGTCGTCGTTGCCACCTTGGTTAACGGTAGGGCCGTTTCCGCGCGGTTGAGGGGATGTGTTGCTAGGGCCTCCTCCGCGCCTCGCTCTTGCTCCGCCTCTACTGCCTCCATCTCCTCCTTGTGCACCACCCATGTTTCCCCTGCGACCTCCTACGGGGGCGCCTAGGCCAGTTTGTACGGGGTGGCCTCTTGCATGATGACCGTCCTTGTTGTAGCGGTAACAATTCTCGAGGGTACCGTTAGCCCACTGCTAAGCAATGCACCTCTTCCATCCCTCGGTGTAACCGAGCATGGAGCGCAGTTCCGAGTATCATTCTCGTCGGAATCGTGCACAGGGCACCACTTCCCTGTGGTGGGCTTGGCAGCCGCCACTTCTTCCTCCGGTTTTGTTTTCTTCTCAACCCCGATGGAAGCACTAGGCTCCGCAGCCAAAGCCTGTCGAATGCCATGCTTACGCAAGACACTCTTCTTCGTAGCAGTGCTTCCTGGGTCTGCCGCTCTAGCGGCTTCCCAGGCAACATCCTCTGGCGCGAGGAGTCCTTCCTCTGCTAAGGAGTAGAGGTAAGCCAAAGCCCACAACTCATGGATGCTCTTGACGGGACACGTGTTAATCTCTACGCGCATCTTGCTGTCATGCACAGTCATGGTGAATGCTCCAATAAAGGCGGTATCCTCCACCTCCGGGATAGTGTGGGTGGTCTGTGAAAATCATAGCATGAAGTCTCGTAGCTGCTCTCCACTCCCCTGAACCAATGTGTGGAGCTGAATGGGTGTTCCCGGGCGCTTGAAGGCTCCCTGGAACGCACTCACAAAGCGAGTACACAACTTGGCCCAGGAATAAATGGACTCCTCGGGTAGATGCATGAGCCAGCACAAGGCCGTGCCCTTTAGGGCCATTGGAAACCAATTGGCCATGACCATCTTGTAGCACCCCGGTAAAACCACTACTAGAAAATCGTTGTGTTTTTTGTTTTTTTGCATCATCATGACCGCATGCTCATGTCATCATGCCACATTGCATTTGAGCATCGTCATTTCATCATGCATATTTAAACTTAAAATTATTTTCTAAAACCTACTTTTGTTTCTAGATATCCCCTTCTTAAATTCAAATCAAAACCCTTGGTTCCTCTATATGTTTTATGCCTAAACTATTTTACAAAAGGGTTTTAAAACTAAATAAAATACTAAAAAAATCTTTTTTTTGTCTAGGGAGGCCGCCGTCGGCCAGGCCAAAAGGCCGAGCCAGCAGCCAGCCTACCACCCGGATCAATCAAACCCTAGACTAGAAACCCTACCCCTAACCTAGCTAACCACAACACCCCGCCCTATTCGCACCCGAACCATCCTGGTGCACCGCGCTGCACGCCCTGCCACACTGCACACATGCAGCAGTGCTACAGCCACACGCCTACACCGCTCGCTACCCCTAACCCTGGTTGCATGGTCTGTCGCACCGCACTGGCCCACCCCGCAGAGCACACAGCATGCACGCGCACGGGATCCTGATCGCACGCGATCCCGAGGTCGCACCCCTACCTCGCCCACCTCACGTCGCTCGCCCACAATCCCCGCGTCATGCTCCTCTCTCGCGATCACAAATCCCTGCCCCTCCTCGCTTTCCATCTGCAGGCACCCGCCGCTGCCCACGTGCCTTCTGCACGCGCCGCCTCTCGCCTACACAGCCCACGATGACGGCCTCTCCCCCCCGCCAGCGAGGCTGGTAGCGAAGCTATAGCTACCGAGCCCCACCCGCGCGCCCCTCCCCAAGCCAAAGCGCCGGCCCTGCCAGCAAGTCCTGTCGCCGGCCTTCACGTCTCCACGCACCACCGTCTAACCACCGCGAGTCATCTCACCGGAGGACCCCTCAGTTGATTCGCCCAGTGTCCGGTGCCTACGTTTGTGTGTTGTGCCGATGCCACGAGGACCTCACCAAGGTCTGCCGAAGAGTAGAACACCCAGCTTCGCTGAAGACACATGCGTCATTCAAGATCGCCACCGACCACCGAAACCGGTGCCCCAAGATCTCCTTCCCGGATCCACTAGCTGAGGCCCCGGACCCGAAGACGCCAAGACTCGAGTGCGCCTACATGGATCCAGTGACGCCGGAAGCCCAAGATCTACCACACGGAACCGAAGCCCGAACCTGAAGATCGTTGTCATGGAACACCGACCCTGAAGATCTTTTCCGGCGTTCGAAGACCAAACCGAACCCTCAGAACCCCAAGATCGCCGAACCCCCGATGTGTGACCCTTTTTCTAGCCCTATTTTATAAAGTGCCATCTATATAAATTTTTGCATATTAAATTGAACATGTTTGCATACATATTGCGGTTTGGGGGTATTTTGTCGATTCACCTTATAATTAAATACGGATCGCATATGCAGGCTATTCTTGTCTTATACCGCCTCCATTTAAATATGAGTAGCGAACCGGTGACATGTTTTCCCTTGTTAATACCACATTTAAATTGCGGGGCATCTAAATAACTTGAACCTTATATTTAATTATCGGGACCCTGGTTCCGCTTAATATTGCCTTGTCGCATTGCATCTTTGCCATGCCATGCATCATACATTCATCATGCCGGGTCTTTTGCCATAGTATTAAATAGTGCATACAGTGTTTCTTTTAGTGATTTGCTTCTTCATGGATTAGGCCATTGAGTTGATGCGAGTATCGACAAGTTCTTCAGATATGAACCATCGACTATGTTTCCCAGGCGAGCAATCTCCCCCTTTCTACCTATTTTGCATTTATAGTCTGTACTTCCTCCTGTTGATCTATTGCTATCCTTGTTGCGATGCTTTAGTTTCCGTGCACCATTTATATTCCCTGCAGCCTCTATATTGACTTGGATACATCCTATTGCTTGTTGTTTGATGGACAGTCGGCCTTGCGAGTCATAATTGATTGCTCAGGTGCTGCTTCGTGTCGCTGTTGTTCCACCATTGTTGGAAGGTTGGCACATGTTTAATGGTGGAGATTATCAAGACTTTAATTACATCTTGTTAAATAAAATGCTTGGAATAGATATAACTAATGCAGAGGCATCGGTGGGCAATAAATGTTATTTGGTTCATCCACGCTCACTTGTGTCCCGTAGGCCCCGAGTACTTGATACTTGTTCCTTGACTATTCGCACTATCCACATATGGGAGGCTCTATGGACCCCCCTTTGCCTAAGCTTGATTCGCACTTTATTTCTTGGGGCCACAAACTAGTTTGGGGCTTTCTTACTATCCTGTACTAATGCCATGTACTAATGCCATGCTTTACTTCTTTATTTACGATTGTGCATGGAGCACCTGTACTGTTTAGGAATTGTGGAATGTTTTCGTAGTATCGACAAGCCTAGTCACACTTTCGGGTTCCCAGTCGTTTACACCCATTGGCACAAACCATGGGTCCGTCTCGGAGCCAGCCAACTTCGTTGCGGGTAGCTTATCGGGGTGGCCCCCTGAAATAATTTATGAATCCTATGAATGCATTGTCGTGAGGCCTCGTTGCGTTTTATTTGGTTCTTCCTGAGGTTGACTGTGTGTGTTGCTATTTGTGCACCCCTGCAGGGTAAAACTTTCTGAAAGCCATGACCGCGGTTATGGATGACCTGGAGCACAGTATCTCGATCATAGACAACTATAACTAAAGTAGTGCTATAAATTTGACTTTGACATGTCTAGTAATCAGTTTCACTACAACGGAATGAGTAAATAAAAGTGCCAACAACTGCTGGAGTTGGGATGTCTCATGCTAATTGTATCTGACTAGTAAGTATTGCAACTACAACGGAATGGTTAACTAAAAATGCCCACTACTTATGCTATCAGGATGACTCATTCTATCTATATCTGACTAGTAAATGCTACAACTATAATGGAATGTACAAAACTGCCAACTGTGTGAGTTCATTGGTTTGACTTTCGCGTTTGGTCTCGAGGCGGAAATACCAGGATGGGTGTGATTGGTGTTAGTATCAGGTTGGTCACGAATAGGTCTCTCTTATCCCTCTCTAATAGCCGATAGTTGCATCGAGTCTCTATAGGTTGTTTAGTGCATGCGGCGCTGCCGCTTCAGTCCACCATACCTATGTAGGCGAGAGCCACCGAACTCTAGCCTCGCCATGTACTGGCCTTAGTACTGACCTCTCTCTTTTTTCCTTTGCCCTTTGTTGGCACCCCTTTTGTTTTAGCAGGTATAAGTTCGATGTCGTTAGCAGGGTTACGCTTCCGGCTTGGCCTGGGCCGGGTTATGGACACCATTGGTTATTCTTCAGGGCTCTTAGCCCCATTTGCATCTTATCCATAGTCGGATGTTGTATCGTTTTCAAGGTGATTTGAACCTTTGTACTGTATATCTATATTCTTGACTCGTTGAGTCATTGTTGTATATATATGTTTCTGTGGGTTCCATCGTGAACTATTGTGTAATGGTATTACTTTGTTTTCCACCCGCACGCAAGTGCATGGTGGGCATCTTTGAATCGTTTCTATGCGAGTTTGGCGGGAATCGCTAAAAATTTTATAGGGCCGATTCGAGGGTGTTACAAAGTGGTATCAGATCTCATCAGTTGTGATACCCCACTGGTCCAGCCTGTAGGATAACCTAGCTAACGGACGAAGTAGAGTGTCAACTATTTTACACAAACAGTTGGATAGATCTAAGTAGGTCTGTTTTACTCCTTGCCCCTATGCTATTCTCCTCTTACCTCTCCATGTTTTGAATCTACTCTTATCTTTTCTTTGAGTACAGGATTTCTCGTGGTTGGGTTTCTGTCGTACCTACAGGGTTTCGCTCCCTTCCTTTTATAACGATGCTGTTACAATCATCAGTCTGCATCTTGCTTGTTGTACCCTTCATCCAATCTTTTTGGTCCTTGAACTCTTTATCGGTATCTGCACCTTGATGGATACTCGTATCGTTGATAGACATATAAGAAGGATGAGCATTGGTGAAGTTGGAGTATACCTTGAGCATGTGTTGTTCATGCCAATGGAACCATCCCGGAGCCTAATCATTATGTCTTTTCATACGATTTCTTTTGTATCTTCCGGTGGTTTCCAATGCGACAACGTCATCTGTGTCAGATCTATGAAGAGTCAACATCACTCCTTTGTTCTCCGAACATCGCTTGTCAAGATCTTTAGTCTAAATTCGAGAGTGGGTTGCATAATTCTCCAATTCACGTGCATAGTAATGTTTTGGGTGTGCGATGGATTGATCCCCATCTGTCTACTCTTATCATTCACATTTCTACATTGCATTGGTGTATCAATGCAATTTACTCATTCCACTGAAGTTAGAGGTAGCCTTGTGGCCTCTTAGTTCGCCTTTGTTTCTCCGGAGTGTTCTCACGTCGAATGTGAACAACAACCATTTGTTGGTGGTGTCGCTGAATTCAAGACGGAGCAGTATCATTGTTAGTGGTGTCGTGAGTATCTACACTAAGCGAGAAGACCCAGATCGTCGGCCTTCTTTCCCATACCATGAGGCAGATCTCGAGGGCGAGATCCGTTGTTAGTGCTGTCGAATTGTAGCAACCCGGTAAAACCACTACTAGAAAATCGCTGTGTTTTTGTTTTTTTGCATCATCATGACTGCATGCTCATGTCACACTGCCACATTGCATTTGAGCATCGTCATGTCATCATGCATATTTAGACTTAAAACTATTTCCTAAAACCTACTTTTGTTTCTAGATATCCCTTTCTTCAATTCAAATCAAAACCCTCGGTTCGTCCGGATCTTTTATGCCTAAAATATTTTACAACAGGGTATTTAAAACTTAATAAAATAATAATAAAACTATTTTTTTCTAGGGAGGTCGCCGTCGGCCAAGCCAAGAGCCATCCTACCACCCGGATCAATCAAACCCTAGACTAGAAACCCTACCGCTAACCTAGCTAACCACATCACCCCGCCATGTTCGCACCCGAACAATCCTGGTGCACCGCGTTGCACGCCCTGCCACACCGCACGCACGCAACAGTGTTGCAGCCACACGCCCGCACTGCTCACTACCCCTAACCCTAGCCGCACGCTCTGTCGCGCCGCACTGGCCCACCCTGCAGAGCACACAGCACGCACGTGCAGGGGATCCCGATCCCGCACGCGATCCCGAGGTCGCACCCCACCTACCTCGCCCACCTCGTGTAGCTCGCCTGCAATCCCCACGTCCCACTCCTCTCTCGCGATCCACAATCCCGGCCCCTACTCGCTTTCCATCCGCAGGCAGCCGCCGCTACCCGCGTGCCCTCTGCCCGCGCCACCTCTCGCCTGCACGGACCGCGACTCCGGCCTCTCTATGCTGCTAGTGAGGCTGGCCGTGAAGCTATCACCGCCGAGCCCCGCCCGCGCTCCCCTCCCCAAGCCACGGCGCTTGCCCCGCCAGCAAGTCCTGTCTCCGGCCACCGCATCTCCTCGCACCGCCGTCTGACCACCACGAGTTATCTCACCGGAGGACCCCTCGGTTGATTTGCCCAGTGACCGGTGCCTGCGTTTGTGTGTTGTGCCGATGCCACAAGGACCTCACCAAGGTCTACCGAAGAGTAGAACACCCATCTTCGACAAAGACACATGCGTCATTCAAGATCGCCACCGATCACCAAAGTCGGTGCCCCAAGATCTCCTTCCCGGATCCACTAGCTGAGGCCCCGGACCCGAAGACGCCAAGACTCGAGTGCGCCTACATGGATCTAGTGACGCCGGAAGCCCAAGATCTACCACACGGAACCGAAGCCCGAACCTGAAGATCGTTGTCATGGAACACCGACCCTGAAGATCTTTTCCGGCGTTTGAAGACCAAACCGAACCCTCAGAACCCCAAGATCGCGGAACCCCCGATGTGTGACCGTTTTTCTAGCCCTATTTTATAAAGTGCCATCTATATAAATTGTTGCATATTAAATTGAACATGTTTGCATACATATTGCGGTTTGGGGGTATTTTGTCGATTCACCTTATAATTAAATACAGATTGCATATGCAGGCTATTCTTGTCTTATACCACCTCCATTTAAATATGAGTAGCGAACCGGTGACATGTTTTCCCTTGTTAATACCACATTTAAATTGCGGGGCATCTAAATAACTTGAACCTTATATTAAATTATCGGGACCCCGGTTCCGCTTAATATTTCCTTGTCGCATCGCATCTTTGCCATGCCATGCATCATACATACATCATGTCGGGTCTTTTGCCGTAGTATTAAATAGTGCATCCGGTGTTTCTTTTAGTGATTTTATTCTTCATGGATTAGGCCATTGAGTTGATGCGAGTATCGACAAGTTCTTCGGATATGAACCATCGGCTATGTTTCCCAGGCGAGCAATCTCCCCCTTTCTACGTATTTTGCATTTATAGTCTTTACTTCCTCCTGTTGATCTATTGCTATCCTTGTTGCGATGCTTTAGTTTCCTTGCACCATTTATATTCCCTGTAGCCTCTCTATTGCCTTGGACACATCCTATTGCATGTTGTTTGATAGACAGTCGGCCTTGCGAGTCGTAGTTGCTTGCTCAAGTGTTGCTTTGCGTCGTTGTTGTTCCACCGTTGTTGGAAGGTTGGCACATGTTTAATGGTGGAGATGATCATGGCTTTAATTACAACTTGTTAAATAAAATGCTGGGAATAGATATAACTAATGCAGAGGCATCGGTGGGCAACAGATGTTATTTGGTTCTTCCACGCTCACTTGTGTCCCGTAGGCCCCGAGTCCTTGATACCTGTTCCTTGACTATTCGCACTATCCACATATGGGAGACTCTATGGATCCCCCTTCGCCTGAGCTTGATTCGCACTTTATTTCTTGGGGCCACAAACTACTTTGGGGCTTTATTACTATCCTGTACTTATGCCATGCTTTACTGCTTTATTTACGATTGTGCGTGGAGCACCTGTACTATTTAGGAATTGTGGAATGTTTTCACGGTATCGACAAGCCCAGTCACACTTTCCGGTTCCTAGTCATTTATAGCCATTGGCACAAACCATGGGTCCATCTCGTAGCCAGCCAACTTCATTGCAGGTAGCTTATCAGGGTGGCCCCCTAAAATAATTTATCAATCCTGTGAATGCATTGTCGTGAGGCCTCGTTGCGTTTTATTTCGTTCTTCCCGAGGTTGACCGTGTGTGTGTTGCTATTTGTGCACCCCTGCGGGGTAAAACTTTCAGAAAGCTGTGTCCACGGTTATGGACGACTTGGAGCATAGTATCTTGATCATAGAAAACTATAACTAAAGTAGTGTTATAAATTTGACTTTGACATGTCTAGTAATCAGTTTCATTACAACAGAATGAGTAAATAAAAGTGCCAACAACTGCTGGAGTTGGGATGTCTCATGCTAATTGTATCTGAATAGTACGTATTACAACTACAACGGAACGGTTAACTAAAAAGGCCCACTACTTATGCTATCAGGATGACTCATGTTATCTATTTCTGACTAGTAAATGCTGCAACTATAATGGAACGAATAAAACTACCAACTATGTAAGTTCCTTGGTTTGAATTTCTCATTTGGTCTCGAGGGGGAAATACCAGGATGGGTATGATTGGTGTTAGTATCAGGTTGGTCGCGAATAGGTCTCTCTTATCCCTCTCTAATAGCCGATAGTTGCATCGAGTCTCTATAGGTTGTTTAGTGCATGCTGCACTACCGCTTCATTCCACCATACCTATGTAGGCGAGAGCCACCAAATTCTAGCTTCACCGTGTACTGGCCTCAGTATTAACTGCTCTCTTTTTCCTTTTCCCTTTGTTGGCACCCCTTTTGTTTTAGCTGGTATAAGTTCGACGTTGTTAGCAGGGTTACCCTTCCGGCTTGGCCTGGGCCGGGTTATGGACACCATTGGTTATTCTTCAGGGCTCTTAGCCCCATTTGCATCTTATCCGTAGTCGGATGTTGTATCGTTTTCAAGGTGATTTGAACCTTTGTACTGTATATCTGTATTCTTGACTCCTTGAGTCATTGTTGTATATATATGTTTCTGTGGGTTCCATCGTGAACTATTGTGTAATGGTATTACTTTGTTTTCCACCCACACGCAAGTGCTTGGTGGGCATCTTTGAATCGTTTCTATGTGGGTTTGGCGGGAATCGCTAAAACATGCATAGGGCCGATTCGAGGGTGTTACACTTCTCATGAGCACCGGCAGCCACCATTGCAGTAGAATAGATGGCTAGAAACTTCTTAGAGTTGGTGTTTCCTTGAAACTTGATAGGGACAATGGGACGGAACTTTGGAGGCCACAACACCTGCCGTAAGCCAGGAGAGAAGGCGAGGCAACCGCTTCTGTATCCCAAAGCCATGCTTCATGCCTTAGCTGCGCCCCGTGGGTTGGGGATGGCCGACCCACATCCTGTTGACGCAACTGGAGCAGGTAATCTCGAACTAGCACCTCGTTCACCGGGGCAGAATCGCCTTGGAGCCCTTCAGCCCTCCGGTGCTCAAGGTCGGCAGATGAACCCACAGAGAGGTGGTCTTGGTTGGAAGACCTTGGGGCTCGAGCCCCCAAGTGGCCTATGGCATGGTTGTCGGTCCTTCTTCCACCGTTGCGGGGTCCAACAGCCCCTAGCCCAGGGGCAGTGTTCCGGAGATATGGCCTCGGGGCAGGGTTTTGTATGGGTCCCATGGTGGTGGTAGGAGCGCTCTTCGCCCGATGCATCAGCCCTAGGTGGGATTGGGAATGAGCGTGGGAGGACTCATGGTGCATCCTAATGAACTCTAGCTGCGTGTCGAGGTTGTCCCTCCATGCTGCATACTTCGCCGTCCTAGGAGCAGGTGGGTGCCGAGCTATGGCATGGCCAGCAACGATTGTTTCCCCCAAAGTTCGGTTCCCATAGCGGTGGGACTGAGATTGGCGGTTAGTACTTGGCACGGCGATAAGAGGCTCGGTGGGAGCTGGTGCTTCCTGGGCTGGTGCATGATGCTCTGGTTCGGGGTCGACTCCTCCGGCCCCGACCGGTGCGAGTCCTCCGGATAGATGGCCCCCTCCGATGGCGTCACCTATGCCAACGAGGAGAGGCGCTCTACCGGCGGTGCCCCCATCTTCGCCGGCGAAGTGATCTTCAAGCACGACGCCTCCTGGGTCGCCTAGCGATGGAACCTTCTGTGCAACGGCGCCCCCGCTAGTACATTCGCCCTCCTCAACTGTGGGTTGCGGTTGTGACGGTGGGGGTGGTGGCGAGGTTGCGCTTGGCCCTGGACGCGGGGTGACACCTACGACGGTAGTCGCACGCCGTGTATGAGGCTCGGCATCCAAGCCCCCAGTCATGGGAAGGACGTGGGAGAGAGTTCGTGTAGAGGGCGAGTCTACCGTAGTAAGGCTAGACCCTGCACCAGCACCTCTCCTCGATGCCATGGATGGTGATGGCGCGGTCGATGTCGATGTTGAACACGTAGACGATGCAAACATTGCTAATGATGACGGTGATGAAAACGAAGCTCATGAAGCTTGTTGACGATGCGGATGATTGCGGAAGACGAAAACACGAGCGCCCCCTACCTGGCACACAGGATGACGTGTCTCGCCCGCGCTGACATCGGGGATGTTGAACACCCCTCATTTATTTGATAGTGGGAATGAAGGAGTTCTGGCCTCAACATCGGCAAAGGAACCTACTGATACGGGCATACAACACACACAGAGCACCCACAAGCATTTTACCCAGGTTCGGGCCGCCCTTCAGCTAACAACCCTATGTCTTGCTTTGGTGGATTATCTGGGGTGGATCACGGTACAAGGAGAATATCTCTATGGTTCCGAGGAGATGCTTTCTCTCTATCTTCTACACTCCCCGGGCTTCCTCTTTCTTTCTTTCCTCACTTCTTTGCTTTCTCCCTCCGGCTCAGGAGCCCAACATTCCTGCCCTAGATCCCTTCCAAGACGTCTCTCAAAAGACCTCTCCACGTGGCCACTAAGAAGCCCTCTGAACATTTCTCCTTCCCGAAAAACCCTTCTCCTCCTGCGCCTCTACACCACCCAGAAAAACCTCCTCCTCCAACTCTCGACCAAGTGCCTCCTTTTATACACCAAGTGGTCACCATAGGGGCGGTGTGGAGCACCATCCGGGGTGTTCCCATGCTCAATTGCACGGTGCCACGTGATCTTCAGGCAGATAGGCAGCGCCTGTGGCCAACGAATGGCCAGGGGCGGTGCTCAGATGCACTTGATGGCTAAGTGACAACTCATGCACCAAGCTATCACCCTTGTCAGTGACGCGCTGCAGTGGACTGCAGCGCCATGATGATGTCTAGCAATGCTCATGCATCGCGGATTCCCAAGGCTGGGTCTCACACGCCTTGTCAGTCATAGTTGACTGCGGTTCCCCGGTCGTGCCTGGCCTAGGAGGTCTGCTCCCATGGTCCTTCCAGGGCTTTGTGGAGGCTGCTCCTCAACCTCGCTGCCTCCAACAGTGCCCTTGTCCTCCTTCTAGGGCAACCCCAGAAGGAGGAGCAAGACTGCCTTGCGCTCATCGTTTCCTTTTCCTCCTTGTCCGCGCCCAGCTGGCGGATCGAGGCGCATCTTGTAGCATTCGTCTCTCCCATAGGCACCTACAGCATAGCTGACACTTGATCTCCATAGGCTCATCATGACTAAACCATACCTACTTGGAGCACACGGTGTTTATATCCTCGCAACGCCCTTGCCGGCCAAGCCACACATTTGTTGGGTCACTTACTGATGGGTCCTGGCCCGCGCGCTAAGGCGCAATGAGAGGGACCCCCGATTCCATTACGCCGACAGATTTCAATTTTCCCAAATTGGAAAGATAGATCATTAAGATTTTTGAAGTGTTCAGGAATTATTCTTCTTTACCATATAACTTAGATGCTTCAACCACTTCTATTATTTCATAGTCAATAGTGAACTCATAAGATTTATCTTTAATGTGTATTGCAGGTGCATTAGTTTTACTAGCCACATGGAATAACTCTCCTAAACAAGTACTCAAACTAGCACCAAATTTATCCAAATCATCTGAATCAAGGTTCATGAAAGATTTAGTAAAAGCAATATCTTCTTCAGAAGGTGTTGATTTAGAGATAGTTGTAATATCATTTTCATTAATAAGTTCATCTTCATCATATTCAGATTGTATATCATCATTGGACACAAACTTAGATAAATCACACGTCCCCTCTATCCTTTCTATCATCCATCAAATCTTTTTCAGTACTAATAGATATCATAGACAATGGTGAACTTTATAGGACAATAGTTTTGTTTTTAGTAAAAGGACTAGTAGCAGCATTAGCTGAAAAGTGGGGCCTAGAAGGAAAATTCATACCTCTCCTTGTAGTGGAAGGCACAATAACCTTCTTAGCAGAATCATTATCATTTCCCTTGGTGAGAAACAAATAAGTACAGCAAGTAAATGATAACAAGTGGTCTTACCAATAAAGCTAAGTTCATCGACAATGGCACTAGAAAATGTCTTGATGCCCACAAGTATAGGGGATCGCTGGAATCTTCGATGGGAGGTATTACCCAACTTTATAGTTTGACTCAAGAGGAAAACAATAATATCAATAAGACCTTAGCAATTGAGATGTCACTCTCAACCACACATGTATATCAATAATCTCACAAAGCAAGTGGTGATTTATAGCAGTTGATTCAAAGTAGTAAAACAAGCAGTAAATAATAGGAGCAAATTTCTAGTTTTCATCGGAAGTAGTGATGTGTAAATTTCAGTGGCTAAAAGCATAGGAATGAGGTGATAGAGGGGTGTTGCATGAAAGATATTCATCATATGATGTATTCCTAATAACATGGCATTCATCTATAGTTTAGTTGTTTGTAGGTCTGTGACCTAAATTAGTTATGCAGACTAACCAAGAGAATCTGCATAACACCTATTGTCGTTCCTACCCATTTCACCGGCGCCAACTTGGAACTATAGGAAATCAAGGTCTATCCTCTCGAATAGCCTGAAACAAAGCATTAACACTTCAAACACACAATATCCTCAAACTATCATATATTCCCATTGTTTTCCTTAACTATCACTTTAGGGTTCACAGCTTCAACACAATAATAGGCAATGCACTTTGCAGATAGATACCAAACTCATATATATGATGGGGAAATAGAAGTTCGATACTGAAATCATGTCACTTGGGCCCTATCAATAAGCATTAAACATAGCAAAGGTGTACCAACACTCATACAAGAATATCCTCAATACAAACACCTCAAATCTTGATACATGTGGATGATTACATGAACAATCTCATACAATCCCCTCCCACCTCACGTTCCTATAGAGAACTACTCACACATGATGATGGAGAGTGAGCACATGGTTGTTGGTGATGACAGTGGTGATGATGGTGGGGGAGAAGACCTCAAAGTCCCCTTCTCCAGCGTGGAGAGAAAGACTAATCTGAGCCCCGAAACAAAGATCATGGATGTTGCGGCACTCAGTTTCATGAGAAGGTTTGTGCCTCTAGATACTTATTTTTTTAGGTATATATGGGGTACACTAAAGGAGAGGCTGAGACGATGCTCTAGGGACAAAAGGGCCTTGATGGCGCACCCAGTTGAGGAGGGCACACAACCTATGCTATTTTGGGCCTCGTGGACCCCCTCGAGTTATTCCAAAGCCCAGGCACCTTTTTGGTGAAAAACCTGCGTGATATTTTTCCTTGATTTTACTTTGTGCGAAAATAGAAAGAAAGAAGACTTTTGCTAAAAATAGCATCTTAGTTTTATCCAAGTATGGTGAGATTCCGGAGCAAATCATCGAGCACAGTACTTGGAAAAGTAGATACATTTGAGATGTATCAGCAAAGTGGGAGTTAACTAGACGAATTGGAATGATTGTTACACTTTTAGTTGTTTATATTTATATCAAACACTATTTTGTTTCTTTTGAGTTAAGAAAGATTGTATAGTACTCTTGGAACTTCTCTAACTTTGATGAGCCTTTTAAATTGAAGAAGTGTTGGATGCATACGACTGCCAACCACAATTGAATTCATCTCATTATTTGAGTTTAAACGATGATTTCTTTATGGTTTTGTTTGTTTCTTGGTCGAGGACGATCAATGTTTGAGCTTTGTGGAAACTGATGGCTATGAAAATAGCCATCTTTCTCCGCGTTTGAATCGCATTTTTAGTAAAACATTTGACCATGAATCTATCTAGCCTTGCTACTAATGATTAATTATTGCAAAGATGTGCAATCCTTTGTCTTGAACTGTGTTGTGCAGGAAATCACACTTTTAAGGAAAAATCAGGAGCATTTACTAAAGATTATGACGTTGCCTACTCAGCCAAGCCAAATGGTGTCAAAATGGAAACTCTAGAAGGTTTAACAACCTGCGGTGCAGGCAAGGCCCGCCCGTACCTTGTGGCAATGGTTCTGTTAGGTCAAATGCAACAATTTTCATGAAGACACCTATTTATTTCTAGACTCCAGGCACCGCATAGAGAGCCCCATTCAGAGATAGCATCACCACACCACCAATGGATATCCACCACCATAGTTCATCCTCTCCATCCTCCATCCACTCCATATCCATAGCCATCATCTTGTACTTAAGATCTTCTTATGAATTGGCGACCATTGTAGGAATATTTGACTTCAATCTAAGTATTGTGCATAATTTTTTCTATCCTTGATCTTATTCTTATGAGTGAGTACTCCTCGCGGGCTACAAGTTGGGGTTAAACCTCACAGCGATTATGTACATCTAATTCATGGTAGTATTGTGTAGTGATTGAGTAGAGATTTATCTCCGTATATTTTGTATCGATCCACGGACTTGTAGGTACCTAAGATCCCAAGGATTGGTAAATACTTGAGGTGAGATGAGTGGTGAAAGGAGATTTCACGCAAAACCCAGTGACAGCAAGAGGAGTACGATCTTCATTTAGGGATCCATTTGGGAGTAACAACAACATCACTTATTAAGGATTTGAACTGTATTTTACTTAATAATCATTATATCCCAGTGCTACGCGGTGTAACGGTTGGATCAAAATACTATTGCTATGTATGTGGCTCGCATGGGGCTTTAGTATGTTTGGATGTGATGTACACAACCTTATCTTTGTCAAATCATTTCACATGAATGTGCGTATTTTTATCTTTATCCCATTTGATGTGAAACTGCAGGTGAATTGTCAACCCTGGCCCATTTCCATCCATTGCAACAACCAATGATTCAAAGTAAACTATAAAGATCTGGTAAACATAAGGTAAAACAAACTAAAAGGTATTGTAGACGTGCCTCATTTATTTTCCATTTAGCATTGTTTCGCAAGGTTCGATTAAACCTAGGTCTATTAGAAAAAAAGCTATTGTATTGCATCCGTAAATCCGAATCAAAGGTATCACCCCACGTCAATTGGCGCTGTCTGTGGAAATCCCGCATGCTGATGTCGCAACTTCGATAGCCTCATGGCCAACGATCTACAACTTGTCAACTTCTAGAGAGAGGATACAATTCAGCTCCCTCGTCATCAAACAATGGTTAGACGTCATCCGGTCTATATATTTGCATCGGGCGGGATCAACTCAATCAGCAACTTCATGGTGACAACCGAGTCACCGACTCGACGACCAACATCACTGCAAATATAGATGGCAGCTTCCAGCCACGTATATTGTGGCACCTCAGTGCACTCGCACGTGTTCACATACAATATTTTACCGCGATTGAATATACAAGGGTCGGGTGGTTCTGCACCAAAATATCTAAGGAACATCACGACCTACGTGTGTGCTCGCATGAAGCTAGCAAGACTAGGTCATCACCCGCAATTAATGGCATTTTCCTATTCAATCTCCTCTCACATATTGACTACCCTACCTATAAACTATTTTATTTGAATGTAATCTTATGTATATTGTTTTGGAATATGTACACCACACAACATGAGCTGGATCACGGATAGCTGATGGCGTGAGGCCTGATGAGTTTGTGTTCGCATCAGAGACAGCCTTCATCCGGCAGGATTTATCGGCCTAACGTATAGACACGACGTCTCTATCCGGATAGACTCTGGCCGACACATCGACTATGTCTGACCGTGTTGACTCTACGTCGGGCGGCTGCGCCGACTCCTTCGCGTGACCCGCTGGTGCAATCGGTTGCAGCGACCCATTGAATCTTTGATTGCATCGACCCTCTGCTATGTCAATACCGTCTATCATGTGAGTCGCCTCTACGTCAACTCTGTCCGCTATGTGACTCCATGTACGCAATGTCGACTCTATCCACCGCGTGACTCGGTCGACATCGACCGCGACCCACTGGTTGAATTGACTCCCGCGATCCACCGATTGCATTGGCTCCTATGCCTCGTTCACCTCGTCGACAACCAATAAAGGTAAGTTTCCCTCTACTTAGAGCTGATTCTTTTTTAAGTCGCACTCGACACACTCGGGGGTTGCGCTCTCTTCGTGTAACCTAATGTGTCATCGATTCCATGCACTTAAGCATTTTATATGCGACAACTTGAGTAGGTGATTCTGCTTGATCATCAAAACCTTGAACTTTGAGTACCTCGGCAAGGTACTGAGACTAAGGGTAATCCGGATAACGAAAAGACCCAGCATATAGTGCGAAAGTGTCGACTCAACAAGCACCAAAATTTTACTTAAAAACCTACAAGCAAATAATCGTTACAAGATAAAAGTACTTCATAACTCTTTATGTTTTCTCCAGCCTACAAGGACGTCGATTGCATTGAGCTATTCTGATAGGTTCTCCAACGGAGTCGACTAACACATGTATTGACACCAAGACCTAACTCAACACTTTCCTCAGATGACCACATTGCTTGGGAGTGCTGGCCACGCACCCGATAGAAGCGATGCTGGTCGTGCACCCGACATAAGTGGTGTTGGCCGTGCACCCATCATAAACGGCATAGGTCGCGCACCCGACATAAGCGGTGTTGGTTGTGCATGCTACATAAATGGTGCCAGATGCACATCCGACATAAGCGGTGCTGGTCACGCACCTGACTGAAGCGACTGTGTCGACTCCGTCTGCATCATCAACTCTTTTTAGCTAAACATCGCACGACTCCTCTATGTCGTCTCCGAACAAAACATCGACTCTTGGCTTCTTACACGTGAGATGCTGACTTGATGCACTTCTAGGTTAGTGGTTTCTCCTCACATGATTATCAACTGCATCTACAAGATACATTATTCGAGTCTCTGCCCGAGTCCACGACTGAGTCAGAAACTCGGGGCCTACCCTGTCCGGAGCGTTGGTTGCGCACCCGATGAACTTCTAGGTCCTCAATGTATGCTTATGGGATTGTCGACTACGTCTACAAAGATACATGACTCGATTCTCTACCTGAGTCCATGACTCAGCAAGACACTCGGGGCCTACTCTTATCTGGAGTGCTATCCACACACCCGATGTACTTCCGGGATCATTCTAACATGACCTTAAGATGAGGGATTCAAATGCTTCGAGTCTTCACCTGAATCTGCGATTGGACTGACGACTCGGGAGCAACTCCCATAGGGAGCATTAGTTGTGGAGATTGCATCCGCAATATCATCCGAAGCAGTTCTATATCACTAGCAAAGAAAACTATCAACTGTCCCAGTCATCTGAAGCACTTCCGGATCACTAAGTACACTGGTGATTGTGCAACTGACGACTAAAAGTCTCTAGTGGTTGCGCACCCTATAGAAACACAAAATATTCACAATACGGTCCATTGTGTTGAATGCGTCCATGATTTTGAGTCCTTTACAGCAACCGAACGCATTGGCGACTTCACCCACTATACGCTACATTATCAAGTTCATAGATAACATCTCTTTGACCACCCGAATCGCCTCTGCTGTCGTGGTGTGGAACATGGCAGTTCCATCGGGGATGGCATGAGAGGGGACGATCAGGATGCTACCGGTGGCTATTCGCAACGGATTGGGCACAAATACTGCAAACACAACGACGTACCTAGGTTCGGAGCCCTCTTGGCAAGGTAGCACTCCTACTCCTACAAGGATCTACTATATCAGGGGTGAATGCCCAGTACAAGTGCTCCTTGAGTTGTTTCCCTAGATGCTATCGAGATATAGAGGAAGAAGATGAATTGGTGGGCTATGAGAATGAACTTGAACATACCTAGAACTCTAGCTCCAGCCTCCCTTATATAATGGATGGGAGAGGTAGGTTACAATTTGTGTTCTAGGGTTTACTGTTTAGGCTTCGGGTTTACAAAGCAGGCCAGCTGGCAGGGTCCAGCCGGTGGGCTAGGACCTAGTCAAGCCTCCAGTACAGGGGATAGCATTACAGTGAGCCAACCACACTGCTTTGGGCATCATCCGGTGCTTTAACAGTCAGTTGGAGCTTTAGCGGTCAGCCGACAGTGCTCTCCTCAGCTTCTAGCTTTGGCGCAGTTGTATTCTAGCACAGGCAGGGCGGCATACCACCCTGTTTGGTGATGCAAGGAGTCAGGGGCAAGCTCAGCAAGGAGCGTCACCCCCTCTGCAGCTTTGCCACCGAATCCGAGGCGGCTGGGTGGAAGCAGCCACCCAGCTAGTTCTTCTGGACATCCGGCTAGATGGGCCAGCCAGGGAATCTTGAGGGCGGACCAGTTGGAGCGGTCCACCTAGTTGCGGCCTTCTGGCTTGTGGATATCTGTCCAAGAACCCCTAGAGTCGGCAAGTAAGGCATGGCATAGCCTACCCGGGGTTCATCCCCTCGACACTAGTCCCCGAGCGCATTGGGACTTCGCCTCGCGGAGAAGTTCTTTCATGCCTATTGATCGAACTGAAACGGTTAGTGATGAAAAAATTATTTGTAGATTTAGCTTGAGGTGTTTGTCGTTTTGTGGATAGAAGTGCTTGTTGTTTCCCGGCTAGAGTTTTACTGGCTACGAAATTAGTGGCCACCCACTGAGTGTGAGCGCTGATTGTATCGACCGACTAGCGCAGCCGGAAAAGGGAGATGAATTGCCTGGTCGCTGAGGTCAGTGCTTACGCCAGCCATGCCTAGCGGTTCTGGCGCACGTCTTATCACCTTGACCATTTGCCTCTGCTTCGGTGGTTTTTGGTAACCATGCACATGTCTGGTTGTTGCGGTTTCTCAAGGATCGTGCGCACGCCTCGCCTCCTGCAGCAACACCTGTGCGATATTCTGTGGGGAACTTGCTAGTGCATTAGATCTTCCTTTGAACCTTCATGGGGAAGGTGGAGAGGTTGCCTACCACGTGGCGGTGGGAAGAGGAGAGGGCTTGCTCGGTCTGTGGCGATAAATAGGGTCGTGGGGATAAGGCTTTCCCCCACTTTGTCTCCTTCCTGCCTCTTTCCTTTCTCGCCCTTCTCTCCCTAGCGCTTCTCCTTCTACTTGCTCTTCGACCCTAGATTTTGGTTACTGGCACCGCCGCGTTTCCTCGTGATGACGAGACCCTGTTTCTCTGCCATGACCGCCGCGAAGGAGGAGATGCTTCCTAAGCAGGGCAGATGGTGGTGCAGCTCCTACGTCACCGAGGAGCTCATCTACAAGTACCGGCAGGGGAAATTCCTCCTGTCGGAGCGGGTGGTGAAGAATCGCCTCACGCTAGAGGGGGAGCATGTCCTACCCCCAACCCGGCAGGTTTGTCGTCTTCCTCGCGCATTTCTCATGTGGCTTCAGCTTGCCGGTGAGCAACTTCCTCCTCAAGCTCTTCGGCATGTTCCATCTCCATCTTCACCATCTGGGGGCGAATGCCATTGCGCAACTATCGCATCACACGACCTGCTGCGAGTCCTACATGCGGGATCGCCCAGATGAGGCGAACTTCCTCAAGTTTTTCAACATCAAGGCCCAGACGCTGTAGAAGGATGGGCCGCTGGTGGAGGCCAGATGTTGCACGATCTACCTGCGGCCATCGTCTATGATGCCGCGGCTCGAGATCCTCAACACAGTGAAGCAGTGGCAGCGCTGATATTTTTATGTGTGCAATGTCACCAAGGTCGACTGGGTCTGGCTCCCAGTTTTGGCTAACGTCCCCTCCACCTGGAAGGCCTAAACCGCGAGGGGGTTGGGCGCCCAGGCAGACATCGACCGGAAGGCCTCCTAGCTGAAGGTGCTAGTGGAGGCGGAGAGGCTGACTGGCCAGGACATCGCCCTGTGCTGGATGGCTCGCCGAGTGGTTCCACTACAGTGGCAATCGCACAAGATGTAGCACCTCTCAGGCCCCAGTGACCCCATGTGGGTTTCCCGACTAGGCGTCCCCTATGAGGCCCTCCGAGAATGGCTCGACATCATCTCGAAGGAGGCCTTGGAGGAGCACTGGTGCTACTCCTTCCGTCCGTATCACCCGGGTCGCCTGCCGCCCAAGGTTAATTTTCTATCCTTGCCGAGTGGATTCTTCCCGAAGGGTTTCTTCTCATTTCTTATCCGCCCCTTTGGAGTAGCCTTTTACGGCACAGCTAGCGGAGGACGGTATGGGTGACCATGACCTCCCCAACTTCTCGGCCAACCTCAAGCCGCAGAAGTACCCGCCGACAGAGCCGGAGCACTTCCCCATCCTGGGCGACAAGGGATGTGATGATCCGTTCGGTGAGTGTTTTCTCCTTGCGCTCATGCGCCAGCCTATTTTCTCCAGCGAAATGCTGATGCTTGCTTGTATTTATGTAGCCACGCATGACCACAATGGCCCATCTGCTATGGGTGCCACATCGAGGGTCAAGGGGAAGCGTGCAGCGTCCAGCACCACTCCAGCTAGCGGCGGCGCGAAGAAGCCTCACCGGCAGAGGCTGGTGAACATCATGTCGAGCATTCCTGGGTAGGTGCCTTTGCTCTTCTCAGTACACTCGTTAACCTTCCCTTCATTTGCTTAGCCTTGTTTTCTTCGTCCAGCAAGGCAATGTCGCTGGACGGCTCTAGCGTTGTCACCACCGCGTCCGTCCCGGCTCTGGCTGCAGCTGAGGGGCCGGTTGAGACGGTTGCGCCCTCTTCCATTGTGCCGGCTAGAGCCGCTACGGCTGCGCCAAAACCATCTCCACCATCCTCCCCCGCGTCTCTACATCATGCCCTAACCGCATCCAAGCCTGCTCAAATATTTGCGGCTGGGCGTGATGCCGCTACTCCTCCACTCCGGCTATCAGCCAAAGCAAACCCGGATGGCAGCGAAGCTCAAACAAGCTCGGCTGCTTACCAGGTAGAGGAGACAGAGGATCTGGCGCCTGGCGTTTTCGCATGACCGGCTACAGGTGATGGCGGGCAGGCGGCAGCTTCTGGCTCCGGCAACACGGACGACGGGGCCGAGGTGGTCATGGCGGGGCTCTGTGGGGCACCGCCGATGATGGGGCTGATGTGCAGATCACTAGCTATAATCCAGCTTTGGCTATGCTGATGCCGGTTGGCATCGTTTCCTAGCACTCTGAGTTGGTGCTTGTGTCCCTCGACCGAGCGTGCCACCTGGTGGAGGTGATGGAGAAGGGGCTCGGCGAGGCGAAGGGGCTGGGTGTTTCTCTTGAGGTACGCATCTCCTCGGGCTTTTTCCTCTTTTTCTTTAGTTGTTTTGCCCATTCTCTTTTTCACTTCTTTTCTTTCTCCACAGAAAGCCTTTTATGAGATGACAAAGACTACGCAAGACCTAGGGTGTAAGATTGCTCGCTCTATCATGGCTTCGCAATTGCGTGATTTTTCATGGTTTTTGCTGACTATTGGGTACCCTCATGCAGCCATGATAGTGGACAGGGATCGGGAGGTGGACCGGCTGAAGGAGGAGGTGACCCGGATGCAGAACTCCAATGATACACGCTAGGTCCAAATCAATTACCTAGTGGAGCATCAAAAGAAAATGGAGATCGCAGCCGGCCAAGCCAAGAAGACTGCCAATATCTGTTATAGTGCTCTCAAGAGACTTGAGGGTCTTTACGAGAAGAAGGAAGAACGACTGAAGAGGGTGGAGTCTTAGGAGAAGGCCACGCACGCGCAACTACTACGCATGGCCGAGATGGTTGTCAGTAAGTTTCTTGTCCTTTGCTGAACTTTCTCTACTTATCGCTACCGGTTTGTAATAGTTGCTCTGTGGCCGAGTGCAGCTCATTATCCTGAGTCGACAGATCAGGCCCTTGCTCATGTGCCTAGCAGAGAGGCCGGGCGTGATCTAGGCCCCGAGGATCTTGTCACGATGGAGAGCAAGGAGATCGACCGGCTGTGCCAGGTGGCCTAGGACATCTTCACCAATCTCTAGCCCGAAACTACCGCCCCCGCCAATATTGATGCGCTGGTCGCCGAGGTTGGGTCGGCTGCTGACCTCATCAAGATGGGGCTGGAGTGGTTCATGTGCGGAGGCATGTAGCTGGCCCATGCGCTGCTCAAGTCCTGGTATCTGGGTGCGCATCTTCGGAGCCTTGCCTGGGGATTCCGGTAGGGGACCAACTACGATCAGCTTCGCACCGAGATTCGTGAAATTCGCTCATGCGCTGTCAAGATCACGAGCTGCGTCTAGCTGGACCAGGACTTTAGCGACCCCGATGGGACTAAGCCGTTCATCTGGACCCCATCGTCGGTTCTTCCGCAAGCTGATCCTCTAGTTGCGCCAGCCTCCGACATCACCTCTTGCAGCCAGCCTACAATGGACGCCTCCTATCCTTCTACTAAATCCTAGGCTTGATCGTTGGAATGCCAAGAGTATTCGTACTGCCTGAAACTTGTCTTTTTGCTGTATGCGTGAACAACTTGTGGTACTTTGAATTCTGATGGGAGCTTCGTCTCCCCCTTGTGTTATAATATTGTCTTGTGCTCTTGAGTTTGCATTGATTGCTTGATATGCTTTCTACGTTTGTGGGTTTTTGTGTGGGGGGAGCAGGCTGGGTTCGGGCTGGCTGCAGAATCCAGCTGGGTCGAAGCTCCTTCCTGCTGTTGTCGTTTTCAGGTCTTTGTGTGGGGGCACAGGAGCGCACCCACTGGGTGTAGTCCCCTAGGTTTGCGCCGGCTGGAGAATCCAGCCGGGTCGAAGCTCCCTTCTTCTGCCATCTGCAGGGGTGATTAGCACCCGACCCTAGTACTTGGTGTGGTTTTGACTCGTGCAAAACACTGTGTTAGACATGTATGAGGAGAACGTAGTTTGCAGTTCATTCGTTATGGTTGGAAAATTTTCGGTTCGTGCTAGGCCAACAACTTTGTCCTTTTCTCAGTGAGCATTGGTCGTTTAAGTTGTGTCCTTGTCGGCCGCTAGCCGGGATGCGGTTTGTAGCCGGAACCGAAGGGGTAGCTAGTGAGCGTATTGCATGATACTTTAGGTTTCTATTATCTGTGTCTAGTGAGCGAGCGCAACCGAGATGTCCCGATGTTTTTGTTTTCCTTATGATTTTTCATGTAGGGGTCCTCGAGCTTTTTGCTCTTGCTGAACTGGTAGCCGAGTTGCGGTCTGCAGCCGGAACTGAAGAGTGATCCCTTAGAGTTGCCATCTGGGCCATTTGGAATGTGCAGTCGTCTGGGCCAGCCGACAAGCCCCCAGGAGAGATCATCGTACCAGGGGTGAAAAATAATGTAGCAAGAAATGCCAAATGATTAAGGAGTCCCCGAGACTGTGTCGAGGCTCCTCAGCTTGTTCATTACATAAAAGTAAGATACATACACTTCTTGTTTAAATGTAAAATGGGCGAAGAAGGTTTGCGTTCCATGGGCGCTTAGTTTCTTCTTCAAAATGGTTCATCTTGTTCTTTGCCGACTATCAGGCATAGATGAGGTAGTATGAGTTTTTCTGCCGCGCTCGGCTGACGATGAATGGCCCATCCAAAGGCAAGGACAGCTTGTGCATCCACTTGGTGTTTTGTACCAACTGCAGCACAAGGTCGCCCTCTCGGAACAAGACATGGTGGACCCGGCTAGCATGGTAGTGGCATAGGTTCTGCTAGTAGATGGAGGATCTAGACAAGGCCAGCTCGCGCACCTCTTCGAGGAGGTTAATGCTATCCTCGCATGCTTGCTTAGCCTGTTTCTCCGTGTATAATAGCTTGCGAGGTGCATCAAACTCGATGTTAGTTGGCAGCACCGCCTTAGCTCTGTAGACAAGGAAGAACAATGTGTAGGCGGTGGAGTGATTTTCCGTGGTTTGTAGGCTCCACAACATAGCCAACAACTCTTCTATCTAGCATCTGGTGGATTTCATTAGCAGTTTGATCAGCCGGGGCTCGATTCTGGCTAGGACCAGGCCATTTGCTCGCTTGCACTGCCAATTTGACTAGGGGTGCGCGATGGAAGCGAGGTCTAGGCGGATGCCCTTTTCTCCGCAGAAGGACGTGATGGCCCCTTTGGTGAAATTTGTGCCATTGTAAGTGATGATGTTGTTGGGGTAGCTGAAGCATGTGATGATGTATGTAAAGAACTTGATCACTGTTGGTCCATCCAGCTTATTGATGGGCTTGGCCTCAATCCACTTGGTGAACTTGTCAACTGCCACCAGCAAGTGTGGCATGCTAGATCACGCTGTCTTGAAAGGGCCGACCATGTCCAGCCTCCAGATGGAAAATGGCCAGGTGATGGGGATTGTCTTGAGGGCTACAACCAGAGTGTGCTTTTGCTGGCCGAAATGTTGGCACCCATTGCATTCCCTCACCATTTTCTCGTCGTCTTCTAACACAGTAGGCCAATAGAAACCATGGCAGAATGCCTTGGCCATAATAGCCCGTGATGATGTGTGGTAGTCGCACTCGCCTTTGTAAATGTCCACCAGTAGCCGGATTCCTTTTTCTTGGCTCACGCAATGCTGATAAATTCCTCCAATGATGCACGTGTACAACTCATTATTGATGATGGTGTATGTACTTGCTCTGCGCTTTAGTTTCCTTACCTCGACCTCTTTGTCGTGAAGTTCTCCCTTGGACTGGAAGTTCATGAATGGCTTGTCCCATGCGGGAGTTTCCCGGATGGCGTACACCATCTGCATGATCAGGTTGATTTCTTCTCGCATGGCCGGGTCAGGCTCATCGGGCGGCTTGACAGGTGGAAGAGCGGAGCCAGCAGTCCCTGGGATGCTGGAGTCAGCTAGGGGTGTTAGGGCCTTCGACCTGGTAGTCCCCAGCATTGGCGCGGTAGTCCCCGGGTTTGACGTGGCAGTCGCTTGGAGTTGGCATTCCCTGGGTCCACGTCTAGGATGATGGAGTCAGATTCTGGAGAGGTGTGATGGATGGCTTGTGTAGGTTCTCGAGGGAGACTCTAGGCAGAATTCCTTACCTTGTTGAACCGACACGGGCGAGTGCATCGGTGGCCTCGTTGTTGGCTCGACAAACATGGTGGAATTCCCATCCCTCAAAGCTTGCACATAGCTGCTGGACGAAGAAATGGTACAGGGCCATGTTCACTTCCTTGGCATCCCAATCACCCGATACTTGTTGCACCACCAGGTCCGAGTAGTCAAAGCAAAAGATTTGCTAGATGCCAATATCTTTTGCCATCTCGAGGCCATGGACGAGCGCTTCGTACTCGGCGAAGTTGTTGGATGCACGAAAATGGATTTTCAACACGTCCTCTAGCCGGTCTCCTTTTAGAGCGGTGATGACGACTCCAGCTCCTAGCCCCCTGTACATCTTGGAGCCATCGAAGTGTAGCTTCCAATGCATGGAGTCAGGGCACGGCTGCAGGTACTGGTTTTCTGCCCAGTCAACGAGGAAATCTGCCAGGGTTTGAGAATTAATCATTGTTCTTGGCTCATACTAGATGTTGTGGACGTTGAACTCTATTTCCCATTTCGCCACACGGCCCATGGCGTCCCTGTTGCCGATGATCTCCGAAAGTGGCGCTAACACCACCACCCGGATGGAGTGCTCTTGGAAGTAGTGCTTCAGCTCCTTGGCCGCCATGTACACACCATACACAAGCTTCTGGTAGTGGGGGTAGTTCTGCTTCGAGAGCGAGAGTATCTCACTCAGAAAGTACACCGGGTGCTGGAACGGCTGTGCCTTTCCTTCTTCCGGTCTCTCAACCACGATCACGATGCTGACGACCCGATTGGTAGCTTCCATGTACATTAGCGTTGACTCGCTTGCAGTGGGGGCCACTAGTATTGGTGTGGAGGAGAGCATGCGCTTGAGGTTGCAGAAGGCCTCGTCCGCATGCGCCGTCTAGACGAACTTGTCCATTTTGTTCATGAACTGGTACAGCGAGAGTGCTTTCTCACCCAGCCGGCTGACGAACCAGCTTAGGGAGGCCAAGCATTCAGTGAACTTCTGCACGTCGCGTAGATGTTGTGGCAGATGCATGCGCTCGATCGCTCTAATATTCTTGGGGTTAGCCTCGATTCCTCGCTCTAAGACGAGAAAACCAAGGAGATGGCTGGCTAGAACGCTAAACACGCATTTCTCTGGGTTTAGCTTCATCTGGAACCAGCGTAAGTTTGTGAATGTCTCCTTCGGGGCCTCGAGGAGTGTTCATCGTTCCTTTGTCTTGACCACCACATCATTGACGTAGGTGTGTATGTTTCTGCCGATCTACGATTGCAGGCATTTCTGCATACAGCGCTGGTACGTTGCCCATGCATTTTCAGTCCAAATGGCATGGTGGTATAACAGTAAGCCCCATACGGGGTGATGAATGTTGTCTTTATTGATCAGGGGCTTTAGTCGAATCTAGTGGTAGCCTGAATAGGCATCCAGAAACAACAACAGTTCACGACCAGCTGTGGAATCGATCACTTGATCTATCCTTGGCAGGGCGAATGGATCTTTGGGGCAAGCCTTGTTTAGGCTAGTGTAGTCAATACACATGTGCCAAGTCTTGTTCTTCTTCAGCACCAACACCGGATTTTCTAGCCATTCTGGGTGGTACACTTCCATGATGAATCCGGCTGCAAAGAGCTGCGTGATTTCTTCAGCAATTGTTCTCCTCTTTTCTTCTGCGAAGCAAAGTTGAGATTGCTTGATTGGCTTTGCATCCAGACTGACCTGTAGAGAGTGCTCGGCGAGCTCCCTCGGACTACTGGGCATGTCCTTGGGAAACCATGCGAAGATATCTCGATTCTCAGGGCGAAAGTCGATGAGAACACTTTCTTATTTGCTGTCAATGCCGTCTCCGACCAGGACAAACTTGTACAGCTCGGCCTCGTTGAGCAAAATCTTCCTTGTGCCCTTGGACGGCTAGAACTGTGCCACCCCGGCTGGCTTTGGCTCGCCAGCCGGCATTTCCACCTGCAGGGCCGCAGTGTTCCGCATGGTGATGCGCTTCTCCTCCGTGATGATCATGCCCTCAGATTGCTTGGAGCCGTCTGTGGCACATTCCACTGACCGCCTGTAGCAGTCGGCAATGGTGATTACTCCATTGGGCCTGGGGAGCTACATCTTGAGGTACGCGTAGTGTGGCACCGCCATGAACTTGGAGAGCGTTGGGCGTCTAAGGATGGCATGGTATGCACTGGAGAAGTTGATCACCTCAAACTAGATGGGCTCGCGGCAGAAGTTGTCCTCTGTGCTGAGAATGATGTCCAGCCGGATCTTGCCAATGGGCGAATGCGACGGACTCGGGATGGCTCCATGGAAGGAGGTGCTAGAGGGCTCTAGCTGAGACTCGTTGATGCCGAGTCAGTCCAACGAGCTATGGTACATGAGGTTGTTGTTGCCTGAACCCACGAGGGTGCGTGAAAACTGCAGGAGTGCTTCTTGGAGACGATGATGGGATCCAGGAACATTGCGTAGGTGCCTGGATAAGGCAGTACACCTAGCTGGTACTTCCTTCTCCACATTATCTCTTGCTCAGACCAGTTTAGGTACTAAGGAACGGGGGAACGATTGCATTCACCTCCACCTCGCAGCGTCTCTTGCTATGCTTGGTCTCCATCTTGGTGGTGAAAATGTGGTAGTTACCCACCCAGCGAGGGTAATCACCATTGTCCTCGTCTTGGCGGTTCTGGCATTCACGGTTGTTCTGTGGACCACCGGCTGGCGGAGGCGACAGCAGTAGTGGTAGTCCACAAACCTCGTCCATATTCTTGGTCCAGGTGCACTAGTGAGTTGTGTGTATAGCCGACTTGTTGCCGCCGCTGTGGAACTTGAACGGACCATCAAGCAGCAACTCGAGGGTGTACTTGGGCCACACTGGATGGTCATCGGGCTTCTGCCTCCAGTTGCCGCCTGCAGCCGGATCCTCCTGGACTGTTACCACTTGCTTGGTGTCATACCGGTTATCTAGCTGGTCGACCTTTCCTTTACCATGGCGGCTGTCATGGTCATGCCACCTTGGAGTTATTGTGATGCTCACCCAGCTGGCACCGGTCTGTGGAGTTATCCACAATGATTTTCCCTTGCTCATCTACCACGATGGCCTTCTTCATCGCTACATAGGTGGTGGCGTACTTGTCCACAGTGGCCATGGCCTAAGCCATAGTTTGGGGTTTCACCCGGCTGAGCTTATGCTTGAGCATGGTGCCATCTCTATAGCCATTGGTGAAGAAGTCTATTGCCTGGTGCTCGCGCACCCCCTCGCAAGAGTTGTGCATGCTTGTCCACCTGGTGAGGTAGGAGAGTCAGACTCGTACTTACCTTGAACACAAAGGGTGAGCTCATGAGGCCGCCCAAACCACCTATAGGTTCCGGTGAAGTTGCGGACGAATGCTTCCTTGAAGTCGACCCAGGCATTGATGTTGTTGTCAGGGAGACTAATCTACTAGGTTTTGGTCGAGTCAAGGAGCATGAGGGGAACGTAGCGCACCGCAACCCGCCGGTGGCAGTTGTCTATGCCAATCGTGGTGACATAATGCACCAGCCAGTCTTCTGGCATGACCGAGCCGTCGTACTTTGGTGTGTCCATTGGGAGCGAAAATCCCTTTGGAAACAGTTCGTTCCAGATGCATGATACGAAACATCTTGGACCGGCTTGACTTTCCTCCTCCAATGCGTGTGATTGTATCAAGAGATCAATGCATTCACTCGTGTGTCACATCTCTGGCTCACGTGGGCCAACTCGCCCCGTCAAGCGGCACTTGGGCGGTGCGAGTTTTCTTTTGGCTTCGTCAGCCAGACGATGAGGTTGCCCTTGTAGCTCCGTCAGCTAGAGTATGGTTACTACTGGTGATTACCGCAGCGTCATGCAGATGATGCCTACAACCATCCGATCCACCACGTGGGTGGTTGTTCTCCCTCGTTCCGTTTGAGAGGAGGCCTTGTTGCTACCAGCTACCGGATCATCCGTCCGGCGAGGTGGCTGGCTCTTGTTGTTCCCCGCTAGGCTAGCACCTGCCTCGGCCTGCTGCTTGTGGGCCATAGCCATAAGGAGATGGACGCGCGCCTACTGCCGGCATAGCTCATCGCCCTCAAGGTGGCTCAGCTCAGCGGTGGCCGCCTCTGCATCCCTCATGTTCTTGCCGGGGGTACTGTAAACCGGCTGAACCGCATGAGTACACAGGTCAGTAGCACAGTCCAGCTCTGAACCAAGGTTTCGGCCCTAGGGCAGAATCTGCCGGTTGGGACCGGGCAAGCGAGCGAAGCTGTGGGTGGTGTTGTATTCGCGCATGGTCACCTTTAGCCAGCGTTGGGCGGTGGCGACCTTGTGGACTTCCTCCAGAAGGTTTTTGTAGGTGGCCTCCAGGGTAACCGCAGCCATTGCCGGATCCGCCTCGGGCACGATGGATTTGTGGAGGTGTTGGATGGAGGTGGCCAGTAGATCTTGGTCTTGTTTGTGCGAGGTGGACTGTTGCCTCTCATGTTGCGCTCCAGAGGTGGAGGCGGCCTTTGCTTGAGACAGCCATAATGACCTCCACACTGGTGGCTGGAGGTTCGTGGACCGGCGAAGCCAGGCGGCACGCTAGAGAAGGTGACGACTCCACAAAGAAAATCCTCGATGACGGTGGCGATGTAGACGCGGTGCTCACCGAAGTGCATGACGGAGTCTCCTCGGTTAAGCATGATGCATTGTCGATTATGTAGTCAAAGGAGCTAAGAGTGAGTACGAGGCCAGAGGCAACCCGCTCACCGGCAACGAGCGGAAGTCCTGTGCGAAAGATGACCCTAGCCAAAGCATTGTGGCCCACGGTTGGCGCCAACTGTCATGATGTGGAACATTTCAATACCATCGGGGATGGCATGAGAGGGGACGATCAGGATGCTATCGGTGGCTACTCGAAACAGGTTGGGCACTGATACTTCAAACACAACAATGTACCTAGGTTCGGAGCCCACTTGGTGGGGTAACACTCCTACTCATGCAAGGATCTACTCTATCGGGGGAAAACGCCCAGTACAAGTGTTCCTTGAGTAGTTTCCCTAGCTCCTATCGAGAGATAGAGGCAGAAGATGAACTGGTGGAGTATGAGAATGAACTTGAACCTACCTAGAACCCTAGATCTACCTTCCCTTATATACTTGTTGGGAGAGGTAGGTTACAATGTGGGTTCTAGGGTTTACTGTTTGGGCTTCAAGTTTATTAAGAGGGCCGGCTGGCGGGGTCCAGCCGGTGGGCCAGGACCTAGTCAAGCCTCTAGTATAGGGGGGACATCGCTATAGTTTCCCAGCACAAGTGCTTTGGGCATCACCCGGTTATTTAACGGTCAGCCGACATCGCTCTCCTCAGCTTCTAGCTTTGGCGTAGTTGTCTTCTAGCACCGCTAGGGCGGTGCGCCAACTTGTTTATGATGTAAGGAGTCAGGGGCACGCTCATCAAGGAGTGTCACCCCCTCTGTAGCCTTGCCACTGAATCCAAGGCATCCATGTGGAAACGGCCACCTAGCGGTACTTCTGGCCATCCGGCTAGACTGGCCAGCTGGTGAATCTTGAGGGTGGACCGGTTGGAGCGGTCCACCCGGTTGCGGTCGTCTATCTTGCGGCTATCTGGCCAGGCACTCCTGGAGTTGGCCAGTGAAGCCTGGTCTAGCCTACCTAGGGGTCATCCCCCCGACATCCGCGGTGATAAACATTTAGATGTTGTGTGTACGACACAAACATATACCTACAGATCTAATCGAATGGTCTGGCAACAGCATCCGCTGCGCTCTACCATATTAATATTGTGATTGAGACATAAGAAAATACTGGGGGATGTGTTGGGTACATACTTATCACCTGGAATTCGGCTCATTAAGGCATCCACCACATTAGTCGAATTACCCAAGCCAATACTGGATTCGAGTCTTTTTTTCCCAAGAGCAATTAACTAGTCCCGATCTGTCGAGTGCACCAGGCATGTTTACCAGCATCCCTATGAATATTTATGAATTTGGTTAACCTGATGAACTTATAGTTGTGTGCTTTGCACCTTCTACAACTATCGACTGTAACTATCAAAAGCAAAACTCAAGACTTATAAGTCTCCACCCGAATCTACAATTTGACTGGACACTTAGGGGCTACGGATATGGGAACACCCAATGGGAATCCTACTCTAGTCTACCTGGTGTATCCCAACGGAAGGCCCACTTGACGACCTACCAAGTTCCATGAAGCCCATGGTGGTTCGACTGATATGAAGACTATAAGGACACCAACTCCAAGCACGCAAGATAAGGAAAGCTTAAGACTAGAGTTCAAATCCAACTTGTAACCTACTCGATCATGGTACCTGAGACCTGGCCTCCTTATATATAAAGGCTAGGAGGGTCCAATGAGTACGGCATCCGACAATAGAACACAACACCCTTAGCATACTCCAGATCCAATATATGCATCCACCGCCATCTCGGTGGCATGTAACCTTCGGTTTCTCCATCAATTATGAATAGACAAGGAGGAGTAGGGTTTCCCTCTAGGGTCCTGAACCTGGGTAGAACTCATGTCCTCCATTTTCTGTATATTATCTGATGAAGCCTCCAACGTGCCACTCTTCCCTAAAACCCAAATCCATCAAGTATGGGCATCGTCGTGATCACCTCACATCAGATGCCTTTCAATTTCCTCAGTAGATTGTTGCTTCTTAGTTGCAAGCATGTCTTACAACTCTCGGATGTGCGGAAATGAAGAGATAAACTTCCCAGGGACACATGTTGCCACACTCATGCTCGACAGGAATGTACTGGATGATATCTATTCCCGAAGAACTTCATCCACAATTTGCAGATCAGTCTTGGCAATATGATCCCCATCCTTCTAAGCACCATCTGATCTTGTGGTTTGATTTATTTACAAATAAATATGTCTGAAAGTATAGAGAAGCGAAATAACATTTGGTAAGTGATTAGAATTGCATTGTAAGTAAAAAGAAGTTCTTACATAAGCATTATGAGGAAGATGAGCCAATGAGGAAGATGATGCTGAGATCGCCGCGACAACCAGAGGAGGCAACAACAATGGCCCCGCACACTCCTCCTCCAGCTCCACCATCGAAAACACTAAGGCCAACTGCCGACTCAGTGCTTGACGCACTTTACGCCGACATCAACATGGATGGCGGTGATTCTAGGGCTAACTCGGTGGAATACGATGCTACTATGAGGGAGATAGAGAAGGAGACCAAGAGGGAGGAGCATGCCAAGAAAGTTGTCACTTCCCACTACGTACTGGTGGCCATCAGGAACATGCCCGAAGAAGATCAGCAGGACCAGGTAGCCAGAAAATCTCCGCCAGCGGTGGGAGACGCCGGAGCTATGGCAAACGCTAAGAAAACCGACGATTCTCCGGGTCCGGCTAAGGCTATGCCCCCTCCGTCTATTACCTCGCAACAGCCGCAGGAACTCACTACCAGACCTAGTGCTACAAACCAAACCAACCTACCACCTCCACCATCCATGTCTGCAGCTGGTAACCCGTAGTTACTCTAGCCGACAATGTGATGTATGGCCCACTCCTCATCGAGGCAATAACCATTGCCCATATTCGGAATGTTACGGAGCTTGATGAGAAGCGAGCGGAGATCCTCGGGGAGGACAAATGCATCGTAGAACATGGCGCCCAACTGGACAAGGATATTGGCAACACACAGCAATCGATCAAGGCGGCAAGAGCAATGGAGGCCGAGTATAAGCAGTTGTTATCGAAGCACAAGGCAAAGAAAGCTCTAGCTCACATAGTTGGTGATCCAGGCATCTGATGCAATTTGGAGTGGGTTCCATCCAAACTGGCAAAGGCTACCCCCTACATCGATTCGGCTAGGAAGAAAGTCATGCCAACCCTCGCCCTCAACATGGTCATCGCCAAGAACTTACTTGAACAAGATAGGTCGCCAAGAGCGGTGTCTCAGGTCTATGACTTTGTAGCCAAGGCTAGCAAGCGGCAGGAGAAGGCCACTCACAAAGGATTGAGTCCAGTCTTGTGCTTTGCCAGTCAAGCATGAACAACCGCCGAAGACGAAGATGGAGGGATGTGCGCAACAGGATTGATGTTATCTAAGTATGCTTTGGCAATGTAGACAAGGCTCACCCTCGTCACTCAGTGCCACCCCCATGGTCCAGGCATCATGAGGAACCAAAGTCGTGCCACCGTATAAGCATGCCACCTCCTATGCATCCCCAGGGCGGCATTGTTATACGTGACGAGGGAGAGCTGCCTCGACATGATATAGAGCGAAGTGGCAACAAATGACACAGGAGCAGATCTTATAAGGAAGCCCCACATCCGACAAGCAACCATGACAGGCATGAGGATTCGCATGTAGGGAGTAGCTAGAAGGCTAACCCACCGCCGCCACCACCACTGTCGCCATCATGGCAGAGGACGTCGCGGGTCCCAAGGATCGCACCACTACTCTCCTCCCAATGGTGGAAAGGGGAACAAGAAGCAACCGGACCCGTATGATGCACGATCGTGCCTTTATAATATCCAAGAAGCCCGGGAAGAGCCATACTTGAAGCCATGTTGTTTTGGATCAGTTATCTAGGAAACAACCTACCCTAAGGGCCTCTGGATTGACAAGACAATCAAGCCCTATGACGGCACTACCATACTTCTCACGTGGTTGTAGGACTACCGCGAAGCGATTCAAATTGTCGGAGGAAACCCCAATGTCGCCATCAAGTACCTCCCACTCATGCTCACCGGCACTGCCCGATAATGGATCGATGACTTGCCGGAGAAATTAATCTACAATTGGCTGGACATGAATGGAGCGTTCACCAAGAACTACGAGGGTACATACAAACGGACATGTACCATCGGTGACCTACAGCGGTGTGTGCAATATAAGGACGTTTCTTCTCCTGCCTACCTATCTTGTTGGCTTGACATGAAAAACTCATGCGCGGGAGTACACGATCAAACTGCTATGGCCGCCTGTTGGGGGGATGACCCTAGGTAGGGTATAGCCGTGGTAAAAGGATGAGGTCCGCCGAGGTAAAAACAAGTCAAAGCATGAGCTGGCTGAATCATAGAAGGGCCGGCCGGGTTACGGTCGGATTACCCTAAGCCCGGAAGCACTGGCGAGACTTAGCTGACATATACGGTATGTCGGCACGAGGAGAGAATCATTTTCCCTTTGTAGGTACCAACTTGGCCGGGTTAACTATGCCTAGGATGAGTCAGTAGATATCTTGGTCAAGAAGGAGCTCAAGGTCAGCGCTTTTCACTCTCCTAAGGGAATCTAGGGAGAGACAAACGCTAGCGACAAGAGTCAGAGAGTCAAAGACAGAAGAGATTGTCACGGACGTGATAGTCACTGGCGGCAATGGTAAAGGCGCGTGGGCTCTGTGCCATTGCTGAACAGAGGTTGTGGACAGAGGAAAGGAGCGCACCGAGTTACCTCTTTGGTACAATCATATTCCAAGCATATATCGGGCCACGTAAGCCCTAGATGTACCCTGGCCACCCCTTTATAAGGTCAGCCAGGGCCTCCAAGGGAGGGTTCGATCCTTTTCCTAAGGGAAGAACCTTATAGAGAGTAGAGAGCAGGAGCACTTCATCTCCTTCTTCTCTACGATATAGCTCAGGGAGCATCTGTTTAAAGCTTTGGATCATAATATAAGATCTTTGAGCAGATCATTGTGTGTTGTGTTGTTATGTCTTTCATTGTGTAGATTCACTACATCATCCCTCCCCGGATACCACTAGTGCACATTGGGCCCATCTTTAGCCTACCCATGGCATCTGCTGTGACACCACCACGACAGTTGGCGCCCACCATGGGGCCAGCAGTGGTGCTAGCTGGAGTCAAGATCTAGATGGGAAACTTCTTGGAGACTCCACTCTCTGTTTTCTTCTTCTTGCCCTCGGCATCAGCGTCAGAGGTGGAGATCTTCCGCTTTCGCGCAGCTGGAGCTGGATAATCCTTGGTGGTATCATCGTCGGACATGACTTGCATGTCCTTTAGCCTTGGATCATATACCTGGGAGCCCATGTCTTCCTCCACCAAGGTCACCAGCTAATGAGACAAAGAGCATGTCAGATGATTGGTAAGCCCAAGTCAGAAGTCTTAGTGTATATATAAAAGCAATAAAGAAAACATGGTTAACTATGGGCATTCATCGCACTCGAACATGTCGAAGGTGATCTTTAAGCCATGCCTCTTGTATTTCACCTTGACAAGATTCTTAAGCTAGATCTTGATGGAGTCTGTGGAAAAGTTATCCTCGGAAATCCCCATAGGATCTTTCCTCTCCTTGGAGTACTTGTGTATCAGCTCGGTTGGGTGCTGCAGAGGTTGGATCCGCCTTATGAACCAGCACATGTCTAGGTCTGGACCGGTTACCCCTCCATCTACCAGCCATTATATCCGCCTTACGACACGAGACGCTTCGACATTGGACGGGAGGGGGCCTTGGGATCTCCAAGTAGTGGCTGTGGCGGCTCTGTTGACAAAATCAGGGTATGAGTGTTCACCGCCAGCCAGAGGTATATCTGGGCCGTAGAAATATGCCCGCTGCCAGTTTTGTAGGACTTGTGGACGACGATGTCGGGGAACTGCCGGTTAGGAAGGACCTTGAGGCTAATGGTTCCACAGTTCATCCTTGGACTCTCTGTACTATCTCTTGACGATGAAGAAATAATAAACAGATCTAAACTAGGTCTAATTCCTAGGTATCCTTCGCACTAAGCTATGTAATTGCTAAGTACAAGGATGTTGAGAAAGATTATGGGGGAGAACTTGGAAGTGCTGGAGGATTTCGAGGAAGAAGTCAGACACTGGAAGGCTAACACTATGTACTAGCTAGGATTTGAGGTAGACCTTCTCTCCGGCTTGGGGAGAAGGGACCACTTTGTTGTCCAGTGCTGGCCGCCAGATCAACCCCTTCGTCGCAGGGAGATATCCCTCAGTGATGAATTCTTGCAGTTCCTCAGCAGAGAGATAAGATCCCCTCCACACTCCTTTGTGGGAGTCACTCTCCTCCTCCACGGCTTCATGCGCCTCCCGAGTTTGGTCATTGCCGGTGGTTTCCCCTATGGTGGAGACAGGAACCACCACGCCCTCCGGCAGGACGGACACTCCCTTGGAGGGCTCGATTGAAGCCTCAGCAGTCTCCGCCGTTGATGGCGTGTTGCTACCGTTGGCCATTGGACGAATTGGTGGAGGATGAGGAGGAGAAGATTTCTGGCTAGGGTTTTCTCTCTAGGGAGATCGAACGGTCGCATGGAGAGAGGAAGAAGACGATGCAGGGAAGAATGCGGGTCAAAGAAATTATTTTGGCTGTAGTGAATATTTATAGACCCCGACATCAATATTTGTGTGTCGAAGATCTAATGGTTGCAGCATCGACAACGTGTGTGCGAACATGCATGGTAATTTTGCCACGTCCCCCGTTTTCCGGTTAACGTTTTGGATTTTCCATGCGGGGAAATCACATTAATTCACTGCCATATGTGAGTTTTGAGATAGCGTAGGCTATATCCTATGTCATCCTACTAACCGGTGAAGTGGAGGAGTCATGTCTGAAGATTCCATGGAAGACAGATGATATCCGACTCTGGAAGAGAAGACTCGAAGAATCTCCGTCTTACATGTTGAAGACAGAGAGGATTGCGAGGTTCTTTGGGACACCTTTGAGATATTGCTTGGCAAATTGCCGACATCACCTAGATGGAGCATTGAAGACCAAAGGGAAAAACAGTGCAAGATCTCAAAGTCCTCCGGGGGTTACTGTTGGGGATAATATGCTTAATGGGTAACACCATTGCGTGTCTCTAATCTGGATAATCCGGGTGGCCCATAGTTGGTCGCACGGCCCATGGCATGCTGGGTGGCCCAGTTAGACAGATCCAAAGGGAGGCCCATGGCGGATCGAGGAAGGATAAGATGCATTCACGGACATACTTGGAGCGTGGGAGTACAATACACGAAGACTAGTTAATATTGGTGTAGCACTCTGTAACCTATCCGGCAAGGTCCTTTCCCTATAACCCTAGGTTCTATCACCTTTATAAGCCAGACCTGTGGGATCCTTTAGGGTAGACGATTCATAACACCTCGCACAGCGAACCGCTTCTTATAACTCGGTGTATTGCCATTATAGTGATTTATGGGAGTAGAGTTCCACCATCGTCACGGGACTTGAACGTGGGTAAGCTGTGTTACCTCATACCCTTCAACTCACCACCTTCCCCAACCTCTCTAAACACGCTCTATGAGGACCCGTCCATGGCGTACTCGTCGGCAATACCATGACACTATCTCTCCCAGGAAGCCTGGTGGAGCTCGGAGTGCTCTCTAGAGGAGGCGCTCTGCTCCATGGCCCCAGTGTTGCTCCATCGATACCTGGCAAATGGGGACCTCGTCAAGAAACCACACGAGAAAATAGAGTGAGGGAAGCTTGCTCGAAACCTTACCCGAAGGAAGTGTCTCTCTCCACGGGGACCCTAGAGGATAAATCGTTGTGTGTTCCTTGATGGATATCCCTCCCCTAGATCGGGTGGGCTTGTTGGGGGAGCGATCGGCGGGAGCGGCGCGACGTCATCACTGTGCAACAATAATTTAGTGTTAAAAGGGTTGTTTTCAAGGGGGCTCGGATAGGTTCAGGGGGTTAAAGTGGCTAACCTCGCGAAGCTCCCCGACCAAGTCCACCTTCCCTTTATGAAGCGTGAGCTTTCCCTGGAGAGAGACATCTCCCTGGTTACACTCTTGTGGACGAAAGGCGTTGGCTCCAACGAAGGGGTCTTCGAGCCAATATCCCTCCCGTATGCAGCCTCCCGGAGCACCCTCGGAGATGCAGGAAACATGCTAATCTCTCGAAGGTCCTCGTCGAGGAAGTGGGCCACTTGATCCGATTTAAGGAGATGGGAAACCCATATGTGTTAGGCACGGGGGACTCGCTTCCCTATAGCAAAGTACGATAGTCCAGCCTCACCAGGGCAGCCGGGAAGGTGGTGTTCCTGAGATGCATATGGCGCCTAGGGGCTTCTAGTGCTCCTCGATCCCCCACTCATTGTAGTCGGGAGAGAAGTGATCAGGGTGTCTCAATCATTGTCCACCCAGAGCGGTAGCACCCTGGGAGGAAGCCCGAATGCCCCTCCTTCCCCACATACGAGCGCCACCTGCCTATCCAACACGGCTAGGAACAGTGGAAAATTAGGACGAAGGCGGGTCGCATCATTAGGGCCGTTGTACACCCACCTCAGATGGAGGCGCTGGTGTAGTAGCACCACATGCTCCAGGAGATAATTCGTCACCATATGACGGACCCATAGTCCCTGGTTGTAGAGGATCTCGATCTAGTTCAGAATGAGGTCCAAGTCGTCATCGTGGGGATCGAGCAATTACCAAAGGGATTATCCATTGCGGGGCTACCGGATCCTCGAGCAGATCAAATAGCTCTAGGAAACGAATGAAGCACCAGCTTCGGCGCCACTCGCCCCAGTGGTTTTGAAGGTGGTCGAGGAGGTACTCATCGGCGAGCCCTTCCTACAGGTAGAAGTCCACTCCGATGGCAAGGGTCGTGGCATCCACCACCCTCGGCACAAAAAAGTGGCGGAACAATGCCAGCGAAGGCATTACTCCAACAAAGCTCTTGAACAGTTGTTGGATCGATGCCAAGGTGACGATGGCTCGAGGATGAAACTAGGCCTTGAATATCTCGTACGCCGCCATCACTGTACAGAAAAATAGTGAGAGAGGAGGAATGACGTCGATCGCGATGAAGTGGATGAATACCGGCACATCAAGGGCATCTCTATCCTCAGAGTTAGCAGGCTTCACGATCGTCACTCCATCGGGGTGGGCCTTGCTGGCGGAGAGCCAGCGGATAATGCCAATGTCGCGTCTATTGGAGAGCCCTAGTGAGGGACGCACTTGGAGGTCCTACGATCTTTCAGTCCGCCAGCCTAAGGCAGGGTCACCAACGGTAACAGTGGGTTTGCACCTAGAAGAAGACCTCACGATTGAAGAAGAATGGGAATAAAAGAGGAAGGTTGAAGGAGGCTAGAGGCGTCGGCCCTCTCGTGTCCCCTTTATAAGGGATTATGGGATGGTGCGGCCCAGCGCCAACAATGTAACTTCCGCTCTACCCCAAGACGTGCCCACGACCGGTGTTGTCTCGATTCTCCTAGTGCATGGGTGACCCATCTCCCATCAGTCAAAGGGTAAGGGCATGTTTCGTCTACTATGTGGCTCAACAAGAAACGAACGTCGGCTGCCGGCAGAAGCTGGCCACTCATGATGACTAGGTGCAGACCTGGTTCCATTGGGAACCGCGCTCACCTCAGGGGCTATTGTCGGTCCAGTGGAGAAACGGCGAACACGACCGAAAAAATGCAACATCCACATGTTTCTTCTAAAAAGAGGCTGAGACCTAGCAATGAGACTAAACGGCTAATATGTCAAGAAATGTTATCAAGTCCAAACAAGGAGGTGTGAACGGAACAGGAAAGTCCATCATGCGCATGATTTCTTCTAATAAAAGGCTGACATCTAGGACCCAACAGCCTAAGTAAACGGATGATGCATCGAGCAAATGTTATCAATTCCACAACATGTCAGCGCGATCGGAAAAAGAATTTCTGTCATACGCATGTTTCATTTATAGAGAGGCTGACACTTGGAACCCAGTATCCTGACTAAACAGCTTATGCATCAAGCAAAAGTTATCAAGGTGAAAAAAGGGAGGCGTGACCAAAGAAAAAAGTCCATCATGCACACGTTTGTTTTGACGAGAGGCTGACATTTGCGACCTAGCAGCCTAAGTAAATGGCTGACGCATCAAGCAAACTTTATCAAGTTCAAAATAGGTAGGCAAGGTCGGAAAACGAATTTCCATCATACACACGTTTGTTTTACAGAGAGGATGACACATGGGACCCAGTAGCCTGACTAAACTGCTTATGCATCAAGCGAATGCTATCAAGTCAAAAACAGGGAGGCACGGGCAAAGAAAAAAGTTTATCATGCACTCGTTTCTTATGATGAGAGGTTGACATCTGGGACCCAGCAGCCTGAGTAAACGACTGATTCATTAAGCAATGTTATCAAGTTCAAAACAGGAAGGTGCAACTGAAAAATTATCTGCTAGAGATACTGACATCGTGGCCCCATGGACTTCAAAATACTTAGGTGGCATTGAACAAAGTTAAAATCGTGTGAAAACCAAAAATCTAACATCTACCATAGCTCGGCCGAGCTTATGCCACATTTCTAACGATTCCATGGCAGTAGTGTGCCTCAAAAATGGAAAAACAATTTCCATCTACCATAGGAAAATTAACAAAATAGTGGCAGAAGGTGCACCATCTACCACACTTGGCAGACCAACCCGTTGCAGATGGTAACTTTCCTTGTAGTTCTAGAAAATTCTCGAACTTTTTTGAAACCTAAAATAACTTTCAGATGTATGATTCTTCATCACTGGACCATTCCTAAGACCCTCATGATATATAGGATCTCATTCGAGACTCCAAATCAACACTTGATCGCACCAGCTACAATCTCAATGAAACCTAGCCACACCGACGTATTAAGTGTGTGACCCTACATGTTTGAGAACATGTAGACATGATGGAGACACCTCTCTAATCAATAACCATTAACAAGACTGGGTATGTGCATAGTGGTTCCTACATATTCAACGAAGATCTTTTATCGGTAGAACCATGATGTTGGGGATTCAATTAATCTAGTATTCGATTCACTTTGTCTCATGATATATTACTTGCTCAAGATTCGATTGTTGATATTAGTATACCTAGTTCAATCTCATTACTGACAAGTTCTCTTTACTCATTCCGTGGTATAGGAACCCCATGACTTAACACATTAGTCACATGGGTGGAAGCTTTAGGATGCTGCACTACCAAGAGGGTCTAGAGATATCTCTCCGTCATGTGGAGGGACAAATCCCAGTCTTGATTCATGTAACTCAACAAGCACCATCGGAGAAACCTAGAAGTGACATTTGATAGTCACAAAGTATTTCTCTGATGCCTGGTAGTAACACAAACTCATGGTCTAAGGAAACAATACTTGACATATACAAAAGTGATGGCAATCAAACTTAGTGACACGATCAAAGGCTATGCTCATTATTGGGTTTTTCCATCACATAATTATCCTAATGATGTGATCCCATTATCAAATTACATTACATGTCCATGGTCAGGAAAACTTAACAACACTTGACTAACGAACTAGTAGAATAGGCTCACTAGGGACACTATGTGTTTTTATTTATCCACACATGTATTTAGTTTCCGATTCACACAATTATAGCATGGAGTATAAACACTTATCATGAACATTCAATATAATAATAACAACATTATTATTGCCTATTGGGCATATTCCCAACAATTAGGGTTAGAAAGATGGACAAGAGCAAGGGGAACGTTTAGGTTAGTGGCGCGATAACAGAAAAGGACAGCGACGACCGAGGCGACCCGGCAAAGGTGAAGGCAATGGCAGAGCCATCAGAGAGCACGAGAGGAGGAAGATAAGAGGAATGCGATGTGATTCGGTTCAACCGAACTGGTTCACCTGGTTTTGACCTTGGGGTCTGACTAGTGGGGTAGTGGGAGTTTAATAATTTGCTAAATAGGAATAAAACCCTAAAATTAGAAATCCAATAAAATAGTTACATAAAAATAAAATAAAAATATTTCCAAATAGGAAAACATTCAAGGAATCCAAATCTTATATTTCTAGAATTAGTAAAAAATACTTTTATGTGAATAAAATTTAAAGACGATTATATGACTTAAAGAAATCCTTTTAAATGAGTAAAATAATCTAAAAATACTTTAAACCCAAATAATATTTCTTGAAATATAGGAATATTATTTACAACCTAAAAACTTACAAATTTGAAATTTGAAATATTTAAAATATTAAATTTGAAATATTTAACATATGAAATGCATATACAAATTATAAAGTGAAATTCACTAAATTCACTATTTTTTTTGAATCAAACAAGAACCAATATCCAAGGAAGGGGAATCAAACCAACACCTTAGAGAATTGCATCTATGCATTATACCATCAAATTGGATCCTTAAACATTGTTATTATCGGATAATGATGATATTTTCAGAACCCAATGTCTGGGTCAAGTAGAACCTTTGAGCTTCATTATCTCGTAATTACCATGCAATTTCAATCTTGCATGTCCATTGAAATATTTATCCAAACTAATTTTCAAAAGTAATATCACTTGCATTCAAAGCAATTTTTTTTTGAATAAAATGAACTATGCAATGCACTACAACACAAAGGGCGCGCCCTAGCGCTTATAAACACCAAGGCACATGCCTAATCACCCTACTCAAGTTGGCGCAACAAAAAGAGCCTCGCCAAGGATAACTGTGTAAAGTGAATAGATAGCATTTTTTCACTCGGCACATCGTTATTCATCAGGCTAGCGCTTCGATGGCACTAGACATGATGGTCCTCGGTACATTAAATAAGACGTTGGAATTTTGTGACCTTACAGATTATATCCGATGTAATATGTGCTAAAAGTTATTTTACCCAGAGCTAAAACGATTAATTACAATCGGTGATAACAAATTGGTTCGTTCATGTCATTCAATTTGAAATTCCATTGATACACAGTTTTCTCCATTGCATTACTTGAGCCCCTCTCCATTCATTCTCCCACATAAAGAAAAACAAATAAATCCTTTTATTCTACAAAAGGGAAAAGACTAACTACAAAATATAACAACAAATCCCTCAAGTTGAGTTCCTCCCTATTCTGCATGAGATTCCACACAACATGGCCAAGGAGGAAGATATGAATCATCGGTGGCCTAATCATCGTCTTCGACGAAGTGGATCTAGATGGCGCAAACGATCTTGTCATTGTCTTGCCTACCATATTCCACATGGTGGATCAACATGGTGCGGATGACCTCACTAGTGATCTGGTGGATCTGCACGGTGCTAGCCCGAATACATCTTCCACGCGCTGCTAGGAGATCTAGGGTAGGGAGTAGAGAGATATCGTGACGGGATCTTGGGTTAGTCGGTGAGAGAGAGTGGATGGAGATCTAGAGTTAGCAGAGAGGAGAGTGTCACGAGATCTATGGTAGTTAGTGGAGAGAGAGTGGAGTATGGTGTCATGGATAGAAGTTACTAAGTGTCTCCCTATATTATATGGGAGTACTGCTAGATCTAGGGTTTATATTATGGGCATGGATTTCTTAAAATCCCATAGGCCATAGTGGCCTAATTAGGTGGTCATATGCGGCGGGACACAATAGTCAGTCAGATAAGTTAAGATAACTCTCTCGTGATTCACAATAAAAACTTACAACATAAAAGTAAAGTAACAAAGAATCAAGATTTGTTATTCAATCATTATGTCAAAGTACCTAAGGCTATAATCGGTTGATTATTAATTCAAGATTGCATGAAGATTTACCTTTCTAGAGGAGTATAAGTTAGATGGGGTTTTCATCTTTATGTTAGGTCGTGATGACCATATGAATGCTAATCAAACACATAATGAAGTCCAAGTGATAATTCATCCATAAGAAGTTTTTATGTTCATTGCACCTTATGAGAGAGTAGTCATGTGAACCCGTAAACCCAGGTCCACTTGCTATTATACGAAACACCATCTACATAATTTTATTGCCCTGTACATTTTCTGCATTAATTAAATCCAAAAATATAAAAATACATTTACTACTTGCATAAACAAACAATCAATCAAAAAGAACTTTACTTTATTATTTTTTACTTTCTTGCTTAGTTATATATTGTTTAATTTTATTTATTTATCGTTTTATTTCAGTTTTACTAATATTTGGAAAACCACACGACAGAGTTGGAGACACAAGGAAAATACTTTGTTTTGTAGGTTCCCTAAAGAAGACAAGAAAAAAGTTTCTAGCCAATTGCCTGACAGTTCGATATAAACCCTTGAGTCAGCCTTGTGGGGAAAAGAGGCATGCTCCAACATTCTGCACTTGGAGTCCCAACGAGTTGGTACACACAGAGTTGTTGCCATCAAGAACATTTTCTAGTGCCATTGTCGAGGAGTTATTGGAACAATTTCACAATGGGTTGGATAATTCCATGGAAATTCTTAGGACATTTTCTGGCACATTGTAGTAGTATTTTCATCAAGTTGGGAGCACACTTGTTCTTCAACAACAACTGCTACAACATTTCTCTCACCTTCATCAACAAACTTGTGCGAGCACCTAAGCTTGGGGAGGTCGCACTACTGTGATCTTTTTTCTCTTTTAGATCTATAAAGCACTTTTGTTTGTCTTATTTTTTGTCTTTTATTTGTTATTTTAGTCTTGTTTTTACCTTTTTCACTATACATAAAAATCTATAAAAATTATTATAGATCTACTTTTCTTGTAGTCATGGGAGAAAGAAATACTAAATTATGTGACCTACCAACACACCAAATGATCAATTCATTACTAGGCCTATCACACCTCCTAAAATTAAAGCTGACTGTTTTGAAGTTAGTCCTGGACTACTAGATCTTATTGCTAAAGAACAATTTAGAGGTAGTGTACATGACTTTTGTGAGATTTGTGACATGCAAAAATGTATGAATGTGTAAAATGATATTGTTAAACTCAAAATATTGCCATTACCACTTAGAGGCAAAGCTAAAGAATGGCTACTAGCATTACCAACATGTAGCATAAACTCTTGGGATAATCTTAAATAAGCTTTATTAAGAAATATTATCCTCCTATTAAAATCTTGCAAAATAGAAATAGCATACTATCCTTTAATGATAATTAACATGTAGACACAACTTGGGAAAGAACTAAAATCATGCTTAGAACTTGTCCATCCCATGGAGTAAATAAATGGACTGTCTTACATTCTTTTTATAATGGCTTGAATTATATGTCAAGGAGTATGTTAGATTCTGCTGTAGGAGGTGACTTTATGAATAAAATTTTCCCTAGAGCAAAAGCTATCTTAGAAACGTGCTACAAAATTATAGTCAATGGCATACTAAAAGATCACTAGTACATCTCTAGGAAAATCAACTCTATTGAGGAAGTAGATTCCTTGGCTGCTAAAGTTGATGCCATATTTACTTATATCTCCAAATAAAGTGTTGAGAATGTTCCTCTCCAAGATCTTATTTAAAACCACTATGAAAATATAGATGTCAACTACATAATGAACTTTGGTAACAATGGATATGCAAACAATTACAACAACTCTTATACTAGGCCACCTTATGTTTCTAATAAATATGTTAGTAACAATAATGTTTCTAATGATTTAGAAAGCACCATTAGATCTTTTATATCCACCCAAAAGGAGCTCAACAAAGAATTTATAACTAAATTGGAAAAGTATGATGCTTTAAATGACAAGGTAGATCATTAACTAAATAAATAATATCGGTTAAAAACTTTGTTCAAACACAAAGACCTAATGATGAAACAATAAAATATGTGCAAGACATAATAGATAGATTCTTAGGAAACTCTAAACATGATGGAGGAAGAAGAAAAAGAATCCACCATGATAGTTGAAGAAAAACAAGTAGAGGAAGTTAAAATGCTTAGCGAAGTAAATAAACCTCTACTAGATCTTTATGTGTGTAGCTTGCATGAACTAATCAATATCCTAAAAATATTTTCTAATGATCCTACTATTAATGTTCATCAATCATGTTTTGGATCAGTCATAGCAAAATATGTCATTAAAGAAAAGATTGCAAGATACAATAATGAATCTATGACACCACCTAAGCTTGGGTATTTTTGGCTCACCAAGATATTACTCACTATTGGGCAAGAAACACATCATGCTATATAAGATCTAGGATCTAGTGTTTCAATTTTGTCAAAAGAATTATCTGATTTTCTTGAAATTAGAATTATGGAAAATGAACCATAGATATTTTACTTGTTGATGATTCTACTAAGCATGCTTTAGGTAGAATTAATGATGTTATGGCTGAATTACATATGACATTTGCACCTATTGACTTTATTGTTATGGACATGGGGAGTAAAACCTCTAGTCCTATAATTTGGGAAGACCCTTTTTGAGAACCACATGTGTTATCATTGATTCAAAGGAAGGCAATGTGAAGTTACAGTTTCCTCATAAGAAATTCATGGAACACCTTCCAAGGAAGAAGGAGATAGAACCAAGGTACACGTTACCACATGATCTCCACATATCTTAAAACAAGTATGTAATCCTAGCTATATGCTATAAAGAAAGCTCTTTACGGGAGGCAACCCGGTTATTTATTTATTTTTTTGCACTCTTTCTATAGAAAGAGAGTTTTTTTAGTTTGTTTTCTGGAGTTTTCAATAAATTACCAAGTTTTACCCATTTGGACATTCTTGAGTTGATAGAACCATTTGGAGTTGCAAATTTCTACATGTTGTTGCTTACCACAATATTTTTATTATTTTTTCTGTAACTCCAGTTGAGCTAAATTTTCTACTATAGATCAAACTTTCCATCCTCTACATGCAAAAACATTGGTAAAAAGTCATGACATGTGTAAGTGGGCCAATTAATTATGTTTCAATGTTGTTGTTTTCTGGAAAAAATTTGCCTTCTCTTATTTAAGCCATTGTTTTGAGTTTCAATTTGATTATTTTTGGATATTTTGATCTTATATTTATGTTGGAAACTTTATATACTCGCTAGAAACTTCAGACTAAAATATATTTAGAGTTTATGGCAGCTATCATATTATCTTTATGTCCACTAATGTCACCTCTTAGAACAAAGAGATGGGAGAGCAGTTTGTGTTAAAGTTTTTTCATAGGGAATGGAAGAATATAATACAATGAGCTATCCAAGAATGGTGAAAAGCATAAACTTGGGGATTCCTAAGGTACCCACCTTGACCTATTGAACTCATGGTTTGAACACCTCTAAACTTTGTTTTTAGAGAATCATAATTCTTTTTGCATAAACTTGGAGCGCCTTTATCTAGTTTTATAATTACCTATGAATTTTTACCTTTGGAATAAAAATACCATCATATGAGAATGTATAAAATGTATATGGAAGAGAGATAATGTAAGAAAATAAAGATAAAGTTTGATGCTAAAAGGGGGAAAATGAAATAATAGTTGCGTTACAAGCTATGCATGTTGTCACCTTGTTGTCTTGTTCATTTGTTTTAATGAGTAACAATTTATATGTTTATTATTTATTGATATGTTTTATTTACAACATATATGTATAACTTCATGTTAAGATTGTCCATTAGTAAATGATTAGTACTATGGACACTTTTGCATATTTGTAGTTGGTCAACTATCTCCCTCTTGCTAAGCCTATATTGTTAGTACAAGTTAGAACTTGTGCAGCCATAATACATTAAAACTAAGTTATTCTTGTAGTGTCCACCATACCTACCTATATACCAAATCCTATTCCAAGTATATTTTCATGTGTGGGTTTTATTTATCTTCCAAATGGTATTGTTTATGGTTATGGTTGTCATAGATAAGCTAGTTGTGGCGTGACCACAAATTCATAAGGCATAGAATCCTTGCAAGTAGAATAAAATATGCATACAAAAGAAAGGTGAGGGCACAAACCCTTTTATAAAAGGATCCCACCACTAATATAAGGGAAAAAACTCTTCAATAAAAGTATCAATAGTGAGATAGTGATTATACATGCAAATTTTCTTAATTCAAAAAGATACAAATGTATCCAAAAAAATTACATAAGTGCTGAGAGAAAAGAAGAAGAAAGTGTCCAAAAACAAAAATGCCAAAAGAATCAGATATATGAGGGGCAATGCAACCAAACACTAATGATGTACTATTTCAAACATAAACTTCAGGGGTAGTGTTTGAAAGATAAATATCTCATGTGCATGTTAATCCCTGCTTACTTTCTATTTTTTTCAAGTGTCCACATGACGAGGGGTTAACTCATCAATGCCCATCGTAGATGGACTTAGGTTCGAGGAAGTGGGGAGCGCTGGAGGCATCGATCGGCTAGCAAAAAAGTACACAAGGGACGCAAGGTTTACCCAGGTTAAGGCCTCGTAGAGGACCCTACTCCTGCTTGTCTGCTCTTGGAATTATCGAGGAGTCGAAAGTTACAGGGGTGCATAGATGCAATCTGGCGATGGTATGGAAACTAGGGTTGTAGATTGTCCTCCTCGCCGCCCCATCCTAGCCTTTATATAGATAGGCTAGGTCTAGGGATAGCAGCCGAGTCGGTTACATATTAGGGTTTTCCCTTTACTTCTATCTTGAGTTTGCCGTGTGCTGCAAGAAGTTGAAGTCTCCTAGGTCACCCAAATCTTGACTGGGCCGTAGCAATGTCGTGGGCTTCTTCTAGGCTAGACCATATATGCTGATCTCAAGTACCTGTAAGGTATGCCCATGTCACCACATGTATAAGGAATATCAATAATTCTAAGACCAAAGTAGGACAATGGAACTTTTTACTTTTTATTTTTAATACATTTTGCCTGCTTAAGTGTCCATGGTACTTTGTGCATTTGCTTTATACAATATTAACATATGGTTAGCCATGAATGAAGTATGAAGGATATCACTTTATGATATATTTGATTGTTGCTATTCTTAAAAGAATGAACCATTTAACTTTGTGTAGCAATAAGCGTGACTTATAATGATCAACATAGCAACAAAATCCAAAGTCCATGTTTAGTTTTATCAATTTCATGCTCAAGAACAATCATAGGTTATGCTTGGGGATGTTGATGCATCTAAAATGCATACATGAACTTTGTAGTTTATTTTCATATATTCCTACATATTTTCATCATTTAGAATGTTATATTCCTGTTTTAGATTGATTAATTGTGATTTACCAATGATCCTCTTTATTTGTTTTATAACTCTGTAGGACAGGAAAACCCTATTTTGCGTATTTTTAAGTTTCAGGGACCTAAACAAAGTCAAATAGACCTGAGATCCTTTGAGGATTTTTTTGCAAAGGCAAGTAGATGGAGCAGTTGAACAACTAGATGGAAGGCCTGAGGCACAAAAGGGTGTAGGTGGCATGGTCAACCTACACTTGACTAACCATCCATATTGAGCCCTTAGCTCCATGACTTGACCAAAAATGCCTAAAAAGGTCCCCCAGGGCGTGCTCGGAGGAGGTGGAGCGGAAACACATAAACACCGGAAACATAGCCATAACAAGCGAAGATTAGAGGGGGATACACTGTCGGAGCTGCGAACGGTTGGATCTCCACCATATCCAACATCATCAACACCGTCTCCATGATGAATAGGGAGTAGTCCACCTCTGGACTATGGGTTTATGGCAGTAGCTTCATCTACATATCTCTCATGTTGTCATTGTTCTAGTACCATAAGAGCAGCCCAAAATGATTATGGTTATCTATGTAATTTCTGTGTGATGGATCTATGTTTCGTGTGATGTTACTTGAGAGTGAAATTCTATAATGTGTAACATGTATTTGTAGATGCCTATTATGTACCCCTTTCTTAAGTAATTGTTTGATCATACTTCTATGTAACAATACGCATGGGGAATGTGTGTATTAGATGGAGTAACATGGTGGTGGAGATTGGGAAGTGACAGAAAACTTGAGATCCACTATGGGTTTTACCTCACTAGAGATAAAGTGAATGTGCTCTAAAAAAGTGATAAAGTGAATGCATGTGTTATTTACAACTTATGATAATGAAGATGTTCTTGTTTGGTCAAGTTAGAATATTTGTTATTCAAACATCGTGTCAACGTACCTAAGGCTTGTTGGAAATATGCCCTAGAGATAAATAGTAATAAGGATTATTATCATATTTAATAAAGCTTATGATTAAGTTTTATATCATGCTATAAATGTATTGAAAGTAAATGTCAATACACTTGTGATATATAAACAACCAGGAGTTTTTGGTGAAGCTCTAGTCACTGGTTCATTGGTCAACAGATGATCAAGATTTCCTAATCAAGTGGCATTTATTCTAGTTGGAAATGCAGTCACCTGATTGTGAGAATTAGATGATGAGCTATACCCAACCTAATCATCGTGACCCAATCATGTCACAAAGTTCAAGTTACGATGATTAGAATAGACCTAGTGACATGAGTATGATTGCTCGGATGCTCGTTATTCGCTACCCTACGTTGGGTAAAATGCTTTTGGCCCACAAGGATTCCAAATAAACGGCCCAAGGAAGCAACCGATAGAGACTTTTTATTGTATTAGGAAAGAAACTATGAACCGACATTATGTTGGTATTGTAATAGCGCGTGTATGAAACCTATCCGCATACAGCTTTGAGACCCGGCCTATTATATATAGGGCGGGAGAAGCCAAAGTGAGGGTACCAAAATCTAGAGGACAACTTGTAATAGTGTGTTTCCCCAATATTCAGGTGACTCTGTTTTCATTGTTCCCTAACATTCTACGAAATCCCCAGCGTTCTCTTTTCCGTGAAACCCTAAGTCCATCACCATGGGCATTTCCGAGGTGACCCCTCGTCAATTGGCGCCGTCAGTGGGAAACCTGAACGCTGGAAACATGGATTTGGCGGAACGCTCTCCACTAAGCATCAACTCGACGAAAGAAAATCCACACCCACTCACCCTTGTGTTAGTACCCACCAATTTCAACGATAGATCCGATCTAATCATCGGCATTCACTTCCAAGCAGACAAGACGAAAAAATGACACCCTCCGGCCCTAATCACATCAGAACCGTCGGTACAAAAAGCTACAATCATAGAGGTACCAGCATTGTCGATTGGATCCTCCACGAACGTCTTAGCATGGATCAAAGAAGGAGAAGAAGTCCACCAGCTAATCTTATCACAAGAAGAAAACCAAACAAACGCAGAACCCGAAGAAAGCAGCGAGAACGTTGACTTTGAAGAAAGGATGGAGGCGATCTATCCAGAACTACGATCTCGGAGCACTACCAACACACCCGCAGAAGCAAAAGGCGACGCCACTAGGCCATGTACAACACGCCATCAAGTGTACATGATCAATGGAGATACCTCAACACCACGCGACGAAAACGGTAACCCTATTATCAATCCCGTGATATTGTATCAGATGACCATGTAGGAAACCACGACAACGAAGGAGAACACGGAAATGGAGGAGAAATAGCGGATAATCGCATAGTCCAAGGAGGAGGCGGAGAACCTCACACAGGAGAAAGACAAGGACTTCGGCTACCAGCGTCGACATGGCAAAAGGCAAGGGAGGCAATTTCGGGAGCAGTCCCAATGACAGCGGATGCTTCATATGAGGATCTATTGGCATACCAATATCTGCTCCACCACAAGAAGAGAGACCTACTCCAGATGCAAAGGCAACTCGATGAAAGAAAAAGATTAGCTCATGAATCAAGTTTACGACGGGCACAAGTAACCTCTACTCGAGGATCAAGGAGCATAACAGGAGCAGCACCATCAAGAAGGCCAACATCTCGACTACAGAATATCCCCAAAGCAGAAAGAAGCGGAATCATCCGAGATCTCGACCTATCATTCATGTCAATTGATCTAGCAGGAAACATCAAAGCAAAAACAGCCCAGGCAGCCATCGTGGTTGCGCAAACATATGTGATCACCACTCAACCCGCACCCGACGATCCGCGAGCAGCCCTTCACCGCTCCACCATGATGAACCTCGGCATGGTAGGAGCCTCGCTCACAGAAGTAGAACAAGGACTCACACAAAGATCTCTACGCCGTCACAACAGTCCTCGACAAGCAGGACACGCCCAACAATCTCAATCACCACACTAGGTGCATCTTCTAGGATCCGAGCCACGAAACCATACAAGGAACGACAACACCCAGCACAGAAGCAACGGACCCAGAGATGAAAGCCGCATCAGATGATACCAGGATGGATACGATGAAGATGATCACGAGTTATGCGGAGCTAGGTGTTTCACGCAGAGGATCCGCAGGGCATCAGTACCCAAGGACTTTAAACTTCCACAGGACCGTCAAAAATATGATGGCCTCCAGGAACCCGAAGCTTGGTTAGCAGACTATCTGGCCATCGTCAAATTACATGTTGGCTCCACAACTACCGCAATGCAAAGTCTACAACTACATCTCACCGGAGCCGCAAGATCATGGTTGAAACAATTACCCGAAGACACAATTGGTAGCTAGAACAATTTGGAAGATAAATTCATCCGACATTTCCACTCGACGTTCAAATGGCCAGCATCTTTGGACTAGTTACAAGCGTGAAAACAAAAATCTAGAGAGTCAATAAGAGTGTTCATACAACAGTGGAACATTATCAAAAATTCAGCTGAATCCATGTCTGACGAAAGGGCCATCGACGCCTTCAATGACGACCTACGTTGCCAAGTTTTCATAGAAGAACTGGGACGGGTCAAACCAAAGACGGTATCGCAGCTAATGGAGATAGCAAACCGATGGGGGATGGAGAGGAAGCGTTACATAATAAGCATGCACGGTCACCCGAGGAAGATAGGGATAAACGTGGCAATCATAGAAGAAGAAGGAACAATGATGGAAACACGGGACCAAGTTACGTTGCAGCAGGTTTTTCGGGTGAAGGTAACAACAGAAGCAACGACCATAACGGCGGATACCGCTAGAATAGGGACGATGTCGGAGGAAGCCACTCCACATAGCGGTATCAGAAAATAGCACAAGACCCACCTATGTCTGCAATGCAAATGCTGGAAGGACCCTATAATATGCATTTTTACCTCGGCTTAGCAGGCAGATGATAATCCAATCATCTGATGAAAGACTATCGAACATTTCTGAAAATGCAGGAGTTATGCAATGGAAAGGCAACTGAGGCAGCAAACCGAGGGTACACATCCATGCCTGGCGCACTAGCCATCGGAGCACCACCACCAGTGGCAGCACCACAAAACACAAACGGTCAAAACAATGAATACCCCAGATCAAAAGGAGCAATGTCAATGATTCAGAAAGGGCGCCCATCCAATAGAATCCAAAAGCTCATCACAAGACAAATTAATATGGTGGAAATAGTAACATCAGCTACACCCAAATATCTACATTGGTCAGAGAAAGAAATCACATACAACAGAGCTAATCATCCCCTTCGGGTCCCGCGACCAGGTCATTCGGCTCTGATAGTCGAAGCACAAATTGGCGGGTTCGATATGGGCAAGGTCTTCATGGATGCAGGAAGCAGTATAAATCTGATCTACACGAAAATGTTGAGAACAATAGGCTACTCCTGGATAATCTCGCTCCAACGAAAACATATTTCCACGGAATAGTGCCAAGTAAAGCTGAAATCCCTTTAGGCAAAGTTTTTCTTGATGTTGTTTTTGGTTGCAAAATAAATTTCAGGCGAGAAAACTCGAATTCGAAGTCATGGATTAGCCATCACAATATCACGCAATCCTGGGACGACCAGCCTTTGCATGGTTCATGGTAGTGCAGCATTATGCATATTTAGTAATGAAAATGCCAGAACCAAAGGGAGTTATCACGGTACAAGGAAGCTTCACCCGTGCCGGCAGCTGTGATTAGGAGTTCAACAAAATATCTGAATCTTTCGGGATGGCAATAGAATTTGAGCAACTCAAAAGTTCAGCAAACGCACAACCTCTGGAAGTAACACGTGTCAATCCCGATCAGGCTTTTGACACAGCAAAAGACACAAAAGAAGTACAGATCCACCCCGTCGACCCGACAAAAACGACTATCGTGGCTTCTAACCTTGATCCCGCATAGGAAAGCACGCTCATCGAGTTCCTCCGTGAGCACTTGGAGATTTTCGCATGGCTACCTTCTGACATGCCGGGAATCCACAGGGAACTCGCAGAGCATGCATTAAATCTAGACCCAAAGGTGAAGCCGGTAAAGCAACCACTTCGACGCTTCACAGAACCGAAACGCAAGGCCATTGGAAAAGAGCTCCATCGCCTAACTGATGCCAATTTTCTCAAAGGATTAACAAAATCAGAATGGCTTGCAAACCCAGTATGTGTTCCAAAGAAAAACACTACAGAACTTCGAATGTGGATCGACTTTACTACACTGAACAAACATTGCCCAAAAGATCACTTCCCAATGTCGTGAATCGACCAAATCATCAATGCAACTGCGGGATGCGAATGTCTTTCTTTCTTGGATGCATATTAAGGATACCACCAGATCAGAATGAAGGAAGAAGATCAGGAGAAAACGGCGTTTATCACGCCTTATGGAGTATTTTGCTACACAACAATGCCTTTTGGCCTCAAGAACACTAGAGCAACATATTAGCGGATGATGCAGAAGTGCCTAGGAAGCCAAATAGGTACAAACGTACAAGTGTATATTGATGATGTCATAGTTACCACATGTCACGGATCTACGCTAATCAAGGATCTAGAAGAAACATTTAGAAATCTCGTCAGGTTCAGCATCAAACTAAACCCGAAGAAATGTTCCTTTGGAGTTGTCGCAGGACAACTCCTCGGGTATTTGGTATCAGCCAGAGGGATCGAGGCTAATCCCGAAAAAATACAAGCAATTCTCATAGTGAAAAAGCCAACAAATATACATGGTGTACAGCAATTGGCGGGATGAGTGGCGGCACTAAGTCGTTTTATTGCAAGATTAGGAGAAAAAGCACTACCATTCTACGCCCTCCTGAGGAAACCATAAAAATTTGAATGGACAGAAGAAGCTCAGCATGCCTTTCAAGATCTTAAAAGAACACTTTCAACATCCCCCGTCGTCGTGTCACCAAAAGATAAAGAACATTTACTCCTTTATATTGCTACCACAAATCAGGTGGTCAGCACAACCCTAGTCATAGAACGATCTGAAGAAGGCAAGACGCACGGCGTGCAGAGGCCAGTATACTTCCTGAGTAAGGTTTTATCACCATCTAAACAAAGGTACCCACACTACCAGAAGCTAGCATATAGGGTATTTATGACAGCACGAAAACTGTGCCATTATTTTTCGGAGCACCCGATCATAGTGGTTAATGAAGCGCCTTTGTCAAGCATCCTCAACAATACAGAAGCAACTGGGCGTGTTTCTCTATGGGGCATCGAATTATCCCCTAGGGATATCACTTATGAGAAGCAAAAATCAATTAAGTCACAAGTTCTACCAGATTTCATTACTGAGTGGACGGAGTTGCAATGTGCGGGTCCACCAGACCTTTCGAGCGCCTACACAATGTATTTTGATGGATCAAAAAGAACGGAGGGAGCGGGAGCAGGAGTCGTACTAATATCACCTCAAGGCGACAAAATGCGCTACATTATTCGGATGAGCTTTACAAACACATCCAATAACGAAATAGAATACGAGGCCCTCTTGCACGGCTTGCGGATGGCCAAAGCTTGTGGTGCAACTCACCTCAAAATCTTCGGAGATTCCAATCTTGTAGCACGGCAGCCCATGAACAAGTGCGATGTTGTTAGGAAAAATATGATTGCTTATCGCGACCTATAGAACATCATGGAGGATCGATTTGATGGATGTGAAGTATCACATATAGGAAGAGCAACCAATGAGGAAGCGGAAAATTTAGCAAACATCGGATCATTATGTTTGCCAATACCACTAGGAGTTTTTTGGGAAGAAATAATGGAGGAATCAATCAAAGCAAAAAGAGTCTCCGAGGTCGTAGCACCAAAAACAGGGAAAAAGAAACAACCGCAAAAAGAGTCGGGGGCTCCTTCAGAAACCAAAAGTATAGAAGAAGCCATGAAAGAAGAAGAACGAGAAATCGGAGAGATCATGTTAATCGAACCAACCTGGATGCAACCGTATATAACATGCATGACTAAAGGGGAACTGCCAGAGGATGTAATAGAGGCCCGACGAATCACCCGACGATCAAAGGCCTTCAGGATAATCAAATGAGAACTATACAAAATAAGTATTTTTGGGTGTGTTGCAATGATGCGTAACACCCAGAGAAGGAAAAATTATACTTAAAGATATACAGGAAGGAGTTTGTGGCCACCATGGCACTAGCCGAGCAATTGCTGCAAAAGCATTCAAGGCATGATTCTATTGGCTCACTGCAGTACAAGATTCAAAAGACATTGTCAGAACATGTGAAGCATGCCAACGATTCGCAACGAAACCTGGAGCACCCGCCGCTGAGCTGAATCCCATACCCTTGGCTTGGCCTTTCGCTCAGTGGGGACTCAACATGGTAGGAAAACTTCACAAATCATCACCAGGAGGACACGTTTTTCTGCTAGTGGCAGTCGACAAATTTACCAAATGGATTGAAGCAATGCCCGTCACAACTCAAGATGGAACTTCGGCTGTGAATTTTATCAAATCATAGTATTTCGGTTTGGCGTACCAAACAGCATTATCACGGATAATGGGACCAACTTCACTTCCAATGAGTTCAAGGAGTACTGCCAAGAGATGGGCATCAAGATAAGCTACGCCTCGGTAGCTCACCGGCAAACAAATGGATAGGTCAAAAAAGCCAATGGACTAGTAACCGTTGGACTCAAAAAGAGATTACTGGCACCACTCGACATAGCAAAAGGAGCATGGGTGGACAAGTTGCCATCCGTGTTATGGAGTTTACGTGCAACTCCAAATAATTCAACACAAGAGAGGCCTTTCTTTTTGGTCCACGGTGCGGAAGCCGTGCTTCCAGGTGAGGTATCACACGAATCACCAAGGGTAGCTTCATATGATGAAGAAGAATCAAGAGAAGCACTCGAAGATGATGTGGATGCGCTTGATGAGGCTCGAGGTGAAGCCCTCCAAAGAGCAACTATGTACCAGCAAAACTTGCTCAATTACCATAGCAGGAGATTGTGACCTAGGTCCTTCGCAGTGGGGGACCTAGTTCTTCGCCTCAAGCAAGATGGTCATAAGAAGCTAGAATCGCCATGGGAAGGACCATACATCATCACCGAAGTTATTCCTGGAGGATCATATCGACTACAAGACAAGAAGACACGAATAAATTATTCAAATTCATGGAACGTAGCACAGCTACGATGCTTTTACGCATGAAATGGTTTGCAAAGATGATAAGAGTTACAGTTCGGCTTATTAAGCCAAGATGTCTAGGACATAGGCTAAAAAGCCATCCGATCAAAAAAACAATAATGTATCGACAATTTTTTGCCTTATATGTAAAGAGATAAGTTATTTATACCTTAATACTTGTTTCCCAAAGATCGATGCTTTCCATCAAGCTAATAGCAATTATGAGCCTATGTTCAGATACAGGCATCCGAACATAGCCTCGGGGGCTACTCCTATCGGGACCGTTGTCGCGCACCCGATAAAAATTCAGAAGTGTATGAAGTCACTACAAGAAAAGTTTTCTTTCGCAACGACTTGGCCCGACGGTCATCATAGAAGGCGCGTCTTCCACGACGAAATTCTCGAATCGGACGTGGGTGATGGAAAACTTTTTTTATCCGGTTTTGCGGCCCTCTACTACGACGGATCTACTAAAAATATGGAGGAAGCTTGGCTGGCGCGTGGGAGAAGCAAGATTTTCGTTTCCTCGCGCGATGTTGACTCGCTGAAGTCTTTTGAGGCGTGTGGTTCCCGGACATCAGTGTCTCTAGCGAACCATACTTTTCGGTCGCGCCTCCCTGATTTGAACTTGATAACGTAGCTCGAGGCGTGTGCCGTTTAGTGAGGCTACTAGGTCCCACATGTCAGCCTGTCATTAGAAGGATCGTGTGTATGGTGGAATTTTTTTCCTTCGCTCGCGCTACCCTATTCCGAAGTTGATAGCACTTCTCGATGCATCTACCGTCTAATCAACCTCCTAGGACCCACAGTCATCCTCTCATTAGAAGAAACGTGTGTATGTTGGAATTTTTTCCTTCACTGGCGCTACCCCATTCCGGGTTGATAGCGCTACTAGACGTATCTACCATTTAACCAACCTCCTGATCCCCACATGTCATCCTCTCATTAGAAGAAACGTGTGTATGATGGATTTTTTTCCTTCGCTCGCACTACCCTGTTGTGAACTTGATAGTGTTGTTCGATGCATCTACCGTTTAATCACGATGCTAGGCCCCACATGTCATCCTCTCATTAGAAGAAACGTGTGTATGATGAATTTTTTACCCTCTATCACGCCTTTGTGTTTTGAACTTGATAGCGTTGCTCGCTGCTTCAGCCATTTATATAGGCTGGTGGGCCCGACATGTCAGCCTCACATTAGAAGAATCGTGGGTACGGTGGAATTTGTTTCTTCTCTAGCGCTTCTCTGTTCCGGACTAGATAGCGTTGCTCGACGAAACTGCCATTTGCTCACGCTGCTGGGTCCCCCCATTTCAGCCTCTCATTAAAAGAAACGTGTATATGCTGAACTTTTTTCTCGCTCATGCCTCCCTGTTTCGAACTGGCTATGTTGCTCGATGCAGCATCGATATAAGGTCGCACTGCTGGGTCCCACATATCAGCCTCTCTGTAAATGAAATGTGCATATGATGGACTTTCTTTTGGCCATGTCCCTTGTTTTGACCTTGGCAATTTGCTGGGTCCCAGATGTCCACCACCTTTGTGTAGGAAACGTGTCTATGCTAGGTCCCAGCTGACAGTCTCTATTTGAAAGAAACGTGTGTATGTTGGAATGTTTTTTTGGGTCCCAGATGTCAGCCCTAGAGTAGAAAAAATGTTCAGAAAGGCCGAATTAAAAAGATTCTAGGCTAACTCGGGGCGGATGTCGTATTCGTCATGGCTTATATTCCATGGGTTCACTCCTAAATTGAATGGGCTACGGTCGGTGGCCACAAGACCACAAAAAGGCCGAATTAGAAGGTATTGGGCTATGCTTAGGGCTGATAGGCTAATTTCATGGGCTATGCTTGGGCCTACTGCGTCCGACATGTCAGCTTCTCTGTAATTGCAACGTGTGTATGATGGACTTTTTTCGGCCGCGTCCGCTGTTTTCACTGTGGTAGCCGTGTATGGTCTTACTATTGGGGCCCTTATGTCAGCCTCTCTGGCATGTTCTGGCTTGTGGGTCCCCGATGCAGCCTTGTATGTTCTGTCTGGTGGGTCCCCAATGCGAGCCTCTCCAGGCATCCTCAAACTTTTTTTGAACCCACCCTCAAAACAAACTCCAGGTACGCTGCATGCTGGTGGGTCTGTGATGTCAGCCTCTCCGTAATGCTATATTGCTAGGAGAAAAAAATGTAAACTCAAGATACACACACACACACACACAAAGACGATTCGAACAAAAGACCTTCAAATCAAATAAACGTAAACTGAGTGCCAAATGCAACAAACATATTTATAGGAAAAATATCATTAAACTTTATTAGTACTACAACTTCTGTATTAGTCTTCTTAAAATATTTTGTATGTCTATGTTTATCTCTTTTAAAATATAAAAGTCCAACGCTCCTGGCATCTCAATTTATAAAATGCCACATAATTTGTTATTTTCTTAAAAACATGGGTAGGTAGAGTTTTTTTATTATGAGAGGTGGGGGGCCATACCCAAAAGGCCTAATTAAAAAGAGTTTGACTATTGCTCTACGTGGGTTATATTCCAAGGGATACGCTCCATGGGCTTCATTCTGAAATTTCACTGGGCTGTGCTCAGCGGTCCGCTGACCTGTAAAAGGCCTCTAATATGTTCACGGCTATGCTCCATGGGCTCCTTTATAAAATTTCGATGGGCTGTGGTCAGCAGTACCTGACCCCTAAAAGACTGAATTAAAATGTTCTGGGCTAAAGAGGGGTCGAATGAGCTACTCCCTCCTATTCAAATTAATGTTCTCGGATTTGCCTTGATTCGGACATATCTAGTACTAAAACATTACTAGATATGTCAGAATCTAGACAAATGTAAGAACATTAATTTGGATCCGAGGGAGTACTAGATTTCTTATCCTAGTTAATAAAAAATGCATTGTCATGTGCTCTGTCGGATTCTAAACAAAGACCTCAGCGAGGGCGGGGGAAAAGAGATAATTCTTTTTGGCAGATATTCATGTCAAAATTTAGCAGTACAGAATAAGGTAGAAAAATTATCAACAGATTCGAAGTTAATATTCAGGAGCACTTGACCAATTCAGCAGCATTTCAAAAGTGACCAATGTAGCAATACAGATAATGAAATACAATACCAGTACATCAGTATTAGTTGTACAAATTCTATAGTAATAGCAATGACAGGACATTTGAGAGATTCAATAGCTTTCCTGCTTGAAATTCAATAGCAGTACAGAGATATTCAGTTCTTGTTCCAGCTAAAAAAACCTTGGCCCACGATTAGTTTGGCATGTTCTCCTAATACACTCAATCATTGGAGCAAGAAAAACTGACGATCAAGTCTTCTTTTCTATGCATGCCTCCTTCTCACATCAATGCAAAGCCTGTCAAGATTATGAGTTTATGACAAGGCCAAGTTACAAAAGAAAAGCAAACCATCTACTGCACTTGAACTAAAGAAGTAGCAGTACATCAGTATTAGTTTTATAAAATGCCAAGTTTCAAAAGAAAAGCAAGACCATGTACGGCACTTGGTCTAAACAAGTAGCAGTACATCAGTATTAGTTCTATAAAATGCCATGTTCCAAAAGAAAAGCAAGACAATCTGTTGCACTTGATCTAAACAAATACACGTACATCACAGTTAGTTCTACAAAATATTGTATTGTATGTACTAATAGTAACAACATAACATTTGATAAATTTAGTAGCATTTAAAAGATTCAGCAGTATAGAATATGACCGAAAAAATATCGACAAATTCCCAGCTCATATTCAGCAGCACTTGACAGATTCCCAGTAAATATTCAGCAGCACTTCACAGATTCAGCAGCATTTCAAACTGACCAAATTAGCAGTACATAGACAATAATTGACAGATTCAGCAATGTAGACATTGAAATTCAATATATGTAGCTAGGCCTGATTCAAAAGTAAAGCGACACCATATTCTGCACTTCATCGGTCGATCTAAACAAGCACCAATACATAGTTATTATTGCAAAATATATTAGCAGAGGAAGAACTCCACAGAAAATACTCGGAACTACCTTAAGCTAGGAACAACGTCTCCCAAAATGATAAGTACCAGTACATACAGTAGGTATTACTACAAAATACATTACCAGTAGTTGAACTCCATAAAAATACTCCTAAGAACAACTACTAAGAACAGGTAGTAATTTTTTCTAGCAGTTCAAATACTCCAAAAAACATTAAGATGTGTTTATCTCGCTCATGAATCCTGTTAATCCGAAGATATTTTTCTAGGTTGAACACCAACAGTTGACGAGCGACCAGGTGCGACATCAGCACCGGCAAGAGCCACTACAACTCTTTGAATGGGATGCCGTCGGGCGACGCGGTGCTCTCTGGCATGCATAGCCCGGAATTTTTTATCCTTCTCCCCTGAATCATAGTCGACGACCAAAACTTCACCATGTACCATGGTGATAAGCATGTCGGCGACCTGACGCATACAATGGATACGACGTGTAATGTTTGGCGCGTGTCAAATCGTACCGTGAACACAGTACCATCGTCTCCGGATCCGATGATATCTACTTCCGCAAGCCTATTGCCGGCAGAGGCTTAGAGGAGTACGTGCTTGTTTTTCCGTAGCGGAAACTGTGCACCCTCATCGAGTCAGCTTCACAAAGGTGAGCGAGGAGCACCGCTGGCGAGGCAGCAAAAATGCAGCCATCCTCCATGCAGTTGCAAGGGTTGTGCATGCACGCAATCTTGTGGTTGTGGACCTGACGCTACGCGACCAATGTCCCGCAACCGTCGTTGGGGCATCTGGTACCTTTTCCGATGGTGACTCGGAGGTTCAACTCCTTTGAGCATGCGGCCAGCCGGATGGCGCTGGTAGTGTCCATATGCATAGCGATCTCATCGAACATGTTGTTTCCGACGTTTCTCCATCCGCCGTACCACCGGTTGGGCCCCGAATCTGCCATCGTGTCTCGATGGTTTGGGGGCGAGGCGGATCAATCTATGACTGTTGGGAGGTTTTGGAGGAGAGGGGTGGCAGCCTTGAAGGACCGTGCTGTGGGCGAGATGGAGAGGAATATGAGTGATGTGCGCGTTGGATACGATACCAAATACTACCGGTGATGGGGAAGACAGTATGGCTCTTTGAATGAGGAGTTTTTTGTGTGTTCCTTCGTCTGTCTTCTGCTGCAGGGCACAGCTGCAACGAGGAGACTTTAATTATTAGCTAGCTAGTGTAGCATGCCAACGCTGTCTAGTAGTACTGTAGTAGCATCGAGGAAACTTTACTAGTAGTAATTAGCGAGCTAGTCTAGCACGCCAATGTTGTCTAGTAGAATGAATGCCATATCATCACAATATAAAATTGTACTACTCCGTAAAGTAGTAATAGGTAAAGCTGAGAAATAATTATATTTTCGAGCCGCTTCCATAAAGTATCGGGTGTATATTTGGTTCTTATACTTGTGCATAGCGTTCATTGTGCTAAAGTCTAGTACAGTATCAATAGAATCTCCTACTTCCTCCGTTTCAAAATATAAGATGGTTTAGCTTTTGTGAAAAAATATATCTAGACATCTTTTACTACACACTAAAAGTATTGTGTATGTTTGAAGTGAACCACACACTAAAAGTCATCTAGATACATTTGTTTCCCACAAGTTAAAGCATTTTATATTATGTAACGGAGTGAGTAGATGCTAGAATGGAAAAGAAGATTCGAGGGTTAGCAATGTTAGAATTTGCTAGTCTTGATACAACGGTTAATGTTGAAAGTTAACCATACACTATATAGGGGTAAGATAAGATAAGATAAATCTCTAAAAATATGGTCTCGTCATATCAGCTTAACCAAAGACTAGTGCGTGAGGCTATAATCATTCAATCCAAGGTTGTTTTCATAGAGTATGGCCCTTACGCACGCATTGAGGTGATTGTTCAAGTGTATGGCATGTGGTTCGTAACATCCTGTTGATGCTAAAATTTTCATAATTTCTAAAAGAACTCTAGAATTGGCGGACTAAAGTGCATTATGCTAAAGATCCAAAAAAATATATTCAAGTTCATACGAGTAAATAAACATAGTACCGATACAAGGACATGTTTCAAAAGAGAGGAGACCAACAAGTTAAAAGCCGATGACTTCAGACAACCAAACAAAATAAACAGTTCAACATGGTCTAGAACTATTTCTCTACTTGTAGTACCAATTATTACATATGGATTGCATCATTACGTACTGTGGCAACATGTCTTGTTTCTTAGTTAAGCATGAGGCAAGTTCCAATCGACGGCATTCGCGAAGCTTCGTACGAACCAAAGCGGATGCTTCACCGTTCCTGTCCAGAAGCGAGGGTTACTAATTCCCTCAAGGACATTGATTTCAGAAGTAACACCGCAGTCTTTACCACTAAGACTGAAGCGATATAATTCAGGTTGCGCCTCTTTGGAAAGCCATGCTGCAGTTGGTAAGATGTAGACATAGTTGCTTCTCGTCAGATAACCTGAGGTAAGATCTGCACTGCCTACGCGCATGATAATCGGATAGTTCACTCCAAGGAAAAGAGAATATGATCCAAGGTCAGCAATCCTTTCCCATGGATTAACTTGATCAATATGACGAGTGTTCATTGAGAACACCAAGCAGCTAAACCTAGAAGTATAAGTGGAGATAGTGCAACCGCAGTGTACAACACGAGGATGAGCAGCACCAGTACGATGGCGGCAATGACAAGTAAGACAACTGGGATCATAAGAAGCGCCAAGCGTATATATGTGAAGAAGTCTAGAACCATCTGCAGATCTTGCTGACCACCAAAAACCAAAAAAAGTAGTCGTGCTCGTCTCCAGTAGCATTAAGAAATGAATCCACCAACTCGTCTGCGGCAGCTGGTCGCGCCAAGACTAGCGCAGGACCTTGAAAAGGTAGCAGAATGCGTTAACTTATGATTCCAGCAGCATGATATAGTGAATCCTACTGAAAAATTTCCTTCCAATTAAACTGCATGCAAAGTAGCTCGAACATAGGAAAAACAACTACGGCCTAGAATCGTACAAAGGAAACAAAGCATTATATAGTAGGAAAATTTCCTAGAGAACAGACTCATCTTTTTTTTGAACAAGACAGGCAATTTTTGGCTCATTTTGTCTAAAAAGGCAAAGATAATTGACCGGTTCATTTGCATTGGAACTTGCCGAAAACCCGTGCAAATGCAGAAAACATAGGGTAGGAAAGACACATGATTTTACATTTGCATGTCCATTTATACTCCTGCAGGATTACAATTGTGTTGGATTACATTGTACGGAAAAACCAATGAACGGATTCTTTTCAGGAGCTTCAAGTATATCTTAAATTCATATTGAATGAATTAAAAGATATCCAAAAAAATCTACTATGCATAATTCAATCCGATGAATCAAACGACTGCTATAAGAAAAAATCCTACAGAAAAACTATGATTCGTACAGTTCATAAAGTCTAAAATAACTACTCATATTTTCATTTAAATGAAACACTCCCTATGTCAATTCAGTACAACAGCTTGGGCATATGAGTAATTAAGCCAGTACACTACATATGAAGGAATAATTACCAAGATGCAGAGGATCCCAAACATGAACGTTGCCATACAGAGTTGTGGCGAACACCAGTCCATCATGGGTAATTCCATATTGCAACTGTAAGAGCTCAGGGTGTGGTTAAGAGGAAGTGGAAGAACTGTCCATCCATCATCACCGCCCCAAAGGATGGAAATTCTGACGTTGAAGACTGCAACAAGCGAGAAATCTTCATATCTCCCAGCAGCTGTGGGAACTTGGCAAATAGCAATCTTCTGCATTACAGCTGGAAGATCATTATCCGACAAGAACATGGTTGGCTGGTCGGTTGCTTGGAACGACAATGCTAGGAGAGGAATCTTGCGTCGAGTGTACACGTTGCAAAGCTCCAACTTGCCTCTGAAGTTAGCCATGGCAATCCACTCTCCATTGGCGCCTACCCACTGCTTAGAAGTATAGCCTGGTACCATAACATCAGAGGAGAACCTGTCCAGCGGCGACAGCTTGCATGGTAGGCTATCAATTTTGAAGTAATGCAAGAAATCTAGCGGTCCCTTCGTCAGGGGGAATGAAGAACACATGGGAGGCCAAATGGCATTGATGCATCCAGAGTTGCACTAGCCTTCGCAGATTCAAGAAAAAGTTTGGACGAACTGATTAGGCTGGCGGCGATGATGACGTCGCATCGGGTTATGAGTTCTTCAAAGGGTCCTTCGGTAAACAAGTCGTTAAAAAGCTCAAAATCATGCTCTCTATTCTTGCTCGCTGACTGATACGTCCAAAACGTATCTACTTTCCCGAACACTTTTGCTGTTGTTTCTCCTCTATACTTGTGTGATTTGGATGCAACTAATGCGAACTAACGCTGTTTTCAGCAGAATTGCCATGGTGTCTACTTTTTGTGCAGAAAATCAACTATCAGGAAAAATCCTGGAAAATATGCCAAAAATCCTATTTCACCCGAAGACTCCAGGAGCCAGAATACGAGACGGAGAGGAGCCCTGGGGTGGCCACACCACCTGGTGGCGCGGGCCAGGCCAGGTCGCGCCATGGGGTGGTGTGGGCCCCCCAGGCACCCCCTCGGCCTCTCTCTTCGCCTATAAGGAGCCTTCTGACCTAAAAACTTCGGGGGGTTTGACGTTTTTCCAGAAGGAGTTCCGCTCCGTCGCCACCACCAGATTCCACGAAACAGCACCAGAAACTCCGTTCTGGCACCCTGACGGGACGGGGAATTGGAGGAGATCATCGCCATCATCATCACCATCGCTTCTCCATCGACCATCCATGTTTCCCCCATCTATGAGTGAGTAATCCCCTGCTGTAGGCTATGGGGATGGTAGGTATTGGATGAGATTGTTCATGTAATGGCATCAGATTGTTAGGGCATAGTGCCTAGTATCTTTTATTAGTGCTTTATGACTTTGTTGCGACTTGTTGTGCTTAATGCTTGTCACTAGGGCCCGAGTGCCATGATTTCAGATCTGAACTTATTATTGATTCATCATGATAGTATTGTTTTGGGTCTTATCTACAAGTTGTATACACACGTCGTTGTCCGGAACCTATGGTCCCGAAGTGACAGAAATCGGGGTAGCCGGAAGTGAAAGGCTTTGATGTGAGGATCACATGTGTTCACGGAGTGTTAATGCTTTGCTCCGGTGCTCTATTAAGAGGAGCACCTTAATTGCTAGTAGTTCCCTAGAGGCCCCGCCGCAAACGGGCTGGCAGGACAAAAGATGGTGTGCAAGTTCTCATTGCGAGCACGTATGACTATATATGGAACACATGCCTAGGATTGTCTAGTACTTGGGTGCTTTATCTTATTTATCTCCAATTGCCCTATGTTCTGATTGCTATGTGAATTGTCTTGTCCATGCAATGCCCGTCCATCCATCCCTATGCCTACCGCACTCGAATCCCTCTGTTAACTGCTTTTGTTACTACTATCTTTGCTGTGCTACTACTGTTACTTTACTATTCCTACTACAAAACTTTTGCCACTGATAAACTGCTGTGAGCAAGATTGTTTCCAGGTGCAGCTAAATTGACAACTCAGTTGTTAAGGCTGATAAGTATTCTTTGGCTCCCCTAAATTGAGTGTCACTTCCCTCGAAAATACTGCGATACACCCCCCTATACTTGTGGGTCATCAAGACTATTTTCTGGCGCCGTTGCCGGGGAGCATAGCTTTATTTATCAAGTTCACTTGGATTCTCTATTGTTCGCTGCTTTCCATCCATCATGGGTAAGTATCGTGATGGCAAGGTTCCTATTTTGCCATCCACTACAAGAAGAGGTACGGTTCTGAACACCTCTACCGCTCTTGATTCACTATCTGTTCTGAGTAAGTTCCTTACACCACCACATACACATGCTACACACACTGCTACTACTGCTGAATCTGAAATTTCTGATGCTTATGATGCTGCTTCTACTATGCTTGATAAGAGTGGTTCATTAGGTCCTTTCCTAGATGCTACGATTGCTAGAACTATAGTTGGAAATACCGAAACTCCTAATGAACACACTGCTACACCTGTTAGCTCACCTGAGTCTAGTGAGAGTTATGATGCTGAAGAAGATTATGTTGAGATGACTGATGAGTTTATTGAAGAATGTCGGAACACCCATGATAGGAGCACTGCTAAGAATCTCCTTGAGAGGCGTACTATTAGACCCAAATTATCTCCTGTTGTTAATTTTGCTGCTTCTCCTGTAAACATTATAGATGAAGATTATGATTTCTCTCTCGATCTATCCTACATAGCTATTGTAGAGAAAGAACATTTTGGTGGGACTAAGAATGAAAGTGCGGTAGCACATATGAATGAACTTTCAACCATGAGTGGCTTGTTTTCTGATGATATTAAAATGCGTACTTACTTTGTTGCTAAGATTTTCCCTTTTTCACTGAAAGGAGAAGCTAAAACTTGGTTTGGTAATTTACCTCCTAGATCTATTGATAGCCCTGAGTGCTTGTTTAATACTTTCCTGCAGAAATATTTTCCTCCTAGTGCTAGACATGCTGTTTTGTAGGAACTTTTTGATTTTAAACAGGGAGAAAAAGAGGTATTGCCCGAATCTTGGGCAAGGTTTTGTGCTTTGATTCATGCACAGGCCGGAAGTCCATTACCTAAGAATGAACTACTTGATATATTTTATAATGGACTAACCGAAGAATCTAGGACATACCTAGATAATTGTGCTGATTGTGTTTTCAGGAATAGGACTCCTAAGGAAGCTGAGGAATTAATGGCTAAAATAAACAAGAATTATGAAGATTGGACTCCTCCTAAACAAGATATTCCTAAAGTAATTTTACCTGAACCATCTATTCCGGTGCCTATTTCAACATCAAAGAAGAGGGGAGTTATTGAATTAAATGATGAAGTGATGAAGGAAGCTAAGCAATGTCTTAAGGAGAAGGGAATTAAAGCTGCAGATGTCAAGAATTTACCTCCTATAGAAGAATTATGTAAGCATATTCCCTGTTCACCCACTATTGAGGTACACTCTCACCAACACTTTGATGAAGGTGATATCCCTTACTTGAAACCTCCTGATCAATGCTTAGAAGAATTTGATATCTTTATTGTTAAGCAAGATAACTTTAATAAAAGGGTGCAAAATCATCTAATGGAAAACACTAGAGCTATTGTTGAGTTGAAAGATATTGTGGAAAGAACCTCTAATGATGTTAAAATGATTGTTAAACACTTTCAAATGGTTCAAACTCAAATAGATCAACTCGTTAAAAGTGCAAAACGACTTGCTAGTTAATGCTGCTAAAGAAAAACACGCTTATGAAATTAGAACTAGAAGTGGTGCTGCTACCCAGGATCCTCTATATCCTGAGGGGCATCCCAAAAGAATTGAGCAGGATTCTCAACGAGCTGAAAATAGTGGTTCTACTCGTAAGAAAAGGAAAATGAAACATAAAACTATTGTAGAACCCTCTGAACCTGCTATAGATCCTAATAGTATATCTATCTCTGATGCTGAAACTAAAAGTGGTAATGAAGAAAATGAAGTTCCTAATGAAGAAAAAGTTGAAGAAGAACCTGAAAACCACACTAAGACTACTAAATACACCAAAGAAGATTTTATTCCTAAGAAACATGGTAGTGAAAGAGAACCTTGGGTCCAAAAACCTATGCCTTTCCCTAATAAGAAACACAAGTCAAAGGAAGATGAACACTATAATAAGTTTTGTGAGTGGATGAAGCCTTTATTCTTGCAAATTCCTTTGACTGATGCAATTAAATTGCCTCCTTACTCAAAGTATATGAAGGACATTGTCTCGAATAAAAGGAAGATCCCTAATGAAGAAATCTGTACTTTGCTTGCTAATTATTCCTTCAATGGTAAGGTTCCTAAGAAACTTGGAGACCTAGGGATTCCAACTATCCCTTGCTCTATTAAGAACAGTTATGTTAGAACTGCTTTGTGTGATTTGGGAGCTGGAGTTAGTGTTATGCCTTTCTCTCCCTATAAGAGGCTTCATCTTGAAAAATTGATACTAACTGATATATCTTTGCAAATGGCTGCTAAGTCTACCACTATTCCTGTGGGTATATGTGAGGATGTACCTGTCCAGGTGGCTCATAATTGCTTGATATTAACTGATTTTGTTGTGCTTGTAATGCCTGAAGATGATAATATGTCTATTATTCTTGGGAGACCTTTTCTTAATACTGCAGGAACTGTTATTAATTGTAATCAAGGAAAGGTGACCTTCAATGTTAATGACAAGGAACATACTGTCTATTTCCCCAAGAAGATTGAAAGGACTTATGGTTTAAATTCAATTGAACATGTTGAAGGCATTCAAGTTGGAGAAATATATTGTCCCATACCAAAAGAAAAACTTGAAACTATTATGATTGGGACCATTGCTATCAAGGTGGAGGTAACATAATCATTAGTGGAATACGAAGTTTTGTCTCATATGCAATTGTTTTGGTGGCAAGACTTGATCAACCTTGCTAACATAAGGATTCCATTGAACAAAACAATGTTTTCATTATGATTATCCCCGTTTATTTCTATCCTTTGCATTTTAGTTTTTGCTTTCGTTTAGTTTTCTTTGTGTTGTTAGTTGCTTGCATGCTAGAACTTCTGTAGTTCTAGCCTTGTTTTTGTCCTTGCATCATGTTTCCAAAACGAAAAAAATCTGTCTGTCAGAAAAAAATCATTCTTATATTTCTGAAAAATGCCCAAAAATAAAGTGTCTCGAAAAATTCCAGAAAATTCATATTAAATTTTTACGGGAAAAAAGGGGTAGAGGAGTACCTGGTAGGTACCAGGGGGGCCCACCAGGCAGGCAGACCACATGGTGGCGCGGCCAGACCTGGGTGGCGCCATGCCCTGGTGTGGGCCACCCCTAGCCCCCCACTACCTCTCTCTCCTACCACTTTCTTCTCTCTCCCGAGTAAGCTCCAGTTCATAGCTCGAAATCGCGTTCTCTCTGTGCTTGCCCTTGATTTCTTCGATATCTTTGCTCAACCCATCTTTCTTGCTGAAATTTGGAGCAATTGTTCCTTGGTATGTGACCCCTCCCCTTGTCCAAGTAGATTTGTGTTTAGTGGATTCTATGTTGAGTATTTTGCTGCTGTAGGTGACTGGTTTTGAGGGCTTGTAAGCTTGTTTGATGCTTAGACATATAGTTTTGATGCATGTTTAGGCCTCTTGCTAGTCCCTGTGAGTAGAATCCTTCATTATATTTGCTTTCCAATCACTTGTTTAATAGGTGTTTAAATTTCAGAATACCAAGCATGAACAACCACACTTTTGGAGAGATATTTGAGAGTGATGCACCTAGGAAGTCAAGGCCCTCAAGAACAGCCTCTCAAGCTAGGCCATCATATAATGAAGACCTCATTGCATCACGTATTGGCAGCGAAAGAGATGATGGAGATGCTCACCCATCCTCTTTCCCTTGTTTTACTTTCTTGCAAGCTGCAGGTATTCTTGATGATTTCTTGCTACTGATTGAGAGGGTTGGCTTGACCTCTTATATGCAAGATGAGAGTGCACAATACGCTCTGCTCACCAAAACTTTTGTTGCGAGTTTCTCATTTGCTAACACATCCTATCATTCTAGTGTCTCATTTAAAATATATGATCTGCCCTTCACCATGCCTTTGGAGAGATTTTGCAGTATTGTAGGTGTGCGTATGACATGGACCGTGAAGAAAATTCAAGGGCGGCCCGCTGATTTGTTGGAGCTTTACCGAGGGGTGACCAATGATGATGACCGTGTGGCGCAGCACGGAAAGATAAGAAATATCCAACATCCTGCTCTTAGATACTTTGCATACTACCTTGCCACTAGTGTATTGGGTAGGGAGAACACTAGTGATATCTCCAACTATCACTTAGCTTTCCTTGCTGCTGCGCTCAACAATGATACTCGGTACAATCTTGGCTCTCTTATTGCTCGCCGCCTAGCTGCTAGGGGGCCTATCTATGGGGGCATCATTGCCTCGTGTGTAGTCAATGCATTAGATCTTTCGGTGGCTCCCGATGATGTTATGCTAGCACCACAGAGGCTCGACCTTGTTGCCATGAAAACTCATCACTTTGTCACTACTACCTCTGATTTGAACAATCTAGTATATAGGATGCTTTTCACTGACGGGGATGAAAGGGAGATCCTTTTGCCCCAGCCTGCTTTGTTCAGTGTTGATAGGAGACCGTGGTCGCGCTCCAAGGAGGAGGTGGACGAGTAGCTTCGCTTGTTGGGTTTCCACGAGCAGCACCAGGAGGATGTGCCCTCCTATGATTATTCCACACATTACGGAGGGACGTACTCTGGCTCGCACCAGGACGAGGGTACCTCCTCGTCGTACCCCGGTGACACTTCAGCTTGGCCAACCTGGGATTGATACCCACTTAGGCCAAAAGCCTATGCTTGGGGGGAGGTACGCCGACACCGCACTCATCTCCATATCATGTTGCGTCGGTTCTTTGTATATTCATGTTTTCGTTCTCTTTCTAGTTTTCGTTCTTCTTTGCTTTTGCTTTCTAAAAACACAAAAAGACCAAAAATATTTTTGTTGTTTCTCTTTGGTTTGCTTCTTCTTTTTGCTTTGGTTTGCTTTTTTCCTTTTTGCTTTGTTTGAACTATTTGAAAAACCCAAAAAGATTTTGCTTTGCTTGTTTTTCTCTTTTGGTTCTTGTTTAAAAATCGAAAACACCAAAAATATTTGTCGTTCTTCTTTGGTTTTTGCGAGTTAGCTACAGGGTTCGGCAGTTCTCAGTGGATTATTGGTTTCATATTATTATTCAAGCCACACAAGTGAAGAGCAATAATGAGGATCAATGACAACTTGAGGCGTGGTAAGAGGCTGGTAATGAATTCTATTTGTCTTCATTTTTGTACATATACTCATCATTGTGAGCTTGCTTAGTCCATTCATGTAGAGTGTATGTTTTCTTTGGATACTTAGTAGTTCTTGCTTTCTTGTGATTAGCTCTAGCTCGCTAATAGTTTGTAGCATGTCTCATGAATGTTTGCTTGCATTACTCTATTCATAAATTGTATGACATTGTGGTATCCTCCTCTGAATGTTTCATTTGATCGACTTGGCACATGCTCATGCATGCACATGACTGTAATAATCAGTTAAGCCTTAACGTATTATTTTGCCTTGAGGATCTTGAATCATTTTCATGCCATGAGTAGTCTTGTTTTGTTATCAGCATGATAATGACAGCTATTTCTCTCTCGTTTCTGGCTCCCTTACTATTGCTAGCCTTCATTTCCACTGAGTGTTTTACTCATGTTCCAACTCCCTAAACCAAATATTTCCAAAGTGTCCACCAGACCTACCCATTAGCATCACTTGCTACTTCCGTGCATATTCAATATGCCTTGTTTTCTTCCGAATAAAATGTTTGCTTGTTATGAGAAAGTTAGTTAGTAAAGCTGTCACGAACTTGATGACACACTTTATTTTCTACACTTAATAAACCTGAACCATTGCGTCCTTCTTTGTTGTGCATATGCTTGGGCTTTATGAGTTGAAGTTAGCAGAACCATGTATCATGGGGACCGCTTTCAGCGCTTCATAGGTACTTTGTACTTAGTTGGTATCATGTTCTTTTGCTTATGGATCCCGGCAGTGTGAAATAAAAGTGGAACTTGTAAGATCATGGAGTTTGTATGTATGTTAGAGAAACGCCTGGGCCGCTAGCCTAAGCCATGCCTAATCATGGTGGAAACTTGCAGCATAACCATAATGAGCATTCTATGAAGCATCCTCAATAAAAATCTATGCACATAGTAAATAAAAAGATCGCTGAGATGCTCATTGTCTGTTTGCCTTGTATTTTGATTATGGGATAGCTCCCGTGTCATGTGCAAGGGTTACCCCGTTGGCGGTTCTCTATGATACGTATATACTTACAATGACAAGAGCTTACTTGTGACTAAAGTTGAGTAGCATGAGGATCGGTCTTCGTAAGTAAGGGGCCCGAGACTTCAGTTTATAACTTGTCAAGCATATCCTCTTAGTTGTGTCACTTTCACCTTAACCACATTAAAGATGCTTATGATAGGGGCAATGAGAGCTCAAAGTTAACGAGTACCATACTTTCAGCATTTGGAAGCCTTTCAAAATTATTCAAAACCTTTTTTCTTCTACTTGTTGAGTCTCCACATATTCTTTGAGGACCTTCTTCGGAGCATTAGTTTGTTCCATTACTTGATTATTTGTGTTATGACTTTGATGCTTGTATCTTTGATGTCTTTACTTCTAGTCATCACTTGAACTTCAGAGGTGCCTTGACATTCATAATCCAAGGCAAGCGAGATACCACTCTATCATACCTTTCTATGAGCATTGTAATGTTGCTTATGTTTGTGCTTCGTGCTACTTATTATTCTTGAGTTGGAATCTCTTCATAGCTTGCAATGACTATTAAGTAGACTCAGTTGCATACTCTTTATTATGAATTTTCTAAGTTGTTGATCACATTGCTGAGATTATTTACATCATATGAAGCAAATGTGTTCGTGAAAGTTCTTTTATCGCACTCAGTTTTCAACTGAATTGCTTGAGGACAAGCAATAAGCTAAGCTTGGGGGTAGTTGATACGTCCAAAACGTATCTACTTTCCCGAACACTTTTGCTGTTGTTTCTCCTCTATACTTGTGTGATTTGGATGCAACTAATGCGAACTAACGCTGTTTTCAGCAGAATTGCCATGGTGTCTACTTTTTGTGCAGAAAATCAACTATCAGGAAAAATCCTGGAAAATATGCCAAAAATCCTATTTCACCCGAAGACTCCAGGAGCCAGAATACGAGACGGAGAGGAGCCCTGGGGTGGCCACACCACCTGGTGGCGCGGGCCAGGCCAGGTCGCGCCATGGGGTGGTGTGGGCCCCCCAGGCACCCCCTCGGCCTCTCTCTTCGCCTATAAGGAGCCTTCTGACCTAAAAACTTCGGGGGGTTTGACGTTTTTCCAGAAGGAGTTCCGCTCCGTCGCCACCACCAGATTCCACGAAACAGCACCAGAAACTCCGTTCTGGCACCCTGACGGGACGGGGAATTGGAGGAGATCATCGCCATCATCATCACCATCGCTTCTCCATCGACCATCCATGTTTCCCCCATCTATGAGTGAGTAATCCCCTGCTGTAGGCTATGGGGATGGTAGGTATTGGATGAGATTGTTCATGTAATGGCATCAGATTGTTAGGGCATAGTGCCTAGTATCTTTTATTAGTGCTTTATGACTTTGTTGCGACTTGTTGTGCTTAATGCTTGTCACTAGGGCCCGAGTGCCATGATTTCAGATCTGAACTTATTATTGATTCATCATGATAGTATTGTTTTGGGTCTTATCTACAAGTTGTATACACACGTCGTTGTCCGGAACCTATGGTCCCGAAGTGACAGAAATCGGGGTAGCCGGAAGTGAAAGGCTTTGATGTGAGGATCACATGTGTTCACGGAGTGTTAATGCTTTGCTCCGGTGCTCTATTAAGAGGAGCACCTTAATTGCTAGTAGTTCCCTAGAGGCCCCGCCGCAAACGGGCTGGCAGGACAAAAGATGGTGTGCAAGTTCTCATTGCGAGCACGTATGACTATATATGGAACACATGCCTAGGATTGTCTAGTACTTGGGTGCTTTATCTTATTTACCTGCAATTGCCCTATGTTCTGATTGCTATGTGAATTGTCTTGTCTATGCAATGCCCGTCCATCCATCCCTATGCCTACCGCACTCGAATCCCACTGTTTACTGCTTTTTTTACTACTGTCTTTGCTTTGCTACTACTGTTACTTTACTATTCCTACTACAAAATTGTTGCTACTGATAAACTGCTGTGAGCAAGATTGTTTCCAGGTGCAGCTGAATTCACAACTCAGTTGTTAAGGCTGATAAGTATTCTTTGGCTCCCCTTGTTTCGAATCAATAAATTGGGTTTCACTTCCCTCGAAAATACTGCGATACACCCCCTATACTTGTGGGTCATCACTCACGCCATCGCAAGGCAGCGTATGTATTTCATTGATTGGGCTTTTGGAAGAGAGGGGAAATCGAGGGTGGCAACTGCCTGAGTGAGACAAGGAAGAGAATCCGAAAGCGGCATATGGCGGCAGCGGCGACACGTGGTGCGGAAGGGGAAGACGTCGGGAAGAGAATGGGAAGATGCCCTGGAGGGGGCGGGGGAATAGGCAAGGGGGAAAAGCTGGATTAATCAACACGAGTGTGCGCTCCTCGGCTACATTTCGAGGAGACAGTGACCCGCCGACTCCCTACTCCCTAGTACTAGTAGACGTCTAGATGGTCGGAGTAGTTAATTTGGAGGAGACTGTGACCTTCCTGACTCTACTAGACTCCTAGGGTATGGGTTGTACTGGACGAGCTCTGTAGTATTTTACTTGGATGGACGAGCTCTGTTTTTCTTTTTTCACAGAACGAGATCTATATTAGGGCATCCACTATGTTGTCCATAAGCAAAAAGTAGTCCTTATGGATGACCACATACATAGTAGAGCTTCACATAAGCTTGTGGCTTGTCCATAAGCAATATAAAATTATTTACTCTCTCCTCTCTCTCACACCTGTTTACTTTTTGCAGACATATGGGTCCCAGCTTATAGATAAGTTCACTTTATCAGCCACAACGTTGATGTTGCGAAATCTGGCACACAACACTATTTAGCATGAGAGGAAAATTTGGCATTACCTCCACAGTGTTTGTCTTGCCAAATATCTGCATAGTGGGCCCTTACACAGAATAAAACAACATAGTAAAGGGTATTTTCTCTCCCCATCGCACGAGAGAGAAGCAGTACACTACCACATGATCAGATAGAGTAGTACTTTGAATTTGGCATCGATGCACGGAGTTGCTCCGATTCCCTAGTTTCTTAGATTTGGAACTAACCCTGCAACGTATGGAACTAGTTCCAAAAGCCAAATATCTATTTTGGAACTAGATTTGGCTATACATTGTGGGTGCCCAGGGCATCCACTATGTTTTCTATCCACAAGCCAAAAAGTAGTCCATAAGCCTATCCATATACATAGTAGAGGTTCACTTTAGTGGGATTTCCTTAAGGGTGACCTACAAGCTTATGGGTTGTCCATAAGCAATAAAGAATTATTTTACTTTATCCTCTCTCTCTCTCTCTTGCATGTGTGTATTTTTAACAAACATGTGGGTCCCAGCTTAAGGTGAACTCGACCTTATACATTGTACTAGCTATTTCTATAAGATGTGTGGGTCCCATCTTATAGCAAAAGTTCACCTTATACATAGGTGATGTTGTAGCTATTTCCACAAGCTGTGTGGGACCCACCTTATGGCAAAAGTTCACCTAGGGCATCCACTATGTTGTCCATAAGGGTGTCCAAAAGCAAAAGGTAGTCCTTATGGATGACCACATATATATACATGGTAGAGCTTAACCTTAAGGCCTCGTTCATCGTGAAGGATTTCAAAACAAGGGAATCTAAGGAACCGTAGGAATAGGAGAAGGTGTCGAGCAATAAAACAAAGGATTGAAAAAACTGTAGGAAAGCCTGCCAGGGATAGCGTTCGAAACCAAGGAGATTTGATCATCGGAATCCAACAAAATAGGGACCACAAGGCATGGCCTACTTGTCAGTATATAGTAATATGTAATTAACGATGGTTGAGCTTTCTTTTCTCGCGAGGTGCACCGCGCTCAGTCCGCGGGAGAGTATTCCTGAGGTCTGAGTGGATTTTTGTTTTCCTTTGAAAAGTACAGGTAGAGGGAACTTTCCAAAGGAATTTGCTGGGTGCAATCCTGCATCCCGAACGCTGCTCATGGTAGTTTTCCCTTGTTTTGTATTCCTGTAGTTTTTCCTTTGAAATTCCTCCAAACCGAATGGGTCCTAAGGAAATTTTCTTAAGGGTGACCCATAAGCTTGTGGCTTGTCCAAGGGCACCCAGAATGTTGCCATTGCCAAATCTAACGTAAAGGTAAATTTGGCTTTGGTATAAAATATAGCAAGAGCTCCACAATGTACTAGTTGCAAATATTTATAACATGAGTCCCACCATCTAACTAAAACAACACATGAAGCAAATATGGAACTACCCTTACAGTGTATTTGAGGTTTGTGCATAGATTTCATTGTGCTAAACACTATCAATAGAATCTTCTAGATCCCATAATGGAAAAGAAGATACAACTGCTAGCAATGTTGGGATTTGACAATCTTGATTCAACGACCAGTGTTCAAAGTTCTCCATACACCATTAGTTGTAAGATGTAAGATAAGATAAGAAAATCGAGGCGAGGGTAATTCATGGGCCCACGCAAGGCATCATTGTTTACAGAAAATCCCATGTGCTAAAGCTAAAATCATGGAAATTTGACATGATATGCGAACAACATATGTCCATGTGCTCATCCAATGTACTTCGCAATGCTCATGTTGAATCATCACATATAAAACAATTGATGCATATGGATTGTGAAGTGTATAAGAAAAGAATCAAATCTAGTTAGATTTCAGCTAACTTGAAACTAACAATGAAATATTGAGTGAAATGCACACATGAGTAGTTTTCGTTAACTTGAGAATTTGCAGAGGACAGTGTTAAGCCAAGCTAAAATAACATCAATCTACGCAAAAATTCTACATGAACTTTCAAAAGCAATAGAAGTCGTGGAAGGACACCACTTCCAGGCCAGTACTATTTTACTGTCTCAATCGCAAAAAGGAATGATCAGGACAGCTAAACATGTTTGAATTTAGTCAAATACGCTCAAATTTGTTTCAAATGGACTGATTTGCACCAGGGATGCATGCTTTGGGATTGATTTTGTCCACTCTGCAAGATATGGGACTAATTTGTACCTTGGGTGCGAGAAGTGGGACTAAAACTATGTTTACCACGATCTTTTGCAAGAGACAAGTTATACAGATCTCTAACTTATACTGTAGAAGAAAAGCTAGAGAAGTCATATGACACTACCTTTCCTTCTTCCAAACAATACAATATTAAGGCCTAAATGTTGTAAAATTAATTTGTACTACCTCCACCCTAGAGATTATTAATTAAGGCTTATATTTTTGTCCATGTGTCTTGTCATGTGTACATGTGTGGCCATGGTACATGTATTTGTACGTGTCTGTGTACGCGTGCGTAGTGTGCGGCCATGTACATGTATACGTGTACCTGTTTGCACGTGTGTGTGACATGTGAGTGGCCAAGTATCTGCAGGCGTATACATATACATTTCCATATACATGACATGTTTTAGTATGAGTATATATATGAGAGTGAGCTGTGCTACAAACATATAATCCCTCTGACCCATATTTGTTGGTTTAGATTCATCTAGATACAGATGTATCTAGTCAAGTTTTAGTGCTAGATACATTCTTATATATCTAGAGTATGTGCTATTGTGTTGTATGTATGACATACTCGCCCCACCCGTTAGCACACACATAAAAAAACTTTACGATTGACATATCTTATATTATCTTACCATCTTATCTTATCTTACCACTATATAGTGTATGAATAACTTTGAATATTGACCGTTGGATCAAGACTCGCGAATCCCAACATTTCCAGCCGTTGGATCCTCTTTTCCATTCTAGCATCTAGAATATTCTATTGATAGTCTTCAGCATAATGAATGCTATGCACAAACCTCAAAACACACTACTCCATCATACTAGAATCTTCTCCCTTATAGCTAATAATCGTTTACTTCTGCATGATCTTATCTTATCTTACCACTATATAATATACGAACAAATTTCAATGTTGATCGTTGGATCAAGATTCGCGAATCTAGCATTTCTAGCCGTTGGATCTTCTTTTCCATTCTAGCATCTAGAATATTCTATTGATATATAGTCTTCGTCATAATGAATGCTATGCACAAACCTCAAAACACACTTCTCCATCATACTAGAGTCTTCTCCCTTATTTCTCTAGACCATGTTATCAAAAATTGAATGTGTTCCTGTAGCTAATAATCTTTGACTTCTACGTGACATACAAAGTACAAAGACCAAATATACACCCATACTTCTTATCTTAAAACACTTCTCTATCATTCTAGAATCTTTCAGACATTTCTATATACCATGTTACCAAAATTTGAAGTATTAGGTATAGCTAACAAACATTTACTTCTACGTTGACTTCAACATGATACAAAGTACAAGAACCAAATATACACCCATACTTTATAGATGTCCATCAAAATTTAAAACTTTTGAGCTTAACCTATTATATAATCATATCTTACCACTATATGTATAGTGTACAAATAACTTTGAACTTTGACCATTGGATCAAGACTAGAAAATCCCAATAATTCTAAATAGAATTAAGTTGGATCTTCAATCCATTCTAGCATCTGGAAGATTCTCTATTGATGTTCTTTAGTACACTCAATGTTATGCACGAACTTCAAAACACACTTCTCGGTAATTCTAGAATCATCTTCATCATTTCTCTAGACCATGTCGAGTACTAGGTAACTAATAGTAGGTTGATTTCTACATGATACAAAGTACGAAGAACCTAATACACACCTGGTACTTTATGGACGTAGATCTTAATTATAATAGGTAAAGCACAAAAATTTATAAATTTGATTAACAGATATATAACTAGTAAATTATACGTGCCCTGCATGTGAGACTCAGATATTATATGTCTGACACATATCATCACTATATAAAATTATAATACAGGTAAAGAACAAAATATATAAATTTGATCAACATCTATAAAAAGTATGGCTGTATATTTGGTTCTTGTACTTTGTACAATATATATATCTTGTAGAAGTCAACGATTATTAGCTATCTAAAACATGAAATTTTTGGTAACATGGTTCAGAGAAATGAGGGAGAAGATTCTAGAATGTTGGAGAAGTGTGTTTTGAGTTTTGTGCATAGCATTCATTGTGATGAAGACTATCAATAGAATCTTCTAGATGCTAGAATGGAAAAGAAGATCCAAAAGCTAGAAATGTTGGGATAATATTCAAAGTTATTCGTACATTATATAGTGGTAAGATACGATAAGAAGTATGGGTGTATATTTGGTTCTTGTACTTTGTATCATCATGTAGAGGTCAAAGATTATTAGCTACCTGACACTTGAAATTTTTGGTAACATGGTCAAGAGAAACGAGGGCGAAGATTCTAGTATGATGGAGAAGTGTGTTTTGAGGTTTGTGCATAGCATTCATTATGCTGAAGACTATCAATAGAATCTTCTAGATGCTAGGGGCTTGTTTGATTTGTAGGATAGGAAAAGCATAGGAACAGGAAAAAACATACGATTACAATGTCATGCCCACTTTTATCCTATAGGAACCCATATATATATGCCAGAAAGTTCGTTTGATTCCATCGAAGGAAAAAAGGATTCTAAGTAAGAGGTTTGGGCATGGATCGATGTTAGATTTCCTATGCAATCTAGTGCAAAGGATTCCCTTGGAAAATTTCCAATAGGAATCAATAATCATACAAATCAAACAACCATTATAGAAAAAATTCTTATGGGATTTAATCCTATAAATTTCCCATGTAAATCCTTTGAATCAAACATGATGGCCTAGAATGGAAAAGAAGTTCCAGTGGTGGAAATGTTTGGATTCGCGAGTCTTGATCCGACAGTCAACATTCAAAGTTATTTGTACACTATATAAAAAAGTGGTAAGATAATGGAAAGATGAGATAGTGGTAAGATATACTACTCTTGTTGCTCCATGTCACACCCCGAGAAGAAGAAGCACACACACACACAGGGAGAGAGAGAGACTCACGCAACTTTGCTATTGAAGTTATACTATGAAACTATTTTGAAGGTGTACACTGTGGGTCAATATCTTGAAAATCATCGAGATTTCTGAATGACTCAATATCTTGATATATGAATTTGCATGCTGGCAACTCTTACATACATTAAAAAACGAAAGGATATAAAGGAAAATGAATAAACAAAAAGGGTCTGCATGACATTCTCTCGTTTGCATTACCAGCCATAAAAAGATGGCAAATATGAGATTTGAAACATTCGAAAAAGTTGTAGTCACATTAGATATGGCCTGAACACTTGAGGGTTTCTTGAGCAGAACGACCGATTAGGTCATGGCCATATCTATATCATAGTTCATGATAATGTTCCCATATTTGGTAGATGGGTGTGTCTTGCCATGGTATACAATAATGTTGGGGTGGTAGTTTTGAACTAGTATTAGGAAAATATTGTTCAAATTTCCGAGTTGTATCTTTAGGGTCCGTGTTATAAAAGTATAGGTCCCATATATTTTTTGGTTTTCTTTTTGGACCACTATGTAATTTTCATGCCCACCATTGGATTTTAACACGCACGTTCTTGGTACTTCGGGGCAGATTCCTCATTAGAAAGAAAAAGAAAACGTTCCCAGTGACCAGAATTATTTTGCGCATGAATATTTTGGATCTGAATGCCCTAGACCCAATTTTCAGAAAAAAAGGACTATTGTGCAAAACTTGAGTAGTTTATACTTCTACTGAACCAGGGGCACCAGAAAATTAACCCCAAAGCTGCCAAAGAAAAAATGAAAGAAAAAACGAAGAGAAAGAAGAGATTATTAACGGGAGGCAGCGCGAGAGCAGCGAAGGAGTTGAAGGCGGTGCGATGTCAGAGTAAAGCTAGTTTGACGGGTTTCTGACACGAGGTACAGGTACCTACTACTAGTAGCACAGTACTACTAGTAGTACTACTATGTTTTCTCTCTCCTTCGTTGTCTCTCACCATCCATCCTCTCTCCCCCTCCTGTGCAAAGCCTCGCGTGCACCGGCTGGCTGATCTCTCCCTCGTCCCACTGCGTCGCGCCGCACACGTGTGCCTTGGTATGGCTGCGTTGTGTGTGTGTGGCATGTTTTTCCCTTTTTTCTTGACAAGAGTCTCTAGCATGTTGGTCAGCTGCCTTGGTGTATACTAGTAAACTGTACGTGCTTCGCATGACTATTTTTTTACATGTACTCCAATAACTTACCTTATTAAAGCATAATAATATCCTGCATAATTTAGAACTTTGGTACAATACTTGGTCGACTTATTAGAACTAAGCATCTCTCGGGTATTTTAGAAGTATTCCCAAACATGTTTCTAACTTACCAAGATATCGTGTATTTTTTAATGGATGCAGTACTATGGATGGTTTTGCATGACTATCAATATGCACAATTTTAGTTTTGCATTCTTCACATTTGACGTCCAGACAGCCAATGTACATATACCTCTCCATGAACAACGATTGGAGTCTATACTCAATGTTACGTGGTACTTTCGTCATTTTTTCCCTACTTTCTAAATGTTACATTAAACTACCATCATTTTCAATGATGCATGAAACAAACAAAAAAGAGTTGTGACCTTTTTTAGTATCTAAAAATTCAATGTTAATAATTACTTTTTACCATTTTACAGAGCATTCCATAAAACAAAACAATGTTTTCACCATCAGGGGAAATGTTTCCATTACATGACAAAAAATAATGTCTTTATCACCAAGAATATATAGCACAAGAAATGAATTCCAACACAATAACCATATGCATTGACCTGATGTCTATAAACCTTAGTGACTTAATGTATGCCTTTTTTCTCTATGAAGAATGTTGGTTAATAAAAACATAATGTTTGTTAAACCCAAATGTGATATGTTCATATAAAGGACATAGTGACAATAACCATGGAGAATCGTCATATGTCTTCCCTTCTCCTTTTTTGCGAAAAGGATGTTGGCATTAAAAGAAACATCGAACAGTACAAAGCACCTCAACAAAAACTAAAATTACATCGAAATCCTTGAGATGCCCTTCGTCTTCAACCTCAGTTGCCCGCGCCGCGAGGAGCAATGGTACCTGCCAGATTGACATGTTTTTTTGCAAAGCTGTCGAGGATATCCCTGTGACGGAGGCTGGCAGCCATGCGGGCGTTGTTCACGCCCGACGTGCCCTGGAATACACACTGCTCAAGGAGGCCGATGAATAGGTCCAGCTTGTCATGTTGGGCAAGATGCTGCGTGATAACAGCTACCTCCATGTAGACGTCCGCCGGTGCAGTGGTTAAAGTCTCGGAAATCTGCAGGGCCATCAGTGCACGGAATAGATCGTCTCCAGAGAGGCCAGGCAGGGAAGTGATGAGCGCGGCAACAACCTGGGGAGGAACACCTTGACCAAAATTTGGGGCTAAAAGTCAGTTATAGATAGGCTAGATGAATGAAGTCCAGAGAAGAAAACGATATCGCTATCGGTAGCATGCATTGTGGCAAACATACCTGTTGGGTATGCGTCATGGCGCATGTCCTGAAGGCGGGCAGTGAGGTCGTCCACCGTGCCTATGATGATGCTGAAGCTGGTGAGTAAAGAGTGCACCATCTTCTTGAGCCAGGCTGCGAAGATGGCGTCAGAATGGGTGCGTGCCACGGCGTGTGCCAGCACGATAGGCGCTGCAAAGAGTCGACCTGGGGGTGGGCGTCCCTGGCTTTCTCTATCAGACGGATGGCACTCGTCCACACAACCTCCATCTTTCTTTCTCTATCTATCTATCTATCTATCTATCTCTCTCTCTCTCTCTCTCTCTGGATATCGCTCTGTAGCAGACTCCACCGCTGCTCAATCTAGGCACTTTTGTACTCTTGCTTTTGGAAGTGTAGTACATATATATAGTAGTACTATGGAGTGGTACTAGTAGTACTACTCGTACAAGCAATCAACGGTAGAAATCTACTACCACCAGTATAGTTGACCTTCAAGTATTAACTGCCTACCTAACCAAGCATGCATGCTTATCTTGGTAATTGTGCGGCCTCTCGCATAGCCAAATCCCCACTTAGGCTGGTCATAGTGTGAAGTAAGTAGTAGTAACACGCATATGTTACTAGTCCGTTACTACCTCCATAGTGGAAAATAACATATGTGTGGTATCATGCACAGTCTCATCTATTGCAATATAGACTCATTTTGTCTTGAAATGAGTGATGTTATGGTAACATAGCTAGTTACCACAAGCCTCTCTCTCTCATCATTTAATTGCATGCCATATCATCTAAATGCTTAGTTGGCAATACAAGTAGGACTAGGTTACTCCCACTATGACTAGCCTTAGCATGGAGTACTAGTACTCCCTATTCAAAAAAACATGCACTCCCACCATTTCAAAATACAAGATGTTTTAGTTTAGTGAAAAGAGTGTATCTAGACCGCTTTTAGTGTATATGTTCAATCTAAATGAACGTATACACCAAAAGCGGTCTACATGCACTCTTTTCACAAAACTAAAACATCTATTTTGGAATGGAGGGAGTACTAGCTAGTACTACTGACATGGGTATACCCTACAGGTACTCGAGCTTGGTATGTACGGCCTGAATACAATGGAAGTCCATGGTGTCGCCAAGGCCCAAATGAAGTACTCGAGTAACCTACGGACTCTTGATTTCTTGAAGAACAAGAAGTAAAGATAGAAAGTTTAAAGGGGAAAACCCTAACCTGTAACGGACTCGACCTGCTACCCGAGACCTAGCCTATCTATATAAAGGCTAGGAGGGGTCGGTGAGGAGGACACACGCAACCCTAGTTTCCACAACCCTCGCCGAATTGCATCTGCGCACCATTGTAATCCTCGATTCCTTCGATAATTCCACGAGCAGACAAGCAGGAGTAGGGACCTCTGCGAGGCTTGAACTTGGGTAAATCTTCGAGTCCCCTATGTGCTTGTTTGCTAGACGATAGATGTCTCTAGTGCTCCCTCCTTCTCCAAAACACAAGTCCATAACAATGGGCATTGATGAGTTAAACCCTCGTCAATTGGCGCCGTCTGTGGGGATTGGGAGTGCTGATGTTGCGGCTTCTTTGGCCCCATCAACCGCGATCTACAACTCCGCAACAGCGGAGATTTGCCAGCTCTTTGGCGCGTTCAACTGCACCGTCCACATGCCGGCCACTCGCCCGGCTTTCGAGTCTGTGGGCGACGGAATCAGCTTGGCGATCGGGAGCTTCCGCTTCCAAGTTGGTCAGATGGGCACGCTTCGCATGCCTGACCAGCCGACGGTACCATCGATTGCTCCAGCATCGTGGTTCCCTTGTCCGATAGGCACCCTCAGTGAGCTCAACGCCTCGACAACAGTTGACAATACGGTCAGCGACAACAGTCGCAAATCCGATCTGAGCGATCTGGCAACTGAAGATGGATCCTACGGTTCCGGATCGGAAAGTTGCGGGAGCAGCAGCTTCCCCAACCACATCATGTGTGCTGTCATCAACGCAGGCGACACCTCCGCCAATCGCGACAACACGGGCAACGGCGGTCACGGAGCCGACCTGCCAAATGGCGGCATACCCAATGGCGGACCACCGCCAAACGGCGGACCATCGCCAAACAGCGCCCCCGTCATCAACGGGGAAGCAGTCGAGCCTCCAACCATAATAAACGAGCAGACAGGCGAATGCGTCATGATCAGGCTCAATGAACTCGAGTGGGCTCGCTCCGTGATGCCCTACGGGTAACCCTCTACCCTTTGGCTCCCCGCAAGACCTTCTAATGGGCTACCATTGGCTCCTGAAGGAGGATTTCAAGCGGCAAGTGCAAACAATCGCGCAACTCGAGGCGCGCAAAAAGGCGGCAGATGAGTCGAGCCTTCGACGTGCTAGGCTCTCCTCCCACAGTGGATCCTCCTCCAGGTGCAACGAGTACATCGCCAACAAGAGACGATCTTGACTCGCCCACCTTACCCAAAAAGAACGAGTGGAATCCGCTAAAGTCCTCGACTTTGGCTCCATGACGGTGGATACGCGCGGCAACATGCTCCAGAAAACGCCGCAAGCTGCGGTAACGGCGGCCACCATGTACCTCCTCAACAACCAGCCGCCAGCTGGAGACCCTCGAGCTGCCATGCACCGATCCACGATCGCAGGCTTGGGATTAATCGAGGCCGCCCTCGACAAAGAACCGGCATCAAAACCGAAGAAAGGCAAGGCTCTAGCAAAACGCTACCCCTCGCCCTCATCCAGCGACGACAGTCACGATCTGTCTCGACGTCACCGCTCACGGCGACACGACCATGACTATGATGCGCGCGATGACCTCACGCAGCACAAGATCGACAAATCAAGGGCGCGACGTGTTCGGTCGACTGACTCAGAAGACAAAGATGTGGAGCTCTGTGGTGCTAGATGCTTTAGCAGAGCCATCAGGCAAAAGAGAATGCCCAAGGGGTTTAAGGTCCCGTTGGAGAACCCAAAGGTTGACGGCCTACAGGACCAGAAGATCTGGTTGGAGGACCACATCTCCTCCATTAGGATCCACGTCGGAAGTCGAAGCACAGCCATGCAATGCCTACAGCTACAGCTGCAGGGCGCCGCCCGAGCCTGGCTCAACAACCTCCCACGTGGATCGATTCGTAGTTGGAAAGAGCTGGTATACAGCTTCGTGCGCAATTTCAAGGGCACATACAAACGACCCGCATCAATCGAAGAGCTGAGATTGTGCCAGCAAAGATCGGGCGAATTGCTACGCTCCTACATCCAGAGCTGGTCCATCATCAAGAACTCCGTAGAGAACATCTCGGAGGATCGCGCGATTGACGCATTCAACGGTGGCGTACGCCGCATAGAGCTCAGGGAGGAGCTGGGCCGCTTGAAGCCCAAAACCATCGACCACCTGATGGAAATCGTGAATCGTTGGGCAGATGGAGAAGATTCGGTGAAAAATCGCATTCACTCTGACGACTAGGCAGAACTCGAGCTTAGACGCGACCGCCGAAGCAAATGCCGCATGCGCATCTACGATGACCGTGACGACGTCAACATGGTCGCAGCCGGCTACGCCGATAGACGCGACGACAACCGCAACAGCGGCTACCGCAGCAGTGGATACCGCGACTCTGGAAAAACCATGCAAGTATGGCAGCGCCGCAATCGCGATAAGGCACCCGCAACATCCATCGAGGACAAGCTGTCCGGGTCGTGCACTGTGCACTTCTACATCGACAAACACGATGGATAAAAGAAGTCCAGCCACCTCCTCAAGGATTCCCGCGAGTTCCTCAAGCTGCATGAGGGACTGGCTCGGATGAATCGCAACACAGTCGAAAGGGGTTACGGAGCCGCCCCAGGCGCCGTCGCACATGGAGCTCCGCCACCACCACCCGGACTACCCTCAAAGGCAGCTGCGCCGGACCAGCACTAGGGATGCGAACCATACCCACAGGCCATGGGTACCATGATGTTCCAAAAGGGACGCCCCTCGAATAGAGTATAGAAGGCCATCACTCGCCAAGTCAACTTGGCCTCAAACTCGCCACCATCTACCACTGAGTATCTCAGCATAAGCGAGTCCTGCATCACCTTCGACAAGTGTGACCACCCACACCAAGTACCTCGCCCAGGCCATTGTCCCCTCGTCCTCGAGGCACAAATTGGAGGCTTCCACATGAGTCGCGTCTTTATGGATGATGGAAGCGAGATCAACCTTATGTTCGCGAGTACTTTGCTAGCAATGAGGATCCCTCTGACCTGCCTAGAGGCCTCAGACACAACATTACACGGCATCGTCCTAGGCAAGGGTGTATATCCCCTTGGTAAAATCAACCTCGACATCTTCGACACACCGAAAAACTTTCGGCGTGAGCACATCGACTTCAAAGTCATCGACTGCCCCTCATAGTACCACTGCATCCTCGGACGTGTCGCATTCGCTAGGTTCATGGTGGTGCCACACTACGTCTACCTCCAGTTGAAAATGCCAGGACCTAATAGCGTCATCACAATCAACAGAAGCTTCGAGAGGTCCGATAGCTGTGATAGGGAATTCAACAGAATCTCCCAGTCCTTCGGCATGCACGAGAAACTCGCGAGACTAAAGGAGTCAACAGACAACAGTCTGCCTCCCCTGAGCCGGCCAAGTTCACCCGACCTATCTTTCGACTCATCGGTGCACACAAAGAAAGTTTAGGTCCACCCATCGGATACCGCCAAGACGGCCCTCATCGCCAACAACTAGAGTCCCGCATAGGAACTCGCGCTCATTGAATTCCTCCTTGAGCACTGGGAAATCTTCGCCTGGTGTCCAGCGGACATGCCAGGAGTTCCCAGGGAATTTGCCGAGCATGCACTCAATGTCAACCCAGACACAAGGCCAGTCAAACAAACAATTCGGCGATTGTCAGAACCGAGGGCAAAGGCAGTTGGAATGGAGATCAACAGACTCCTCGATGCAAAATTTATACGCGAGATCAAGGAAAGAACTTGGCTCGCCAACACGGTGCTAGTACCAAAAAGGACACGGATATCCTGCGGATGTGCGTGGACTTCACCTCTTTGAATAAGCAGTGTCCAAAGGACCACTTCCCGCTACTGTGGATCGACCAGATCATCGATTCCACCACGGGATGCGAGTGCCTCTGCTTCCTCGACGCCTACTCAGGCTATAACCAGATTCGAATGAAGGAGGAAGACCAAGAAAAAACAGCGTTTACAACGCCCTTTGGTGTGTTCTGCTATAACACAATGCCCTTTGGGCTAAAGAACACAGGAGACACCTACCAGCGGTGCATGCAGTCTTGCCTCAAGAACCAACTTGGTCGCAACATTCAAGTCTATGTCAAAGACATAGTAATTAAGACCAAAGAGGAAGCCTCACTAATCGAGGATTTGTGCGAAACCTTCGCCAACCTCGACCGCTACCGGATCAAGCTCAATCCAGACAAATGCGCCATCGGCGTACCATCTGTGCAACTACTCGGGTATCTTATCTCCGCGAGAGGGATCAAGGCAAACCCGAAGAAAATAAAAGCCATACTGGCCATGGAAAAGCCAAAGAACATAAGAGGCGTCCAGCAGGTGGCCGGACAAATCACGGCGCTCAGTCGATTCATCAGTCGAATGGGCGAAAAGGCACTGCCCTTCTACCAGCTCCTCCGCAAAGCTGACAAGTTCGAGTGGACCAATGAGGCACAGGAAGCATTCGAAGACCTCAAGCGCCTGCTATCCACCTCACCAGTACTGGTGACCCCACACGAAAGGGAACCATTGTTGCTATACATCTCCGCCACCAACCAAGTGGTCAGCACAGTGCTCGTAGTCGAACGAGCCAAGGAAAAAAAGGTCCACGGAGTACAGCGCCCGGTCTACTACCTCAGCGAGGTACTTATGCCAACAAAACAGCGGTACTCGTACTACCAAAAACTGGCATACGAAGTCTTCATGACGGCCCGGCGACTGCGCCACTACTTCCAGGAGCACCCAATCGTGGTAGTCAACGACGCCCCGCTTGAGCACATCCTCAACAATCCCAACGCCACCGGACGAGTCGCTCTTTGGGGAATCGAATTGTCTCCATGAGACATTACATATGAAAAACGTGACGCAATCAATTCACAAGTTCTCCCTGATTTCTTCGTGCACTGGATGGAGAACCAGCTCCCTGAAAAACCAGACATGTCCTACCTATGGACAATGCACTTTGATGGTTCCAAGTAAAAGGACGGGGCTGACGCAGGTGTCATACTGACATCACCCCAGGGAGACAATATCCTGCGAATGTAGTTCACTGCCTCCAACAACGAAGCTGAATACGAGGCCCTACTGCACGGGATGAGGATGGCAAAAGCCTGCGGCGCCAAGAGACTCATAATATATGGTGACTCCAAGCTGGTCGTCAACCAGACAATGCACGAGTGCGATGCACTGAACAACAACATGATCGCCAACTGCGACCTCTATGACACACTCGAATGGGATTTCAATGGCTGCAAGCTGCGGCACATAGGTCGCGAAAGCAATGAAGAGGCGGACGCACTCGCCAACACAGGCTATACCTGCGCCCTGATACCACCTGGGGTATTTCTCGAGCACATCTGCAAACGCTCCATCAAGCCAAAGACCGCAGAGAAGAAAACAAGCGCAACAACGGACTCGGGAGCTACGCCACCCAATGAGTCAATGGCACTCGACGACTTGGAGCTGGATACAGGACTCGAAGGACCAATGAGCGTCATGATGATCGAGCCATCCTGGACTCAACCGCACATCACATACATTCTCAGCAAGAGGCTACCGGACGATCCAACTGATGTATGGCACATCGCGCGGCGGTCCAAGGCATTCGCTGTTATCAACGGCAAACTATACAAGCACAACATCACATGAGTGCTCCAATGATGCATCTCCACGGCCGATGGAAGAGCTATTCTCCTCGACATCCATGAGGGGACCTACAGGCACCACGCCGGCAGTCGCGCCCTCATCGCCAAAGCTCTACGAGCTCGATTCTACTGGCCTACGGTCATGCGCGACGCCAAGGACATCGTCCCGAAATGCAACACGTGGCAGCGATTCACGGACAAGCCACACACACCTGGCGCAGAGCTCCGGCCAATTCCATTGGCTTGGCCCTTCGCGCAATGCGGACTCGACATGGTCGGCAAGCTCCGAAAGTCCTCACGAGGAGGCTACGTCTACCTCATGGTCACAGTCGACAAATTCACCAAGTGGATAGAGGCCATGCTAGTGACCAATCAATCTGGATACAGCGCAGTCAAGTTCTTTGAGTCCATCGTCTACCGCTTCGCAGTACCACACAACATCATCACGGACAATGGGACGAACTTCACATCCAAGGAGTTCCAAGAATTCTGCGAGAATCTGGGAATCAACGTCAGCTATGCCTCGGTGGCACATCCACAGACCAACAGTCAGGTCGAAAAAGCTAACGGGCTCGTTTGCGGCGGCATCAAGAAACGACTCCTCCGGCCACTAGAACAAGCCGCGGGCTGCTGGCCAGACGAACTACAATCAGTACTCTAGAGCCTACGCACAACTCCAAGCAGTGTTATAGGATACACCCGGTTCTTCATGGTGCACGGGGCTGAAGCGGTGCTACCCGCCGAAGTACGATACAAAGCACCGCGCGTGGTCGCTTACAGCGAACAGGAGTCAACTCTGGCACTCGAAGACTCCGTCGACCTCCTTAACGAGGCAAGGGAAATCGCCGCGGAGAGATCAACGATCTACCAGCAGAACCTGCACAACTACCACAGCAGAAGTCTACACCCCAGATCCTTCGTCGAAGGAGACCTGGTCCTGCGACTGAAGCAGCAAGGATATCTCAAGCTCGAGTCCCCCTGGGAGGGACCATACGTGATTACAGAAGTAATCCCAGGTGGCGCCTATCTCCTTCAAGATTTAGAGACAGGAGTCGCATACTCCAACCCCTGGAATGTCGCGCAGATGCGACGCTTCTACCCTTAGTCGCTTTTTACTTTTACATTGCAAATGAGGCTAGTCAGCCAAGGCTACTTAGCCACACATTATACTGCGTACTATCCCGCGAATAAATAAAGCTAAGTGCCCCAAAACTCTGTGTTTTCCTTTATTTTTCGCAAATTATCCACTCGGGGGCTGCGCCAACCTATACACATATGTTCTACGAACTAAAACACGATATCCTGAGTAGCTAGCACACCAATCGAAACCCTTGACAAACATCAACCCAATTGTAACGCACCTGACAGGTTGACAAGGGACTGAGATAAACACAAAGCCAGGCTAACGAAAAGGAGTCGCATAGTGCAACGCACTCACAAAACATACACGCTAACAAGCTCTTTTACACATCATCATCAATCAATTATACACAACATATATACGAACTTTACAACATTGGTACAACTATGTGCAGTATACAAACTAAACTACTGTTGCAGCAAAAGAACATTGGTCTGCTCCTCGAAGAAATCGACGATCTCCTCTGCTGGGCGATCCACTGCCTGGTAGTGCGGCACCATGTTCTAAGTCGAACCCGCTGGCGGCGTAGGTAGCCCAGCCGCAATTGCTGCAACGTCCACATCAGGCCTATGCAGTCGCACCAGTGATAGAGAAGCTTTGGTACCAGCCACTAACTGTTGCCGCACACACTCGCGGACCGCACTCAAGTCCTGGAATCTACCGAGAAGGGCCAGCAGGCTCAATGAACGACGTCCAACGGGAACATCGTCCGGTAAATGTTCTTCAAACATGATTGCGACTTCTTCAAGAAGTGAAGCACTCGCGACGCATGATCTACAGGGTCGCCAGTGCGACTGCGCGATCATGATCTACCCAGAAGTACCCACTAGCCTGAAGCTGCTCTTGGGTCAGGTCATTCATGCGAATGGCAATCCGATCCTTCTCATCCTACGGATGGCGTGCGCTGACAACTATACCATGCAAAGGCAAAATATGAGAACAATGAACTACTACGAGTGACTACAAGGAAATGATAGGAGGGATGAAGAATAACATTTGAATTGGTCACCCAACTGTGTCACCTCCCCTAGCAGATATTGTTCTCGGGCGGCGGCTTTCTCCGCTTTCGACTTCCATACGTCCACATTTCCGCGGAGTACAAGAAATTCACGCTCCAACTGCTTCACGCGGTCACGGAGTCGCGAGAGCAGAGAGAGCTCCTCCACCCTTGAGCGCGGCGGTGCCAAAGTGTCATCGAGGGGCGGAGAATCTTGAGGCTCCCTCAAAGGATCACTCGATGTGCCCTACCACAAGTCAAGCAAGAGACAATAAGAAGGCTAAGGTGACGCATAGACAAAAGATTCGAAGTGCATTCAAGATTAACAAAAGTATCAACAGATACACTTGCCAACAGGCATGTTCTTGACAAACGACATAAGCTATTTAACTATTACAAGATGCGACTACTGAGGAGCGACTGGCTTCTTCGACTTCGACTTCAGTTTCGGGGGCCTCATCGAGTCTGTGGCAGTATCAGATGCCACGGACTTCCCGTCGGCCCCTGACGTCGTAGCCCTCGCAGCTTTCTTGGTGCGCTGAAGCTGCTCAGAGTACTTCGCAACTGTATGGACCAGCTGCGGGTTGTACTTGCCACAAGCAGTTGCGAAGGGAGCAAAGACTACCTGCTGGCCATCAGCGCTGACTGGCATCACCTTAGAGACCGCCGCAGGTTCAACTTTGACTCCATGGGCTTGAACCATTGCGAGTGACATTGAGGCTCCAGCCGCACGGAGCGAGTTCTTGGAACTCGCAGGGACGCCCCCAGCAAGGGACTCCACCAGCTTGTCCATATTCTCGATCAGCTCAGCCTTGGGCGCCAGCTCTTCCTGGAGGCGATTGAGCACGCCCTTGACCTTGGAGAGCGTCCCTTGAACGGCAGCGCTGCGATCCTCAACTGCTGAAAGAGCACCCGCCAAGGCATCGTCACGGCGGAGGGCCTGAGGTTCGAAGCTCAAATCGATGGCATCTATATAGAGCCCAAGCATGGGCACAAAGGTCAGCACCAACGACAAATTCGAAAGAAGACCAGCAATGAAAATCCAGACAAGGTACCTGAGAGAGCCTTGGCAATCGAGAAAATTTGTTCCTCGAACAACTTCTCTCTAGCCACGACGGATGGAGGCGCGCAGATCCTCTTCACGTTTCCGCGATTCGTCACGTGCTGCGATTGCCTCATCATGACTCTTGACCGCAACGGCAAGCGCCTTTTCAAGGGAAGCAGCGTCGCGAAGGAGTGCATTATGCTCAGCTACGATACAAATAAAGATAGGCTATCAGCCGGATATATCACAAGAAGGACGAAGAAGAAGCAAGACACTTACTTTCAACTACGCGATGGCGAGTGTCCAGCATTGCATGCTGGCAACCCATCGCAAGAACTTGCTCCGCTAAGCGAGCTGCTTCCTTCACAATAAGCTGCGACAGAAAAAAAAACAGCAAAGGATAAGCAAGATAATAGAAGATGGTACATTCGACTAAAAAATAGAGGAAACAAATACTACACTTACATGATCCTCCAAAGCCTCCGAAGCTGATGGATTCATAGTCGTCTGGATAACCATCTGGTGCTCCACATCATGCGGAGAACTCGATGAATTATGGCCGGAGTGGGCCGCCAATGGAGGAGAAGGAGTGCGCTCAGCCACTTTCTTAGCTTTGGAGGTAGCGACTCTAGATTCTTTCAAAAATTGTAAATCGCCAGAAGATGACGACGCTTGCTGACTGCAAATTAAAACCAATATCAAGGAAGGACAACTCCAAAGAAGAACCAAAAGGAAGATTCTAACACTTACCAATCAAATTTATCAAAATCGAAGGTTTGATCCCCTGACTCTGACGATGACTCCTTCGACAACCGCATTTTCTTGCGAGAGGATGGCACCACGGCACTCACAGGAACGGCAGGTATCGGCGACTCTGCACCAACACCTGCACCTTCTAGAGTCGAAGGAGACGATGCATCTGAATCCTTGCTGCGCGAAAGCTTGCGAGTGTTCGGACCACTTGACTCGGGGGCTTCCTCCTCCACATCAGATGGGACGGTCGACTCCGACTCGTCCTTTTCCAAGGCTTCACGAGAAATAACCCCCTCGGGAAGAGGGGGCATACAGGGCGACACCGCCCAATCCTGCATACAGAAAAAAATTTAGCACAAAGTCAAGAAACAGCAGAGAAGCAATCGACAAACAAAGCTACTACGTAGCACAACTGTACCTCAGGAGGAGGGTTAGCAGCATCGAACGGAGGAATGTCTGGTTCACTGGGGAGCACATCGTTGACGGTGTACTTGGTGACCAGTCACACCCTTTTATCTACCTCACTCGCGGACATGCCATCGGCAGACACACGAGTGACATCGTCCGCGCTAGCCCACTGGAACATAGGGTGGACTCTGGCCTGCAGGCGCTGGACGCGATGGCGCAGCTATGTCTGAATGAGGGCGCAGCCTCCCTCCTCTTTGCCCATGCGACTCTCGAGGTCGCAGACGCGCTCGTATAGCACATTTGTCTCCGTGGACTCGCCGGGCATAATTACGTTCTTCCAGGAATGCCTCCTCTTGCACGGTGTCGTGGGATCGATAGGCGCGAGTCTGAAATGGTCTCCGTCGGCCTTCAGGTCGCGGATATAGAACCACTTGTCCCTCCACCCTTGGACGGACGCCATGAGTTTGATTTCAAAGTATGTGGCGGAGGAATCGACGTGGATACCGCAGCCGCCTACATCGTAGACTATGGAGCCAGACGCCGATTGGCGCTTCAGCTTGAAGAGGCTCTTGAAAAGGCCGAAGTGCGTCTCAATTCCGAGCCAGCACTCTCAAAGGGTAATGTAGCAAGCTACATGGAGGATGGAGTTTGGGGACATCTGATGCAGCTGGAGCCCTTGAAAGCGGAGAAGGATGCAGGGGCAATGAAAGACCACGAATGATGAACGCTAGGAACATCACCCGAAAGCCAGCAGGAGGAGAGGGGGTTACCTCACTACCAGGGATGCGCGCATCCGCGACTATGGAAGACAAAACTTCGTCCTGGCGCAGAAGACGAAGCTCTGTAGATTTTATCATAGATGCGCGCCATGCACCATTGGTGACGCGAGTGCCCGTGCCCTTCTTTTTCCCGGCGGCGGCGGTGCTGGTGCCCGCAGCGGCGGAGCCACCCTTCTTCTTCGTAGCAGTCGCGGCATCAGCGGGATCGGCCACGGCACCTCCTCTCTTCTTCCCCATTCCGCGGCGGTGGTGTGACCGGAGGAAGTAGCTGGGAAATACGTGGAGCTAGTCCAGCGCCATGAAGGAAAGGAGCGCAAAGAAGCAGAGGAGCAGCGGAATGGCGACGGAGGTAAAGGCAGAAAAGAAGCAGATGTGAAAATTACCGTCGCCGCATCGCCACTTAACCCCTGGAAGATGCAATCCAACGGCTAAGAAAAACACTATCAGACGCGTGGCGTTCATCGTGCTCGACACATGGAGGACCTGAAGCGCGAACCGTCCCCTACTACCCCCATTACGCGCGGAAATCGAGGAGGCATAGTTAAAACAAAGATTACGCATGCCCGGTCAAATCAGAGTCAGGAAATGGGACCCACCGCTCGTCATGTCCCGTCAAACTCGCTCACGCGGGCAACTGAGGTCATGGAATCGTCAGCACTGACGTCACCCAAAATTACGCAGTACAAGATTTCAACTACTTTAGTCCTTGCTCGGGGGCTACTCCCATAGGGAGCGCTGGTCATGCACCCTACAATTTTTCTTCTTCTTTTTACAGGAACATGGACAATCAAAGAAAACCCAACCACTCGAAGCACGTTTCGACTATGGACATGGGTTACTCCCATAGGGAGCGCTGGAAGCAAATTCGACTGAAACAAGCAAACAAAAGATGACATCAGTCGCAAAAGTTCTTTAGTCCCTGCCTGAGTCTTCGACTGAAGCAGGCACTCGGGGGCTACTCCCATAGGGAGCGCTGGTCGTGCACCCTATGATTATTTGTACATCATACTGTGTGTTGATGGCATCCACACTCGAAGCTTATGGCGACACCGCCTCATGACATTACCCTACAAAGAGATTATGTCTCCTGGGTCACCCGAATCATCTCCGCAATGACAAAATCCAGATGTCGCGCCTACGGCGTGAAGATAAGACCTGAATAAGGCCTAGCAACGCATTTTCTACGCACTAGCAGAAATATATCCGTGCCAACAGGTATGATGAACATGCCTTGACGGACGCGTCGAGTGCTCACAGCCATATACTGGAATTCGACTCCTATAAGACCTCTGCGGCTTGAGTCGAATTACACCAGCACTTTTCCGGATTCGATCTGGGGACTCGAGTTCGAGTAGATGGCGTTGTTTTACCATAAGTTAGTTAACTCATACCGACACATCGATTAAATCAGGAACACACATCAACAATCCCTACGACACAAACAAAGGAGTCGAAAAACATACTCAGTCATGCACTCGAAAGGATTCATAAAGTCTCCAGTCGAATCTGCGATTCAACTGGACACTCGGGGGCTACGGACATGGGTATACCCTACAGGTACTCGAGCTTGGTATATATGGCCTCAATACAATGGAAGCCCACGGTGTTGCCAAGGCCCAAACGAAGTACTCGAGTAACCTACGGACTCTTGATTGCTTGAAGAACAAGAAGAAGTAAAGATATAAAGTATAAAGGGGAAAACCCTAACCTGTAACCGACTCGACCTGCTACCCGAGACCTAGCCTATCTATATAAAGGCTAGGAGGGGGCGGCGAGGAGGACACACGCAACCCTAGTTTCCACAACCCTCGCCAGATTTCATCTGCGCACCATTGTAATCCTCGATTCCTTTGATAATTCCACGAGCAGACAAGCAGGAGTAGGGACCTCTGCGAGGCCTGAACCTGGGTAAATCTTCGAGTCCCCTATGTGCTTGTTTGCTAGCCGATAGATGTCTCCAGCGCTCCCTCCTTGTCCAAAACCCAAGTCCATAACAATGGGCATAGATGAGTTAAACCCTCGTCAACTACTGTTTTGTTGGTACCAAGACATGGCCTTGAAAATCGGTGAGAAAATCTTGGTAACGTTATTAGAGCTAGCCTCTTAACTACACCGTAATTCTCTCCCCATTGGTTTATTTTTTTCCTTCACGCTCTACCGCATGCAGAGAGAAAAGGTAGATGCCAGAAATTAGGTGCTGCAATAACTAGGGCTCTAGAAATTACTCCCCCATCTCATTGCATTTTACTACTCCCCGTATTCTGTACCTCGTGTCAGGAACCCCTTGCATCTTTGCTCTTGAAGTTGTACTATGAAACTATTTTGAAGGTGTACACTGTGGGTCAATATCTTGAAAATCGCCGAGATTTCTAAATGACTCAATATCTTGATATATGTGAATTTGATGCTGGAAACTCTTACACAAATTGAAAAAAATGAAAGGATATAAAGGAAAATGAATAAACAAAAAGGGTCCTAATACCTCGTAAACGTATCTATAATTTTTAATGTTTCATGCTTGTTTAGTATCTACTTTCTTATGTTTTGTTCACACTTTGAGGTATTTTTATACATTTTCTAGAACTAACCTATTAACAAGATGCCGAGTGTCAGTTGCATGTTTTCTGCTGTTTTTGGTTTCAGAAAAGCTCGTAAAGAAATATTCTCGGAATTGGACGGGACAAAAGCCAAAGTTCATATTTTACCAGAAGACTCATGGAGCCAGAAGACAAGACAGAGAAGGGCCATGGGGGGCCCACACCACCTGGTGGCACGGGCCAGGCCAGGCCCCGCCAGGGGTGGTGTGGTCGCCTTGGGCGCCCATCGACCTTGCCTCTTCGCCTATAAAAGCCTCCCGAGACAAAAACCCTAGAGATAGGATCAGAAATCCACGAAAAGTTCCGTAACACCGTCGCCACCGAAGAGGAGACTCGGGGGACTGAAGTATTTATTCTGGCACCCTGCCGGGATAGGGAAGTGCTCCTGGAGCCATCTCCATCGACTCCACTACCATCTCCATCGCCGTTGCTCACTCCCATTGTGGGGAGGGAGTAGTTCTTTCTTGAGGCTAAGGGTTCCACCGGTAGCTATGTGTTCATCTCTCTCTCTATGCGTCGTCTTATGAGATCATGAGGTTTGTAATCTATAGACCTATTCTGCTACTCAAGTGCTTTAATTAATCTCTCCTTATCCCCACGTGTGTGAAGTTGACAGTGTGCACACCGTGTGGCACTTTGGCTAAGGTTACATAAATACTTATCATGAGTATAATTTGAGTTGGATGTCTCTATGAGATTGTGGTGTTTGTTGGAACCATCTAGCGCTCAAGGTGATAGTGAGGGGTTATCTAGATGGGGAATATGAACTTTAAGGTGTGCTATTATATCCCTACATCATCCAACTAGAGAGTAGTTCAGGGTAGCATCATGAAGAGAATAAATTTATATGAGAGTGTCCACTAGTGAAAGTATGATCCCTCGGCCTTGTTTCCAAGTATTGAAACACCGTTTACAATAAGTCTTGTTACATGTTTGTTTGCTGCCACTCTTATTCCAGATTGCAATTACCACTTATAATCATCCATATTACTTGTATTTCACTATCTCTTCGCTGAACTAGTGCACCTATACACCAGACAAGTGTATTGGGTGTGTTGGGGACACAAGAGACTTCTTGTATCTTGATTACAGGGTTGCTTGAGAGGGATACCTTTGACCACTTCCTCCCTAAGTTCGATAAACCTTGGGTGATCCACTTAAGGGAAACTTGTTGCTATTCTACAAACATCTGCACTTGGAGGCCCAACACTGTGTACAAGAATAGAAGTGTGCATAGACATCAAGCTATTTTCTGGCGCCATTGCCGGGGAGGTAAGGTAAAAGGTACTCACATCCTCTGGCTACTAAGTTATCTTCTAGTGCGGTTGCTGGTGTGTGACTGCTCGAATTTATTTCCTTTAGATTCTGCAATTATATCTTTTTGTTTCTTGTTTTCACTTTCACTAGTTAGGCTTAATGGAAAACAACAACAAAATTAGGAGAGCTTTTTAGTATTTTTTCCTAAGGTACCACATGAATGGTCTGAAAAAGAAATTAAAAACCCCATGGAACTTTCTTTGCATGCTAATAGCAATGTTATTAGTATGATTTTTTTGAACACCTTTGTTACTAATGCTATGGAAACGTCTAAGCTTGGGGAAATTAGTTTTTATGAAAATGATTGTTTTAGTTCCCTAGCTTTAAAGGAGAAAATTTTCTCTGATGATACTTTATCTCCCATATGTGGTAATTCTAATGATACTTGTGATATTTTAAATCCACATACTGGAAGTGTCCCTTTTAAAATACCTATGGAAATTGCTGAATGTGTTATGAATAAGTGTCATTTTGGAGACGGAACTGTCCATCCTCGTGATCATTTACTCTTTATACATGAATTATGCGAGTTGTCCAAGTGTGCAGGTATTTCAGTGAACCAAGTTAAGAGGAAGTTATTCTTTTTATCACTTAAGGGCAAAGCAAGGGAGTGGTATGAGCTACTAGACGATCCTCGCCATTCGAAATGGAAGGAACTCGAATCTCTCTTTTACTCTAAATTTTATCCTCCTCATGAAATTCAGAAAGATAGGAATTATATTTATAATTTTCATCCTCATGATGGAGAAAGTATTTCCCAAGCGTGGGGGAGATTGAAGTCACTAATGCTCAAATGTCCCATTCATGAGCTCCCCAGGAAAATTGTTATTAATAATTTTTATGCAAGGCTTTCAGGACATTACAAGGACTATCTAGATACCTGTTCAGAGGGATCCTTCACAAGTAAGGAGGTAAAAGCTAAGTGGGGTCTTCTTGAAACAATTCAAAGCAATACCGAAGATTGGGATAACGACAAAGGTAAAAAACCAGGCATGAACTATGAGTATGATTGCATTAAGTCTTTCGCTGACACTACTGATTTTGAAGAGCTTAGTGCTAAATATGGTCTTGATCCTCAAATTCTTGTTGATTGTTATAGAGCCTTTGATTCTCATATTAATGCTCCTAAAGGAAAATGGGACATGTATCATGAGCCTTTTAAAGACACTTGTATGAAAAATGAAATTGTTATTAATGATAGCAATAAACATGCTCAAACCTCTGAAAGTACTATTTCTTATAATCATGATAATTTTTGTGGAGTATATAGACCTTGTGAAAAGAATCAAATTGAATAATAATATTTTATCACCCACAGGAATGAAAAAACTAGAACGTGGTATAGGGCTCTAAATGATCTTGGTAAAAAAGTTTGCGCCCTCTATCCTTTTATTTGTGAACTTTGCTTTGAAGTTGGTCATTTCAATTTTCAATGCTCAGGCCATAATAATAGCCCTTCTAATCCAATGAGTATGTGAGTTCGTATTGTGATAACATGATCACTCCTAATCAGCATGATGAACTTACATTATTTTTGGGGTGTGAAGAGTTATCAAGAAAAACTTATTTGGTAGATATGAGTGCTTTTGATATGAATAGCATCCTGCATGGTTTTCATCTTTATTGTGTTGATAGTTGCCACACAAATACTTACATACAAAATATTATAAAATATGAGATTTTACCAAAATATGACAGGACTAGTATGTGTTTTGATCTTATTAATGAAAAGAAGGAATCCTCCAAAGTTTCTTCTATTGTCTCTAACAATAAACTAGGGTATATGGAGAAGCTTCCTTTCAATACTATCCCTCCTAGAGAGGAGAAGAAAAAGAAGAAGAGGAGGAGTAAACAGAGAGAGGAAACGGTATTTTCCCCTAAGCATGTTGCTCCTATTATAGTTTTTGATGAGTCTGAACTCGATGATGTTCCTATGCCTATTACCTATAGTAGTGATCATGATTGGAAAAAAACACTACTTTTGATATTGAAAATCTCTTCGGTACCAATTCTGAAAATAATGATGTTAATAATTGCTGCACTATTAATACTATCCATGTTCCTTCCAATGATGATATGTTTACAAATGAACACACATTGGAAGACAACTATTCTATTGCTTATGATGATACTATACCTCCAATATATGATGATTACAATGATGAATATGATATTTTCATTCCACCAACTATTGAGGAGAAAATTAATTATGATTACAATATGCCTCCTATATTTGATGATTATGGTTATGAGAATAATAATGATAGCTATTTTGTTGAATTTTCTCCCACTACGATTAATAAGAATGACTATGTTTATGTGGGGAGTATTAATTCTTTTATGCATATGGCTGATGATAAGAGTGTTTTATGTGATAGTTATGTTGTTAATTGTATTCATGATGCTACTGAAAGTTATTATGAGAAAGGGAAACATGGTTTTATGTATCTCAACAATATTAAGTTTCCCCTCTTTATGTTGAAAATTTTGAAGTTGCACTTGTTTTGCTTTCATATGCTTGTTGCTTTGTGCTTTCATGACTTGTTTCTTTACAAGATTATTTTTCATAGAAAGTGGGTTAGACTTAAATTTATTCTATATTTGCTTCTTGATGCTCTCTTTTACTTCAATTCATATTTCTTGTGTGAGCATCATCGAAATTATCATGCCTAGCTCAAAGGCGTTAAAGAAAAGCACTATTTGGGGATAACCCAAGTTTCTATTAAGTAAGTTTTTCTTTTGTTGAGTCTTGAAATTATTACCTTTGTAATAACCTCTCCTTATCCTTTTGTGTGGTTTTGTGCCAAGAATAAACATCTAATGAGAGGGAAGTAAGACCTGGGAAAGTTGCTATGCCGAAACAGATTTTTGTGCTTCGCTGTAAAAATTAGTGAAAATTCACTGTGCGTCGGATTGAGCTGTAATTTTTGTGTGCTTCTGCCCCAAATTTTTATCCAACTTTCGTTAGTTTATCACTTTTCGATTTGAGCAACAGAAGGTCTTCCGAAAAATCGGTGTTTACCTGCTGGTCTATTTTGACAGATTTCTGCCATTATTTGCATTTGCCTCTTAATCTCTTTCCCTTTGAGTTCTCTTTGATCATTTGAGCTTTTAAAAGGAATTGCTACAGTATCTTGTGTTTTTATTGAAGTTTACTTGTGTTAAAACTGAACCTAAAGACTTATTATCTTGAATACACTAATGTTGCTAATGAAGATTGTGTGAAGTTTTGTATGAAAGAAATTTTAAAGTGTAGGGGAGAACAATGTGATAAGATGAACTATGGACAAAATCTCAAGCTTGGGGATGCCACCCGTGTCACCTCAAGAAATATTCAAGAAGTACAAGCGTCAAAGCTTGGGGATACCCAAGGAATCCCCTTCTTCATCAATAAAAATCTCAGGTTTGCTTCCAAACACTTCATTTTTATTGTTTCATGTACCAATTGTGTTGTTCTTGGAGCGTCTTCGTTTTGGTTTTAGTTTTATTTTGTTCGGTTTGCTTAAATAAGTTGGTTGGATCCCAACACACTTCTTTTGGAGAGAGACACACCCCGTTATTCATTGCCTAAAACACTCTAGTTTTCACTCTTATTGTTATGTGAGTGTTCTCCTTTGCTAGCACAGCGTTTAGCTTTAGTTTTCGAGTGGTGTTGGAAAACAGTAGGAAAGGTCATACTTATAAGTGGTACATAAGGAGTTTTGTTTTGACTATGGCCTAGACTTTATCATGTCATGCTTGATATTTGTTTGACTTTATGCTTAGGGATTATTATTGTAGCATGACTTGTTACAAACAATTGAGAAGGCTTAATGTGCCTTGAAAGAATCATGCGTTGTTTTAGCATATAAAAGCATAATATTGTGGTATTCTCCTTTGATGCTTTATTAGGGTTCACTTGGCGCATGCTCACACCATGTTAAGACTATACCAAGTCACCATAGCCTCTATGATCATTTAGTTTTCGACTTGTAATATCACTTTATGCTTTAATTAATAATGTTTTGTCACTTTGCATGATTATGGCCATTATTGCTCTCTTAGTTGGTCGCTCCCAGTCTTTTGCTAGCTTCCACATGTACCAAGTATGAGTTCCACTCATGCATCCCACTCCAAATAAAACCAAGTTATTCCAAAGAGTCCGCCATACCTACCTATTAGCATTATTGCTATTCCAAGTATATTCATGTTTTTATCTACCTTCCAAATTAAACTTGTTATGTGAAAATTAGTGTTTAAAGCTCTCACAAACTTGATGGATCACTTTACTTTCTTGCACTTAATAAACTTGAACCATTGTGCCCATCTATGTTGCATGTATGCTTGCGCTGTGTAAGTTGTGAATTAGTAGAACCATGTACCATGGGAACGCTTTCAACATTGCACTTTATTTAGTTGATATCATGTTCTTTTGCTTATGGATCTCGGCGGTGTGAAATGAAAGGGGAGCTTGTAAGACTCATGGAGTTCATATATGTGTTAGAGAAACGCCTAGGCGACTAGTGTAAGTCATACCTAATCATGGTGGAAACTTGCAGTATAACCATAGTGAGCAATCTGTGAAACATTATAACACCCTCGAATCGTCCCTATGCAAGTTTCAGCCCTTTCCGCCAAACCCTCATAGGAATGATTCAAGGACGCCCACCAGGAACTTTCGGGCGGGTGGAAAACAAAGTAATACCATTACACAAAAGTCCTCGATGGGACCCACAGAATAGATATATATAACACAGCGACTCAACGAGTCAAGAATATAGATATACAATACAAAGATCCAAATCACCTTGCAAACGATAGAGCGTCCGTCTACAGACAAGATGCAAATGGGGCTAAGAGCCCTGAAGAATAACCAATGGCGTCCATAACCCTGCCCAGGCCAAGCCGGAAGGGTAACCCTGCTAACGACGTCGATCTCAAACCTGCTAAAACAAAAGGGGTACCGACAAAGGGCAAAGGAAAAAAAGGAGCGTCGGTACTGAGGCCAGTACACGGCGAGGCTAGAATTCGGCGGCTCCCGCCTACATAGGTATGGTGGACTGAAGCGGCAGCACAACAGCACTAAACAACCTACAGAGACTCAGTAAAACTGGCGACAATTAGAGAGGGAAAAGAAAGACCTATCCGGATCCAACCTGAGACTAACACCAAACATACCCATCCTGGTATTTACCCCTTGAGACCAAACGAGGAAGTCAAACCGAGGAACTCACACGGTTGGCAATTCTATTCATTCCATTAAAGTTGAAGAACTCACTAGTCAGATATAAATAGCATGAGTCATCCTGATAGCATAAGTAGTGGGCAGTTTTAGTTAACATTCCGTTGTAGTTGGATCATTTACTAGTCAGATATAATTGTCCTGAGGAATCCCAAAACCCAGCAATTGTTGGCACTTTTATCACATTCCATTGGAGTTGCAATACTTACTAGGCAAGTATAGCATGACACAGATCACCATAGATCCACCAACTGTTGGCATTTTTAATATCCATTCCGTTATAGTGAGGTTGATTACTAGTCACATATTAAGTCAAATTTATAGCACTACTTTAGTTATGCTTGTCTATGATCGATATACTATGCTCCAAGTCGTCCATAATCGTGGACACGGCTTTCAGACAGTTTTACCCTGCAGGGGTGCACACATAGCAACACACACTCAATCAACCTCGGAAAAACCAACTCAAAACCCAACGAGGCTTTCATGACAAAGCAATCACAGGATTCATAAATATTTCAGGGGGTCACCCCACTAAGCTACCCGCAACGAAGTTGGCCGGCTCCGGAATGGACCTAGGGTTTGTGTGGACGGCTGTACACGACTGGGAACCCGAAAGTGTTACTGGGCTTATCGATACAGCGAAAACGTATCACGATACTAAACAGTATAGGTGCTCCACACACAATCGTAAATAAAGCGGTAAAGCATGGCATAAGTACAGGATAGTAATAATGCCCCAAACTACTTTGTGGCCCTAAGAAATAGAAATGAATCAAGCTCTGGCTCAGGGAGGTCCATAAGGCCTCCCGGATGTGGATAGTGCAAAAAATCAAGGAACAGGTATCAAGTACTCGGGGTCCTATGGGACACAAGTGAGCGTGGAAGAACCAAATAACATCTATTGCCCACTGATGCCTCTGCATTAGTTATATCTAGCAATTTAATAGTGGTAATTAAAGACGTGATCATCTCCACCATAAACATCTGCCAGCATTCCAACAACGGTGGTACTTGACAACACGAGATCGCACCTGAGCAAGCGACTACGACTCGTCAGGCCAGCTATCTACCAAACACAGGTAATAGGAGGTGTCCAAGGCAATATAAAGGCTACACGGGATATAACTGGTATACGGAAACTAAAGCATCGCGACACGGGTAGCAATGGATCAAGAGGAGGAAATAAAGACTATAAATGCAAAATAGGTAGAAGGGGGAGAGATGCTTGCCTGGGAAACACTTTCGACGGATCATAACCGAAGAACTTGTCGACACTTGCATCAACTCATCGGCCTAATCCACGAAGAAGCAAACATTAGAAGAAACACCGGATGCAATATTTAATACTACGGTAGAAGATCCGGCATGCTTATGATATGATGCAAGGCATGGCACAGATGCGGTGCAATTAGGCAGTATTAAGCGGAACCGCTGTCCCGACATTTAATTAGACGATTCAAGTTATTTAAAACCCCGCAATTTAAATGTTGATTTATCACTGCAAAGCATGTCATCGGTTCGCGATGCAAATTTAAATGGAGGCGATATGAGACAAATATAGCCCGCATATAGTCTCCATATTTAATTATGAGGTGAATCGACTATACAACCCGGACCCACAAAAATATATATGCAAGCATGTACAATTGATATACAACAATTGATAATGTCATTAAAAAAATAGGGGTCTCAAAAAGGGTCACACATAGGCGTTTGGCGATCTTGGTTCGATGTGGTTCATGTTCGGTCTCGCCGAGATCGGTCTTCGGACTCCGGGAACAAGGCTCCAGGATCCGTGAGAAGATCTTGGTGTCCACGGTCTCGGCGTCTGAGAGGAAGAACTTGGCGTCCTTGTCGAAGTGCTTGAGCGCCGGACTCGGGTTCGGTGCCGATGGCCTGGTGTAGTCCTACGGGTCTTGTCTCGTGTCGGTCTCGGTCTCACGGAGGCCGGAGATCTTGTCGGGAAAAACCGCGTGGTGGTAACTTGCATCGGCATCGGGTTGGTTTGTCTGAGGGGGAGATCTTGTCGACAAGCACAGGATTGGCAGTACCACATCCTAACACAAGAGAGGCATTTGTACCACGATACACTGCAGTTATCAGCAAAGAACATGGTACTAGGGTCAAACAAGCAAGTGGTGAGCAAGGACACCCGCGCGTGGTCGACTCGCAAGAGACGACGTGGACGCGGAGCAGCAGAGAAGCGGCAAGGGCACCGACGGAAATCCACGGGGAGGCAAAGCCCGGCGTTCTCAGGGGCGGGGTTGGGGAAGATGCCCGCGAGGGGGTCGTGCGGCTGATGGTGGCGACGACCTGGACCGAGAAGAGGCCAGGGCGGCACTGGAGCTTGGCGGTGAAGAACCAGGCCGGCGCGGTGCGGAGGGGATGCCGGCGGCAAAGACTCCGGTGGAGGAAGGAGAGGCGGCCACGGTAGCCTGGGAGGCTACAGGAGGCGGCGGTGAACCGCGGCGGCGGCTGCCTCGACGGGAAGGAGGGGGATGGGGCCCGGGGCCGGAGAGGAGGCACCGACAGCGGTGAACGCAGGACGGGGTGGAGGCGACCGGAGAAGGGCCGATGGTGGTGGAGTTTGGCGTCCTCAGGGAGAGGGGCTCGGGGACGCGGCGAGCGGCGATGCGTAGGTCGCCGGCGGGACGAACGGCGGCACTCTGGGGAGATGCGAGGGAAGCAGAGGGCGGTGGAGCATTGGCTCGGGGCGGCGGTCGGAGCCGAGCACGGGGAGGGGCGGTGAGGTCGTGCGCCGATGGGAGGCGGGGAAGAAGTAGGCGGCGGGGGCCAAGGAGGTGGCGACGCGGGTCGATCAAGGAAGGAGATGCGGCCAGGCAGCGAGGATGGAGGCGGCCTAGGCACGTGGGACTGGTCGCGGTGGTTGGGTCAGGTGAGAGGACGAGGGAAACGTGGGGAGGAGGAGCACCGGGGTGGGGAATCGAGGTGGGCCGGGGGCGTTTGTGGTGTGTGGAAACAGGGGTGGGCGCGGGCGGCTGCATCGCGTCGCGTTGACGCGAGGTGGGCACAACGTGCGTTGCGTGTGGCGTGTGTGGCTGGGAGGGTGTGGTCGGTGGAAGGTGGGGCCCAGGGGCAGGCGTGGCAGGCAGAGCTGGCTGGGTGTATGAGGTGGAGGGCTGGCGCGGGGAGCGCCTGTGTGGTGTGATGGGGACAGGGGAGGGAGTGTGGCGGCGGGGTGGGGAGCTGTGAGGGATAGGGTTAGGTGGGGCGTTTTAGATAGGGTTTGGTTAGGGTTAGGCTTTAGATAGACTAGGGTGTTTATCTGGAGGTGGCCGGCTGGGCTTCCAGGCCCGGCTGGCTGCCTCCCAAAATAATTTAAATATTTTATTACAAACAAGCCTTTTAGAATCCTTTTTAGACAAAAGAAAAATATCCGGAACAACCGGGGTTTTTACTTTGAAATTAAAGACAGGGTATTTAGAAAACAAAAATAGGCTTTTCGAAAATAGTTTTAGACAAATCATGTATAATGACATGACGATACTCAAATGCAATGTGGCATGATGACTTGAGCATGCGGTCATGATGATGCAATGCGCAAAAACACCACGATTTTCTAGTAGTAGTTTTAGCGGGATGCCACAATTTGACACCACTAACAATGGATATCGCCCTCGAGATCCGCCTCATGGTACTGGAAGAAGGTTGAAAATCTGAATCTTCTCGCTTCGTGTAGATTCTCGCGACACCACTAACAAGACGTCGTTGTCCGTGATCATCGAGAGAACACTCCGGAGAAACAAGGACGAAGGTAGAGGCATCAAAAGATGAAGCCACCTCTAACTTTGATAGAAAGAGAGAACCGATGCATTCTCATCCACTTCAGTGTACACGAGCAAATAGAGTGAGTAGTCGGCATGGGGGCCAATCCATCACGCACCCAAACTATTACTCCGCACATTCGGTGGAAAAGCGTGCAGCCATTCTCGTAATTAGATTGAAGATCTCGACAAACGAGGTTCAGAACAATGGATGATGCAGACTCTGCATCGGATCTGGCGTAGAGGATGTTGTCGTCGCGTCGGAAAACACCGGCAGACACAAACAAGGAATAAAGAATGGTACCACAGATAAAGGATCACTCAGATAGCATGAAGTCCGGAGGTAGAAACACTGTTGCCAAAGGAGGAAGCGAAACCCTGAAGGTACGACGGAAACCCAACCACGAGAATTCCTGGACTTGAAGAAAAGATGAGAGAACAGATCCAAAACATGGAGAGGTAAGAGGAGAATAGTAGAGGGTAAGGAGTAAAAGCAGACCTAATCAGACCTATCCAACCGATTTTCCAAAATAGATTTGACACACTACTTTGGCCGTTAGCTAGGTTATCCTACAGGATGGACTTGTGGGGTATCGCAACTGCTGAGCTCTGATACCACTCTATAACACCCTCGAATCGGCCCTATGCAAGTTTTAGCCCTTTCCGCCAAACCCTCATAGAAACGATTCAAGGACGCCCACTAGGCACTTTCGTGCGGGTGGAAAACGAAGTAATACCATTACACAATGGTCCTCGATGGGACCCACAGAACAGATATATATACAATAGCGACTCAACGAGTTAAGAATAAAGATATACAATACAAAGATCTAAATCACCTTGAAAACGATAGAGCGTCCGTCTACGGACAAGATGAAAATGGGGCTAAGAGCCCTGAAGAATAACCAATGGCGTCCATAACCCTGCCCAGGCCAAGCCAGAAGGGTAACACGACGCCGATCTCAAAACTGCTAAAACAAAAGGGGTGCTGACAAAGGGAAAAGGAAAAAAGGAGCGTCAGTACTGAGGCCAGTACACGGCGAGGCTAGAATTCGGTGGCTCTCGCCTACATAGGTATGGTGGACTGAAGCGGCAGCACAGCAGCACTAAACAACCTAAAGAGACTCAGTAAAACTGGCGGCTATTAGAGAGGGAAAAGAAAGACCTATCTGGATCCAACCTAAGACTTACATCAAACATACCCATCTTAGTATTTCCCCCTCGAGACCAAACGAGGAAGTCAGACCGAGGAACTTACACGGTTGGCAATTCTATTCACTCCATTAAAGTTGAAGCACTTACTTGTCAGATATAAATAGCATGAGTCATCCTGATAACATAAGTAGTGGGCAGTTTTAGTTAACATTCCGTTGTATTTGGAACATTTACTAGTCAGATATAATTGTCCTGAGGAATCCCAAAACCCAGCAATTGTTGGCACTTTTATCACATTCCATTGGAGTTGCAATACTTACTAGGCAGGTATAGCATGACACAGATCACCACAGATCCACCAATTGTTGGCATTTTTAATATCCATTCCGTTATAGTGAGGCTGATTACTAGTCACATATTAAGTCAAATTTATAGCACTACTTTAGTTATGCTTGTCTATGATCGAGATACTGTGCTCCAAGTCGTCCATAACCGCGGACACGGCTTTCAGAATGTTTTACCCTGCAGGGGTGCACAAATAGCAAAACACACTCGATCAACCTCGGAAAAACCAACTCAAAACCCAACGAGGCTTTCACAACAAAGCAATCACAGGATTCATAAATATTTCAGGGGGCCACCCCACTAAGCTACCCGCAACGAAGTTGGCCGGCTCCGGAATGGACCAAGGGTTTGTGTGGACGGTTGTAAACGACTGGGAACCCGAAAGTGTTACTGGGCTTGTCGATACAGCGAAAGCGTGTCACGATCCTAAACAGTATAGGTGCTCCACGCACAATCGTAAATAAAGCGGTAAAGCATGGCATAAGTACAGGATAGTAATAAGGCCCCAAACTACTTTGTGGCCCCAAGAAATAGAAATGAATGAAGCTCTAGCTCAGGGGGGGTCCATAAGGCCTCCTGGATGTGGATAGTGTGAAAAATCAAGGAACAGGTATCAAGTACTCGGGGTCCTACGGGACACAAGTGAGCGTGGAAGAACCAAATAACATCTATTGCCCACCGGCGCCTCTGCATTAGTTATATCTAGCAATTTAATAGTGGTAATTAAAGACATGATCATCTCCGCCATAAACATCTGCCAGCATTCCAACAACTGTGGTACTGGACAACACGAGATCGCACCTGAGCAAGCGACTACGACTCGCCAGGCCAGCTATCTACCAAACACAGGTAATAGGAGGTGTCCAAGGCAATATAAAGGGTCCATGGGATATAACTGGTGTACGGAAACTAAAGCATCGCAACAAGGGTAGCAATGGATCAACAGGAGGAAATAAAGACTATAAATGCAAAATAGGTAGAAGGGGGAGAGATGCTCGCCTGGGAAACACTGTCGACGGATCATAGCCGAAGAACTTGTCGACACTCGCATCAACTCATCGGCCTAATCCGCGAAGAAGCAAACACTAGAAGAAACACCGGATGCAATATTTATTACTACGGCAGAAGATCCGGCATGCTTAAGATATGATGCAAGGCATGGCACAGATGCGGTGCAATTAGGCAGTATTAAGCGGAACTGGGGTCCCGACATTTAATTAGACGGTTCAAGTTATTTAAAATCCCGCAATTTAAATGTTGATTTATCACTGCAAAGCATGTCATCGGTTCGCTATGCAAATTTAAATGGAGGCGATATGAGACAAATATAGCCCGCATATAGTCTCCATATTTAATTATGAGGTGAATCGACTATACAACCCGGACCCGCAAAAATATGTATGCAAGCATGTAAAATTGATATACAACAATTGATAATGTCATTATAAAAAAATAGGGGTCTCAAAAAGGGTCACACATAGGCGTTTGGCGATCTTTGTTCGATGTGGTTCATGTTCGGTCTCGCCGGGATCGGTCTTCGGACTCCGGGAAGAAGGCTCCAGGATCCGTGAGAAGATCTTGGCGTCCGGGGTCTCGGCGTCTGAGAGGAAGAACTTGGCGTCCTTGTCGAAGTGCTTGAGCGCCGGACTCGGGTTCGGCGCCGATGGCCTGATGTAGTCCTCCGGGTCTCGTCTCGTGTCGGTCTCGGTCTCACGGAGGCCTGAGAGCTTGTCGGGACAAACCGCCTGGTGGTAACTTGCATCCGCATCGGGTTGGTTTGTCCGAGGGGGAGATCTTGTCGACAAGCACAAGATTGGCAGCACCACATCGTAACACAAGAGAGGTATCTATAGCACGATACACTGCAGTTATCGGCAAAGAACATGGTACTAGGGTCAAACAAGCAAGCGGTGAGCAGGGACACCCGCGCGTGGTCGACTCGCAAGAGACGACGTGGACGCGGAGCAGCAGAGAAGCGGCAGGGGCACAGACGGAAAACCACAGGGAGGCGAAGCCTGGCGTGCTCGGGGGCGGGGTTGGGGAAGATGCCCACAAGGGGGTCGCGCGGCTGATGGCGGCGACGACCTGAACCGAGAAGAGGCCGGGGCGGCACTGGAGCTTGGCGGTGAAGAACCGGGTCGGCGCGTGCGGAGGGGACGCCGACGGCGGCCACTCCGGTGGAGGAAGGAGAGGCGACCGCGGTCGCCTGGGAGGCTGCAGGAGGCGGGGGTGAACCGCGGCGGCGGCAGCCTCGACGGGGAGGAGGGGGAGGGGCCCGGGGCCGGAGAGGAGGCACCGACAGCGGTGGACGGAGGACGGGGTGGAGGCGACTGGAGAAGGGCCGATGGTGGTGGAGCTTGGCGTCGTAGGGGAGAGGGGCTCGGGGACGCGGCGAGAATGGACCGACAAATGTGAAGCAAGTTTCCAAGAGCTCAAGAAGAGATTGATTTCAGCCCCAATATTGATCATGCCAGATATCAAGAAGCCGGTTGATGGGTATTGTGATGCATCCAAGATTGGTCTCGGATATATGTTGATGCAAGAAGGCAAAATCATAGCATATATGTCTCGACAACTGAAGAAGCATGAGCAAAACTATCCTACCCATGATCTTGAGTTAGCAGCCGTAGTTTTGGCATTGAAGACATGGCGTCATTATGTTATGGGTAATCGCTATGAGATTTACTCAGATCACAAAAGCTTGAAGTATATTTTCACTCAGAAGGAGCTGAATATGAGGCAAAGGAGATGGATATATTTAATCAAGGATTATGACCTTGACATTCACTATCACCCCGGCAAAGCCAATGTGGTAGCTGATGCTCTTAGCAGATTGCCGTGTAGGCTAAACACCATGATCAAGGAGAAGCAACCAAGTTTGTATGAGGAGTTGGAACAGTTTAGAACTAAGCTAGTGAGCAAAGGATTTTGAGCTAGCATTGAACTTCAACCCACTTTGATTAGCCAAATCAAGGAAGCCCAGAAGGGAAATGCAAGTATCGACGGAATCAAACGTCGTATTTGTACAGGAAAGGTACCGGGATTCACTGAAGATAAATAAGGAGTTTTGTGGTACAAAGGACGTATCTGTGTGCCAGCAAATTCGGAGTTGAAGCAAGTTATCATGCGAGAAGCTGATGATACTCTTTATTCTATCCACCCCAAAGGAATGAAGATGTATCAAGATTTGAAGGAGCAATTTTGGTGGCACAAGATGAAGAGAGAAATCAGAAGCTACATCGCCAAGTGTGATATCTGTTAGAGAGTCAAAGCAGAACATCAGAGACCCGCAGGACTGTTGCAACCATTGCAGATTCCGGAAGGGAAATGGGATTCCGTCGGAATGGACTTTATCACCGGTTTGCCTACTTCTAGTAGGGGAAATGACTCTATCTGGGTCATAGTTGATAGACTGTCCAAGGTAGCCCATTTCATACATGTCAAGACAACCTACCAGAGTTCGAAGCTAGCAGAGTTGTACATTGATAGAATTTTTAGTTTGCATGGAACCCCCAAGACCATAGTATCAGATCGAGGAATCCAATTTACCTCGAGATTTTGGCAGAAAGTCCAAGAAGGATTAGGAACCAAGTTGAATTTCAGCATAGCTTATCACCCGCAAACTGATGGACAAACTGAAAGAGTCAACCAAATCCTAGAGGATATGTTGAGAGATTGTGTGCTCGAGTATGGATCAAAATGGGAAGACTGCCTGCCTTTCGCAGAATTCTCATACAACAACAGTTATCAAGCCAGTTTGCAAATGGCACCATTTGAGTTCCTATACAGAAGAATGTGTCGTACCCCTTTGAATTGGTCGCAAGTAGGAGAGAGTCAGATTTTCGGACCCGACATCCTACGAGAAGCCGAAGAGAAGGTTCACAAAGTCCGTGAGAACCTCAAGACCGCCCAATCCAGACAAAAGAGTTATTCTGAAAAGAGAAGGAGAGACCTGACTTTCAATGTCGAAGATTATGTGTATCTCAAAGTGTCGCCATTGAAGGGAACCCAACGTTTTATTCTGAAGGTAAAGTTAGCCCCCAGATATATTGGACCATTCAAGATTATGAATCATCGCGGAGAAGTATCATATCAACTGGAACTGCCAGAGGAGATGTCTGTTATCCATAATGTGTTCCATATCTCGTTACTTTGCAAATGTCTAGAAGTACCGGAGAAGACCGAAGTTTTCAAGAACATCGATCACCGAGCTGTTGGTATCAACAAGGATCTGACGTATCGTGAGGTTCCCATCCGTATTTTGCAAGAAACTTACAGAACCACCCGGACCCGGAGTATCAAGATTCTCAAGATTCAATGGAGCAACCATACCGAAGAAGAAGCCACTTGGGAGCGAGAAGATTATATTAGGACTGAGTTCCTAGATCTCTTTAGTTCCTAGTTTTTCTTTCTTAAATCTCGGGACGAGATTTTGTTTAAGGGGGGAAGGTTTGTAACATCCCAAATCTTTATTCAAGGTTAATTAAGATCCAAATCACCCAATTTAGGGTTAACAAAAACTATTCTCATTTAAAAATATTTAAGCATGCATCGGTGTGTTGCATTAAATAAGAATTGTTGTGAATTGCCATCATTGAGTGATCTATTGATTGTAAAATGGTTCTATGATGAATGTCACATCATCTAGATCATTCCCAAGGAAAAACCAAAGAAAAAGAAATCAAAAGGAATAAAATAAAGGAAATGGTCACTTTTGCCATTTTAATCACCTAGCCTACTTTGGGTATTCCTAGCACTCAAATCCCAATAGAAACAATTGTGGATCTTTGCACCCCTTGCTAAGTAGTGATGTACCAAGGCCCACATTGTGATCTTCCAAAATTATTCAAACACTAAATTTAATTGGCATTTGAAAATGGAATCTAGTTCATATGTATAGATCACCCCATTTCAAAAACCTCTCAAATGAACTCCATTTAAAAATCCCAAGCAACCAGAGATGCTTAAGCATGTGACAAACAACTCCACCAAATTTCATTTCAAAATTCCAAATTTGAAGTCTTGCGGCCATTTTGTCAAACACCTTGTGAGCAGAATCAAACTGGCCTAACTATCACTGTTTTTTATCAAATTTTGTCGAGCCATTTGAACCCAAATCAATGCCTTTGTCTCCCCTAACCCAACCAGTCCATCAAGGACCTACCATTTGGCCTAGGGCAATAGTACATCGCCACCCCGATGCCATGCTCGCCAATCGATCATGCACAGCTCACAGCAGACCGCTAGTCCCTCTCCGCTGCTCCAGGAAGCAAGGCGTGACCTCACCCCCGTCCACAGTCCACCCCACGGCCACTGCTAGCCACTGGATAACCCCAGACAACCCCCGCACTATCCTCTCTGCACCGCGCTTGAGCACGCTAGAGCGCCATCACCGCCAGCACACCACAAACCGTGCCTCGACCCCAGACTGTGCGTGCCGCTCCGCCTTGTCCACCTCAGCCCGCCAGACACGACCGTACCCCGCCGCTCGACCTACACTCACCGGGAACCACGTCGAGCACCGCCTCTGTCTCCCAGAGCGCGAGACGCACCCGACCGTTAGCCACCGCCCCTAGCACCAACATTATGCCCTAGCTAACCGCCAGGGAACCACTCACTATCCACCTACCTCGCCCACGCCAATAGCCCCCTGTGTCGTCGTCACCGACGAGCTCCGCCCATGCTTCTCTGCCGCCTCACCGCGCCTATATAAGGAAGCGTCCCCATCACGAATTCCTCACACTCTCACACTCCCTTCTCACCACAAGTCCTTCCCCACCTCTCGGTGGAGCAGCTCCAGCAGCTAGTCACCGGAATTTCACCGCAGGAAGCCACAGCAGAGAAGGAGACGCCCCCGTCGATTTTGTCCACCCCAGCCTCTGCTGCGACTTCGCCTGAGCCCGCCATCGTCGACTCGCTCGTTTTCCCGCCTCTCCGCACTCGTTGGAGCCCTGGTACGCCCCCACTGCACCCCCCGCCGCGTAGCTAGGTTTCTCGCCGGTGACGTGTTCGTCATCGATGACGACCGTGAGCCGTTGATCTAGTTCTAATCCTACGGTCCACACTGCCCCGTACCGCTTCGCGTTTAATGAGCCACTGACAGGCGGGACCCCCCTGTCAGAAGTTCTCAGCGCCGCGGAGTGAATTTGGGCCGGCCCGTTAGTGTTCCCGCACGACCCAGTAAATTCAAATTTAGATTTTTCTTTTTAGACTTAAACTAGAATATGTCCCTTAGTTTGAAAATCAATTCAGACAGTTCTACAAATCTAAATTGAGTGATTCCAATTTTGTTGGAAAGGTACTTTAAATCTCTATCCAAGACCGTTAGATTTAACTCATTTAGAGTTAGACACACCTCCTAGTAAAAATACCAAACAGAAGCTTTTTCAAATTCAAACATTTTTTTAAAATCAACCATAATAGCTTTTGAGTTGATTCCAACTCTCAAAAATCACATTTAACCATACCTATCTGAATATGTAATAATATTAAGGTTTGCATGCAGTGACTTTGGACTAGTACCAAAATAGTGCTATATAGGCATTTCTAGTCACTTTAAATCATTAATTATTAAACTTAAACTTATTAAAATATGATCCAACCGTTAAATCACATTCCCATATATTATAATATGTGGTGATGACATGTGTCCACATGATCCCATATTTTAATTGGAGAATATTAAATCTTAGTTAAATTTCAATGAGTAGAAATTACTTTTCTCAAATAAAAAGAATGAAACTAGTTCATTAAACCTTGTGATGTTTGTGATGATTCTAGATCATCAAATGAGTGCCTTAGAGTACTAAATAGACTAGTTAAGTATTGTTTGGTGATTGTGTATCCCGTATGTATTTATAGACGGTAGTGTCGACCAAGCTTACGAAGAGGAGGAATTCTACCAAGAGGAGGAGGAAGAGAATTTCAATCACTTCACTACCCAAGGCAAGCTAACACTTGCAAGTTGCTTAACTATGCAAGCTAGCACTTGCAAGTATTATACTTATGCAAGCCATCATTAACAATGCAAGCTAACCCTTGCAAGTTAGATAACCTAAGCAAGAGGCAATAGGCATGCTTGGTTATACCTTTTTGACTATTACCTACCCCAAGTTTTATTTACCAGCTTTACCTTCTTTACTTTACCAAAGTCCATTACTTTGTTTAAAGGTAGCATAAAGAGTATAAAACTTCACCTATCTAGTTAGACTTAGATATCATTCTATGGCAGGAGATTGATCTTAGCATCCCACCTTAGTGAACACTCTTAACTTAGTAGTTTAGAGCCAAACCAAAAACTTGATCACTTTAGATGGGAATACTTGGTGAAAATGACTTGTGAAAACATTGGAATGATGAGTCATTCTATTGAGATGTTTTGACATGTGTTGAGAAATACAAATGGTTTATGACGATGAAATTGTGGAGGCATGAGCCTTAGCCCTTTTATAAAAAAACCAATGGTTGGGTTAGGATGCGATACCATTCCAATTTTACCGTACAACCACAATACCTGAATTGGGTAAGGCTTAGCCGGAAGTTTATATGCATTAGTATTAGTTCCCTCACGGGAGAGGTTTGAGATGAGGCTACCTCTCAATGTTGTCCACCTATGCAGTGCCCAGGATGACAGATGGTCATGGCTGGGAGGCCAAGCTCATAGGAAAGGTGCTTATACTAGAGTGTGTAAAGGAAAGGTTATGTTTGATTATCTGCATACTAAGTATGATGATTCAGGGTTATCCCTGACAGATGTATCGAATCTTGTGGTGAAAGTGTACCACCTCTGCAGAGTGTCAAACTATTCGAATAGCAGCGTCCGTGGTTATGGACAGTTGGAGTGGCCATACTATTCTGTTGTCAGATGTTTTCAAAATGACTTAGGAAATGAATGATGAATCTTGACTTGACCACAACAGGGTTGTGATTATGAAACTAGTTTCCCAACTTAAGTGATTCTAGAACCTTATTATATCTTTCTTTGTCTCTGAACTCAGCTTAGGTTCCAAACTTAACTTTGCAAATAAACCTAGCGTTAGCATTCCTACTAGAACTACTTTACTTGTTAGTGATAGTTTGCGAGTACTTAAAGAGTACTCATGGCTTTTGTCCCTGGTTATTCTCATGGCCAAACTATGAAGAGGACTACCAAGAGGAAGGACAGCAGGACGGCTATGATAACTAGGACTATCTCCCATCGTCAGCATTGCATGTGACACTGAAGATGGACCCCACCGCTATGTTTATTATTTATCTCCGCTCCTTGTTGTATTAAGACTGGATCATGAGATCCTTTATTTGTGTAAGACCTTATTATGGTTTGTAATGGATGATGTACTGTGATATCCAATCTGTTATGTCTCACAAAAATGGTAATTCTGGGATTGCGATGTATGGCATAACAGGCTTCTAGGATTAAAAATCCGGGTGTTGACAGTTGGTAAAATATTTGGTTATTTGGTGAATGTGATATGCATTAGCATCACCAGCCACAATGTTGCCAGAGCCAATTTTGGGTGTGATTATCTTTCCTACTGTACTATAGTAGTAATTAGTAGTTATTATCGCTTTCGTGTAGAGCGGTAGCTACCATTCCGTCATTGTCATGCTGCATCTCACCAACTTCACTTGCTTAAAACCTCCATTCTTCTTTACACCAAAGAAAAGAGCCTCCATTCTTCCACCATCTTCAGTTTTGTTCCTTCTGATGGTAGTGGCAGAGGTATCCCATTGATGGTGACTTTAGATCAGGATCCCAACTTTGTCTCTGTACAGCTGGAGTGTAGTATAATCATTGTTCCAATGCTTACAGGGGAAGGAAGAGGTAACTGCTGGGGATCCCTCCTGAACATATGTGCACTCTCCACAATTTATACATTGAAGGGATAACCACTTTTATAGCCATTTAAAAGAGTTTCGGGTGATTTTGTCAAATTAATTCGACCTTTAACTTGATGTGTGATATTTGGTCGATAATTAGAAAACACTATTTAGTTATTTAGTAGTAGTATATAGATTCTTCCAATTTTTGAATAACTTGTAACATCTATTTTGATACGAAGGGAGTAGGATTATGTGTTAGCTACATACATGGCCTTTATTATGCGTAGTGTCAACCTGGTGGGATAATTCTCTCCTGAGGAGAGAGGCCTACACATTAAAAGGTGTCTAGATATATTCGTTTCACAAAAGCTAAAACATCTTATATTTTGGAATAGAGGGAGTACATAGGATCTAATAAAGAGGGGAGAGAGGTACATATATGAGTAAAAAATGAGAGTTGCAATAACAAGATGATGAATGAATATTCTAGCAATGGTTTTCCCGACAATTTGTCACCGTGTTACGGAAAAATGCAGCAAATCCATGAAAAATGAAAAAAACGTGTGTATTAGTTTTTTATGTGACAACGATTGTGCCCCTTGTGCCCTGGCACACACCTAGAAAATATGTGGTATTTCTTAGACCGACTCAACTGCAGCGAGTCCGTCGCAAAAAGAAAAAGGAAACTATAGAAAAAGGAAATGATATCATGAAACTAGGTCGAACTTTCTTATCTTATCTTATTAGTACTATATAGTGTACGAATAACTTTGAAGGTTGACCGCTGGATGAAGACTGGCAAATCGCAACATATCTAACCTCTGGATCTTTACCATTCTAGCATCTAGAAGATTGAATAGATAGTCTTTAGCACAATGAACGCTATGTTAAAACTTTAAAACACAATTCTCTGCCATTCTAGAATCTTCTCTGTCATTTCTCTAAGAATGTTACAATTTTTTTTGAGTATTATTATGTACCAATAACCAAGTATACACCTAATAATTTATGGATATGATGTGGCTCAAAATTCTTTAATAGTATTTTGAGCTTTACCTATTATAATTTTATATGTCATGACATGTGTTACTTTCCATCTCATAGCTAGAGATGACATGATAGTCTTTTATTCGAGTCGCACGTTTGTTTTTTTGAAATGGGGATACCGCAGCCTCTACACTCAAAGGATGCACAAATCCCTTTTATTAAAAATCAAATATTGAGTACAGTTTACGGATCAGATAAGGTTGATACAAACACCAACCATGTGAAAAAATTTAAAGGTCTCACAAGAGAAAGCACACATCTCACGTGCAAATTATTATGCAAATACTTACTTCAAGAACATAGTTTGACCGTAAATCTAGTCAATAATATATAATTATATTTAATAATTTTTAACAAATTTATTTATATTCAAAAGACGATTCCAATGGTACAATTATTGTGACATATAATTCATAAATTGGTGACCAAATTTATGGTAAAACAATTTCTTCGAGTACGTATTTATCTAATGAACCAGAATGGAGGTAGTATACAAAATTCCTAGGAAAATCCTTTGAATCAAATGGACCCTAGAGTAGAAGTGCTTGAAGCAGAGGCCCTGCTCGTGACTGCACATAGCTTTTCGTAGTAGGGCTACACGGAGTCTTCACCTAGGAAAGGCTGATGGTGCGTTCATACCTCCCATCACATTCGATGCAGTTCCTCTAGCTCGGCTCCTGGCTAGTGTAGCAATAATCATCGAGTAGAGATCGCTATTTTTTTGGCAGGTTCATCTCGTTCTAAACTGAGATCACCAAAATTTTAATGACATTGGCGGGTTTTTCTTTGAACTACCCGGCGCGAGGCAATTCAAAAGTTTCGAACCTACCACCGGCACCCTTGTGATACATATAAAACACTCAGTATCCCACATCTCTCACTCGACCTCAGAGTCGGAGCATATCCCACGAACGTGGCCTCGCACCGCCGTCCCTCCCCACCACCACTTCCTCCTCACCAGGTACCGTTGTGATCGAAGGCTCCACTCCCTTGTTTAGCAAGACGGAGCGGCTTCCCCATGCCGATGACCACCGCGTCGGAGCATGCACAGTGTCACCAGCAAACATGGTACGGTCGCCGCAAAGTCCCATCTACTTCACAGACTCCCTAGTCTCTGGCACCGGAGAGATGGGAAAACGACGTGCCCCCTCCCCCCCCCCCCCCCCCGTTCGACCGCACCAACGTGAAGCGTAAACTCGTCTCCTCCCCATATGAATGTTGTTGCACACTTTATGCTTCCTTTCGTTATGCACCTTATTACTATCAAAAGTACATCGTCGTTTGTTGTAGTGTATTACATATTGCTCATATACTCGATCATTACTAAAGTTTGCTAGAGCCTTCATTACCATCGTTATGAAGCTCCTCTGACATCTGTGGAATATCTCCTAAAATGATTCTAGTTGGGGCGTTATAGATAGCACAGCTAGTATACATCAACTCTAGCTGACGTCCTAAGCCGAATTAGTATGTCATGGATCCTTGTTTAGAGTATAACCAAGCAGGCCCTGCTAGTTATGTTATCAGTATTATAGTCAAATCTGTAGGTTAGTCGATTGTATTGGAACTTCATGTGTTTTCTTCTCACTCAGGGTTACATATGATTAGAGTACTCATAGTGGAAGTACTATACTAGAGTTGTGATGGGAATGATTGCTTTTCGAGCCATCAACCTCTGCAAGAACTCTTAATAATTTCTTCTTTTTTCACACGATTCCATGATAAATCTGAAAAGCTATTTGCTTCTAATGCAGGAAACGGAGTCAGAACAAGGTCTCAGACTCTACTTAATCTAGTTGAAAATAACAACCAGGCCAAAAAAGACAATAATGCAAAACATCAGCATAAATAGTTTTGTCCTAATCCTGCACCAGTTGGTCTAGTTACACTGGCGGCTGCAAATAGAAAAATACACATCCCACAGCCGCTAGTAGCCCATCCGGTTACCCAGCAAGAATTGGCAGTAGAACCAGTTACAACAGCAGGTTCTCAACAACAAACTGGTTATGATCTCCCAATGACCTTTAGTACTGACAGATACATATACTACCTCTGTTTGGGATTATTAGTCCTAAGAGCTTTTTTATATTGTTTGAAGTTATAAGGAATATCTCATTTATTAGTCTCTCTCGTCCAATGCATGTTCTTCTTTTTCACTCACTTCTCTCATTCATGTAAAACTATTGGTGCACGCATATATTAATGAGAGAGAGTTATGGAATGTCTTGGTATTAGTAACTTGTCCCTTAGGACTAATAATCCCAAACAGAGGTAGTACTCCCTTGCAAATGAGCTTGATACCAAATTTGTTATATGTTCAAAGACTAGTAGTAGCATGCCCTTTTATATGTAATATGTATACATTGATATTTTGATGTAAATTTTTTTAGTTGCACTACGACGAAGATTAACAAGAGGGCCGAAGATGGGAAAAAATCTTGAGCAGATACTTGAAATATCTAAATTAAGACTTTCAATCACATCTATGGCAGGATTCAGAAGGCCACTAGATCCACATGAATCTTCTTATATTGCATCGACCACAAGCGTTTTCGTGAGAACTGATATTCCCATCTTGCCCTCATGGAAACACCACCGAAATACCCCTGAGCATTTTGAAGGTTTACTGAAGAAGTTACGTGTAAGTCCTCTGTCTCTTGGACATACTCCATTGCTCTGTCCCTTTTCTTCTTAGCTTGCCGTTTGTTATATATGCTCCTCATTGTTGTCTACAGAGATTTTTTATGTTCGATGAGAATAGCGAGGAAGTAAAGGTTGTTCTCAAAAGCATATTCTCTGCATGTTTGCGCCAACAGAGCCATAGGCTAAAGAAGCAACACTTCTCTGGCAAGTGTTTTAAGGATGTTACAAGAATGTCTCCTGTGGATCACATGACTAACGATCAGTGGGGTGATCTTCTCCACCACTAGCTTGATCAAAAGAATGAGGTATGCTTTGAGAAGACTGAGACTAGATCGCATTATCAATTCGTATTTATGCATGTCTTTTCTAAGTCTCATTTTGTAGGCCATCCCTAAAAGGAATTGTTCCAGCCGTAATAAAGTACGAGTACTAAGTCACACAGGATCCCGCCACATAATTGGGCACCTCTACCAATTGGTAAGGACCTATTGTTCTTTACTGTATATTTTAAATAAGTATGTAATTGATGTTGTGGAATTTGTATGCATCTTATCTTTAAACCTCTATTTCCACCATGTGATGCAATTTATTTTCGCCCGTCCAAATGCAGACGAAGTCTAATGGGGATCCAAAAAACAGTTGACTATGCTGGAGAAATTTGAGGGATGCCATACGGATAGATATGGTGTCATTGTAAAGATAGTTGTTGTAAGTCTTCTCTGCATTTTGTGATGTTGCACTTGCAGTGATTTGTACGTATAAGTTTGATATGCAACCTTGCTTGGACTGCTTCTCAGTTTTGTTTTCATTTTCCTTCATAATTTGCAACTAAAGTCGGTTTCAGTTATGAATTGTACAAATAGTTGGCATATCATGCACCTCACAGTGTTTACATAGGAAGCCATAGTTTTAGTCTTGTTAGTAAATGATATCAAAAAATGATACACGACAAAAAGATCTTTTTACTGAAGTGTATAAGTTGCATTATCAGCACGTCCAATTATAGCAGTTCATGCACATGTTAAACATGTCTGTATGTTTCTCTGTAGTAACTTCACTTCTCTTACACATGTCTATCAACTGAAAACTTTCCAGGCTGAATTGAAAGAGGAGCTAGCAAATCCTGGGAAAGACTGTTCAGTAAAAACTCCAAAAGAATGTGTGAATTTATTTTCCAAGGTACTACAACATGGTGCTATAGCCAAGATTATTTTGCTGGGTAATGCTGGGTTCCCAGCTGGCTCGTCAAATTCCAAGTTCAAGTTCAAGTTCAAGTACAACTCCAAGGCCATTTCTTAGCATATTCAAGTTCTAGAGGAACAAATCCAAGCTGAACAATCATTATCATCTGCCCTAAGTGTATACAATGAACGTTTGATCGCAAAGTTAGAAAAAAAATTAATTTGGCTGGAGCACTCCATAGAAAATAAGGAGAAAGTCATGAAGATGGTCAGTATTTGTGGTTGAGCACTAACAGCTGAGGTTAGTCCTTTTGTCGTGAAATGGAACCTGAAGCTGAAAGTATTTGTTAGTGCACTAGTCTGCACTTGTTATGAACTTGGGTTGTTTCCTTGTTGCGACATGTCTTTAATCAGTATGGTGGATGCACCGATATGTACTAGTGTGATACAGTACATTATGTTACAAGTGCTGCTATCCTGGATCATTGATCATAAGGTTCAGGTTCTCAAAACAATGCCTTAGCCCTTTGTTGCACACCATATTCATACGTGTCATGTGATAAATGGAAATACATTTTTGAATCAGAGCTCAATATTTTCTTTCACGTCTGAATGGACCGATGAACATATGGAGTGCGAACTGCAGAAAAAGACCTTAAACAATTTTTTGTTTTGTTACTTGGAGTAGTCACATTCAACACCGTACTAGAGCCACAAATCCTCCCATTGTCCGTCCACAAAAAGGCTACTTTGAGCAAGGTCCTGGATGATCACTCGATGTCCTTGGATTCATGAACAAAGGGAAGTACGGTCTACGAGCAGTTATTACTTGGACTCTCACTAAATTCAAATTCTGAATCGAGAGGCAAAAGCTCCCTCCTACACGAAATATTTGGGCCCCATGTTTAATCTTTCGTATACTGCGAAATTCTGCTTGACCTATCATACTGATGACCAATGGCGATTGTGAAATTGCTGGGTTGGGTGGTGGGGTTCGCTCATAATTTTTGTTACTAGGACTATAGCCAAATTCAAAATCTTAATTTTGGGTAAAAACCTATAGCCCAAACAATTTCACAGATAGATTCAACATTAATTTTTCTCTGGGAATATTTTTTTATTTCTAAAAATAGGGAGTAGAATTTTTTTCAAATTATTAATTGTACTCTAGCCAAATTCAAAATCTCAATTGAGCGGCAAAATTTACCAATGTCCTGGGCCATTATGTAAAGGATGGTCAGTTAATGTGACTCTCGGCCTTCAATTCCAAACCAGATAGCGTACTAGTCTACAACTATCTTTTTCTATTATTACTTCGCCGCTAGCCAAATTCAAAATCGTAAAATCGAGTGGCAAAATCCCAACCGACTCATATGCATTTCGTGCCTCTCCGTTTCAAACATTTTTGCCAAAATCTCCCATCGATAGAGTACCATTTTTCTAGTATTACTTGGACTCTTGCCAAATTCAAAATCTCAATTGAGCGGCAAACTCACGCACGGACCTTGAAGCATTTCCTGCCCCACCATTTCAAAAACTTTGAACAAAATCTCTAACCAGGGAGTACCATTTTTCTATTATTATTTTTTTTCCTATAGCCATAATCAAAACCTCTATCGAGCGGCAAAACACACACCGACCTTGAGAATTTCTCGACCCACCATTTCAAAAACTTTGAGGCAAAATATCCCATCGTGAAGTGCCATTTTTCTATCACAGTATTATTATTTGTTCGATAGCCAAATTCAAAATCTCAATCGGGCGGCAAATTCACACACCGACCTTGAAGCATTTCCCGCCCCGCCATTTCAAAAACATTGAGGCAAAATCTCCCAATATGGAGAATAATTTTTCTATTATTATTATTTGTCCGGTAGCCAAATTCAAAATCTCGGTCGAGCGGCAAAATCACAGACCAACCTTGAAGCATTTCCCGTCCCACCATTTCAAAAACTTTGAGGCAAAATCTCCCACCGGGGGATTACCATTTTTCTAGTATTAGCCCAATTCGAAATCTCAATCGAGCGGTAAAACTAGAGACCGACTTCTAAGCATTTCGCGCCCCTCCGTTTCAAAAACTTTTGACATTAAAATTCCTTTTCTACCCATTGTTTCGACGCCCTATGGCACGCTAAAGTCGGTAGCTTGGGGGCACGATCATATTTTTTTCTGTTCACCTCCATAGACCCGATTCGCGCAGTTTTTCCAGCTGGCCCTCCCAAAATCTCAGGCTTCTCTCCCACGCCCTCACCTCCACGACCATCACGTGCACCGCTCGGAGGCAATTCCACGGTTGCCGGAGCTGCTTCATCGACGCCCACCCCATCGGATCTAGTTCATCGGGTCTCTCTGCCACTCCACCAGAGCTGTGGTCTTGCTGACCACGCCTATGGTGTTGTCGACCTCCCATGCTCTGCTTCCCCGCTGCCGAAAGCTACCCAACCGTACCGGAGCAGCTTCACCGTTGTCGACTAGACGAGATCTAATTCAACAAGTTCCATGTCCACTTCTCCATACCAGCTACACGGTCATCGTTGTTGACTATACCGGCATCCACCGCCCAAAATCTGCTTCCCCGACGCCAACAACCACCGCAACTGCAGCATCCTCGGTGACCTCGACATCACTCGTAGGCTACTGATGATGCTTAGACGCCTCTCCGACCAAGCTAACTAGATCTCCAACCCGTTTTTGTTCTGTCAGCGGTATAGCAAGTTCAAGCCTATCGTAGTGAACTACATTTTTGTAATCGTGCTAGTACATACAAGTCACTAGGCATGCATGTTCTTTGTGCTAGTACATACAAGGTCATTAGACATGTTGGTTTGCATTCGCTGCTCTACAAATATCAAGTCATGCACATGTCTGTTATTTTGTCATGCACATGTTCTTATCTTAGCTGCTCTGTACACCATTAAATGCCTGCTATTGTGTATTTCTTGCAAAATGTAATGTCAGTGGAAAATATTAGTGTGGATTCCCTGCTACATAGTTACTGACTCTATCTGGTTATTCCTGAGCTAAGTTCCTGCTATTATTTCCTCCCTAGCATTATTCTGCTATCCTGTGGTACCCGTTCAAACTCTTTGTACTAGTTCGATTATAATTTTGTTGTTGCCATCTGGTTCTTCAAAAGCTGCAACACAGGCTAGTTTCGTTTTCTTTGCGTAGAGCTCAAAAAGGCAACACTGAACATGTTGGTTTGCACAGCCTACAGGTCCACCAGCGATGCCATTATATATTTTTTGTATCTGGTGTTGGTTCGTCCTAATCAACAACATAATTATTCTTTACTGTATAGTTCATTCGTGTTTTCCGTTCCTGCCCAACAAGTTCTGGTATGATGCGGTTATAATTTTTATGTGGTTCATTCTTAGCTATGACAGTAACCGCATGCCAGTGTGTAGCTCACCGCAAATTCCGAGTCACCCAATGTCTCTTGCATTCTAGGAGATACCACTCCTTCCATATATATTTGCTGAAAAGACCTGGCTAGTTTATAATGAAATTCTAAGAAACAATTTGTTTGATTGCTCATTTCATTGTTGGCATACTTGTTTAATGCTTGTTTGTCCTGTTCTACAGGTTCACAAGCCACACCATTATATCTCGTATCTAGTTCTGATTCGTCCTAGGCAATGACATAACTATCCTCTACTATATAGTTCATTCATGTTTTGCATTCCTGCTCTACAGGTTTGTATTATGCAGTTATAATTCCTATCTGGTTCATTCTTAGCTATGAGTAGTTTGTCTTCTTTGTTGTATTAACTTTTTATTAGTTAGTTTCAGACTGCAATTATTGCTATCGCCACCAAAGAGGGGACTGCAAGATCATATCTCAAGGTGGTTTTTCAATGTAGCTGTCACACTCAAAGGGAGATGCAATTGATGGATTGAGAAAGCAGATTGAGGACTCTGCTATCAACTTGATTCGCAACTGAAGTGCTGAATTTTATTCCCTTTTGTTCATATTTTGTAATATTTTTAAGAAGTTTGCAGCTGATGTAATATCTAGATAACTCGTATAGGCCATGTAGGCATTTAGTTGACGACGTCCACACATGGCGGTACCAAAACTATGCCTGCCAGGTCGATCAGGTTTTAGAATTACCGAAACAGTAATCGTAACTGGCCAAAACAGTAACATGACAAAACAGTGACATACCAAAATAGCAACGATAACTGGCCAAAACAGTAATAGACCGGAACAGTAACAGACCGAAACAGTAACATGTCGAAACAGTAATAGGCCAAACAGTAGCAGGCCAAAACACCAGCAGACCAGAATAGTGGTAATCTAGCACAGTAACATGCCAGAATACTAACAGGCCAGAACAGTAATAAGCCTGAATAGTAACAGGCCAGAACAGGAGCAACAAGCACAGTAACGGGCCAGAACAGTAAAGGGCCACAATAGTAACGAACATGAATAGTAGACGACCAGAACAGTAACGAGCCAGAATAGTAAAAGGCCAGAACAGTATCAGACCTTCTCAAAAGTGGGTCGTTCGTAGGTGGCCCATGACGAGCTGTGAGAACAGTGACAGGCTGACCGTGGGCTTTAACAGTATCGGACCTACTTGACGTAGCCTGTTAACGGGTCACACAGTGTTCAAAAAGTGTGGGCTTTTGTAGGCCTAAACAGTAACGAGCCTGACATTCGCGGGCCGATGCTGGCCACATCTTTGGGCCCATTTCAAACAGTGTTGGATGAAATAGTAATGGTCCGTAATCTTATTGGGCTCTCTTGATGGGCTGGCCCACTTAATTATGAGCAGGCCTTGGCTGGTGATTTGCAAACGTATCTATAATTTTTGATGTTCCATGCTTGTTTTATATCTACTTTCTTATGTTTTGTCCACACTTTGGAGTACTTTTACACATTTTCTGGAACTAACCTATTAACAAGATGCCACAGTGCCATTTCCCTATTTTCTTATGTTTTTGGTTCCAGAAAAGCCAGAAAATGAGTACTGTCGTAATTGGACCGGACAAAAGCCAAAATCAATATTTTACCGGAAGACACATGGAGACAAGACGAGACGGAGAGGGGCCAGGGGCTGGCCACACCATGTGGTGGTGCGGGCTAGCCCTGGCCATGCCACCAGGTGGTGTGGGCCCCTGGCCGCCCACCGACCTTGCCTCTTCGCCTATAAGATGCCTCCTGATGCAAAAACCCTAAGGAGACCAGCCTCCAGCCACAAAAAGTTCCGCAGCGCCACCACCACTGAAGGGGATATTCGGGGGACAGAAAGTCTCTGTTCCGGCACCCTGTCGGGACGGGGAAGTGCCCCCGGAGCCATCTCCATCGATCTCCACCACCATCTCCATTGTCGTTGTTGATTCCCATGATGATGAGGGAGTAGTTCTTCCTCGAGGCTAAGGGTTCTACCGGTAGCTATGTGTTCATCTCTCTCTCTATGCATGATCATATTGTGATCATGAGCTTTGTAATCAAGTAGATCTACTTTTCTACTTAAGTGTTGTAATAGATCTCTGCTCTCTCCATGTGTGTGAAAGTGACAGCATGCACACCATGGTGGCACTTAGGCTAGAGATTACAAATACTTGTTATGAGTTATATTTGGAGTTGGATGTCTTTATGAAATTGTGGTGTCTGTTGGAACCATCTAGTGCTCAAGGTGATAGTGTGGGGTTTTCTAGATGGGAAAGGCTTACTTTGAGGTGTGTTGTTATAGCCCTACCATGGATTAGAGTGTCCAACCAGAGAGTAGTATCATAAAGAGAAGATATTTATATGAGAGTGTTCACAAGCGAAAGTATGATCCTTGGGCCTTGTTTCTAAGCACTGAAACACCATTTGCAACTAGATCTGTTACATGTTTGCTTGCTTCCATCTTTATTTCAGTTTGCCTTTAGTCCCTTCCCACGTCAACCACACGCCAGCAAGTATTTTCTGGCACCGTTACCACTTATAATGATCTATACCACTTGTATTTCACTATCTCTTCGCCGAACTAGTGCACCTATACACCTGAAAAGTGTATTGGGTGTGTTGGGGACACAAGAGACTTCTTGTATCCTGATTGCAGGATTGCTTGAGAGGGAATACCTTTGACCACTTCCTCCAAGAAGTCTCTTGTGTCCCCAACACACCAATACACTTGTCAGGTGTATAGGTGCACTAGTTCGGTGAAGAGATAGTGAAATACAAGTGGTATAGATAATTATAAGTGGTAACGGTGCCAGAAAATACTAGCTGGCGTGTGGTTGACGTGGGAGGAGACTAAAGGCAAACTGAAATAAAGATGGATCAAAGCAAACATGTAACAGATCTAGTTGCAAACGGTGTTTCAGTGCTTAGAAACAAGGCCTAAGGATCATACTTTCGCTAGTGAACACTCTCATATAAATATCTTCTCTTTATGATACTACTCTGAACTACTCTCCGGTTGGACTACTATTTGGAATAACTTGGTTTAAGGAGTTGGATGCATGAGTGGAACTCATACTTGGTTACGGAGGCTAGCAAATGACTGGGAGCGACCAACTAAGAGAGCAATAATGGACATAATCATGCAGAGCGACAAAACATCATTGATCAAAGCATAAAGTGATACTACAAGTTGAAAACTAAAGGATCATACAGGCTATGGTGACTTGAGATAGTCATAACATGGTGCGAGCATGCGCCAAGTCAACCCAAATAAAGCATCAAAGGAGAATACCACTATACTATGCTTTAATATGCTAAAACAACGCATGATTCATCCAAGGCACATTAAGCAATCTAAATTGTTTTTAAAAAATCCATGCTACAACAAAGAATACTAAGAATAAAGCCAAAACAATATCAAGCATGGCATGACAAAGCATAGGCCACGGTCAAAAACAAGCTCTCTTTACCACTTAAGCATGAACATTCCTACTCTTTTTCAATCCAAACCAAACTATTTGAAAACCAATGCATGAAAGAGGGGTTCCAACCAATTTATTCAACAAGCTAAGAAAACAAAGCAAATGAAAAACCAAAACAAAAACAAAAAATAAGACGCTCCAAGAACAACACAACTGTGCATGAAACAATAAAAATGAAGTGTTTCGAAGAAACCTGAGATTTTTATTGATGAACAAGGGAATGCCTTGGGCATCCCCAAGCTTTTATGCTTGTACTTCTTGAATATTTCTTGGGGTGACACGGGTGGCATCCCCAATATTGAGCTTTAGTCCATCCTTCATCCCCACTCATTCCTTCCATACACCAGAAACTGTTTCCTTCATACAAAACTTCACACAATCTTTATTAGCAACATTAGTGCACTCAAGATAAGAAGTCTTTGGGTTCAGTTCCAACCCCAATAAAAGTTCCATTAAAACACAAGATACTGTAGCACATCCCTCAAAAAGCTCAATTCCCTAAAAGAACTTAAAAAGGAACCAACAAGAAGCAAATGCAAATAAAGGCAGAAATCTGTCAAAACAAACCAGCAGGTAAAGACGAATTTTTTCGAGGACCTTCTGTTGCTCCAATCGAAAATTGTTTAACTAACGGAAGTTAGATAACAACCTAGGGCAGAAGCACGAAACTTCACGCCTCAAAATGATGTACAGATATTTTACACGACTTTTTATGGTGAAGCATAGAAATCTGTTTCGGGACAGCAACTTTCCCAACCATTACTTCTCTCTCATTAGAGGTTATTACTGAAGTAATAACTTCCAAGACTCATCTAAAACTTTTGGGTTATCTCCCAATAAGTACTTTTCTTTAACACCTTTAAGTTAGGCATGCTAGTTTGAGAGGATGCTCAGATAAAAATATGAATTGAAGTAAAAGAGAGCATCAAGAAGCAAATTCAAAACACATTTAAGTCTAACCCACTTCCTATGCATAGGAATCTTGTATGCAAATAAATTCGCAAAGAACAAAGTGACAGGCATAGGAAGATAAAACAAGAGTAACTTCAAAACTTTCAGCACATAGAGAGGTGTTTCAATACAATGAAAACTTCTACAACCATATTTTCCTCTCTCATAATAATTTTCAGTAGCCTCATGAATAAACTCAACAATACAACTATCACATAAAGCATGCTTTTCATGTTCTACAAAAACATAATTTTTATCAAGCTCAAAAGTAGTGGGATTAAAACCTTCAAACCCACTTTTAACAATTCTATAACAAGATGATTGATCATTCAGTATAGGACCATCGTCTAGAGCCTTATCATAAACAATTTCTAAGCAAAACTCTTTAGTACAATGCATTTCGAAGTTAGGCACAGATAAAGGATTATCATAGATAACATGAGCATAACATTCATCCTCCTTTGGTAAGCATGGGGGACAATCAAATAATGTAAGGGATAAAGAGTTACTCTCATTAGAAGGTAGGCATGGGTAGCTAATCCATTTCTTCCTCCTTTTGTTCATCACTCTCCTCCTCTTTTTCATCTAATGAGCTTCTCATTTCAGCAATTTCTTCTTCCATAAGACCTTACAAGGCATTAGTATCTTTCGTTTGTGGAAAGCATCTATTAATATATCAAGAATGTAGCCATTTTCTTCCTTGTAATTGTCAAAGAAAAATTTAAGTATATCATAAACCTCATATTTATAAGGTGAATCATCAATATTTTATAGCAAACTAGCAAGTTCAAATGCACCCTTCCAAGCAATAAATTCCTCAATTTGTTCCACATCATAAAAGTCATAATTTTCTTTAAAGTAAGAAGATATGGTAACATCATAATTATACTCAAATTGAAAAGGTAGGTGTTTGTACCTCCTACACAAACAAGATTTATCAAAGCAATAAGTAACATTATAAGTAGAGCACAAGTTTATAGCAATGGTATACAATTTATCAATTTGTTCCCATAAGTGTTTCCCTTTTTGTGATAAGCGGTGTTCCTTATAATAATATTTTTGTTCTTCCATGAACCCACCTTGCCAATAAGATTTAGTTTCAAAGAAACCAACCATTGATAGAAAGCATGATACAACAAAACAATAACAAACCAACGAAAATAAAAACTAGAGTAGGAACTAATTGTTTTTGTATTTTTGATAAAGAAACAAGCAAACAAGGCGGAAATAAACTAAGCAAAACAAAAATAACAACGTAAAGAGATTGGTTATGATTATGCTTGAACAATAGTGATTCCAAGCTGACTTGATAAATAAAGCTATGCTCCCCGGCAACGGTGCCAGAAAATAGTCTTGATGACCCACAAGTATAGGGGGTGTATCGCAGTATTTTTGAGGGTAGTGAAACCCAATTTATTTATTCGACACAAGGGGAGCCAAAGAATATTTATAAGCCTTAACAACTGAGTTGTCAATTCAGCTGCACCTGGAAACAATCTTGCTCACAGCAGTTTATCAGTAGCAACAGTTTTGTAATAGCAATAGTAAAGTAACAGTGGTAGTAAAGTAAATACAGTAGTAACAATTGTAGTAAACAGTAGGATTAGAGCGCGGTAGGCATAGGGATGGATGGACGGGCGTTAAATGGACAAGACAACTCACATAGAAATCAAGACATGGGGAATTTGCAGATAAATAAGATAAAGCATCCAAGTACTAAATAATCATAGGCATGTGTTTCATATATAGTCATACGTGCTCGCAATGAGAACTTGCACAACATCTTTTGTCCTGCCAGCCCGTTTGTAGTGGGGCCTCAAGAGAACTACTGGCAATTAAGGTGCTCCTTTTAATAGAGCACCGGAGCAAAGCATTAACACTCCGTGAACACATGTGATCCTCGCATCAAAGCCATTCTCTCCGGTTATCCCGATTGTTGTCACTTCGGGGCCATTGGTTCCGGACAACAACGTGTGTATACAACTTGCAGGTAAGACCATAAACTATACTATCATAATGAATCAACAACATGTTCAGATATGAAATCATGGCACTCGGGCCCTAGTGACAAGCATTAAGCACAAGAAGTTGCAACAAAGTCAAAAAGCATTAATAGTACATACTAGGCACCATGCCCTAACAATCCGATGCCATTACATGAACGATCTCATCCAATCTGCGGGACCCCCAGATTACTCATCCGAGAATCCCTGTTATGCATACTTCCACGTTACCATGATCAGTGAGCAATGGAACATAACTGACAGGTATCATTACAATCATCCGAAACATAAGGAAAGTATAAGACTTACATAATTTCCATTATGGCTACATCAACTTAGCAGCGGCAAATCGCCAAGCGCAGAGCCCAATAGTGTCTTAACCTACAGGCAACTGACTGGGAAGACGGCCTAGCTCGCTGGACATCACCTTATTCCCCTGAAACTCTGGCCAAGTAAATAGCCAGGGACACATTCGTCAGTACTTTGAATGTACTCGCAAACCACCAAGATAAGTGATCAAAGGAAATGTAATTTTGGTTGTGGCGAGATAGCTCTATCTGGGGTTGCTTTTGAAAAGCCTAGACTAACTTTGAAGTTGTGGCATCTCCATATCTTTGTTGAAAAAGAGTTTTGAAAACATGCTCCTATTTTACAAACCAAGACATCTCCATGTCTTTGTTGAAAAAAAGTTTTGAAAACCATTTTGTAGTTGAAAACCCTTTTTAAACATCTCTGACCCCTCAGGTCAAAACAAAGCCTTCAAACTCGGGTTCCCCCGGAACCGTCGTCCTCAAAGTACTTGTTTCCCAAAGAAGCACAGTTTGGACACGTGAAAGGATTATTTTCTCCGTATGTTTTTGGTGCTGATGACAACTCCTTTTGTGGTTTAACCGTTTGTCCAAGTTTCAGGGTTTATCTTCGGTCATGCTCCTGGATTGTTTTTTTCTCAAGGAAGAGCTTGTAGTCGATAGCGCTTATTTTTCTCTTTCTCTTGCTTTATTTTTTAGGCTACCGTACTATCAAGAGGGAGTCCATCTAGGAAGGTTGTGGGAAATCAACATTTCATGCACAGACTATATATGCACTTCCACAGCCATCCCAGTTTTCGTGTGAGAGAGTGATTTATGCTGAGTTGGAGGGTTTTCTGCCCTGACCGGTATTGGCGGCCAGGCAGCGGTAGTACCGCCCAGAGGTTTTCCCAGGGCTGTTCGAGCGGTACTTCCGGCTGAAGTTCCCGTCCTAATTCCGACGAGGAAATTTTCGGTTCAGTAAGACTTCTGTCTAACTTTGTCTATTTGTCGGAATTAGCACCGTAATTTGGATCGGTAGTACCGGCAAGACCAGCTTCTGCCCCCCTGAGCAGTAGTACCGCTTCCTGACCGGTAGTACCGGCCGTCATCGGTCACCGGTAGTTCCGGGTCCAGTTCCGGACCTAATTCCGATGCTGGGCAGTGCGGGTTAGATGACCTTCTGCCTCGCACTGTCTATTTGACGGAATTGAGGGCGGAACTTGGACCGGTACTTCCGGCCAGCCCATTTGGGTCCACTAACTATCTTCTGACCGTTACGTGGCCTGGGCTGGGCCGGTGGTGGCTCGCCCACCGGTACTATTGGTCCGGCACCGGTAGTACCGACGGCGTCGGGGCTGGGCAGAATCTGCCCATTTGAAGGGAGGCTATTTAAGCCCCCTTCTTCCTCCTCCCACCTTATCTCTTGGTTCTCTCTCTCCACCATTTTCACAAGAGCTTGACTTGACTAGATCTCTCTCCCCACCCACTCAAATCTCTTGATCTTTTGAGGATTGGGAGAGGTGACCTAGATCTACACCTCCACCAAAGGAATTTTGATTTCCCCCACTCATCCTTCATGGATTTCATTTATTGGGTTCTTGGAATCCTAGACGGTTTAGGGCATCCTCGGAGCTAGGGTCATTTGTTGTAAAGCTCCATAGTGTCGTTGAGGGCCTTCAATTGAGTTGTGAAGCCTCCCCTCAACCTCATTTTAAAGGTTTTCGGTTGGTGCCTTCAAGGTCACCGGTTAGTGGATTGTGAGGCCACCTTTGTGGTGGTGCTCACCGGAGAAGAAGGTGAGGCCTTTGTGGCGCTCGGGTGACCTTGTGTGGCCCCGACACCTCTCCAACATAGACGTAGCTTCTTTGGAAGTGAACTACGGGAATTACATCTCCGTGTCCCCTCGCCGGTTCTTTCACTCCACTCCTTTACTTATTGCATTTACTCACTTGTTTACCTTTGTGTTACTTGTCATTTAGGTTTTCCACGTAGTTGCATCTCTAGTGAACCTTACTTTGTGCTAAGCCTTAAAAGTGGGATAAAAGATTAAAAATTGGTAGTCTCCTATTCACCCCCCTCTAGTCGACCTAAGTTGGGCCTTTCAATTGGTATCAGAGCCTCGGCTCTTACTTCGGGCTTAACCGCCTAAGAGACATGGCCGACAAAGAGGGAAGTGTGGGTGCAGCCACCAAGAATTTGGCCTCCATGGATGACCTCAATCGATTGGAGACATCCATGATGACCAAGTTTGAGGAAATGATGACTCTTTTTCAATCCCTTAAGCCTACCCCCATGCTAGAAACCCCTCATGATGCATCTCTTGGCGCCGAAGCCCCCTCCGCTCCCGTGCAAGTGGTTGCCCCCGGGGTGATTCCCGCGGCAGCCCCAAAACACTTGGGTTTAGGCTTTGTGGCTCAAACCACCAAGCTTCCAAGCGAGAGCACGAGGGGCTAGGTTACTCCTCCTCCAAAGAGGGAGATAGGGAAAAGGATTACTCGGCGATACCACCACCGTTCAAGTATACACCGGACCCTCCCATTCCCATGTCGCACATCATACCTCAAGGAGCACCTCCCATACTAGATACTTCTAACTTCGCCAATTGGCAATATCTAATGCAATCTCACATCTCCTGTTCTTCTATTGAATTGATGAGGATTGTGGAGGAAGGCTTCTCTCCATATGATGCTATGAAGTTGACTCGTGCCGAGGTCGTGGACAAGTAACTCAATGCCACCGCCTTGGGTATGATTCAAAAGGCATTGACCCCCAAGGACTTTGCTCACATTCACCAATTCTCCACCGCTAAAGAAGCTTGGGATCATCTCACCGAGTTGTATATTGGAAATGCTAGTATTCAAAGCTCCAAGTTTGATGAAGCCAACAATGAGTCCGATGGCTTTGCAATGCAAGATGATGAGACACCCAAAGACATGTATCGTCGGCTCAAGGTTCTTTAATGTACCTTGAGGGACCTTGGAGCTACCTATATTGACGACAAGTTCATGAAGAGGAAGTTTGTTCAAGCTCTTCTTCCCTTTGAGGAGCAAAAACTCAACTCTATCAAGGGGAGAAGCAACTACCATACCATGTCCTCTCAAGAGGTGCTGAGTGAAGTTATTTCCATGACCATTGCCAAGAAGAATGCGGAGTCAGCTCGTGCTCGTGCTTATGGGTCTCAAAAGTTGAACCTTGCCTTGAAAGCTCAAGTGGTGGAAGTTGATAAAGACGACAACTCAAGTGAGTGGTCTCAAGAGGACATCAAATATGCCTTCAATGAGCATTTGGCTATAGCATCAAGGGCATTTTGGAACAAACCGGGCATGAAGTCAAGGTCAAGGGACAACCCAAGATTCAACTCAACGATGAAGACTCCAAAGGCTAGATCTTGTTACAATTGCAATGACAAGAGTCACTTTGTAGCTCAATGCCCCTTCGAGAATAGATAAGACAATGGAGGCCGCCTCATTCGCAAGAACAAGCTAAGACCTCCTCATCCTTTGAACAAGAACTTCCACAACAATAACTTACCTAACAAGGAAAGGGCGATGGTGGTCCATGAAGAGTACTTCTCAGGCGATGATGATGATGTTGAGAATGAAGGTCAAGGTGGAGAGATCGTGGGGGTTGCCGCTATTGCTACTTCATCTACTCCACGAGTGTCTCTCTTCGACTCTCCAAACGAGAACATCACCAACCGTAAACAAAAGTGTCTCATGGCTAAGGCCACCGAGGTAACTCCCGCTTCCAAGTCCTCCCCTAATGAACTTCCCTTGCATGATCTAGAGGGTTTAGAGGTTAAGAAAGATATGGTATGCATGTGTGATACCATGGAGCATCTAGATGATGATACTAGAATGTGCTTTGAAACACTTGTAAACCAACTTGATCATGCTAGGGAAATGCTAGATGAGAAATAAGAAGTTATTGACATGTTAGGTAAAAATGAGAGAGAGGCCGCTGATGAGATTGCCTCTCTATCTCAATCTCTTGAAGATGAACATAACATGAGAATAACTCTTGAAGAAAGTGTGGCTAAACTTGCTGATGACCATAATGCCGTTACATTGCAACTTGTTAAAGAACGAGATCATGCTATTGCTTCATTGAATGTCCTTAGAAATGAAAAGGTTGAGTTTGGTGTTGGTCATGAATGCCTCAAGGACTTTGAGAAACTCAAGGAGGAACATCGTGCCTTGGAGAGTAAATTCTCAAGTATCTTTGAGGCTCATAAGCAACTCCAAACGCAATTAAATAATGAACATTCAAAGTCTTCCGCTACGCCTATTGTGCATTTGTCTTGTTCGTCTAACCCTTGTTGCAAGCATGAGAATCTTGTTGAGGAGAACAAGACACTGAAAGATCAACTTGCAAAAGGGAAAGCCACTATCAAGAGGAAGAATAAGAGAAGGAACAAGAAAAGGAAGAAGAGCAAGAACCTTGCTCTAGTATCCTGTCGTGATTCTACCATTGTGCAAAGTGATAACTTTGCCAGGAAGAATAATCCTTCCTACATTCTTTGCAAATCTTTTGATGGTCATGTTTATGCTAAGTACATTGGAACATCCTACGCTCATGATTATCATTGGAACATTTGGGTACCTAAGACCCTTGTGACTAACAAAAGGGGACCTATTGCAAAATGGGTACCTAAAACCAAAGCTTGATTTTCTTGTAGGACTTTGCTTCCGGAGGTGCAAAATGGGTGCTTGGTAATTGAGCTACAAGCCATATGACTGGAAGCAACTCTATCATGTCGGAGATTAGGCCAAATTTTGCCAATACTTTAGTCTCCTATGGTGATAAAACAAGTTCTCAGGTATTGGGTTTTGGTAAGGTGGTAGTAGCCTTGGATGTATCCTTGGTGAATGTCATGCTTCTCAAAACCCTTGGCTACAACCTCCTTTCCATTCGTGCTCTTGCTATCATGGGTCTTTCATCTTTCTTTAATGAGCACTCTGTGGTCCTCATGTGGAGCAAGTCTCTCATGGTGGCTTTCGTTGGATACATAGAGCATGACTTATATGTAGTGGATTTCTCCGGAAAGCCATCTACACATGCTATATGTCTCTATGCGAAAGCCGACATGGGCTGGTTGTGGCATCGTCGCCTAGCCCACGTTAACATGAAGGCTTTGCAAAGTCTCTACATGGGGGGCCACGTCCTTGGACTAAAAGACATTTATTTTGCCAAAGATCGTGTGTGCAGGGCTTGTATAGAAGGGAACATGCATGAGAAGCCTCACAAGATCCTTAATCAAATCACCACTGAACGGTGCTTGGAGCTTCTTCACATGGATCTCTTTGGGCCTCCCTCTCATGATAGTCTTGGTGGGAAGAAGTATTGTTAGGTAATTGTTGATGACTTTTCACGATACACTTGGGTCTACTTCTTCAAGTTCAAGAGTGAGACTCAACAAACCGTCATCGACTTTGCCAATCAAGTGCAACGGCAACTCAATTCCACCATCCTCACCATTAGAAGCGACAATGGCACCGAATTCAAGAACTACACATTGGATGAGTTTCTTAGTGATGAGGGGATCAAACATCAATACTCTACTCCCTATACCCCTCAACAAAATGGTGTTGCAGAAAGGAAGAACCGCACTTTGACGGATGCGGCCCGGACCATGTTGGCGGAATTCAAATCTCCATATAACTTTTGGGCCGAAGCCATCTCAACCGCTTGCCATGCAACCAATCGCCTCCATCTATGCAAGAAGAATAACAAGACTCCATATGAGCTCTTCACCGGTCGGAAGCCAAATGTCAAGTACTTCCGGGTGTTTGGGTGTAGATGCTTCCTTCTCAAGAAAGGTGTCCGCTTATCAAAGTTTGAATCTAGGGCTCAAGAAGGGATCTTTGTTGAGTACTCAAATCAATCCCATGCCTATCGAGTCCACAACAAAGCAATGGGAAGGGTTGAAGAATCTAGCAATGTCAAGTTTGATGAAGATCATGAGTTTCTTGTGCGGCAAGATGGAATTCGTGATCCAAGTGATAAAATTCCTCCCCAAGCCATAAGAATAATGGGTGTGGGTTTCTTCCACCCCATTGAGGATCCCCTTGTGGCCGAAGGAGAAGGACCAAGCTCCACTCAAGCGGAGCCTTCACTCTCACAAGACCATCTTGCTCCTCAAGGTCAACTTATTGCTTCTCAAGATTCTTCAAGCTCCTCTCAAGATCTTCATGGTCATGACCCTCCAAGTTCTAGTCTACCTCAAGCTGATCAAGCTCCACCCCTCCAAGGTTGTCAAGCTCCTCTTGTCAATGACTCTCAAGGTCAAGTTGAAGAACGTCAAGTTGACAATGTCCAAGGTCCAGCAAATGTCTCTCCACCAAGTGATGATGTCTCTCCCTCGGTTGATGTTGATGAAGATGGTGATCAAGTTCATTCATATAGTCAAGGAGGGAACTTGAACCGTGGTGATGATCAAGTGCTTTCTCAAGAATCTCATCTTGAGACCCAAGCTCAGCGTCAAGCATACCGTCTCGCCAAGCTCATCAAATATGGCCATATCCTTGATAATGTTTATGGAGATTTCAATAGGGGCTCCACTACTAGGAGACAACTAACCTCTTTTAGTTCTCATCATGCATTTATCTCTCATGTTGAGCCCCAAAAGGTCTTCAAAGCTCTTGAAGATGATGATTGGCTCGACGCTATGAACGAAGAACTCCACAACTTCAAGAGGAACAAGGTGTGGACTCTTGTGAAGAGACCCAAAGATTGTCAAAATGTGATTGGGACCAAGTGGATCTTCAAGAACAAGAAATGTGCAAATGGTATAGTCGTCCACAACAAAGCAAGGTTAGTTGCCCAAGGATACTCTCAAGTTGAGGGAATAGACTATGGTGAAACTTATGCTCCCGTTGCTCGTCTAGAATCCATTCGCATGCTTCTTGCCTATGCTACCCATCATAACTTCAAGTTGCAATAAATGGATGTCAAGAGTGCTTTTCTTAATGGTCCCCTAAAAGAATTGGTGTATGTCAAGCAACCTCCGGGCTTTGAGGACCCCCTCTTCCCGGACCATGCCTACAAACTCGATAAGGCACTATATGGTCTCAAGCAAGCCCCTCGTGCTTGGTATGAGTGCCTTAGAGAGCTTTTGTTAGACCGTGGTTTCGAAGTAGGCCTCATTGATCCCACTCTTTTTACTAAGAAAGTTGGAGGAAACTTGTTCATTTTCCAAATCTATGTTGATGACATGATTTTTGGGTCTACTAACAAAGCTTTCAATGAGGATTTTGCTAAGCTCATGACCGACCGCTTTGAGATGTCTATGATGGGGGAGTTGGAATTCTTTCTTGGCTTCGAAGTCAAACAACTGAGGAAAGGGACTTTCATCAACCAAGCTAAATATGTCCAAGATATGATCAAGAAGTTCAACCTTGATCAAGTAAATGTAGTCAAAACTCCCATGCCCACAAAGGTTAATCTTGATCTTGATCCCAAGGGTAAGGATGTGGATCAAAAGCTTTATCGCTCGATGATTGGTTCTCTACTCTATCTTTGTGAATCTCGACCGGATAATATGTTGAGTGTGGGTATGTGTGAAAGATTTCAAGCCACGCCAAAGGAAAGCCACATGGTGGCGGTCAAGAGAATCTTTTGATATTTGGTTCATACCCTAACTTTGGGTTGTGTACCCAAAGGGGGCCAGCTTTGATCTCATTGGTTACACGGATTCAGATTGGGCAGGAGACAAAGTGGAGAGGAAGTCTACCTCCGGTGCTTGTCAATTTCTTGGGAGGTCTTTGGTGTGTTGGTCCTCGAAGAAGCAAAACTGCGTGTCTTTGTCCACTGCTGAAGCTGAGTACATCTCCGTCGCGAGTTGTTGTGATCAATTACTATGGATGAAGCAAACCTTGAAGGATCTTGGACTCTCTTTCGACAAGGTGCCACTTTTGTGTGACAATGAGAGTGCTATTGCTATTGCTCACAATCCAGTTCAACACAACAAGACCAAGCACATTGAGATTCGTCATCATTTCATTCGGGATCATGTTGCTAGAGGAGACATTTCTTTGGAGTATGTTCCTACCAAGGCCAATCTTGTGGATCTTTCCACGAAGCCACTTGATGAAGCAAGGTTACGAGAGTTGAGGCATGAACTAAATATCATTGATTCAAGCAACGTGGCTTGAGTATCTTGCGCACATACCCGGGTCTCATAGAATATCTTGTTTGGGTGTACGCATGGCTTTAGGGGGAGTGTGGTTCCCCAAATGAACCAACACTCCTCCTATTATGCACACATTAATGTATTCATTCTCTATGGTTTCTCAAGGAGACAAAATGAGCTTAAATGATGAGTTTTGGTAATGAACCCAAGATACATCTTCGTGGTTTCAAGCCAAGTATACTCATATATGGTGGCCTAGGCCACCGACTTTGTGTTTTTTGACTCACAGTCTTTTTGAGTTTTATTCTTTCTGGTGGACGTGGTTTATCTTTTCTTCTCAGTTTCTGTCTTCTCAATTTGCACAAGGTATTTTTCCATTGCCACTCAAAATCTGGAGCTTGTTTTCTGGGAATCATCGGTAGTTCCGGTCGGAACAGGTACTATCGGTCAGGGCCAAAAATTCTCTCAGAAATTCTGCCCTGATCGGAAGTACCGCTTCTTCCTGAACTTCCGGTGTCGTCGGTAGTTCCGGCCCCTGGCCGGTACTACCGGTCGAGGGGGTCCCGTTAAGTGACGGGCCAAGGGGGCACGGGGTCATCTTCCCCATTTGCCTCCCCTTGACCCCATCTTACCACCCATCTTCCCCAAGAAGCTCTCCACGGTGACGCCGCCGGCCACACCGTTTCCGGCCGTCCCTCCTCAGATCGGCTCCATGGGATTCTTCCCTGCCTCGATTCCCCGCCATGGACCCTGGTATTTACTCCTCTCATGCTCCATTCATGGAGATCTAGACATTTTTGTGCTTGAGTAGGACATGACATGTCTAGGGCCCTTCTTTGTCTAGAACTGCTATGGGAATTCTTGGTAGGGCTAGGATTCGACTATAGACTATTTTGCCTCAGTACATTGTCTAGATTTCATCAATTTGTGCATCAAGTTTCATAAGATCTGTGATTTGAGGATCAAGTCTTGAACTGCCCTGCTCGTGCCCTGACCAGTACTACCGGTTCGGATCCGCCGGTACTACCGACGTGGTAATCTCACCGGTACTACCGCTGAGGGCATGACCGGTACTTCCGGTGCGCCCCATGCGACCGGTAGTTCCGGCCGCCAGGCGGAACTTCCGATGCACCAATTGTTTTTGATGTTTGTCTCTGTACTGTGTCAATCTAGTCTAGTTGTTTTTCGTTTTTCTTTGACCTTGTGCACTTATCCTCGATTCCCTACTTTCTATTTGCCTTTCTCTCCGGGCAAGGGGGTTCCCGTGGCAGATCCAAGCGGTCTCGTGCTCCCTCTCATGGACCGTCTGAGATTGATGAGGATGATCTTGAGGTTGTGCGCCCTTCCAGTCAGACTGCTCGTCAGAGGGCTGCAGCTGAGCGTCATGCTGTTGCTGCGGAAGGCAAAAGGCTTGTTCTGGCAAGTCAAAAGAAGACCACCTCTGGACCTGATTCAAGCAAGAAGAAGATTTCCTCTTAGCCACAGCTTGCTTATGAGGAGTTTCGCAAGATTGATCCCTACGCTGTTCCTCGTGACCGCCTGGCTCAGGATCCTTTCTTCCACACCACGCGTCAAGCTGAGATCTATTCTGGGGTTTATGCTACCAAGAAGAAGAATGTTTGTGCCCCTCAGAAGCACATCAATATTGAAAAGATGGAGAGCAACCCTGAGTACTTTGGTGAAGCACTCGATATGTGCAGGAGGTTTGGACTAATGAGGCTTATGCAGCACTGTGAGAACTTTGATGAGAGGGCCATTACTCAGTTCTACTCCACTCTCTACTTCGATACTGACCATGTTGATCGAACCATGAAGTGGATGATGCACAATAAGTATATGTCTGCTAAATGGTCTGAGTTTGCCACCCTTCTTGGCTACCCTATTCTGGAAGGCAGCCGTGCCAATGGGTGGTGGGTGCACAGGGGGGAGGCCTCCGAGCCAGGAATTCTTGAGCCTCTATACATTGAGGGCTGGGGTGTACCTGGAAATGTTGCCCATCTCCTTCCCACCTATGACATCATGTGCAAGGTCTATCAGAACACGATTGGTCCCAAGGCAGGTAACTTGATCAGCTTCATGCTTTCCAGATTGATCTCATGTATCAGACTTACTGCCACAGAAACTCTCATGAGCCCCTTGATGTTATGGATTATCTGTTTGAAGAAATCTGGTCCGCTTTGATTGAGAAGAGGTCTTGTCCTTATGCTCCATACATCCAGACTCTCATCAATGCCAAATGGAGGGAGGCAACTGGCTCTATCTACCCTCAGGATGCTCTCACTATTCATGAAGAAAAGACTCTCCGTGTGATGAAGCACAAGATACCTCGCTCTCAGGCTGAAAACGAAGCTGCTGCTGGAAGGGCTGCTTCGGATGCTAGTGATGGGGACCGTGCTGAGGCTTCTCCTCCACCCCAACTTGTGAGACAACCCTCTTGGGCTAAGAAGCTGCTGAAGAAGGTTAAGAAGACTTTCTGCTTCATTCAGGACCGTGAGTATCAATCCTATGTTGCTCAGAGGCACAGTGTTCGCCGGGAGAAGGCCATCATGAGGAAGCTGGATATTGTTGTGTCACCTGAGTCTAGCTCCGTCACCGCGCCCAAGGATGAGTGGATCAACACACATTGCAGGTGGACTGATAGTGATGACGAGCTAGAGATCTCCAGTCAGTTTCCACCTACTTGGAACAATGCCTCTTGGGACCCCGAGCTGCCTCCTCCGTTCATTGGTGGGTGGGGCGCGTAGTTTGGCTACATTATCCCTTTTTGGCGTCTTGATGCCAAAGGGGGAGGAAGTGCTCCGTTAGGATCACGGGATTTGCATGGGTTGTGTCACGAGCTCGCTTTTTTTATCCTTTTTATGCTCGTGCACACTTTATTCCATTGTGTAATGTTTGTGGACCTCCGTTATTGTCTGTGGACCTCTTGTATGGTTGCTACTATGTTGGTGAGACTATTTGTTAAGGTATCTTTGTGGTATTCTTATGAGGATGTGTGGTGGACTATTCTTTGTTGTCCAATCTTTGTTTCACCACAATTGTGTTGGTGCAAGGTATGAGCTCCACTCTTTTATCTTTTACCTCCTTACACCCTTGTTGGTCTATCTCGGTTGGGAGAGCTCTCTCCCATGTCTTCAGGGGGAGCCTCTCTCCCCTTTTGTTTTACTGCCTGTTATTCTTTGTGCAAATCTTGTGGGGTTGTCATCAAGCACCAAAAAGGGGGAGATTGAAAGGATTATTTTCTCCGTATGTTTTTGGTGCTGATGACAACTCCTTTTGTGGTTTTACCATTTGTCCAAGTCTCAGGGTTTATCTTCGGTCGTGCTCGTGGATGGTTTGTTTCTCAAGGAAGAGCTTGTAGTCCATAGCGCTTATTTTTCTCTTTCTCTTGCTTTGTTTTTTAGGCTACCGTACTATCAAGAGGGAGTCCATCTAGGAAGGTTGTGGGAAATCAACATTTCATGCACAGACCATATATGCACCTCCACATCCATCCCAGTTTTCGTGTGAGAGAGTGATTTCTGCTGAGTTGGAGGGTTTTTTGCCCTGGCCGGTATTACCGGCCAGGCAGCGCTAGTACCGCCCAGGGGTTTTCCTAGGGTTGTTCGAGCGGTACTTCCGGCTGAAGTTCCGGTCCTAATTTCGACGAGAAATTTTTTGGTTTAGTAAGACTTCTGTCTAACTTTGCCTATTTGTCGGAATTAGCACCGGACTTTGGATCGGTAGTACCGGCCCGACCAGCTTCTGCCCCCCTGAGCGGTAGTACTGCTTCCTGACCGGTAGTACCGGCCGTCATCGGTCACCGGTAGTTCGGGGTCCAGTTCTGGACCTAATTCCGACGTTGGGCAGTGCGGGTCAGATGACCTTCTGCCTCGCACTGTCTATTTGACAGAATTAAGGGAAGAACTTGGACCGGTACTTCCGGCCAGCCCATTTGGGTCCACTAACTATCTTCTGACCGTTACGTGGCCTGGGCTGGGCCGGTGGTGGCTCGCCCACCGGTACTACCGGTCCGGCACCAGTAGTACCGACGGCATCGGGGCTGGGCAGAATCTGCCCGTTTGAAGGGAGGCTATTTAACCCCCCCTTCTTCCTCCTCCCACCTTATCTCTTGGTTCTCTCTCTCCACCATTTTCACAAGAGCTTGACTTGACTAGATCTCTCTCCCCACCCACTCAAATCTCTTGATCTTTTGAGGATTGGGAGAGGTTACCTAGATCTACACCTCCACCAAAGGAATTTTGATTTCCCCCACTAATCCTTTGTGGATTTCATTTCTTGGGTTCTTGGAACCCTAGACGGTGTAGGGCATCCTCGGAGCTGGGGCATTTGTTGTAAAGCTCCATAGTGTCGTTGAGGGCCTTCAATTGAGTTGTGAAGCCTCCCCTCAACCTCGTTCTAAAGGTTTTCGGTTGGCGCCTTCAAGGTCACCGGTTAGTGGATTGTGAGGCCACCTTTGTGGTGGTGCTCACCGGAGAAGAAGGTGAGGCCTTTGTGGCGCTCGGGTGACCTTGTGTGGCCCCGACACCTCTCCAATGTAGACGTAGCTTCTCTGGAAGTGAACTACGGGAATTACATCTCTGTGTCCCCTCGCCGGTTCTTTCGCTCCACTCCTTTACTTCTTGCATTTACTCTCTTGTTTACCTTTGTATTACTTGTCATTTAGGTTTTCCACGTAGTTGCATCTCTAGTGAACCTTACTTTATGCTAAGCCTTAAAAGTGGGATAAAAGATTAAAAATTGGTAGTCTCCTATTCACCCCCCATCTAGTCGACCTAAGTTGGGCCTTTCAACAAGGCTATTCCAATAGGTTATACTCTGCAGAGTTTGCACACTTTACCCAAAAGAATCAATACATCCACCGGGATACAACCACGACCCACTACCACTGTAGATGGGGGTCCGGATAATCAAACCTAAGTTTTCACTTGTCTACACTAGCAAAGGCATGCCTTTCCTCTTGGGTTAATTCTCCCCGGCAACGAGTATGTGGCTCCCAGCCATAGTCCTTCCTTCCATACATGCGCATACCCAAGCCGCAACTTGGCGTATACCTTAAATCTGGAGACTCCACTTCCTTCCATACTACCTAAGTCATACCGTCCGCGGGAGACCCAATTGTTGCACCGGCCTCCTGCCAGGTCAGGCTCACTCTTGCCGAAGCAAGCGACAGGCTTCAAATTAGTGATCTGGGACGCCTGCCTGGTCTTCTAGAGATTTCTCTCTATAAGCATGGTACAAGTGCCTCGGCTAATGCGGACAAACTACGGGTTAAGCCTTAGAAACCTGGGGTAATGTGGTTGCGCGGTAAAAAACTGTTCCAGTAAAGGCGTAGAACATCCCATCACAATCTCCTTTATCCTCTTCACCATTTCTTTTGTTAAAGATTCCACTGGGAACGATGCCTCTTCCCAGGGTTTTACAAAGCCGTTTTTGAAACATTTGTAGTGGCGAAAATCCCAAAAATAGTTTATTTTCTCAAAACCGGAGTTTCCAAGGTGTTAGGATGCTAACCATCGTACTCTCGGTCTAAAGGGGATAAATGATGGGTTCATCGGGGTGGTGCCTCGAAGAGCGCAAGTCATAACTTGGAGGAGCCAAGTTACTATCGCAGTATTTGGAAAACAAGGCATGCAGGTAGATAATGCACTTTATAAAGAGGATATAAAACAGCTAAAAGGGAGTAGGACATATATAGGAGATCAGGAATGGTGTCTTGCCTGTGATCAGCAATAAGTCTCTGGACTTCTTCAGATGACCAAGAATACCCAATAACAATAATAAGAAAACCTGTTTTTATTGTCGTCAGACGCTCACACTATCGTCGTCATCGGGTACACATGCAAGCAGACAATACCCCAATCAATACAAGTCATACAAACATCAAACCATACAGCAAACAAACATGAAAATTACTACGGGACTTGGGAGGGTTTTGGAGGAGTGGGATTCAAAGGGTGTAATTTACAAGATTGCCACTGGGGTGTTTTCTATTTGGAAGATAGTTGTCTAGGATTGATACCAAGTACTTGTGTTAGGGTTCTGAGGACAGTACGATATCAATGTGCAAAAGTGATATCCTCTGATAGGTCTTGACAAGACAAAACCATCACCAGTGGTTTCACTTGATTATCAATTTCCTAGAATTAGATATGCCTTTTAAGGTGGGATAAACTCTGGTTTAAGGAATTAATTCACCAGAAACGTTCTGGAGCTCCTAAAATTATTTCCTTGGATGGTTTGGTAGTACTTTCTGTACTGAACCACCTAGAGTTGGAATCAAGTCAAAAGAATTACCAGAATACCCTTAGGAAATTCCCAAAGGCAGTTCTGTATGATTCTTATTTTATTTACCAGATTAATTCTACAGAGGATAAAAAGTTGGTTCCCAGGGCATGTGATATGTATTTAGAATAACTTTCTGTAGAAATTGGTTTCACTCTGTTTGGAGTTGTCAAACTCCAGGAGTGATTTATTTAGTGAAAATACCCATCACAGAGGTATTTAATTCACTAAAATACAACCAGATCTCAATAAATTCTGAGCTGCTAGGATTTGGTAGATATGGGTTCTGGTGTCTACTGGGAGGTGGAATCAGGTCAAAACCACACTTTGTTAGATCTGGGGAATTTAAATATGACAGAAAGTAGCTATTTTTGTTATTTTTTCTATAGGCAGAGTATTGTTCAACTGGGCATGGGACCTAGGCTGGTTGATAGGTATTGCAAATACCTTCCATAAGGCCTTTGGTCCATCTCAAATGGAGATGTGCAAATACCTTCCATAAGGCCTTTTAAATAGTGTTCTAGATACATATTAGCAGAATAATTACTAGGCAATATTGGAAATTAGTTTGAGCATGGGGTTGCCTCTGCATGTTTGGGAAAACATCAGAGAACCACCAGAGAATTAGATATAGGCATTTGGAGTTCATTTACCATTTTATTTGGATTTAAACCTAGCAGGTAATTTCTGGAACTAGAAATAGAGAAAAAGGAACTGGGTGGCTGGGCTGGATCTGACTCGGAAGTGGGCCGCAGGGGCAGATTCGGCCCACGGCGGGGCAGCGCGACGCGCGGGAGGGGGCGGTTCGAACCTGATGAGCGGGGCCCAATTCAGCGAGTGAGAGCGCCGAAGCGGTATAGGATGCCGTCGGCCATTGGATCAAGTCGCGATGGACGGCGCTCAGTCGTCGTCTACGCGACAGAGGGTGGCCGGCGACGGGAACCCTAGGCGGAGCAGGGAGGATACCTGGGGGCTCGAGGGACGTCGAGGAGGTAGCAGGACGACGCGGTGGTCGACGACGGGCCGAAAGAGGGGCGGCACGAGGGGATTTGACTGCGGGAGGTCGCTCGTGCGACGGCGGCCGAGGAGGATCTCGTAGGTGTTCACCGGCGGGGACAGAGGAGTTGGTCCTGGAAAAAAAGGAGAGCACCGTCAGGTAGAGGAGGAGGAGGAGAACTCCTGGGCTGACATGCAGAAGAAATGGAGCAGAGGGGAGAGGGCTTTGCTCAATTTTTGAGAGGAGGCCAAGAGCTCCAGCACAGCGCAGGGGAGGGGGTGTGGTGCTCGGGGGAGGGAGGTGAGAGTGAGAGGGGGCAAATGAGGGCAGGGAGTTGGCTGGAGGAGTGCTTCTAGCTTTATACAAAGGGGAGGGGACTAGATGGGGTAAATTACCCTTTAGGACAAGGGGGTGAGCAATGCAGGCCAGGGATTGGTCCAGGGGGTGGAGAGGGGTATTGTTGGTATTTGGGTCATGCTGACCAAGGGGAGGGGTGGTGGCATCAAGGGTAAATAATGGGGGACAAAGGTTGTAAGATATTTGTGTTGTCTCTCTCTCTCTCTTAAGGGCAAGATTGTAAATGCAAATGTGGTGCTACAGGGCTGGTCGACCAAGGATGTGCCATGGTGCTGAGGAGAGTCTTTGAGCAAGCTTGGATGAAAGTTGGAAGTGAGTTGGCTAGTGGTTTGCTTAGTTGGCAATTATTGATCTAGTAGATGGTTGTGAAGGAAGTCCAAATATTTGCATTGGACCAGAGGAGAAAATGTTACTGGCAGTTAGATAAGGTAAATGTATACTCCTAGGATTTATTTGGGATTTTTATATGGAGTTTAAGTCCACTTAAATCCACTTATTCAAAAAGGACAGAAGTGATTTCTAGAGGATCACTTGATAAATTTACACTTGGGAGAGGTGGATTTTGATGTGGAAGGGTCCCAAATGTGAATACACACTTAGGGGAATTTTCCCAAGATTTATTGGGGATTAAAGGTATTTAAAACAATTATTATTCCAATTTAGCCATTTAAGAAAATGGACAAAAATAAATAATAAAGCTTCTCAAAAATATTTATTTTTGAGATGGGAAGGTGGGGAATGATTTGTGGAGCTCACATGAGCCAAAATTTGGGGAAGTGTTTTGGTAAAAACCAAACTTTCCTTTATGGAGGGAGTTTTGGAGATTTAGACTATTTAAGGAATTAAATAGCTTTAGGGCCATAATAATTATGGATAATTATTGATAAATATTGAGGATCAAAGTAGATGAGATAGACAAGGTGTAGCAAGAATTTGCAACCGTGTGGAAAGGAAATCCAACTAGAAAAGGATGGACAACAAGGAGTTGATGATCTAGGGTGGTGTTATATTTATACCACCTAAACATGCTTACATCTTGGAGCTGAGAGCTCACCTTGGTGCAAGGTATAGATGGTTGAGTAGGCCAAGTCATGTAGATGATCATGGCAGGAGAAGTTTGAATTAAAAGCATTTGAGGTGGTCAAGATAAGATGGCAAACTTTGTTGAAATTAAAGCTGCCAGGCAGAAAGTGTCATGATGCCTTCTAAACCATGTGGGTTTAATAAGCACAGAGCTCCACTTGGGACAAGTGAAGTGGTTATGATAGACATCAATGCGTAGAACACAACCATGTAGGGATTTAGTCCATAGAAGGTTGTATGAGGTTGTGAGCTTCTACCAAAGTAGGCATGATGACTAGTTTTGTAGGAAATGTTATTTTCTTGTCTGCAAAACCATCATGGACAAGTGGGTGGGAGGAGGATCTAACCAGGGGAAAATGTGTGCCTTGGTATTCCTAGGATGGTTAAAAAGATGGTTCAAGTGCATTTCCAAAAATGCACATGGTTTAATAAAAGGAGGCATTCCAAAAGGTGATACTGAAACTGTTTCCAGACTTTGTCAAAATTGGCAGTTTTGAGTATTTTGACTTGAGTAAGGGAGGGAATGTCCTTGGAGGAGTTGCAAGGTATCATAGCTTTAACAAGTGGGTGATATGTATGGGTAGAGTGAGTAGAAGGGATCATTGCTTGATATTGGTCTTCAAGGACTTGGAAACATCTAGGATAGAAGTCCTCATAGTGGATCTGATTAAGGGTTTTAGATGATCACCTAGTGGCTAGGGATCACAACAGGGTTTGCTTCCTTGCTTAGGGATTGATGATTGGGAAACATCTTGATCCTAGGGATGAGCTTCTAGAGTGACTCATACTACTTCCTAAGCATACAAGTCAATCAGCAGATCAAAGCAACTCATCAGACAGCAGATCAAGGCAACTCATCTTATACTAAGCATAACCACTAAAGAGGTTACCATCAAGCCTAGCTTGGGGTAAGGTTGGGGGCATTTTGAAGAGGTTGAGTTTTGAACAAGGTGAGGGTTCTTGGTATCTCTACAAGAGTATAATTCAAATGCTTTGAACAAGAGTTTGAGAAAGCTAGGGGTAAGATTAGTTGAGTGTTCTATCTTGAAAACATAAGGAGATTGTATTATATATCTCTCCATAGTTTTGTAAATGGAAGCTACCCAAATAGTTTTGGTCACATAGGCATCTTGGCTCATGTTTTTAAATGCGAGAACGTTTGATAATATGTAAAGTAAGCCAAGATAGTTTTGGTAAATAGCTTTTGTCAACTGAGGTTGAGGTAAGGAGTATCCTAAGATACACTTCATAGGCACAGGTGCAAACAAACAACAAACAAGCACTACACTAGAGCACAAGAAAAAGTTTTTGTTCCCCCTGATTTTTGCATTCTAGACAACTAATCAGGGTTGCTGAAATTGGGATGTTACAGACCTTTCCCCCTTAAAAGAATCTCATCCCGAGATTCCGGAGAGTAAGGTTAAGGGATTCGTCTCGGAGTTAGTACCATGTGTTTCTTGCGGGCTAACTTGTCGACCTTGTCCTTGAACAGAACCATATGAACTGCAAGGTTGAACTCCCATCTTCTTGAAACTCGAGGGTCGAGTTGGCTTCCACCATGGTTGCGGGGAGGCATCTTCCTTATGTAAGGGTCTTCGGTGCTTCTCTTAAGTGGGTTATTGAAGCCAAAACTGTGACCAAGTCTGTAAAGTCCGTGATAAGTTTGTCCTCTGGAATTTTTGTCTTCGGTTCACAAGGTCAGGCAAAGAGGTTAGTGTCAACACCCGGATTTTTAATCCCAGATGCTCGTTATGCCATACCTCGCAATCCCAGGATTACCATTTTTGTGAGACATAACAGATTAGATATCACAGTACATCATCCATTACAAACCATACATAAGGTCTTACACAAATAAGGATCGCATGATCCAGTCTTAATACAACAAGCAGCGGAAATAAAAGATAAGCGTAATGGTGGGGTCCATCTTCAGGGGCACAGGCAATGCTGACGAAGGCAGATAGTCCTAGTTATCAGAGCCGTCCTGTTGGCAATCATCTTGATAGTCTCCTTCATAGTCTGGCCATGAGAATAGCCAGGGACAAAAGCCATGAGTACTCTTTAAGTACTCGCAAACTACCTCTAACAAGTAATATAGTTCTAAGTTAAAGTGATAAATCTAAGTTTAACTGTAAAGTTAAGTTTGAAACCTAAGCTGAGTTCTGAAGAAAAGAAAGATAAGATAAAGTTCTAGAATCACTTAAGTTGGGAAGCTATTGTCATAAACACAACCCTATTGTGGTCAAGTCAAAATTCATCATTCATTTCATAAGTTGTTTGGAAAACATCTGACAATGAAACAGTATGGCCATTCCAACTGTCCATAACAGCGAACGCGGCTATTCGAATAGTTTGACACTCTGCAGAGGTGCTACACTTTCACCACAAGATTCGATACATCTATCAGGGATAACCCTGAATCATCATACTTAGTATGCAGATAATCAAACATAACCTTCCCTTTACACACCCTAGTATAAGCACCTCTCCTATGAGCATGGCCTCCCAACCATGACCATCAGTCATCTTGGGCACTGCATAGGTGGGCAACATTGAGAGGTAGCCTTAGCTCAGACCTCTCCCACGAGGGAACTAATACTAATGCATATAAATTTCCAACTAAGCCTTACCCAATTCAGGTAGTGTGGTTGTTCAGTAAATTTGGAATGGTATCGCATCCGAATCCAACCATCAGTTTTATAAAAGGGCTAAGGCTCATGCCTCAACATTTTCATCATCATAAACCATTTGTGTTTCTCAACACATGTCAAAACATTTCAATAGAATGACTCATCATTCCAAGGTTTTCATAACTCATTTTCAACAAGTGTTCCCATCTAAATTGACTCAAGTTTTTATCTACTCTAAACTACTAAGTTAAGAGTGTTCACTAAGATGGAAAATATGGGTTCAATCTCATGCCATATAATGACATCTAAAGGGTTCTAAATAGGTCAAGTTTTATACTCTTTATGCTACCTTCAAAAACAAGTAAAGAACTTTGGGTAAAGTAAGGGAAGTAAAACTTGTAACTAAGACTTGGGGTAACTAATAGTCAAAGGAGTGTGATCAAAGCATGCCTAAAGCATCTTTGCTAAACCATCTAGTTTGATCCTAGCATGCTAAGCATTAAACTTGCAAGTATTAGCTTGCATTGTTAATGGTGGTTTGCCTTATGAAGTGCAGTGGTTGTAGTTTTCTTCTTCTTCTTCTTTGTAGCACTCCTCCTCCTCGAAATCTTGGTCGGTACTATCGTCTATAAATACATACGGAGTACACAATCACCAAACAATACTTAACTAGTCTAATTAGTATTCTAAAACACATGTTTGATGATCTATTATCATCTTAAGCACCACAAGTGTGATTTAATAGTTTCACTCCTTTTAATTTAGAAAAGTAATTTCTACTCATTGAAAATTAACTAAGATTTAATATTCACCACTTAAAATATTGGATCATGTGGACACATGTCATCACCACATATTCTAACATGTGGGAATGTGATTTAAGGGTTGGATCATAATTACTTTGGTTTAAGTTCATTATTTAATGATTTAAAGTGACTAGAAATTCCTATATAGCATTATTTTGGTACTAGTCCAAATTCACTGCATGTAAACATTAATATTATTACATATTCAGATAGGTATGATGAAATGTGATTTTCGAGAGTTGGAATCAACTCAAAACCTATCTTGGTTGATTTTATAAAAATGTTGCAAGTTGCAAATACTTCTGTTTTGTTATTTTTACTAGGAGAGATCTATAACTCTAATTGAATTAAATCCAATGGGCCTGGATAGATTATGTCAATACCTTTCAGGCAAAGTTGGTTTCATGCAATTTGGATTTGTCAAACTCCCAGAATTTATTTTTAAACTAATGGACAGAAATAAGATTAACTCTAATTAGAAAAAACTAGATTTGAATCTCTAACTTGCGCGGGAACTAACTGGGCCGGCCCGGCTACGCACAGTGCACGCAACGGGCTGCCTGACATGCGGGCTCCACCGGTCAGCGGCACAAAAGCACCGAAACGGTATCTAGCATCCTAGGCCGCACGATTAAAAGGGGATCTAACATTGGAGAGTCATCGTCGACGACGGATTACTCCGGCGAGAGTGTGACCTAGACGCGGCGGTGGGGGTTGATTGGGGGTGTACCAGGGCTCCAGCAAGGTCGGTGAGGCGGGCAAACGGGCTGGTAGACGACGGCGAGGCGTGGCGTGGTTGTGGCGGAGCTTGGGGTGCCCTAAATCGCAGGCGCCCTTCTCCTCCTGCTGCGGCGGCTTCAGCTCAAATTCCGGCGAGGCAGAGCTCGAGCGGCGTCGATGATAGGTGGGTGAGGTTAAGTGAGAGGTGGGGAGTGAGAGAGTGTGGAGAAATGACGTTGGGGTGGCCTCTTTATATAGGGTCGACTAAGCGGCAGAGAAGCATGGGCGGTGCTCGCCGGTGACGATGGCAGAACGAGCTAGAGGCGTAGGTGGTGCGCTAGGACGGTGGGCGGTGCCCTGGCGAGTGTCACGGTGGTGCTGGTGCAGTGGTTTGCGGTCGGGGACAGTGAAGAGTGCGGCGTGCACTAAGTCTGTGCCGACGACGAGTTTCATGGCGGCCGGCGACTACGGGGTACGGTCGGTAGATTGGGCATGTCTATTAGCTTGCTAGGCCGGTGGGGATCGCGTAGACGGGCGGCTGGAGCTAGGCGAGGTCTGGCTATGCGGGGACAGGGCGCGCTCTGCGGGCGGCGTCGGCATGGTCGACAGGCTCCGGGCGCGACGGTTCCTGGCTGCTCTGGTCGCTGTCCTTGGGCTGGGGCTGGTTAGACGGTGGAGGTGGACCACGGGCGACGTGCTGGACATGGTGGGCGAGGCTGGCGGCTTTTGTGGCGCGCTGTCGCCGGTGAGGGTGCTCAAGGTGCTCGGCCTTAATGTCCATGACCATTTGGTCGTGTGCACCGGGCTTGGCCGGGCTAGCAAAGGGTAGGGGGTGCACTAGGGGGACAAGGGGACCGAGTTAGGCCCAAATGGTGACCAAGATCACTGCTCACTATAGTGTTTTGAATTTGGCCAGATTTGTGCCTGCCACCTGTTTGATGAAATGGCCGTAAGAGACCAAAATTTGAATTTTGGTTTCAAAATTTTTGAGTGTTCTCCACTGATACTAGGTAGTCTCTGGTTGCAAGGGTTTTGAAAGTGGAGCTCAAATTGATGGTTTTTGAAATAGGGGTGATCTAGGGATATGCATTGAATTCAATTTCACATGCCATTTAAAATAAGTATTTGAATGTTTTTAGCAGATCAAAAGGTGGGCCTTGGTACCTCATTATGTGTACTATCAAGGGATGTAAAGACCTAGAATTATTTCTGTTGAGAAGTGAGTGCTAGGAATAGCCAAAGTAGGCATGAGAGTTAATTTGGCCAAAATGACCATTCCTCCTTTTTAATTGTTTTTTATTTGATTTTCTTTGGGAAAAGTTTGGGAATGAGGTAGATGATGTTTAAATCACCTAAGAAACATTTTACAACAAAAGAATCACAGAACCATGGCAATTCAAATAAATTCCTAAATTAAATGCACATACACATGAATGCTTTCATTTTTACTTTGGAAAAGTTTTTGTTAACCCGAATTTTGATGATTTGGATCTTGATAATCTTGGATTAAAGTTTTGGGATGTTACAAACCTTCCCCCCTTAAACAAAATCTCGTCCCGAGATTTACAAAGAAAACTAGGAACTAAAGAGATCTGGGAACTCTATTCTAATGTAATCTTCGTGGTCCCAAGTGGCTTCCTCCTCGGTATGGTTGCTCCACTGAATCATGAGAAACTTGATGCTCGTGGTCCTAGTGCTTCTATAGGCTTCTTCTATGATACGGATGGGCACTTCCCGATAGGTCAGGTCATTGTTGATTTCTACAGCTTTATGATCCATGTTCTTGAAAACTTCAGTCTTCTCAGGCACTTCCAAGCATTTGCGAAGTAACGAGATATGGAACACATTGTGGATGGCTGACATCTCTTCAGGCAGTTCCAGTTGATACGATACTTCTCCTCGACGGTTCAGAATCTTAAAGGGCCCGATATATCTGGGGGCTAACTTTCCTTTCAAACTAAAGCGTTGAGTTCCTTTTAATGGTGAAACTTTGAGATATACAAAATCTCCGACATTGAAAGTCAGGTCTCTCCTTCTTTTGTCAGCATAACTCTTCTGTCTGGATTGGGCGGTCTTGAGGTGCTCACGGACTTTGTGAACTTTCTCTTCTGCTTCTTTGAGAATGTCGGGGCCAAAGATCTGACTCTCTCCTACTTGCGACCAATTTAAAGGGGTACGACACTTTCTTCCATATAGGAATTCAAAGGGTTCCATCTGCAAACTAGCTTGATAACTATTGTTATATGAGAATTCTGCGAAAGGCAGGCAGTCTTCCCATTTTGATATGTATTCCAACACACAAGCTCTAAGCATATCCTCTAGGATCTGGTTGACTCTCTCAGTCTGTCCATCGGTTTGCGGGTGATACGCGGTACTGAAATTCAACTTGGTTCCTAATCCTTCTTGGACTTTCAGCCAAAACCTTGAGGTAAACTAAGTTCCTCGATCTGATAATTTGGTCTTGGGGGTTCCATGTAGACTAACAATCCTAGCGATGTACAGCTCTGCTAGCTTCGCACTCTGGTAGGTAGTCTTGACAGGTATAAAGTGGGCTACCTTGGACAATCTATCAACTATGACCCAGATTGAGTCATTTCCCCTACTAGAAGTAGGCAAACCGGTGATAAAGTCCATTCTGACGGAATCCCATTTCCATTCCGGAATCTGCAATGGTTGCAACAGTCCTGCAGGTCTCTGATGCTCTGCTTTGACTCTTTGACAGATGTCACACTTGGCGATGTATCTTTCGATTTCTCTCTTCATCTTGTGCCACCAAAATTGCTCTTTCAAATCCTGATACATCTTCGTTCCTCCGGGATGGATAGAATAAAGAGTATCATGAGCTTCCTTTATGATAACCTTCTTCAGCTCCGAATCTGCTGGCACACTGATACGCCTTTGTACCACAGTACACCTTCTTCGTCTTCGGTGAATCCAGGTACCTTTCCTATACGAATGTAACGTTTGATTCCGTTGATACTTACATTCCCCTTCTGGGCTTCCTTGATTTGGCTAATCAAAGTGGGTTGAAGTTCAATGCTAGCTAAGAATCCTTTGCTAACTAATTCAGTCCTGAACTGCTCCAACTCTTCGTACAAACTTGGTTGCTTCTCCTTGATCATGGTGTTTAGCCTACATGGCAATCTGCTAAGAGCATCCGCTACCACATTGGCTTTGCCGGGGTGATAGTGAATGTCAAGGTCATAATCCTTGATTAACTCTATCCATCTCCTTTGCCTCATATTCAGCTCTTTCTGAGTGAAGATATATTTTAAACTCTTGTGATCTGAGTAAATCTCATAGCGATTACCCATGAAATAATGACGCCATGTCTTCAATGCTAGAACAACTGCCGCTAGCTCAAGATCATGTGTCGGATAGTTCTGCTCATGTTGCTTCAGTTGTCGAGACAGATACGCGATGACTTTGCCTTCTTGCATCAATACACATCCTAGACCAATATTGGATGCGTCACAATATACATCAAACGGCTTCTTGATGTGTGGCATGATTAATATTGGGGCTGATATCAATCTCTTCTTCAGCTCCTGAAAACTGGCTTCACATTTGTCTGTCCATTCAAACTTCTTGTCCTTCTTCAACAATTGGGTCATTGGTCGGGCTATGCTCGAGAATCCTTCAACAAACTTGCGGTAGTATCCCACTAATCCGAGAAATGCACGGACTTGGGTTTGAGTGGTTGGGTCTTCCTCCCGCTAATCTTTGATCTTGGCGGGATCAACAGAGACTCCTCCGACAGACACAATATGTCCTAGGAATCCTACTTCCTTCAGCCAAAACTCACACTTGCTGAACTTGGCATATAACGGATGCTCTCTCAGGGTTTCTAGGATGCTTCTCAGATGTTGCTCATGCTCTTCTTCTGACTTGGAGTAGATAAGGATGTCGTCGATAAACACAACTACAAACTTATCTAGGAAATTCATAAAGATCTTATTCATGAGATTCATGAAATAAGCAAGGACATTGGTTAATCCAAAAGACATAACCATATACTCGTATAAACCATAGCGAGTAGTAAAGGCGGTCTTCGGAATATCCGTTGCATGAATCTTAAGTTGGTGATAACCAATCCTAAGATCAATCTTTGAGAATACCTGGGCACTAGTCAACTGATCAAATAGATCCTATATCTTTGGCAAGGGGTACTTGTTCTTGATGGTGACACATTCAACTTTCTGTAGTCTGTGCACAAATGATTGCCTCCATTTTTCTTGTCGACGAATAACACAGGTGATCTCCATGGCGATGCGCTTGGTTGAATCAAGCCTTTATCTAACATGGCATCTAACTTCTTCTTCAGTTCCACTAACTCTGAGGGGTTCATGCTATAGGGTCTCTGGGCTATGGGTCCGGTTCTGGGGATTAGTTCGATAATGAACTCAATATCCCTATCCGGGGGCATACCTAGCAATTCATCTAGGAATACGTCGGGGTATTCACAGACTACTCTGACTTGGTCAATGGTGGGCAGGGCTACACTCTTGTTGCACTTGAATTGACGGGGTAAGGTTTCAGAGATATGCTCTACTGTTACTCTAGAGCTACTGGTCATGGTGATGGCTTTCTTAGCACAGTCTATCAGTCCTTTATGCCTTGACATCCAGTCCATACCTAGTACTACTTCCAAACCTTTGGTTCCAAGTACAATTAGGTTCGCATAAAAATCTATCCCATGTATTCTGATAGGCATAGCTTTGCAAATTTTTCTAGCTTTGGTAGTTGAACCGGGGATTTGAACTATCATGACATGCTTCAGGTTGGTTGGGTGAATCTTACTAGTGCATGCAAATTCTTTGGTGACAAATGAATGCGATGCTCCCGAATCAAACAATACTCTTGCTAAAATTGAGTTGACAGAAAACATACCCAGCACTACATCTGGCGCTTCCTAGCCTTCTTCTGCGTTCATGTGGAAGAGACGGCCGTTGCGGTTGTGAGGGTTCCCTAGGGCAAATCTTCTTCCGGGTTGAACACGACGCTGCTGCTGAGTTGGGGCATTCACATTGGTATTGGCTGCAATCTTGTTGGGACACTCATTGGAGTAGTGACCCTTCACTCCACACTCGAAACAAGTAATCTGGGACTTGTCCTTGACTGCGACAGGCACAGCATTGCTGCCAGTTCGGGGTGCAGTGTTGTTATTGTTGTTGTTGGTCTTGGGAGGTGCACGGTTGAAATTGTTGGCATTGCCGGAGTTATGATTGTTTCCTCTGGACTTCACATTGCCTCCGCTATGGTTGGGGTAGCTTGGGCGAGATGTTGGGGGTCGGTTGTTCCTTGGTGCATATCCCGATGAAGGGTTGGGACGGTACTTCTGGTGACTACTGGATCCTGATTGCTACATCATACAATGTTTTCGGTTGTCGTTGGCCTGATTAATCTTCCCTTCCATTTGGATGGCAGAGTCAACTAGCTCTTCGAGATCCTCGAAACGGATGTTGACGAGGATAGTCTGCATCTCATCATGCAGTCCGTTCAGGAATCTCTCCTTCTTCTTGGCCTCTGTGTTGATCTCATTAGGTGCATACTTGGCAAGTGACAGGAATCTATCACGATACTCCACCACAGTCATTCTTCCTTGCTTCAATTCGCGGAACTCATCTCTCATTATGTTGACTAGAACTTGCGGCACGTGGGTGTGGCTAAACTTGACTTTGAATGCTTCCCATGTCATCACTTGACCATGGTTCATATTACGGATACTATTCCACCAAGCTCTTGCATCTCCGGCCAGATAGTGGGTGGCGAAGAGAACCTTCTCATTTTCATCAACTCTTGCAACTTCTAAGTTGTTTTCCATGGTCTGTAACCAGTCATTTGCATCTAGTGGGTTCTCAGATTGGTTGAAGATTGGGGGATTGGTATTCTGGAAAAAATTCAGCTTGGATCCTTGATGATCCTGATTTCCATGCCCTTGGTTATTGAGAGCCATCTGGGCGATCTGTTGGAGTGTTGCTAAGTTAGCTTGGCGTTCTGCCCTGCTTGCTTCACGGTTTGCGATGAGATTCTGCAAGATCTGCAGCATTGGGTCTTGCGATGAGCTGCTCCCTCCTTGGTTTCCACGAGTCATCTGAAGATTGAGATAGATATAGGGGTAAGAGGGAAATTCTAAGGTTCATGGTTTTGGGGTTTTCAAAGCTAAAACTTTGAGTTAGACTCAGGTTTTTGAACTAACTTCATTTCATTCATGCAAACAAGCACACGGTACAACACACACCACAACAAACGAAGGAAAACAGATGGTTTGAAGAACCATTCTGCAAACTACGATACATTGGGACTGATACATCTTATGCTACGATAGTGCCCTAGTGTAACACCCTCGAATCGGCCCTATGCAGATTTCAGCGCTTCCCGCCAAACCCGCATAGAAACGATTCAAGGACGCCCACTAGGCACTTGTGTGCGGCTGGAAAACGAAGTAATACCATTACACAATAGTTCACGATGGAACCCACAGAACATATATATACAACAACGACTCCATGAGTCAAGAATACAGATATAATATACAAAGATCCAAATCACCTCGAAAAGGATAGAGCGTCTGACTACGGACAAGATAAATGGGGCTAAGAGCCCTGAAGTATAACCAATGGCGTCCATAACCCTGCCCAGGCCAAGCCGGAAGGGTAACCCTGCTAACGATGTCGATCTCAAACCTGATAAAACAAGAGGGGTGCCGACAAAGGGAAAAGGAAAAAGAGGAGCGCCAGTACTGAGGCCAGTACACGGCGAGGCTAGAATTCGGCGGCTCTCGCCTACATAGGTATGGTGGACTGAAGCGGCAGCGCAGCATGCACTAAACAACCTATAGAGACTCGATTAACTGACGGCTATTAGAAAGAGATAAGAAAGACCTACTCGGAACCAACCTTATACCAACACCAATCATACCCATCCTGGTATTCCCCCTCGAGACCAAACGAGGAAGTCAAACCGAGGAACTCACACAGTTGGCAATTTTACTCATTCCATTATAGTTGAAGCTCTTACTAATCAGATATAGATAGCATGAGTCATCCTGATAGCATTAGTAGTGGGCAGTTTTTATTAACCATTCAGTTGTGGTTGCAGTACTTACTAGTCAGACACAATTAGCATGTGACACCCCAAACCCAGCAGTTGTTGGCACTTTTATTTCATTCCATTGGAGTTGCGATACTTACTAGGCAAGTATAACATGACACGATACACCCCAGTTCCACTAGTTGTTGGCACTTTTATTATCCATTCCATTATAGTGAAGCTGCTTACTAGTCACATATTAAGTCAAATTTATAGCACTACTTTAGTTATGCTTGTCTATGATCGAGATATTGTGCTCCAAGTCGTCCATAACCGCGGACACGGCTTTCAGAAAGATTTACCCTGCAGGGGTGCACAAATAGCAACACACACACGATCAACCTCAGAAAAACCAAATCAAAACCCAACGAGGCTTTCACGACAAAGCAATCACAGGATTCATAAAATATTTCAGGGGGCCACCCCACTAAGCTACCCGCAATGAAGTTGGCCGGCTCCGGAACGGACCCAGAGTTTGTGACGACAGCTGCAAACGACTGGGAACCCAAAAGTGTGACTGGGCTTGTCGATACCGCGAAAACGTGGCACGATCCAAAACAGTACAGGTGCTCCATGCACAATCTTAAATAAAGCAGTAAAGCATGACATAAGTACAGGATAGTAATAAAACCCCAAACTAGTTTGTGGCCACAAGAAATAAGAAATGAATCAAGCTCTGGCTAAGGGGATTCATGGTCCCATATGCGGATAGTGCGATAGTCAAGGAACAGGTATCAAGTACTCGGGGTCCTACGGGACACAAGTGAGCGTGGAAAAACCAAATAACATCTATTGCCCACCGATGCCTCTGCATTAGTTATACCAGCAATTTAATAGTTGTATTGAATGTCATGATCATCTCCACCATTAATCATCTGCACCATTTATCATGTGCCAAATTGCCATCAATGGTGGAACGACAACGACGCGAAGCAACACAGAAGCAAGCAACTACGACTCGCAAGGCCAACTATCTATCAAACAACAGGCAATAGGATGTGTCCATGGCAATATAGAGGCTGCAAGGAGTATAAATGGTGCACGGAAACTAAAGCATCGCGACACAGATAGCAATAGATCAATAGGAGGAAATAAAGACTATAAACGCAAAATAGGTAGAAAGGGGGAGAATGCTCGCCTGAGAAACATTGCCGAAGGTTCATATCCGGAGAACTTGTCGATACTCGCATCAACTCATCGGCCTAATCTGCGAAGAAGCAAACACTACAACAAACATCGGATGCACTATTTAATACTACGGCAAAAGATCTGACATGATTATGATATGATGCAGATGCGGTGCAATTTGGCAGTGTTAAGCAGAACTGGGGTCCCGACAATTAATCAATAGGTTCAAGTTATTTAGAAACCCTGCAAATTAAATGTTGTCTTAACAAGACAAAACATGGCATCGGTTCGCTACACAAATTTAAATGGAGTCCGGAATAAGACAAAGGTATCCCGCATAAACACTCCATATTTGATTATGAGGTGAATCGGCATAATGCCCCCAAACCACAGACAGGTATGCATGCATGAACAATTTAATATGCAACAGTAGATAATGTCATGTTATAAAAAATAGGGGCCTAGGGTCACACATCTGGGTTCGGAAGATCTTGGGTTCCGGGGGTTCGGGTCGGGTCTCAGGGTCCGGATCTAGCGGTTCAGTTCGACGGGATCGTTCTCCGACAACGGAAGGAGAGCTTCACATTCTGGGAGGAAGGACTCGGTTTGGCGTCAGGGGGCGCATCGGATTCGTCCTGGTCGGTGTCGATCTTGACGTCGCGAAGATCTTGTCGAGTCTGCGCCATCGAGTCGGTCTTGCCATGCGGGATGAAGAACTTGGCATTCTGCGTCTGCGACCTCGGTGTTCCACGGTGAAGTGCTTGTCGTTTCGGTGACGATCTTGGAGGTCTTCGGATCCGGATCTTGGCGTGGCCTTCAGAGCACCGGGATCGGGCGTCGTCTCCGGGAACGGGTCTAGCGGCGATGAAGAAGATCATGTCGTTCCGTGCCAGGGATCTTCGGATTTCGTCTCGCTTGTCAACAAGGAGGTCTTGTCGCATTAGTCTTGCGTTGATTTATCTTTGGGGTATCATGGCGTTGCACAGAACAGGGCTTGCATTGGTCTTTGACAGCAACATCTCCTCAACATCACCCTATCAACAGATCTGGGGCCGAGACAGGTGTATCACCAACTGCAACCATACGAGGTGCTCGAGATGCACTGAGGCAGGGGACAAAAAAAAGGCTACTGCACAGCAGCGCAAGCAAGGTCAAGGTAGCCTTAGGCCTTGTAGACGATGAAAGACAGGGCTACCGCGGGGTAGGCAGGCTCGGTCGCGGCTGTGGCGAGGTTGTGTCCGCGTGGTAGAGGCGGCCCTCGGCGAGCGGGCGGCTGGGTGTCATGGAGAGAGCCCTGCTGGCGATGGCGGGGAGCTCCTGCAGGTGGGGCCGGCGACGGAGAGGGCGGAGGAGAAGCTCGGGTGGTGGAGGCTCCGAGGCGGTGGCGCTCGATGAAGACGAGGCACGCGGCTGCGGGGCTACGGACCGGAGGACGCGCAGACGCGGGGCGAGGAGAGGAAGACGGGTCCGTGCGGGACGAGGTGGCGGCGGGCGCTGCCTCAGGGAGGAGGGTGCGGGCGCGGCTGCGGAGTTGAGCCGGAGCCGGGAGGAGGGGGTGACCGGGGAGGAGAGCCGCAGCGGCGGTCACGGGGAGGCGCAGAGGGGCCCGGGGACAGAGGTTGCGTGGCGTGGCAGAGGACGGCGGCCAGAGGCGAGGCTAGCGAGACAGAGGCAGAAGCAGGCGACCTTGAGCGCACGGCGGGCGCGACGCTCGGTGCGACAGAGCAGAGGAGGCGACGGCCAGATCTTGGCGACGAGGAGACATTCACGCGGCCACGCGGGATCGGTGACGAGGAGATGGCCGCGACGACGCTGGGCAGCGGGGCTCCAGCGGCGAGGAGCTTGGCGAGGAGCACGATGGCATGGAGCAGAGAAGCACGCAGGGGCGGCTGGCCAGAACGGAGGCGAGCGGCGGAGGTTCCCGGCGAGGTGCTGCAGACGGCGGTAGACAGGTCGAGGGAGAGGACACGCCGGCGGCGGCACCTGGGTCGAAGCAGAGGCGGCCAGATGCGGCGGTGCTCGGGGACACGGCGAGAGGCAACGACGACCAGGGAAGGAGAGGACCGGCGACGACGGACGCGGTCGCATCGCGAGGAGAGGCGAGAGACGTGAGGTATCGGGGTAGGTGGGGGAAAGGGACGGGGTCGTGTTGGTAGTGGGGATCGAGGCCGCGTGGTGGAGCGCATCCAGGTGGGTGGGACGGTCGGGTTGGTGGGGTGGGCGAGGCGTGCGTCATGCACAGAGAGAGGGGGCGTATGCGTCGGGGTGGGCCAGGTCATTGGCGAAGATCCCGAGGTGGGGTGGTTGTCGGCATGGGGTTGGACGTGCTGCGCACGGGCATGTTGGTGCACTGCGGGGCGAGCGGGGCCAACGCGACACTGGGATGCGCGCGTAGACGCGTGTGGTGTGCAGCGCTGCTGTGTATAGGTGAGGGAGTGGGGTGCGCGCGGGCCAGGGGAGTGGTGGTGGCTGGTGGGTGTTTGGTAGAGGGTTTGGGGTAGGTGGGAGATTAGGGTTTATATATGGGGGTAGGTAGAGATTTATTTTAGCGTTTGGAGGCGGCCGGCTGGGCTTTTGGGCCTGGCTGGCTGCCTCCCAAAAATAATATATATTTTATTTATTTATTTAAAAGGCTTTTGTAATCTGTTTTTAGAAAAATAAAATATCCAGAAGATACCGGGGTTTTGGATTTGAATAAAGACAGGGTATTTAGAAAACAAATTCTTTTTGGAAAATAGTTTTAGGCAAAGAAATGCAGGATGACATGACGATGCTCTAATGCAATGTGGCATGATGACATGAGCATGCGGTCATGATGATGCACAGAGACAAAACACAACGATTTTCTAGTAGTGGTTTTACCGGGGTGCTACAATTCAACACCACTAACAATGGATCTCTCCCTCGAGATCCGCTTCATGGTACGGGGAAGCAGGCCGACGATCTGAATCTTCTCGCTTCGTGTAGATCCTCGCGACACCACTAACAAGATTCTTGCTCCATCTTGAAATCGACACCACCAACAAGAGATCGTTGCTCGCGTTCGTCGAGAGAACACTCCGTAGAAACAAAGGCGAAGAAAGAGGTCACAAGGCTACCTCTAACTTCAGTGGAAGGAGTACAATTGCTTGATCCACCGATTCAATGTACAAGACCGAATGATAAGAGTAGTGGTATGGTAGCTACTCCATCCTGCACTCAAAGCATTACTTTGTACATGAACAAAAGAATCGTGCAACCAACTCTCAGAATTTAGACTGAAGATCTTGACAAGCGATGTCCGGAGAACAAAGGAATGATGCAGGCTCTTCATCAGATCTGACGTCGATAATGTCGTCACCTTGGGGACCACCGGAAGATTCAAAAGAAATCATATGAAAAGACATAATGATTAGGTTTCGTGATGGTTCCATTGGCATGAACAACACATGCTCAAGGTATACTCCAACTTCACCAACACTCATCCTTCTCATATGTATTTCAACGATACGAATATCCATCAAGGGACACATACAGATAAAGAGTTCAAGGACCAAAAGATTTGATGAAGGTAACAACAACAAGATGCAGATTGATGATTGTAGCTCCATCGTTATAAAAGGAAGGAAGAGAAACCCTGAAGGTACGACAGAATACCCAACCACGAGAAACCCTGGACTCAAAGAAAAGTTAAGAGAACAGATCCAAAACACGCAGAGGTAAGAGGAGAACAGCAGAGGGATAAGGAGTAAAAGCAGACCTAATCAGATCTATCCAACCGATTTTGCAAAATAGTTTTGACACTCTACTTCGACCGTTAGCTAGGTTATCCTACAGGCTGGCCCAGTGGGGTATCGTAACTGCTGAGCACTGATACCACTCTGTAACACCCTCGAATCGACCCTATGCAGATTTCAGCGCTTCCCGCCAAACCCGCATAGAAACGATTCAAGGACGCCCACTAGGCACTTACGTGCGGGTGGAAAACGAAGTAATACCATTACACAATAGTTCACGATGGAATCCATAGAACATATATATACAACAACGACTCTATGAGTCAAGAATACAGATATAATATACAAAGATCCAAATCACCTCGAAAACGATAGAGCGTCCGACTACGGACAAGATGCAAATGGGGCTAAGAGCCCCGAAGTATAACCAATGGCGTCCATAACCCTGCCCAGGCCAAGCCGGAAGGATAACCCTGCTAACGACGTCGATCTCAAACCTGATAAAACAAGAGGGGTGCCGACAAAGGGAAAGGAAAAAGAGGAGCGTCAGTACTGAGGCCAGTACACGGCGAGGCTAGAATTCGGCGGCTCTCCCCTACATAGGTATGGTGGCCTGAAGCGGCAACGCAGCATGCACTAAACAACCTATAGAGACTCGATTAACTGTCGGCTATTAGAGAGAGATAAGAGAGACCTACTCGTAACCAACCTTATACTAACACCAATCATACCCATCCTGGTATTCCCCCTCGAGACCAAACGAGGAAGTCAAACCGAGGAACTCACACAGTTGGCATTTTTATTCATTCCATTATAGTTGAAGCTCTTACTAATCAGATATAGATAGCATGAGTCATCCTGATAGCATAAGTAGTGGGCAGTTTTAATTAACCATTCAGTTGTGGTTGCAGTACTTACTAGTCAGACACAATTAGCATGTGACACCCCAAACCCAGCAGTTGTTGGCACTTTTATTTCATTCCATTGGAGTTCCAATACTTACTAGGCAAGTATAACATGACACGATACACCCCAGTTCCACCAGTTGTTGGCACTTTTATTATCCATTCCATTGTAGTGAAGCTGCTTACTAGTCACATATTAAGTCAAATTTATAGCACTACTTTAGTTATGCTTGTCTATGATCGAGATATTGTGCTCCAAGTCGTCCATAACCACGGACACGACTTTCAGAAAGATTTACCCTGCAGGGATGCACAAATAGCAACACACACATGATCAACCTCAGAAAAACCAAATCAAAACCCAACGAGGCTTTCACGACAAAGCAATCACAGGATTCATAAAATATTTCAGGGGGCCACCCCACTAAGCTACCCGCAACGAAGTTGGCCAGCTCCGGAACGGACCAAGGGTTTGTGACAACGGTTGTAAACGACTGGGAACCCGAAAGTGTGACTGGGCTTGTCGATTCCGCGAATACGTGGCATGATCCAAAACAGTACAGGTGCTCCACGCACAATCTTAAATAAAGCAGTAAAGCATGACATAAGTACAGGATAGTAATAAAACCCCAAACTAGTTTGTGGCCCCAAGAAATAAGAAATGAATCAAGCTCTGGCTAAGGGGATTCATGGTCCCATATGCGGATAGTGCGATAGTCAAGGAACAGGTATCAAGTACTCAGGTCCTACGGGACACAAGTGAGCGTGGAAAAACCAAATAACATATATTGCCCACCGATGCCTCTGCATTAGTTATACCAGCAATTTAATAGTTGTATGGAATGTCATGATCATCTCCACCATTAAGCATCTCCACCATTTATCATGTGCCAACTTGCCGTCAATGGTGGAACGACAACGACGTGAAGCAACACAGAAGCAAGCAACTACGACTCGCAAGGCCGACTATCTATCAAACAATAGGCAATAGGATGTTTCCATGGCAATATAGAGGCTGCAAGGAGTATAAATGGTGCACGGAAACTAAAGCATCACGAAACAGATAGCAATAGATCAACAGGAGGAAATAAAGACTATAAACGCAAAATAGGTAGAAAGGGGGAGAATGCTCGCCTGAGAAACATTGCCGAAGGTCCATATCCGGAGAACTTGTCGATACTCGCATGAACTCATCGGTCTAATCCGCGAAGAAGCAAACTCTAGAACAAACACTGGATGCGCTATTTAATACTACGGCAAAAGATCCGGCATGATTATGATATGATGCAGATGCGGTGCAATTAGGTAGTGTTAAGCGGAACCGGAGTGTTATTTAGAAACCTAGCAAATTAAATGTTGTCTTAACAAGACAAAACATGGCATCGGTTCGCTACACAAATTTAAATGGAGTCCAGAATAATACAAAGGTATCCCGCATAAACACTCCATATTTAATTATGAGGTGAATCGGCATAATTCCCCCAAACCACATACAGGTATGCATGCATGAACAATTTAATATGCGACAGTTGATAATGTCATATTATAAAAAATAGGGGCTTAGGGTCACACATCTAGGTTCGGAAGATCTTGGGTTCCGGGGGTTCGGGTCGGGTCTCAGGGTCCGGATCTGGGGGTTCGGTTCGACGGGATCATTCTTGGACAACGGAAGGAGAGCTTGGTGTTCCGGGAAGAAGGACTTGGTTTGGCATCAGGGGGCGCATCGGATTCGCCCTGGTCGGTGTCGATCTTGACGTCACGAACATCTTGTCGGGTCCGCGCCATCGAGTCGGTCTTAGCGTGCGGGATGAAGAACTTGACGTTCTGTGTTGGCGACCTCGGTGTTCCGCGGTGAAGTGCTTGTCGTTCCGGTGAAGATCTTGGCAGTCTTCGGATCTTGGTCTTGGCGTGGCCTTCGGAGCACCGGGATCGGGCTTCGTCTCCGGGAACGGGTCTGGCAGCGGTGAAGAAGATCATGTCATTCCGTGCTAGGGATCTTCAGATTCCGTCTCGCTTGTCAACGAGGAGGTCTTGTCACATTAGTCTTGCGTCGATTTATCTTTGGGGTATCATGGCGTTGCACGGAACAGGGCTTGCATTGGTCTTTGACAGCAACATCTCCTCAACATCACCCTATCAATAGATCTGGGATCGAGACGGGAGTATCACCAACTACAACCATACGAGGTGCTCGAGATGCACTAAGGTAGGGGACAAAACAAAAGGCTACTGCACAGCAGCGCAAGCAAGGTCAAGGTAGCCTTAGGGCTCGTAGAGGATGAAAGACAGGGCTACCGCGGGGTAGGCGGGCTCGGTCGCGGCTGCGGCGAGGTTATGTCCGCGAGGTAGAGGCGGCCCTCGGTGAGCGGGCGGCCAGGCGTCGCGGAGAGAGCCCTGCTGGCGACGGCGGGGAGCTCCTGCAGGCGGGGCCGGCGAGCAAGAGGGTGGAGGAGAAGCTCGGGCGGCGGAGGCTCCGAGGCGGTGGCGCTCGACGAAGACGAGGCACGCGGCTACGGGGCTGCGGACCGGAGGACGCGCAGATGCGGGGCGAGGAGAGGAAGACGGGTCCGCGCGGGACGAGGTGGCAGCGGGCACTGCCTCGGGGAGGAGGGCGCGGGCGCGGCGCCGGAGTTGAGCTAGAGCCGGGAGGAGGGGGTGACCGGGGAGGAGAGCCGCAGCGGCGGTCACGGGAAGGCGCAGAGGGGCCCGGGGACAGAGGTTGCGTGGCGCGGCGGAGGACGGCGGCCAGAGGCAAGGCCGGCGAGACGGAGGCAGAAGCAGGCGACCTTGAGCGGACGGCGGGCGCGACGCTCAGTGTGGCAGAGCAGAGGAGGCGATGGCCAGAGCTTGGCGACAAGGAGACGTGGACGCGGCCGCGCGGGATCGGTGACAAGGAGATGGCCACGACGACGCTAGGCAGCGGGGCTCCAGCGGCGAGGAGCTCAGCGAGGAGCACGACGGCATGGAGCAGAGAAGCACGCAGGGGAGGCTAGCCAGAACGGAGGCGAGCGGCGGAGGTTCCCGGCGAGGTGCTGCAGACGGCGGCGGACAGGTCGAGGGAGAGGGCACGCCAGCGGCGGCACCCGGGTCGAAGCAGAGGTGGCCAGATGCGGCGGTGCTCGTGGACACGGCGAGAGGCAACGACGGTCGGGGAAGGAGAGGACCGGCGGCGACGGACGCGGTCGCATCGCGAGGACAGGCGAGAGACGTGAGGTCTCAGGGTAGGTGGGGGAAAGGGACGGGGTCGCGTTGGTAGTGGGGATCGAGGTCGCATGGTGGAGCGCGTCCAGGTGGGTGGGACGGTCGGGTCGGTGGGGTGGGCGAGGCGTGCGTCATGCAAAGAGAGAGGGGGCGTACGCGTCGGGGTGGGCCAGGTCACGGGCGAAGATCCCGAGGTGGGGTGGTCATCGGCACGGGGTGGGATGTGCTGCGCGCGGGCGTGTGAGTGCAGTGCGGGGCGAGCGGGGCCAACGCGAGGCTGGGACGCGCGCGTAGACGCGTGTGGTGTGCAGCGCTGCTGTGTATAGGTGAGGGAGTGGGGTGCGCGCGGGCCAGGGGAGTGGCGGCGGCTGGTGGGTGTCAGGTAGAGGGTTTGGGGTAGGTGGGAGATTATGGTTTAGATATGGGGGTAGGTAGAGATTTATTTTAGGGTTTGGAGGTGGCCGGCTGGGCTTTTGGGCCTGGCTGGCTGCCTCCCAAAAATAATATATATTTTATTTATTTATTTAAAAGGCTTTTGTAATCTGTTTTTAGACAAATAAAATATCCGGAAGATACCGGGGTTTTGGATTTGAATAAAGAGAGGGTATTTAGAAAACTAAGTCTTTTTGGAAAATAGTTTTAGGCAAACAAATGCAGGATGACATGACGATGCTCAAATGCAATGTGGCATGATGACATGAGCATGCGGTCATGATGATGCATAGAGACAAAACACAGCGATTTTCTAGTTGTGGTTTTACCGAGGTGCTACACCTAGTGCATCTACTCATCGTCAATGAAGTCGAAGTCCTCATCGTTAGTGTAGAAGTCCACGGCATCCTCCGCCAGAAAGTCATCATCATTGCTGAGGTAAGAATCCATGTCTCCCTCGATGTCTTCACCCTCATCTTCTTCTTCTTTTGCTACAAGCTGGGTTGCCTGCTCCTTGACTGTCTTCTCGAGGTTGGCCACCTTCTTGCGAAGACGGGTGATGGTGTGATCCTTCTTTGCACGCTGGCAGCAAAGAGACTGGCGATCTCAGACGAGCAGTGCGAAAGTCTGGGCCTTCTGGTCGGCAATGACACGGTTCTGGTTGGCTAACTCTTTGGCATTGTCTAGTTCCTGCTGTCTGTCATGAAGCAAGAAGATCAACATTCCCCACTTGACGCCTCAACTCTAGGTGACTTGGCATCTCCATCGGCATTCCCATGAAGTCACGTCTTGCATAGTGGGCAAAACGGGTTCCTTGGATCTTGTTGACACTGAGGGCACATAGACGTGCGAGAGCTTCATGCATTGCCCTGGCTAATCCATCTAGCCAGTTGTTCTCTCTCACGGAGAACTGAATTCTCCCAGAAGATGGTGCTTCGATGCTTCCTCTAAGATCTGCGTTGGCTAGCCACTATAGGTCTCCTCCTGGAGGTCCTAGAAGTTGAGCTCCAAGAAACTCTGGATGTGGGCGTCCCAGCAACTATGACAGTGAATCCAGATCCCTTTCGAAGATCAGCTGACCTCCATTTCCCAACTGGTAGAACTTGCTGAACTGATAATCCATCTACAAGAATTTAGGATGAGGAAGTTAGTGAAGTGATCAAGTGTGTCAAATTTTTAAGTGGTAATGTAAGAATTTTGGGGAACATGAATTTTTGAGAAAGAATGAATCCACAAGGATAAGAGAGGAGATAGTTTTTCATAAATACTCACTTTGGTTTTGAAACTAAGTTTTTGTTTAGACGTCCATTCTAACTAGGGTCTCCTATGGTCAGGATGGCTCTGATACCAACTTGTCAACACCTGGATTTTTAATCCTAGATGCCCGTTATGCCATACCTCGCAATCCTAGGATTACCATTTTTGCGAGACATAACGCATTGGATGTCACAGTACATCATCCATTACAAACCATACATAAGGTCTTACACAAATAAGGATCTCATGACACTCTGTAGAGGTGGTACACTTTCACCACAAGATTCGATACATCTGTCAGGGATAACCCTGAATCATCATACTTAGTATGCAGATAATCAAACATAACCTTCCCTTTACACACCCTAGTATAAGCACCTCTCCTATGAGCATGGCCTCCCAACCATGACCATCAGTCATCTTGGGCACTGCATAGGTGGACAACATTGAGAAGCCTCAGCTCAGACCTCTCCCGCGAGGGAACTAATACTAATGCATATAAATTTCCAACTAAGCCTTACCCAATTCAGGTAGTGTGGTTGTACGGTAAATTTGGAATGGTACCGCATCCAAATCCAACCATCAGTTTTATAAAAGGGCTAAGGCTCATGCCTCAACATTTTCATCATCATAAACCATTTGTGTTTCTCAACACATGTCAAAACATTTCAATAGAATGACTCATCATTCCAAGGTTTTCATAACTCATTTTCAACAAGTGTTCCCATCTAAATTGACTCAAGTTTTTATCTACTCTAAACTACTAAGTTAAGAGTGTTCACTAAGATGGAAAATATGGTTTCAATCTCATGCCATAGAATGACATCTAAAGGGTTCTAGATAGGTCAAGTTTTATACTCTTTATGCTACCTTCAAAAACAAGTAAAGAACTTTGGGTAAAGTAAGGGAAGTAAAACTTGTAACTAAGACTTGGGGTAACTAATAGTCAAAGGAGTGTGATCAAAGCATGCCTAAAGCATCTTTGCTAAACCATCTAGTTTGATCCTAGCATGCTAAGCATTAAACTTGCAAGTGTTAGCTTGCATTGTTAATGGTGGCTTGCCTTGTGAAGTGCAGTGGTTGAAGATTTCTTCTTCTTGGTAGCACTCCTCCTCCTTGAAATCTTGGTCGGTACTATCGTCTATAAATACATACGGAGTACACAATCACCAAACAATACTTAACTAGTCTAATTAGTATTCTAAAACACACGTTTGATGATCTATTATCATCTTAAGCACCACAAGTTTGATTTAATAGTTTCACTCCTTTTAATTTAGAAAAGTAATTTCTACTCATTGAAAATTAACTAAGATTTAATATTCACCACTTAACATATTGGATCATGTGGACACATGTCATCACCACATATTCTAACATGTGGGAATGTGATTTAAGGGTTGGATCATAATTACTTTGGTTTAAGTTCATTATTTAATGATTTAAAGTGGCTAGAAATGCCTATATTGCATTATTTCGGTACTAGTCGAAATTCACTGCATGTAAACATTAATATTATTACATATTCAGATAGGTATGATGAAATGTGATTTTTGAGAGTTGGAATCAACTCAAAACCTATCTTGGTTGATTTTATAAAAATGTTGCAAGTTGCGAATACTTCTGTTTGTTATTTTTACTAGGAGAGATCTATAACTCTAATTGAATTAAATCCAACGGGCTTGGATAGATCATTTCAATACCTTTTAGGCAAAATTGGTTTCATGCAATTTGGATTTGTCAAACTCCCAGAATATATTTTTAAACTAGTGGACGGAAATAAGATTAACTCTAAATAGAAAAAACTAGATTTGAATCTCTAACTTGCGCGGGAACTAACTGGGCCGGCCCAGCTACGCACAGTGCATGCAACGGCTGCCTGACATGCAGGCTCCACTGGTCAGTGGCACAAAAACACCGAAACGATATCTAGCATCCTAGGCCGCACGATTAAAAGGGGATCTAACGGTGGAGAGTCATCGTCGATGACGGATTACTCTGGCGAGAGTCTAACCTAGACGCAGCGGTGGGGGTCGATTGGGGGCGTACCAGGGCTCCAGCAAGGTCGGTGAGGCGGGCAAACGGGCTGGTAGATGATAGCGAGGCAAGGCGCGGTTGCGGCGGAGCTTGGGGTGCCCTAAATCGCAGGCGCCCTTCTCCTCCTGCTGCGGTGGCTTCGGCTCCAATTCCGGCGAGGCAGAGCTCCAGCGGCGTCGGTGATAGGTGGGTGAGGTTCAGTGAGAGGTGGGGAGTGAGTGAGTGTGGAGAAATGAGGCTGGGGTGGCCTCTTTATATAGGGTCGACTGAGCGGCAGAGAAGCGTGGGCGGTGCTCGTCGGTAACGACGGCACAGCGAGCTAGAGGCGTGGATGGTGTGCTAGGACGGTGGGCGGTGCCCTGGCGAGTGTCACGGTGGTGTTGGTGCAGTGGTTTGCGGTCGGGGACAGTGAAGAGCGCGGCCTGCACTAAGTCTCTACCGACGGCGAGTTTCATGGCGGCCGGCGACTACGGGGTACGGTTGGGGGATTGGGCATGTCTCTTAGCTTGCTAGGCCGGTGGGGATCGCGTAGACGGGCGGCTGGTGCTAGGCAAGGTCTGGCTACGTGGGGACAGGGCACGCTCTGCGGGCGACGTCGGCATGGTCGACAGGCTCCGGGCACGGTGGTTCCTGGCCGTTCTGGTCGCTGTCCTTGGGCTGGGGCTGGTTGGACGGTGGAGGTGGACCACAGGCGACGTGCTGGACATGGAGGGCGAGGCTAGCGGCTGCTGTGGCGCGCTGTCGCCGGTGAGGGTGCTCAAGGTGCTCGGCCTTAATGGCCATGACCATTTGGTCGTGTGCACAGGGCTTGGTCGTGCTAGCAAAGGGTAGGGGATGCCCTGGGGGGGCCAAGGGGACCGAGTTAGGTCCAAATGGTGACCAAGATCACTGCTCACTATAGTGTTTTGAATTTGGCCAGATTTGTGCCTGCCACCTGTTTGATGAAATGGCTGCAAGAGACCAAAGTTTGAATTTTGGTTTCAAAATTTTTGAGTGTTCTCCAATGATACTAGGTAGTCTCTGGTTGCAAAGGTTTTGAAAGTGGAGCTCAAATTGATGGTTTTTGAAACAGGGGTGATCTAGGCATCTGCATTGAATTCAATTTTCACATGCCATTTAAAATAAGTATTTGAATGTTTTTAGCAGATCAAAAGGTGGGCCTTGGTACCTCATTATGTGTACTATCAAGGGGTGTAAAGACCTAGAATTATTTCTGTTGAGAAGTGAGTGCTAGGAATAGCCAAAGTAGGCATGAGAGTTAATTTGGCCAAAATGACCATTCCTCCTTTTGTTTTTTATTTGATTTTCTTTGGGAAAAGTTTGGGAATGAGGTAGATGATGTTTAAATCACCTAAGAAACAATTTACAACCAAAGAATCACAGAACCATGGCAATTCAAATCAATTCCTAAATTAAATGCACATACAAATGAATGCTTTCATTTTTACTTTGGAAAAGTTTTTTTAACCCTAATTTTGATGATTTGGATCTTGATAAGCTTGGATTAAAGTTTTGGGATGTTACAGTTAGCTATCTTGCGGGAAAGATGCAGTCTTTCCCCCTTAGGATTTGTCTTGGGTAGGTCGGAGAGTCACACTAGGGGACTTTCTTAAGAGGGCGACCAAAGACGGATCTTAAGGTAGCGGACATCAACTTAAGAGAGGGTAGCATCACAGGTGGCGTTCCATGGGGAGGGGATAGGGCTAGTTAAAACAGGCTACACTAGCTGCCGTTCGGGAGTCCTGGAGTGGGTTAAGGGGCCTCTCTCTTGGTCTTTAGTTCCACGGGGCGCTGTCATCTAGGAAGACCTGGGACATCTTCAGTCTTGAGCTGCGCAGAAGTGAGCGGTAGGGTGACCATCTTTTCTGAGGGAGGGGACCTTGGATGTCGTCGAGCTTCTCTTTCACGGAAGTCTTGCCGGGCTTACCCTCGGGGCATTCTCTGCTGAAGTGACTGGGTAGTCCACAAGTGAAGCAGAGGTTCTTCTTCCGTCGTAGCCGAGTTGGCGATGCTTCTAGGCTAACCTCAGGAGGTTGATGGGCCTTGCCAATGAGGGGATACATTGGGCATTTGATAGGGACATGGTCTTGGCCTTCGCAGAGGAAACAAGTGATAAGTCAAGTTGGGAAAACTTTTTGGGAATGGGGTTCTCCGCAGGTGGGGCAGTGGCTGGAACATCTGTTGGCTTGGTGTGCTTCGTCTCCGCAGCGACTACATGCCTTCTTCGAGCTTCCAGTCTTCATGGCCATCTTGGGGGAGATCTTATTGGTGGCAGACGATGCGTGTTTGGTCTGATGCAACGACTTGGGTAAAACATGCAAAAAGGAACATTTCAAGCAAGCATAGCAATCAAGGAAGTCCTTACATACCAACCAAATCTGCACCCGAAGGTGCTAACAGTACTTAGGCATTACAAAACGCGTTCAGGGACGATACATGACTCTACCCTATTGCTAGGTGGGGCGAGTACAGCGACGTGGGTGATTACTCGGAGGGTGCCTCTATGGAGTCGGGGCTAGCTTCGAGCAGATCAGTGGAGATTTCCTGCGCCTTATTGAGGGGCTTGAACCTACGGAGGTACTGACTGGCGGTGGTGCACTTCCTGCTTTTCTTGGGGGTGGCTTCTCCCGAGGTTCCTTCAGTTGTAGTTGCTAGTGCTTGATTCCTTTCCAGGGTTTCCATAGCTTCCTTACGGTTGAGGATGGCTTGCAGGCGACGGAGCTCCATCTGGGAGTGGCGGTATTCATCAATGACTGCTGTTAATGCCTCATTGCTAGAGTAGCTGTAATGGGTCTGAAAGGAGAGAGCAGGATACGCCAGGCTGGGGTCTTGAGTTCCTCCCGTGCAGTCGACATTTCCCTTCATGGGGAGGTAGAAGGTTGTGGGTTGTCTCATCTCTGGGAGGGAGCTACAGATGCGCATCAAAGCTTCTCTGGCTACCAATTCAATAGCCAGTATGAGACTAGGCATCCGGGGTCCGGTGGAGTAGATAGGGCTTCCATTGTTTCCTGGCTTGGCTAGTATGACAATTTGTCCCACATAATCTCCTGATTCCAGTCCCTTGTGGAGAGTGTAGATAGGTCTCTGCTGGTAACCGCACAGTTGCAACGAGTCCCATAGGATTTGGGGAAATCCAATCTTCAGCCACTCTTCATCAATAGGCTCCATCTACATAAGGGTTTAGGGTCAGGTTGAGTTGGTGACAGGTGTGCAGGATTCTAAACTTAGAAAACCATATTAATTTAAGTAGTTTTTCGAAATAGAGGGGGAGAAGACATAAGAACTTTTGCAAATAGTCGTCTTTTCCCTTGTCTTTTAGGAGATAGGTTTGTCGTTTCCTGTCTAGCGTCCATGCTATCTAAGGTCTCCTACAGTCAGGATGGCTCTGATACCAAGTCTGCGGGACCCCCAGATTACTCATTTGAGAATCCCTGTTATGCATACTTCCACGTTCCCATGATCAGTGAGCCGTGGAACATAACCGACAGGTATCATTACAATCATCCGAAACATAACGAAAGTACAAGACTTACATAATTTCCATTATGGCTACATCAACTTAGCAGCGGAACATCACCAAGCGTAGAGCCCAATAGTGCCTTAACCTACAGGCAACTGACTGGGAAGACGGCCTAGCTCGTTGGACGTCACCTTATTCACCTGAAAATCTAGCCAAGTAAATAGCCAAGGACACAGCCGTGAGTACTTTGAATGTACTCGCAAACCACCAAGATAAGTGATCAAAGGAAATGCAATTTTGGCTGTGGCGAGATAGCTCTATCTGGGGTTGCTTTTGAAAATCCTAGACTAACTTTGAAGTTGTGGCATCTCCATATCTTTGTTGAAAAAGAGTTTTGAAAACATGCTCCTGTTTTACAAACCAAGACATCTCCATATCTTTGTTGAAAAAGAGTTTTGAAAACATGCTCCTGTTTTACAAACCAAGACATCTCCATGTCTTTGTTGAAAAAAAGTTTTGAAAACCGCTTTGTAGTTGAAAACCCATTTTAAACATCTCCAACACCTCGGGTCAAAACAAAGCCTTCGAACTCGGGTTCCCCCAGAACCGTCATCCTCAAAGTACTTGTTTCCCAAACAAGCACAGTTTGGGTACTCCTAGCCAACACCTTTACAACTGTCCTTGACCGTGGACACGCCTATTCGAATAGGTTATACTCTACAGAGTTTGCACACTTTACCACAAGAATCAATACATCCACCAGGATACAACCACGGCCCACTACCACTGTAGATGGGGGTCCGGATAATCAAACCTAACTTTTTGCTTGTCTACACTAGCAAAGGCATGTTTTTCCTCTTGGGTTTGTTCTCCCCGGCAACGAGTATGTGGCTCCCAGCCATAGTCCTTCCTTCCGTACACGCGCATACCCAAGCCACAACTTGGCGTATACCTTAAATCTGGAGAATCCACTTCCTTCCGTACTACCTAAGTCATACCGTCCGTGGGAGACCCAATTGTTGCACCGGCCTCCTGCTAGGTCAGGCTCACTCTTGCCGAACCAAGCGACAGGCTTCAGATCAGTGATCTGGGACGCCTGCCCGGTCTTCCCGGGATTTATCCCTATAAGCATGGTAGAAGTGCCTCGGCTAATGCGGAAAAACTACAGGTTAAGCCCCAGCAACCTGGGGTAATGTGGTTGCGCGGTAAAAAAAATTGTTCCAGTAAAGGCGTAGAACATCCCATCACAATCTCCTTTATCCTCTTCACCGTTTCTTTTGTTAAAGCTTCCACTGGGAACGATGCCTCTTCCCAGGGTTTTACAAAGCCGTTTTTCAAACATTTGTAGTGGGGAAAATCCCAAAAATAGTTTATTTTCTCAAGACCGGAGTTTCCAAGGAGTTAGGATGCTAACCATCGTACTCTCAGTCTAAAGGGGATAAATGATGGGTTCATCGGGGTGTTGCCTTGAAGGGCGCAAGTCATAACTTGGAGGAGCCAAGTTACTACCGTAGTATTTGGAAAACAAGGCATGCAGGTAGATAATGCACTTTATAAAGAGGATATACAACAGGTAAAAGGGAGTAGGACATATATAGGAGTTCAGGAATGGTGGCTTGCCTGCGATCAGCAATAAGTCCCTAGACTTCTTCAGATGACCAAGAATACCCAATAACAATAATAAGAAAACCCGTTCTTCTTGTCGTCAGACGCTCACACTATCGTCGTCATCGGGTACACATGCAAGCAGACAATACCCCAATCAATACAAGGCATACAAACATCAAACCATACAGCAAACAAACATGAAAATTACTACTAGACTTGGGAGGGTTTTGGAGGAGTGGGATTCAAAGGGTGTAATTTACAAGATTGCCATTGGGTGTTTTCTATTTGGAAGATAGTTGTCTAGGATGGATACCAAGTACTTGTGTTAGGGTTCTGAGGCCAGTAGGATATCAATGTGCAAAAGTGATATCCTCTGATAGATCTTGACAAGACAAAACCATCACAAGTGGTTTCACTAGATTATCAATTTCCTAGAATTAGATATGCCTTTTAAGGTGGGATAAACTCTAGTTTAAGGAATTAATTCACCAGAATAGTTCTATAGCTCCTAAAATTATTTACTTGGATGGTTTGGTAGTACTTGCTGTACTGAACCACCTAGAGTTGGAATCAAGTCAAAACAATTATCAGAATACCCTCACAAAATTCCCAAAGGCAGTTCTGTATGATTTTTATTTTATTTACCAGATTAATTCTAAAAAGGATAAAAAGTTGGTTCCAAGGGCATGTGATAGGTATTTAAAATACCTTTCTGTAGAAATTGATTTCACTCTGTTTGGAGTTGTCAAACTCCAGTAGTGATTTATTTAGTGAAAATACCCATCACATAGGTATTTAATTCACTAAAATACAACCAGAGCTCAATAAATTCTGAGCTGCTAGGATTTGGTGTATATGGGTTATGGTGTGTACTGGGAGGTGTAATCAGGTCAAATCCACACTTGGTTAGACCTGGGGAATTTAAATATGACAGAAAGTAGCTGTTTTTGTTATTTTTGCTATAGGCACAGTATTGTTCAACTGGGCATGGGACCTAGGCTGGTTGATAGGTATTGCAAATACTTTCCAGAGGGCCTTTGGTCCATCTCAAATGGAGATGTGGAACTTTCTGTGGATTTTAAATAGGGTTCTAGACACATATTAGGAGAATAATTACTAGGCAATATTGGAAATTATTTTGACCATGGGGTTGCCTCTGCATGTTTGGGAAAACATCAGAGAACCACCAGAGAATTAGATCTAGGCATTTGGAGTTCATTTACCATTTTATTTGGATTTAAACCTAGCAGGTAATTTTTGGAACTAGAAATAGAGAAAAAGGAACTGGGTGGCTGGGCTGGATCTGACTGGGAAGTGGGCCGCAGGGGCAGATTCGGCCCACGGCAGAGGAGCGCGACGCGCGGGAGGGGGCGGTTCAAACCTGACGAGCGGGGCCCGCTGTCAGTGAGCAAGAGCGCCGAAGCGGTATAGGACGACATCGGCCGTTGGATCAAGTCGCGATGCACGACGCTCAGTCGTCGTCTACGCGACAGAAGGTGGCTGGCGACGGGAACCCTAGGCGGAGCGGGGTGGAGCGGGGAGGATACCTGCGGGCTCGAGGGAGGTCGAGGAGGCGGCAGGACGACGCGGTGGTCGACGACGGGCCGAAAGAGGGGCGACACGAGGGGATCTAACGCTGGGAGGTCGCTCGTGCGACGGCGGCCGAGGAGGATCTCATAGGTGTTCACCGGCGGGGACAGAGGAGTTGGTCCTGGACAAAAAGGAGAGCACCGTCAGGTAGAGGAGGAGGAGGAGGAGAACTCCTGGGCTGACATGCAGAAGAAATGGAGCAGATGGGAGAGGGTCTTGCTCAATTTTTGAGAGGAGGCCGAGAGCTCCTCTCCTTCTTCCTTCGGACAGCACAGCGCAGGGGAGGGGGTGTGGTTCTCGGGGGAGGCAGGTGAGAGTGAGAGGGGGCAAATGAGGGCAGGGAGCTGGCTGGGGGAGTGCTGCTAGCTTTATACAAAGGGGAGGGGACTAGATGGGGTAAATTACCCTTTATGACAAGGGGGTGAGCAATGCAGGCCAGGGATTGGTCCAGGGGGGTGGAGAGGTTTATTGTTGGTATTTGGGTCGTGCTGACCTGGGGGAGGGGTGGTGGCATCAGGGGTAAATAATGGGGGACAAAGGTTGTAAGATATTTGTGTTGTCTCTCTCTCTTAAGGGCAAGATTGGAAATGCAAATGTGGTGCTACAGGGCTGGTCGACCAAGGATGTGCCATGGTGCTGAGGAGAGTCTTTGAGCAAGCTTGGATGAAAGTTGGAAGTGAGTTGGCTAGTGGTTTGCTTAGTTGGCAATTATTGATCTAGTAGATGGTTTTGAAGGAAGCCCAAATATTTGCATTGGACCAGAGGACAAAATGGTACTGGCAGTTAGATAAGGTAAAGGTAGACTCCTAGGATTTATTTGGGATTTTTATATGGAGTTTAAGTCCACTTAAATCCACTTACTCAAAAAGGACAGAAGTGATTTCTAGAGGATCACTTGATAAATTTACATTGGGCAGAGGTGGATTTTGATGTGGAAGGGTCCCAAATGTGGAGGGAGTTTTGGAGATTTAGACTATTTAAGGAATTAAATAGCTTTAGGGCCATAATAATTATGGATAATTATTGAGAAATAATGAGTATCAAAGTAGATGAGATAGACAAGGTGTAGCAAGCATTTGCAACCGTGTGGAAAGGAAATCCAACTAGAAAAGGATGGACAACAAGGAGTTGATGATCTAGGGTGGTGTTATATTTATACCACCTAAACATGCTTGCATCTTGGAGCTGAGAGCTCACCTTGGAGCAAGGGATAGATGGTTGAGTAGGCCAAGTCATGTAGATGATCATGGCAGGAGAAGTTTGAATTAAAAGCATTTGAGGTGGTCAAGATAAGATGGCAAACTTTGTTGAAATTAAAGCTGCCAGGCAGAAAGTGTCATGATGCCTTCTAAACCATGTGGGTTTAATAAGCACAGAGCTCCACTTGGGACAAGTGAAGTGGGTTATGGTAGACATCAATGCGTAGAACACAACCATGTAGGGATTTAGTCCATAGAAGGTTGTATGAGGTTGTGAGCTTCTACCAAAGTAGGCATGATGACTAGTTTTGTAGGAAATGTTATTTTCTTGTCTACAAAACCATCATGGACAAGTGGGTGGGAGGAGGATCTAACCAGGGGAAAATGTGGGCCTTGGTAGTCCTAGGATGGTTAACAAGATGGTTCATGTGCATTTCCAAAAATGCACATGGTTTTAGAAAAGGAGGCATTCCAAAAGGTGATACTGAAATTGTTTCCAGACTTAGTCAAAATTGGCAGTTTTGAGTATTTTGACTTGAGTAAGGGAGGGAATGTCCTTGGAGGAGTTGCAAGGTATCATAGCTTTAACAAGTGGGTGATATGGATGGGTAGAGTGAGTATAAGGGATCCTTTCTTGATATTGGTCTTCAAGGACTTGGAAACATCTAGGATAGAAGTCCTCAGAATGGATCTGATTAAGGGTTTTAGATGATCACCTAGTGGCTAGGGATCACAACAGGGTTTGCTTCCTTGCTTAGGGATTGATGATTGGGAAACATCTTGATCCTAGGGATGAGCTCCTAGAGTGGCTCATACTACTTCCTAAGCATACAAGTCAATCATCAGATCAAAGCAACTCATCAGACAGCAGATCAAGGCAACTCATCTTATACTAAGCATAACCACTAAAGAGGTTACCATCAAGCCTAGCTTGGGGTAAGGTTGGGGGCATTTTGAAGAGGTTGAGTTTTGAACAAGGTGAGGGTTCTTGGTATCTCTACCAAGAGTAGAATTCAAATGCTTTGAACAAGAGTTTGAGAAAGCTAGGGGTAAGATTAGTTGAGTGTTCTATCTTGAAAACATAAGGAGATTGTATTATATATCTCTCCATAGTTTGGTAAATGGAACCTACCCAAATAGTTTTGGTCACATAGGCATCTTGGCTCATATTTTTAAATGCCAGAACGTTTGAGAATATGTAAAGTAAGCCAAGATAGTTTTGGTAAATAGCTTTTGTCAACTGAGGTTGAGGTAAGGAGTATCCTAAGATACACTTCATAGGCACAGGTGCAAACAAACAACAAACAAGCACTGCACTAGAGCACAAGAAAAAGTTTTTGTTCCCCCTGATTTTTGCATTCTGGACAACTAATCAGGGTTGCTGAAATTGGGATGTTACACAATCCCTACCATCCCCATAGCCTACAGCGGGAGATTACTCACTCATATATGGGGGAAACATGGATGGACGATAGAGAAGCGATGGTGATGATGATGACGATGATCTCCTCCAATTCCCCATCCCGGCAGGGTGCTAGAACGGAGTTTCTGGTTCCGAATCGCGGAATCTAGTGGTGGCGGCGTAGCAGAACTCTTTCTGGAAAAACATCGAACCCCACTGGGTTTTTAGGTTAGGAGGCAACTTATAGGCGAAGAGGGAGGCCGAGGGGGTGCCTGGGGTGGCCAGACCACCCCCTGGCGCAGCCATTCCTAGCCCGCGCGGCCAGGTGGTGTGGCAGGGCCCCAGCCCGTCTCTGTCTCGTATTCTGGCTCATGGTGTCCCTCGGTGAATAACTGACTTTGGCTTTTGTCCCGTCCAATTCCGAGAATATTCATTTTCTAACTTTCCTGGAACCAAAAACAGCAAATAACAGGCAGCTGGCACTGTGGCTCTTGTTAATAGGTTAGTCCAAAAAATCATATGAAAAGTACTCCAAAGTGTGGACAAAACATAAGAAGGTAGATAAAACCAAGCATGGAACATCAAAAATTATGGATACATTTGCAACGTATCAGCTACTGACATGAGTATGATTCCTCGGATGCTCGTTATTCGCTACCCTACGTTGGGTAAAAGGCCTACGGTCCACAAGGATTCCAGATAAACGGCCCAAGGAAGCAACTGATAGAGACTTTTATTGTATTAGAAAAGAAACTATGAACCGACATTATGTTAGTATTGTAATAGCGCGTGTATGAAACCTATCCGCATACAGCTTTGAGACCTGGCCTATTATATATAGGGCGGGAAAAGCCCAAGCGAGGGTACCGAAATCTAGAGGACAACTTGTAATAGTGTGTTCCCCAATATTCAGGCGACTCTGTTTTCATTGTTCCCTGACATTCGACGAAATCCCCAGCATTCTCTTTTCCGCGAAACCCTAAGTCCCTCACCATGGGCATTGCCGAGGTGACCCCTCGTCACCTAGTGTACTATTTCTTAGACTGTGAGGCCATATCAATCACTATTACCCGAGGGTACTTTGATAGCATCAAACATCAATCGGTGACATGGTGATCATAAAGGTGTGTTCAAGTATTTGGAGGAACAGTTGAGGAAATATGTTTCAAGAGCAGTATTTGTCCATCCGTGTGACGGAAAAGAAACTAGAGGGCCCACTCGGAGAAGTTATATCTAATAGTTATGCAGCGTGTGATTTGATCACGGGGATATCACTTGTCGGAACGATTCAAGTAGCATTTGTTGGTAACGAGATTGAACATCACACGGTGATGTCATTGATCAGATCTCGGACAATGCAAGTATCGAGAGACAAAGAGAATATGGCACGACGTTCATGGTTCAAATGATGAAAGATTTCGTGGAATGCAACGGGGTCACATGTCCATCCAGGTCCCTCTGTTGATCATTGGTGTGGGAGGGTCCTGACCATTTCTGGACTGTTCCCGAACCATGGGGTATCAAGCGCAAGGGCTTGATGATGCTCAAAGAGTGTTTTTAGGATCGACAGAATCACCGAAGAAAAGCGAAGAGAGAAAACCAGAAGGGTTTCGGTAAGTCCGGAGGATGTACAGAATGAGAGGGAATGAGTTTCACAGCAATGGGGATTGAATAATATGTAAGAGAATGTTAAATATTGATTTAATCATTCAATTATGTTTATTCAATAAAAGAAAAATAATTAAAAAGGGTCAAATGCCTAATTGGGCCAAATCCGAAGGGAAAAGGGCCCGTGAGGAAAAGACCGAAGGGAGGAAAGACGAAGGGATGGCCGGCTAAGCCAAGGCACCCCGCATGGAGCCCACTTGGGCCCTAGCCAGCGGCGGACAGCCCCCCCCCCCTCTCTCCCCTCTCCCTTGTTTAATCACATATGGCTAAGCTAGTTGGCTATGGGGAGTTTTCCCCTATATAAAGAGAGGTATTTTCAAAAATTAAATACACAATAATCAATAAAAGGCTCCATCTATCTTGGGGAGGCCTCTAATTAATTTTCTCTCTCTCTCTTGTGATCATGGTCCCAAGTCCGAATCGCGCGAGCAGGAGTCTTCTTCACCTGGAGCACCGTCGCGCTGCGCGATTCATATCTAGGAGCTCTAGTTACGCAATTGATGTTGGATCGGAGGAGCGGGAGTCATCGCCAGGCACCGGATGTGTGTAACTCCCTGCGAGGTGCAACACTTGGGGCACCAGGAGTTGTTGGCACCACAAGAGCTGTCAGGACTTCAACACGACCTTGAGGTCGGTTTCAGTTCGTCTACATCAACCACGCTCTCCCGAGTGTTGACAACGCTTTTCGGTCTTTAAGGGTAAGTTCGCGAAAATCTCCTCCCGTTAGTGCATTAGTAATAGATAGGTCCTGGCAACTGGGGTTCTGGGCGTAGGGTAAAATTTATTGTTTTCATACGCGAACCCCTACAAGGCTATACTATGTTTATTCTTAATTCTAGATTGCATCAAGTTTTGCCTTTCTATAGGAGTGTAAGTGAGATGTGTTGCATCATCTTTATATTAGGACATGAAATCAAACATATAATAAAGTTCCAAGTGATAATTCATCCATAAGTAGTTTTTATGTTCATTGCACCTAATGAGAGAGTAGTCAAGTGAACCCATGAAACCATGTCCACTTTTTATTATAAGAAACACCATTTACATACATTTATTGCATTTTATATTTTCTGCATTAATTAAATCCGAAAATACAAAAATATATTTACTACTTGCACAAACAAACAAACAACCAAAAAGAACTTTGCTTTATTGCTTTTACTTACTGTCTAGTTATAGATTGTTTACTTTTATTTATTTATAGTTTTTATTCAGTTTTACTAATACAAAACCCTAGGCTTGATAACCACATGGTGAAGTTGGGGACAAAAGGTAAATACATTGTTTTATAGGTTGCTTGAATAAGACAAGAAAAAAGTTTCTAGATATAAACCCTTGAGTCAACCTCATGGGAAAAAGACGATTTCTACAACACTCTGTACTTGGAATCCCAATGATTTGGTACACACATAATTGTTTCCATCACTCACCGGTGGTAGGCCACATAAGTCAGCGAGACAATCCTGACCTTTGAACGCGAGGCTAGACCAGTAACCCGCTGTAAATTTTATATATAATGCACGTCGCACTAGTATACGCCTATATTCATCTATTGTAGCATTAAAATGCACCAGCCTCCACGTCCACATAACACGACACCATTATGTGCTGATATCGAGTCTGCCATGGCGTACACGTGGTTGCCGCATAAAAATGTTGTTGGGAATGCTCATTCGCCGGGTAAAAAATTACAAGTACTTTTCTCTTGTACCCTCCAAGAAAGTACCGTGCATGGGGTATTTTTGTAGTAATGGTGGGCAGTAGAATTATGGTTAAAATACATAATGAGAAATCATGCGATGGATATTCCATTGTACCACCCTAGGAATTAAACAATAACTGTAGTTAGTCAATCCAAAGCGTCGTATAAACCGTGCCAACCATAGATCTTCGTATGGAACAAGTGAGTCAGAAGTATCTTCTTTATTTTGTATATCTTCGGACGGCTAGGTCGGATTGTATTCCCGACCAGGAATGGTTGCGGGTGGATCCCATAATGTCCCATCGTGTGCTACAAGGTGACAACTTTAGTGTCTCAGAAGGGATGGCGACTAATACTAGACGTTGACTGGGTTCTTTGCAAAAGGTAGATTTCGTAATGGTGTCCTTCTCGTAATGACTTAGCTATACTTGGTAACCAGCCTCGTAGCTAAGGAAGTGTGATTAAGGCCAATAAGTCCAAGGATAATTGTGAAAAAAGTAACGCACCACTACAGAGTGTATGAAACGTGACATGTTACTTCCTATAATGGGAAAGGATTGAAAGGAATTTCGCGAAGTTCTAACAAGCCTCTAAGACTATTGGATATTTTTTCAAAAACTAAAACTCACCTTTTCAAGAAAACGATTTTCAAAATAGTCATTAACCTAGGATATTTGATCCACGGCTGTAGATAGAGCATCACACAACCACCTATATAAAATTTGTTGAGTACGTTGTACTCATTCTATCTTCTTAGAACCATTGTTTAGACATTGAGAATTACGATGACAAGACTATTGAGATACTTGAAGACAATGACAAAATCTACTATTAAGAACTAGATCTCTCGGGAGGCAATGAACGAGTAGACTATGATATAGTCTTTAGAACTGAAAACAAAGACTCAGAAGCGGAAATCAAAGTGTAGATAGGATAGTATTGAATAAATGAGGCGAGCAATGTAGACTAAATAAAATTGCTAACCTCAAATGGTAGTTAGTTTAGTGGTACCATTCATATTCAAAATAGTTGGTTTTACTTTCCATTCGCTCAAGAATTCTCATTAAACCGAAAAGAATTTTGAAATATGGTAAATAGTCTGCTGGCAAGGTGGATAGCTGCCCCTCTTGGATGTCATCCAATCCATGTCATTGAGATATGTGCCAATACACTTAAGGGGTAGCTGATTAATCCATCTGTGATCAGGAGGACAGCACGTCAGATAGCACTAGAGCATAGAAAAAAAACCCTTCCCGCCAACCCATTTTCTCAATATATATGTGTTGTATTATTGTGTACCGTTGGGACTGACGATATATATCACCATATTTTCTTGGAATCCAACAAGCTAGCTACCTAGATGTACTCATTAGCATGGATATTTGGTAGATGGAAGTATATTGTTGGGATTGACTATATATATCACCATATTTTCTTTGAATCCACCAAGCTAGCTACCTACATATACTCGTTAGCATGGATATTTGGTAGATGGAAGTAGTTTGTATAAGCAACCATAAACAAGCTAACGAGTATAAGCTAGTTTGTATAAGCTAGCTAGCTATACAACCTCCATAGTGCGCCTATTTGATCACGTGAACAAGCTAGTCATGGACACGTGAAGAAACTATCTAGGCAGGACCCAACTAGATTGGGCATTATGGTCATCGCAACATGCAACTAATACATGCAATATACTGCCAGGTTTCTCCATAGACAAAAGAACAAAAATCTCTACACTCGTCAGTCCAACCATGCAAAAGACTACAGACACGGCATGGCCTGCTATGCTTGACACAGCCAAGTGTTGCATGCAGACTGCTGACATAGCTCGGTAGTCCATGCGATCTCTAATTATCTGTTAGTGCCACACATCCAGCAACAATAAAATAATAGTCAGAGGCGGGTGCGGATCTCAACACACATCGTACGCTTCCATCGATGATTCTAAAACAACTGTGTCCTCTTGACAGAACCTAGCCTAGGAACACAACACGATCGCAGTGGATTTGAGGTGGGAATCAGGAATCTCGTCGCTCTGAACTTCTCTGCACACAGCAAAAAAAAGAGTACACCCAGAGACAGAGACAGAGTTTGCGACGCGTTAAACCTGCGTCTTTTCTCGGGTTTTCCTTTTATTCAGAGGAATAACAACCAGACCGAAATCTACGCTCCCCACGACTAGTTGATCCCGCGCCATCCCACGGACGTAGTCGTGCAGAGCGAACCTATTTTGACGCTAAATCTGAACATGTACAAGCACACGATTCAGTTCCTGCATATTCTCTGTAAACATGCAGAGACTAGATCAAACAAGCTACTGTCGACTAAACAATGTCGAACGTTACAGAGCAAAACAAATAAAGTGTGTCAACAGGATTAACTAATTACATTCTCTCCCTTAAGCCTTGTTGACACTAACCTGTGACTGTCATCCCAATCCTCCTCCTCATCTCCAGGAACTTCACTCTCCCCAAAGCTTTAGTCAGGATGTCAGCCATTTGATCTTCAGTACGGACATGCTCGATCACAACTTGTCCCTTCTCCACGCACTCACGGATGAAATGATAGCGTGTTTCAATGTGCTTGCTCCTTTCATGATAAACAGGGTTCTTGCTCAGAGAGATAGCTGACTGGTTGTCGACTTTCAGCAGGATCTTGATGTCTCTTTCTCCGAACAAATCAGTCAATAACCGAGCAAGCCAAATTCCCTGACAGGCTGCTGCAGCTGCAGCAATGTACTCAGCTTGACACGATGACAAAGCTACTGTCTTCTGTTTCTGTGAAGACCAGGTAATTAGACTGGAGCCAAGATAGAAAATGACCCCTGTTGTACTCTTTCTGTCATCAATGTCTCCTGCGAGATCATTGTCACTGTAACCCATCAGCTTCAGTTCCTTCATCTCATCCCTTTTGTAGAAACAACCGAGGGAGAGAGAACCTTTCACATACCGCAGTATGTGTTTCACTGCCACCATGTGTTCTTCTGTGGGATTCTCCATAAAACGGCTGACCACTCCAACAGCATAGCTAATGTCTGGCCTTGTATGAATTAGGTACCTCAGACTACCAACCACACTGCGATAATCAGTTGCATTTACAGAAGGACTTTTACTGTGTTTACTCAGCTTCAACTTATGCTCAAAAGGTGCGGCAGCAGGGTTGCAATTCTCCATGCCACATTTCTTTAGAATTTTCGTGGCATATCCAGTCTGCCCCAAGAAGACCCCTTCTGAAGTTTGCTTCACCTCTATTCCAAGGTAGTAACTGAGCAAACCTAAATCACTCATGTTGAACATCTTCTTCATTTGTTCTTTGAATGCAGTGATTTCTGTGATCTTCTCTCCAGTAATTATGAGGTCATCAACATAAACCCCAACCAGCAAACTGGAGTTTCCCACTGTCCTTTTGTATAAAGCATGCTCCGCAGGACATTTCTCAAACCCTAAAGCAAGTAATGTTTTGTCAAGTTTTGCATTCCATGCCCTAGGGGCCTGTTTTAATCCATACATTGCCTTCTTGAGTCTGAGTACTTTGTGTTTAGAACCTTTGTGCTCGAATCCAGGAGGTTGAGAAACATAGACTTCTTCCTCCAACTCACCGTTCAGAAAAGTTGATTTAACATCCATGTGATGGATTTCCCACCCTTTCAATGTCTTTGGCGGTGAGGAGCGGGGGATCGAACCGGGGATCTGGGCGTGCGCTGGGGGGCGGTAGCCACTGCGGTAGCTGGGGTTGTTGTAAGGCGAGGGGTAGGCGGCTAGATGAGACGTGGCGCGGCGCGGGGCGTGTAGACAGCAGCGACCGACGGTGCGCCGAGGGCGTTCGGCGAAACGCCTGGCGCGGCTAGGGTTTCTCGGTGAGGCGAAGGATGTCTAGGCGGGAGAGGGACTCACCGCGGGCTCGACGGTGGGCTCTGATCAGAGTGGAGCGCAGCAGATCAGCGACGAGGCTGGCAGCCGGAGACCTAGGGTTTCGTTGGGGCGGCGAGGGTACTGGCGGTCCTGGCGCTCCTCCTCGTTGGCGTGTACTAGGCGAAGCAGGGGGTCGTCCTTGGTCTCCTCGACCACTTCCATGACGCGTGTGCTGGCCGGAACGAAGAGACGCCGGGGGTACTGGCGGTGGCCGGCGAGGGAGTTGTCGTCGGTGAAGAAGACGGAGGGGAGAGGGCAGGGCCTGGAGTGGATCTGGGCGAGGCAAAGGAGCCGTGGGGAAGGAGGAAAAGAGAAAGGGGAAGATGCCGGGGGGATCAGTAGAGAGGAGAAGATAAAGGTGGCTCGGGTGCCACCTTTCCTCCTTGTCCTCTTGAGCAGGGGCTCGGCGTGGGAGGCCAGGGTAGGGAGAGGGGCTGCAGGTGGGGCCGAGGAAGAGAGGACGGGAAGGTGGGGCATTGTGGCAGCGAGAGAAGAAAGAGAGGCCGAGAGAGAGAGGGAGAGACTCGGGTTAGCTAGGGTGGTATCGGGTTAGGGTTTGGTTAGGGGTTAGAGAGAGAGGGTTAACTCGCATGGGGTAGAGAGGGAGGCTAGGGTGGGTCCCTGCTGGCTGAGAGAGGGAGAGGTGCTCGGCATGGTGAGTGAGAGGTGGTGAGGTGAGGATAGGGTTTGAGAGAAGGAGAGAGGATAGCTTAGGGTTCTTGAGAGAGAGGTTAGAGAGAGAGATAAGGGGTAGGGTAAGGTGGTAGGGCTTTCTCATGATCAACACAAGCTCAAGCAAGAAAAAAGGTGGTTAGAAAGTGGGGTAGGGTTTTGGTATGTTACTCATGAACTTGCATGGAACATACACAAGTGAGGTGATGATGTTGAGGCACATGGTAAGGAGAGATCAAACAAGGTGGAAAAGGGGTTTAGAGAAAAAGAGAGCTCAAGAAGATGGTCCACACAAAAATCAAATAATAACCAAAGGAGAAACACATGGTGGTGATAGTTGCATGGCCCATGCAAAATAATTAATGCCATGTTTTATTCTTGTGAAAACAATAATATTCACATGGCATTATTCTTATGCATTCCCAAAAAGTGGAATAAAGGCCAAGCAAAAGAAATTATAGTTGAATCCATCCCAACCCACATGAGCTAGAGTAAATACCCAAAAGAAAAAGAATTACAAGCTCATGGGTTAATGGAATGGTGTAATTATAAGGTGGTGAAAAGAAAGGTGATGGAGTTGAATAAAAGATATGCCCCCAACTCAATTTGGGAATTTAAACAATATATCAATAACCAAATACAATATCAAGAGGCAAATACAATTAATAATGCATATGAGAGAAGAATCAAAGAACAAAGGGTTTTATATGATGCTCAAATGCAAGGTGGCATGATGACATGAGCATGATATAATTATGATGCAACAATTATATATAGGAAGTAGCCATTATATTACTAGACCAAGTAGCATTACAATTGTTAGACAATTGGGATGCTACACATACTACAAAACCGCACTTGCAAAAATAATACTAAGAAAACCTAATAAAATCCTACAGATGCATACTACAGAATTTGAAGTGTAAAACATGCATAGTCAAAACTAGGACATAAACATGAACAAGTGGTGTAACTTGCCTTATATTAATAATATGTGTGACAATTGGATTCCTTCGCATCAACCGCACTCTCCGCACAATCTAACGCAAGGACAAGTAGTTCCAATCAAAACAATTGCAACCATAGCAAACACAACAATAATTATCATAACCATGCATAATAATTTAATATTAGTTCTTGAAATGGTATTAGATCATATGATGCATGTTGGAGATTATTTAATGCAATAGGGTATTTATTATTAAATCTTGATGACCAAATAAGAGTTTTTAGTAGTTCCATTGCGACTTCTGTCCTAATTGTCGAATTAAATTTGGTTCTAGAGTTTACTGTATAGAGGACATTAATATGAACAAGTAGGAATTGGATTTAACCTAAACGGAGTTGTAAATATTTTTCTATGATTTATTTACTATTTAATAGAGGTTAAATCATTTAAAATATTAACTTTGTCAAAAATCATATCTAAGACCATATCTGTATTCTACGTGAAATTTTGAATCTAGAGACATATTATTTATATTTTTCTGATCTATAAATAATTTATTATGAATTTAATAGTCTAAATGGCCATTAAAACTAATAAACTACTACACTAATTATACAATACGAAAATTATATCTAACAGAATATTAAGCTTGAATATGAAATTATTAATCCATCGGTACTTTATTTGTATTTTTTGGATCTATAGATAATTTACTATGATTTATTTAGTCTAAAATGTACATTAAACTATTTAAATTATTACAGTAAATATGTACCGCACAAGTCAGATATAGTAACATAATAATATTCTACACAATTTTCTGAATCCATTGATATATTATTTTCTATTTTTGGCCAAGTACACGAAATACTATGAATTTTACAAGATTAAAGTGGTTTCTGCTTATTTAAAAGTATTTATAGATGGGCAGCCACACAAGCAACAAGTGGCCGCACGGGATTGGCCCAGCTAAGCTCACGGTGCGGACTGGGTGCGTTGACGTGGAGCGTTCCACGTGACGCAAGGCGATTGGGCGGTACCCCTTCGCGTATCAGACTCTAATCTACAGCGTTGATCGGTGATCGGACGGCGAGGGTGGGCTAGCGACTTACAGGTGACAGTGACGATGACGACAGCGGTGAATGGTGGCAGCACGTCGGACAGTGGCTCTTGGCGGCGATGTGGTGGTTCCCCCGGGGGGCGGTGTAGACGACTATGTGCATCTCATCCTCGCAGTTCTCCTAGAACGGACGACGAGGGTTCTCGCTTCCTTAGCTCGCGGTGGCGCTCCACTGAACTCCTCTGTCTCCGGCGGAGCTCCGGCGTGAAATCGAGGGTGCTACGAGGCTCTACGGATGGGGAAAACATGAGGAAAGACACGGTACTGCAAGGTGAACACAAAGGAAGGAAGAAGAGGGCGAGGGGCGACAAGGACGATGAAGTTGATCTTGACCTCGAGCTTTGGTAATGGCGCGGCGGCGGCTGTAGATCAACTCGATCTTGAATCTGGCAGCCTGGGGCAACCCACTAGGGTTTTTAGAGCGGTTTCAAAGAGGATATCGGGGGCTATTTCTACGCGGAGGAATCATGGAGGAGGGGGAACGAAATCGATGGAGTTCGGAGAGATTTTCTCAGTTTGGTTGGAGTCGTGTTCTTCCTGGACACTAACCGGAGGAAGGGCATGACGGGGTGGGGCCCACGCAGGAGAGAGAGAGGGGAGAGCGGGCTGTTGGGTGTCTGCTGCCCTCTGGGCCGCTCCTGGGCTGCGTGGCTGCTGTTGTGCACGGTAGAGAAGGGGAGGAGGGGTAGACTGGCCACGATTAGGTGCGCTGGGCTGGCTCGGCCGCCTGGCTCAGTTAGGTTTAGTTTTTTTCTTTTGTTTTTTTTTATTTATTTTCCTTTTCCCATTTGCTTCATGACTTTTGGAATATAGCTGTAAATTGACCCAAAGTAGTTTCTATTTTTTTGTAAATTCAACATACACACTCTGACATTATAAAAAAAATCACCAGAATTGGAATATCACATATGTCATTTGCACATATTGCATTATATGGCAACTTTGGAGATAATCAAAATAGGGGTTTGTAAATAGGGTTTTAATTTAGGAACTTTGTATTAATGCAAGGATCATGAATGAAAAACAAACACAAAAGTCTTACTTGTTCAAAACTTCTCAACCAATGTGATAGCCATATTAATCCACTTCTTTTAATGTGGCATGGTAAAATTTCAAACAAACAACAAAAGTTTCTTTTTAAAATAATTCAACATGATCAAACAATTCTATCAATTTACTTTATTATTTTAACATCCCAAAATAGAAAAAATTTGGGATGTTACACTTGGTCTCATGACAGCACATGTCAAGTCATTCTCCTCTTGAATATCAACCATCCAGTAATTTGGAAACAGAACAGAACTTAAACTTTAATCATGGGACGAACGAGTCAAAAAAAAAACTGCGCTTCCTGATATGCTTACGTACACGGTCGTGAGGATAGATACTATTGATCATATCTTGGTACCCGTGCCACATGCACAGACTTTGTCTACTCCTTACTCATGCGATATTAGCAATCTTAAGGCTTGAGTTTGGCTACTTAGCTTTCCGACGATTTGCGTGTTCGCGACGAGAACATGATGTTTTCTGAGGAGGTAGTGCTCAATTGGTCCACACAATCAACAATCGGAAGATGAATTAGGTTAGCTATAAGAGCAGCCATAATTCACCACGACATCCGGTTACTGACTGTGTTGTTTTGACAATCGATACATGCCTGGATTAGCTATAAGAGCAGCCATAATCCACTAGGACATCCAGTTACTGCTATGTCGTTTTGATAATCGATACACGCCTGGATTAAAAAAAGGATACCTCGCATGTTATTTCACCTTAGCCTGAAGCCTATTTCGCTCTGTTCCTTAGATTTGTACCTGTGTGCACATCGAGTAGCACCTGCTAGGACACAAGCCACACACGCACACACTTCCCTAACCTCTCGGCTCCTTCTCCTTGCTTTGGTCGCCCCAATCCAAGAGCTAGATGGTTGTGTTACGAATCTCTGGAACCTGGATCGCGAAAAAGCATCCATACATTATGGTCGATCACCTCCGTGCGCTGGTGCCAAAGGAAGCTCCCGTTGTTCCGTTGCGCCGCAACCAGTGGTTAGGAGCTGAGCTCTACATCATGATCCAGATGATGGTGGCAACTTTGGAAAGCGCGACTCTGCCAAGCACCTTGACGGGGCGCGACCAGACGTCTTGGAGGCCGGTATGCTAGCGCGGCCTGCCCTAATTTATTCGTCTCGTGGAGTGCTACGCTAGGGTTTCTGTTGGTATAATCGAGGTGGTAGGGAACGGATTGTTTCGATGTGATTTCATCTGATTTCGAGAAGAAGTGGTGGTCTGCCCTAGTTCGTTCATGGCTATATATGGGTGGGAGAAAGGAGGATGCGGCCATGATACGAAATTAGGAGCTGAACGGGCTGACGGTCGACCTAGCACGGCGACTTAGAAGACGTAAAGACGGTTGGACGAAAACGCATTTTAACGAACGAAGAGAGAAACATTTCGTATTTTATTATTAGATATAGATATAGAGGTATAGATATGTTGTAATGCAAAAAATCCCGACATAACTTGAGTACCTAAGAAACGAACAGCGAACAACCACTAGTAGAAACCGGGCCATTTGCCCCGGTTCGTAAGGGCCTTTAGCCCCGGCTTTCGAACCGGGACTGCGAAAGCGGGACTAAAGTCCAAGCTTTAACCCCGGTTCAGTTATGAACCGGGGCTAGAGGTCCAACCATGTGGCCTGCTAGGCGCGCTGGACGGCAGGACATTTAGCCCCGGGTCGTGTTACGAACCGGGACTAAAGGTTCCCTGCCGCGGCAGCATTTTGGGCCATTTGGCAGCCGCGGCAGGGGATAGGGTTTTAGGGTTTTGTGTTTTTCTTTTCATTTTGTGTTTTGTGTTCAATTATTTTTCATTCTGTGTTTTCATTAGAAACAAGTTTTCGTATACATACAGAACGCTACTACACAGTACTTGTACACATTGACGCAATATATAATATAATTTCTCTTACAAGCATATATGGAGTCCCAACCGGGTGTCTATTTGATTACATGGAGATCATTACATGGATGCTTTAGGGTCTAATTATACAGTATTCTCCGCGTGGGTCTATGACCTCGTCGACAAAAAATGCAGCAAATTCCTCTTGGATTGCTCTCTCTGGTAGGAGTTTGTCCCGCATCGCGTCCAACTATATAAAAAGGAGATCGTATGAATTAGACTCAATACAACTTTTTGTAATAAAAATAAAGGGTGAATATATTGTTTACTTACTCGAACATTTTCCGTGGGCTTCTCAATACTGATGCGAATGAACTCGCACACGTAGAATCCACATAGATTAGTTCCCTGTGGCTGCCTCGCGCACTTTACAAGAATAGAATTCAATCAAATAATAACGCTAGCATGATAAATGCACATAAACTAGAATTAAATAGATGCGCGGACTTAGCTCGTACTACTTACCGAGAGTGATTTAAAAAATAGCTCCTCGCGCCATTGACCGCGGACATGTTTCTTAAACTGTGTCCAAACCCTACCCGACAAAGAAAATTAATGTATGAGTTAATAACTACTTGATATCCCAGAAAATGAACGAAAGAAACCGATATAGTGCGATAATGGTTGAAATTACCTCTGGAGCGCATCGATAATGATGCGGTAGTTTTCAATGTCTTTGTTTAGTGAGTCCATGATGTGAACTCTTCCCAAGTCAAGTGAAATGCTTAGAAAAATTCAGTGGTACCTACGCAAGGTTTACATACGTCAGTAACTCATCATTTACACTGAACATCGAGTAAGCAAAAGTTAATGTGTACAAAAACTCACCTGCCGTCGTGGTAAGGAAATAGTATTTCGTTACAGAAATGTTGTTTCGTGAGAAACCGCAACAAGTTGTGCTCGGTCTCCAGTGGTTTATCCTTTAGTATAGCTCCATGAACTCGATGTGGGTCAATGAAGCCAAATCCGTTGATAGCCTTTCTTTTACAATCGAGCATCTTCATTCTGCATCATTATATATAGCATACAAAAGAATATAGTGAGTATACTTACCGACAATGAATTGAACAAGCTGAGATAGAGACCTAATTACATAAATAAAGTAATCACTTACAGACAATACAAACTGAGGATAGTTTTGTCGAGTTCCTTTAGATTGAATAACTGAAATAATTCTGTAAATTCAATAGGGACCTCGTCTTCAATGAAGTAATGCGATTTTCGAACTTTCAGTATGAGCCAATTTCGCAGTTCTTTTGATGCTTTCATGTACCATTCATGGAATCGTCGCATTTGTGTTGGCATATCCCGAAGCCTCTCAGAACTGACCAGAGGCTCCCCGTTAACAAATTTGGGTGCTACCTCAGCCTTGGGCATATCGCCGTGAATAATTTCATGAATAGGCATACCACATTGCTCGGCCAATATCCTAGCCGTTTCCAGATCCATAGGTTCTTCCTCATATAGTTGAGGTTCGGGTATGTTCACCTAGAGCGGGGGGAGCGATTGGTTTGCTTGTTTCCCCAGCTGGGGAACATCTCTTTTGGTTCTTCGACTACCACTCGATTGTTTTGCTTGTTTTCCCAGTTGGGGGACGTCTGTTCTGATGCTTCCGCTACCACTCGATTGTTTTCTTGTTCCCCCTGTTGGGGAACCTCTTTTTTTTATGCTTCCTCTACCGCTTGATCTCTTCTGTTTCAGTGTCTTCTGAAGACATCGTGTATAGTCATCTGGCGCATTTAACTGAGCTTGGGATGGTTGCGTCAGTAATTTCCTAAAGTGCTCCTTGGTTTTCGGTTTTATTTGGACCTCTGGCTCAGGTTGTTTCTTTTTAAAATGAGCATACACTTCGGCCCGTACGACCGCATCGGTCTCCTCATCGGTCAGGTCGTAAGCCCTCTTGGGAGGAACCGGCAGTACTCTTGGGAGGGGCGACAACTGTCGCTTCGGGCGTTGGTTATCGCTCGACGGAGCGGTGGTATTCTTCCACTTTTGGCCCTTAGTGGGTGGTGGCGGCTGCGTAGATTGAGATGGACTCGTGTTGAGGCCATGGATTGGACTATTACTGGGAGGAGACGGTGCACTTGGAGGTGGACTTGGAGGAGACGGTGCATTGGGAGGAGACGGTTGCCTTGGAGGTGATGGATTGTTTCTCGGTGGAGAAGGTGGCCTTGGTGTCGAGCCTGGAAACTTGATGTATTCTTTTTTCCAAAGAATGAAGTCACTCGTGACTTCTCCCAGTGTCGTCTCCCCTTCACCTCCAAGGATGTCAAGCTGTAGTGACTGACACATAGGTAGAATTTCATCCACACCGACACGAGCATAGCCAGCTGGAATCAGATTGCAATGGTAGGTCACTCACGGTGCAGAAGGTAAAGCAAAGCCGACCGCCACCTTCATGGAAATATTCTTCAGTTCAACATGCAGCTCACAACTAGTCTTCTCCTTAATTGCATCCACGGGGTACACATCCATCGTTGCATCATTACCGTGCTCCTCCGTGGAAGTCGTGCTGCTTTTCCATTGCGATGGGCCGACCGTACTGTCCGGTGTAGGATCTTGCTGTCGGAGTCCTTTAAGTTCTTTAAGTTCATTAAGCTCCTGGCGATGCTCCTGCAGCATGGCTTCAAACCTCGTGAACCGCTCCGTATCCTCCTCTTTTTGCCGCTTTGTTCTTCTCGATTGGCTTCTGTACGTGTCACGGTACTCGGGAAACCCAATAACCCATGGATAAGAAGGTCTGAACCCTCTTGTTCGTCTAGCCTTTTCAGGATTCCCGAGAGCCTTTGTCAGCTCATCGTTCTCTCTGTCGGGAACAAACGTTCCCTCTTCAACCTCTTTTATCACTTTAACAAGTTCTTTCTTGGGTGAAGAAATTTCTTCGGCTGCAACAATCTCGCCTATTTCTGGGTCTAATGATGCCCCATGCCCGAATACCCAATTTCTTGACCTCAAGGGCCAACTAGACGTAGCTGGAGTGACCCCTTTAGCCTCCAGGTCAGCCTCAGCTTTATCCCACTTATGCATGGCAATCCTGTAGCCACTTGTGCCCATATGATGGTGATATTTCTTTTTGGCTGCATTTACCTTATTTTTTGCTGATATTGCCTTAGCTGGTGCCGAGGTCTTGTATTCCACAAATGCGGCCCAGTTATCCTGCTGCAACTCTAGTGGGCCAACGAATGGAGGAGTTGTTTCCTTCAAGACATACTTGTGGTACAATCTTTTTTCCATTCCTTGAATAGTTCGGCCATCTTCTTAAGAGCAAAGTGCTTGACGTTCCTCGTCATTTGCCGTGTGAGCTCATCAGTCTCCAAGACTGGTAGGGTGAAATGTGTCATGAGAGAATTCCACATCGTATCTTTCGCTCTGTCATCTACAAAACTAGCCCCAGCTGGATCCTTTTTATTTCCTGGCTTGTTCCAGTTTCGCGTGGTGATCGGGACTTTGTCTCTAACAATCACTATGCATTGACTTGTAAATGCATTCGCAGCTTCTTTGGGCTCCAGCGGTTGACCCTGCGGAGAGACTAAGTCAATGCTGAAACGGACATCAGCAGGCAACTTGTGTGTCAGGCCTCTTGTCTTTGTAGAAGATTGGCCGGAAGCGGAGGTCTAAGAGAAGAAACATTCGTCAGTACATATATACGAATCAATTAGTGCATCTATACTAGTGAACGATCGATAGAGGCTTTATATACCTCGACGGAGTTTGTCATTATTATGGTGTCTTCACCATGGTCTCCACCATGGTCAGCACCATCGTCTCCACTATTTTCTCCACCATCGTCTCCTCCAGACAAATTAAGATATTCGGAGCCATCATAATAAGACCCCTAGTACCCTCATCTATCATGTTGAGAAGCTCCTCTTCATTCTGTCTACCGTCCATAGCTTAACTAATACAGAAAAAGAATATTACATTAAGTAAAAGAATATTACAACTGCGACAACTTGGATACAGTACTTAGTGATTAAGATAAAGTACAATAATATAAGATAAAGTACATTAATACATCACCGGAGAATAGCTCGGGTGCATTATAGGATAAAGTATAAGATAAAGTATATTATTAATACATCACTAGAGAATAGCTCGGGTGCATTATAGGATAAAGTATAAGTTAAAGTACATTATTAATACATCACCGGAGAATAGCTCGGGTGCATTATAGGATAAAGTATAAGATAAAGTACATTATTAATACATCACCGGAGAATAGCTCGGGTGCATTATAGGATAAAGTATAAGATAAAGTACATTATTAAGAAAAACTAGCGAACGTGGCTGCCGCGTTCTGTGCTACGGGACCTCTGCAGCCACAGAAGAGGAAACATCACCGGAGAATAGCTCGGGTGAGATCCGTGAACCTGCCAGATATTGGAGAACCTAGTCTCCAAAAGATACATGTATCGTCGTACATGCTCGTCCTCCTTCCTGATACGACGACGTACCACCTCCTCGGGGGCCGGCTCCCTCTGCACCGCTCCTGGACCTCGTGGACGCCACCAAAGAAACTCCGGGTCGACGATGATACCCGGATTCCTCACCAAGGTACGAGTCCCGACAGGTAGCACCTCCCAGTGCCAACCCGGCGGAGCCCAGACTCGGACATCCCCGGCGGAATACTAACCTAATACTAATATACTAACTAACTCTAAATACTAATTAACCAAAATTAACAACATATAACCAAAATTAACAACATACTAACCTAACTAACCCTAAATACTAACATGAACGGAGGCGGCGCGGCGGGGCGGCGCTGCGGGGCGCGCAGACGACGGCACAGATGTACGTCGCGGAGACGGACGGCGCGGAGACGGACGGCGCGGAGACAGACGGTGGCAGCGGCACGGACGGGCGCGGGAGGCGGCGGCTCGCACGGCGGCAAGGACGGGCGCGGGCGGCGGCGGCACGAACGGTCTCTAGGAAGAAGAAATGATCTGGCTCTCCAGGTCGTGCCATGACCCGGGGTGGCGGTGGGGTATTTATACCACCACCCCTTTAGCCCCTTTAGCCCCGGTTCGTATTACAACCCGGGGCTAAAGGCGTTTTCGGCCCGCCGCACTTCCCGCGCGCCGCAACCCTTTAGCCCCGGTTTAAACCGGGGTTAAAGGTCACCCTTTTGCCCCGGTTTGTATTACAAACTAGGGCTAAAGGTTATTTTTGGCGCCAAAACCAAAAATGGTTTATAGTTTTCAGAAAATTATGTATTATATATCAAAATTTTCAGAAAAAGAAGATCTATAATTTAAATCTATTATCATACTTTATTATACAACTTAAATGAAATTATCTATTATTTAAAAATGGAAAAATACATATAATATACCAAAATATTCACAAAAATATAGTAGAAATGTTCTCCCGCCATTTCCCCCGCTTCTCGCCATGTTCTCCCGCCATTTCCCCCGCTTCCCGCCATGTTTCTCCCGCCATTTCCCCCGGTTCCCGCCATGTTTCTCCCGCCATTTCCCTCGCTTCCCGCCATGTTCTCCCGCCATGTCCCTCTATATCTAGGCCGACCGCCATTTCCATCGACACATCCACACCTTCTCTCTCACAACAATGGACACCGCTTACTGGGCTTTTTTGACGCTCGAGGAGACCGAGGCGCTGTGCGCCTCCAGCTACCCATGCCCACCGGGGTACCGGCTGCCCGCTGGCTGGATGCTTAGCGCTAGAGGGGTTCCTGTTCCTCCTATGTCTCAAGGTTCGGCCCGCCAGGCGGCCATCACGAACCACTTCTACCTCAAGCTCACGCCGGAGTAGCGGATGGATCCCCATTGGGATCCCGACAACCTTGACACCTGGAATGCCTTCTTCGCAAACCGGCGGGAAAGGGAGCTCGCCAGGTACGAGGGTGACGGCCCGCCCCCAGTGAACCACAACGAGGCTGGTCGCCGCCTGTGGTGGGCGAACCGGACTATCGCCGGTGTGATGCGCTACATCGCCATGGGAGACCATCCTCGCCTGAGGTACCCGCACTTTCACCAGCAGCATAGCCACAAGAATGGTGGTGGTGGTGAAGGCCTAGGGCGTACTGGGATCGTCATCTGGGAGCCCCCTCCCCCGCGCGTCGTGAATCCGAGGCCGGAGGATCCATCCGCGTGCTACGAGGAAGGGCTGAGGATCCATCCGCGTGCTACGAGCGATGACGATTCCGAAGACGACCCAGAAGCTGTGTACTACAGGGCTAGATATGATTATGACTAATTTTTACGTTTTAATATTAATAAATGTCTGGCCACAACAAGTTGCAATACTACCTATTGAGATGGAGATAGTTCATATCCATATACATATAAGAAGATCATTAAAAATAAAGGTTTAATAATATTGTCCATCACCAACATCCACACATGTTAGGGTTTTCTTCTAATCCGTAACCATGGAGCATCTTCCTTACTTAACGAGATGCTTGGGTCATCCTTCACAGCGAAGGGCAGAATTTCATGAAACTTATCATAATCGTCTGACATGTCTGTCTTATCCTCCACCCCCACGATTTTTTTCTGAAAGAACTATGTGGCGCTTTGGCTCATCGGATGTTGTATTCTTTTGCTTATCTTTCATTTTTCTCGGTTTGGTAGACATGTCCTTCACATAAAAAACCCGAGCCACATCATTGGCTAGGACAAATGGTTCATCTCTATACGCAAGGTTGTTGAGATCCACTGTTGTCATTCCATACTTCTTGTCTACCTCAACCCCGCCTCCTGTCAGCTTGACCCATTTGCACCGAAACAAAGGAACCTTAAAAAAAGGTCCATAGTCAAGTTCCCATATCTCCTCTATGTAACCATAATATGTATCCTTTTGCCCATTCTCGTATGTTGCATCAAATCGGACACCACTCTTTTGATTGGTGCTCTTTTTATCTTGGGCGATCGTGTAAAATGTATTCCCATTTATCTCGTACCCTTGGAAAGTCAATATAGTCGAAGATGGTGACCTGGCCAACAAGTACAACTGCTCTCCAACATTTATGTCATTCATGAGATGTGTCTGCAACCAACCGCCGAAAGTCCTCATATGTTCATCTCTAAACCAGGAGCCAGGCTTCCCCGGGTTGTTGGAGTGTACAATATTCTTGTGTTCCTCGATATACGGAGCCACCAAGGTGGAACTTTGCAGAATTGTGTAGTGTGCTTTAGTGAGAGAATGTCCGTCCATACATATCCTTGCTTTCTTTTCTAGCATGCCTTTTCCACTAATTCTACCCTCATGTCGTGATTCAGGAACACCGATGGGCTTAAGGTCAGGAATAAAGTCAACACAAAACTCAATGACCTCCTCTGTTCCATATCCCTTTGAGATGCTTCCTTCTGGCCTAGCACGGTTATGAACATATTTCTTTAACACTCCCATGAACCTCTCAAAGGGGAACATATTGTGTAGAAATACAGGACCAAGAATGTTAATCTCATCGACTAGGTGAACTAGGAGGTGAGTCATAATATTGAAGAAGGATGGTGAGAACACCAACTCGAAGCTGACAAGACATTGGACCACATCTTTCTGTAATCTTAGTAGACTATCTAGACTGATTACCTTCTGAGAAATTGCATTGAGAAACGCACATAGCTTCACAATGGGTACTCGAACATTTTCCGGCAGGAGTCACCTCAATGCAATCAGAAGCAGCTGGGTCATAAGCACGTGGCAGTCATGAGACTTTAGGTTTTGAAATTTTTTCTCTGCCATATTTATTATTCCCTTTATGTTCGACAAGAAACCAGACGGGACCTTGATATTGTAAAGGACTTCAAAAAAGATTTCCTTCTCTTCTTTGGTAAGAGCGTAGCTAGCAGTACCTTCAAACAGCTCTGGATGCATGCCGTCTCGGTCTTTTATACGTTGTTGGTCCTACCGTGCTTCAGGTGTATCTTTGCTCTTCCCATACACGCCTAAGAAGCCTAGCAGCGTCACGCAAAGATTCTTCGTCAGGTGCATCACGTTAATTGTAGAGCGGACCTCTAGGACTTTCCAATAGGGTAGCTCCCAAAATATAGATTTCTTTTTCCACATGGGTACGTGTCCGACATCGTCCTTCGGAACAGATTGGCTACCAGGACCCTTTCCAAAGATTACTTTTAAATCCTTCACCATGTCAAATACATCATCACCAGTACGGCGGATAGGCTTACACCGGCTGTCTGCCTCACCATTGAAATGCTTACCTTTCTTTCTTAGGATGTGCGAGGGCGGAAGAAAACGACGATTCCCCGGGTACACATTCTTCTTACATTTATCCAAATATATACTTTCAGTATCGTTTAAACAGTGTGTGCATGCATTGTATCCCTTGTTTGTCTGTCCTGAAATGTTACTAAGAGCAGGCCAATCTTTGATTGTTATGAACAACAACGCTCGTAGGTCAAATTCCTCCTGCTTGTTCTCATCCCACACACATACACCTTGTCCGTGCCACAACTGTAAGAGTTCTTCAACTAATGGTCTTAGGTACACATCAATGTCATTGCCGGGTTGCTTCGGGCCTTGGATGAGCACTGGCATCGTAATAAACTTCCGCTTCATGCACAACCAAGGAGGAAGGTTATAGATACACAGAGTCACAGGCCAGGTGCTATGACTGCAGCTCTGCTCCCCAAAAGGATTCATGCCATCTGTACTTAGACCAAACCATAACTTCCTCGCATCACCTACAAAGTCCGGAAACTCTCTCTCGATTTTTCTCCACTGCGACCCATCAGCGGGGTGTCTCAACATCTCGTCTTTCTTACGGTCTTCCATGTGCCATCGCAACAACTTGGCATGCTCTTTGTTCCTGAATAAACGTTTCAACCGTGGTATTATAGGAGCATACCACATCACCTTGGCAGGAACCCTCTTCATGCGGCGCTCGCCCTCAACATCACCAGGGTCATCTCGTCTTATCTTATACCGCAATGCAGTGCATACTGGGCATGCATCCAAATTCTCGTACTCGCCGCGGTAGAGGATGCAGTCATTAATGCATGCATGTATCTTCTGCACCTCTAATCCTAGAGGGCAGACAACCTTCTTTGCTTCGTAGGTACTGGCGGGCAGTTCGTTATCCTTTGGAAGCAACTTCTTCATTATTTTCAGCAAGTTTTCAAATCCTTTGTCAGTCACACCGTTCTCTGCCTTCCATTGCAGCAATTCCAGTGTGCTACCCAGTTTTTTGTGCCCATCTTCACAATTTTGGTACAACAATTTTTTGTGATCCTCTAACATCTTCTTGAACTTCAAACTCTCCCTTTCAGTTACGCATTCTTCCTGGGCATCAGCAATGGCCTGACTAAGATCATCATCAGGCAGATCTGATGCTTGTTCTTCATCTTTTTCTTCATCAATGTCTTCCATTGTAGTACCATCGTATTAGGGTAGTCGTTGTCATTCTCTTCTTCTTCGTTGTCTTCCATCATAACCCCTCTTTCTCCGTGCTTGGTCCAACAATTATAGCCGGTCATGAAACCGGACCGAAACAGGTGGCTGTGAAGGACTCTTGAGGAAGAGTATTCTTTATGATTCCGACAGACGCCACATGGACAAGACATAAAACCATTCCGCTTGTTTGCCTCGGCCACAAGAAGAAAAGAATGCACGCCTTTAATGAACTCGTTAGAGAGTCGGTCAGCGTACATCCATTGCCGACTCATCTGCAATATATAATTAATTAAGTACATCAAACATAATTATAATTAATTAGTACTAATCTAAAACCAGCAACCGGGCCTAAAGATATGATGAACCTTTAGTCCCGGTTGGAGGCACCAACCGGGACTAAATGTGGATGTGGAGACAACATGTCGACACTATGTCCTCAGTGGGCAACACTAAGCCAGTAAATTAAATGCCGACACTATTTTGGGTGGGTAGCAACACTATGCCAGCGTGAGTATGTCGACATTATGTCATCAGTGCCTGACACTATGTTGTGCTGCTTAATCTATAAATAGGTATGCATTCTTGTGAAGAACTGCAAGATGGTGTGCGAGACCAGGGACACCACTACAGCGGAGCTTCTCGAAGATGTCTTAGGACCTCGTCCTCAGACATCTTCGAGGAGCTCGCCGTAGAGGCACTCTCTAATATGTGAAATTAGTTAGCTCCACCAGCATACTGATTTAGCTAGAGAAGATATAAACCGAAAGATGGTGTGGGAGAGCAGGGACACCACTACGGCAGAGCTTCTCGAAGATGTCTTAGGATCCCGTCCTCAGACATCTTCGAGGAGCTCGCCATAGAGGCACTCCCTAATATGTGAATTGTGATGTCTTTTTATCAAGCTTTTATGAATTAACCCTATCTTTGTTATAATTTTTTCAGTTTGTTGAACGCAGGTAGACGAAGAAGGATATTTTGCCCAGCTAGCTAGTTAGAATGATGAACTCACGCATGTGTGTGCTTCTAAAATCAAATTTCGAGACTATGTGCCAAACAAGATATATATATATAGATAGAATCCACATATTGTGATATTTATCTTAGAGTTCCTTACATTAATACAAGATATAGATAGAATCTAAACATCGATATCATCCTATCATTGCAAAAATTACTACCAAACTAAATCCACAAATCCATCTATAAGATAGAGCATGAAATGAGCTAATATAGCAACGAGAGTTCAAAGGATGAAGTTGCTCACCTTTTATAACCTTTGGATAGATGGGGCACCACAAAATATAGACAAATCTTTAGGGAAAAAAGGGCATGAACTCGAGCTTGAAGCAAGAAAGAGAGAGAGAGAGGAGAGCCACCAGCTTGAATGGTGGCTCGGGCAGGGGGGAGAAGATATAGCCAGACCTTTAGCCCCGGTTCGTGTCTAGAATCGGGCCTAAAGGTCCACCTTTAGCCCCGGGTCGTATAATAAACCGGGACTAAAGGGTCTGGCGCCCGACCTGGGCGCCAGACCCTTTAGTCCCGGTTTGTTATACGACCCGGGGCTAAAGGTCCCGTTCGAACCGGGGCTCTGTCACCCCCCTGGGGCCAGTTCTAGCCGTTGGACCGGGGCATTAGTCCCGGTTTGTAGCAAAACCGGGGCTAATACCTCTGGACCAAATGTCTGTTTTCTACTAGTGAACTCAAAGCCCATCAGAAGGAAAATTAGGATAATTATTTTAACTAAAACTAGAAAAATATTACCACTTATATATACCAACGTTAACTAAATACATTTCCTACGTAAAAACTAAAACAAAATGCCCCCACACAAAAAGGAAGACTGAAGCAAAATGTCCCGCAAAAAAGAAAACTCGAATAAACTATGTTTATCTTTTATTTTCCAAGCATGGAATAATGCGGGCCGATGACCCATACGAACAAAACCACCTTGTCACGGACGAACAGTGGGCAGCACTGGCAGCCGGGTACAGTACACGGACTGATTGCTCGACAGTGTACAAACACTCGTATGCATGCATCGATAACAGCTACAATCATAGACCACAGCTCGCTCTGCAGCAAGAGTACCGAAATGAGTCAAGTGACCACACACCATAATCACGATGACACTTGAGTTCATCCATATACATTATTTTTGCACTGAAAGTATTCCTTCAAGTCAAACATATTTGGCTTCTCCTTTACTTGTTTTCAACGAAACAAAACACATGGACTATCATAATATACATATGCACCTTTCAAATAAGTGTACTTCTTTCCCTTAAAAAAATTAAAAAAAGTATACTTCTAGCATTGTCTTAAGTTAAAAAAAAGGTTTGACCAAGTTTATTACTACCTTCAATCCATAATAAGTGTGAGGGAGTACTAAAAAAGATAGCAACATTGTCGAAATATTAAAAGGTAGCAACATGTATGCCATTAAATTTGTGTCACTAGATTTGTTTTAAACTAGTTACATAATATACCAATTTGATATTATATATGTTGCTACATTTTTTAATAAACTCGTTTTGAGTTTAAATATTTTGATTTACTGTAAACATAGAAGTGCACTTATTTGAGGATAGAGAGGGTAACTGCCAGCGAGTAAATATATAGATACGTATAATAATGATATAGAGTGCAGTTGATCAGTTATTAAGTGCAAAAGAGAGGGGAAACAAAGGAACGACGCATGCATGTATTATTTTCATATATAGCAGTATTTTTTCCTTGATCCGAGCTTTAGCTTACAGTTGCCTTCTACCCAAAAACCAAAAATTTACAGACTCCACTGCGTGCTGTATCCATCCATCGAGACTTCAAAGCTTTCAATATCATGAGATCATAAACACGAGAGGTAGAGGACTAGAGGGAGAGAGAGAGAGTAGCCAACTCAGAAAACATCTTGGTGATCTAGGGTAGCAGCAAGCAGTGGCCTGACCCTAGCTAGCTATGCCTCTGCGATGATCAGATGCGATTATGCAGCATCCAAGCGAGGTAGAAGAAGGCATGTACCAAACTGCCATGGCTAGCTATGGCTACTCATGCCGTGCCATTGCTCGTTGCTGCTCTGCTGCTGCTGCAGTGGCTGCGACTGTCCATGCTGTTGTTGCTCGTAACAGGGCGGCATGCTGGCGTTGTTGCTGGCGGTGTTTACGGCGGTGCCCATGCAGGAGGAGTCGAAGCCGGCAAGGCCGAGGATGTCGCGGTGCGAGAAGGCGCGCAGCCCTAGGAAGTCCCTGGTCATGCCGTCAGTGGCCCCAGCAGTGGCGCTGCCTCTGCTGCCGTCCTCCGCGCCCCGGCCGTGGGATGCGGTCCTCGCGAGGGTCATCATCTGCTGACTGTTGAGACAGGATAGGCCGAGCCCGAAAGTGGTGCTTCCGGCCGCACTCGTCACCGCGCCGGCCATCTGGGTGTAATGCGGCCCAGCCCCACCGGCGCCGGTCCCGCCGATGGTCGCGCCCATCTGTGCCGCCTTCTGCAGGAGCGCCGTGGCCGAGAGGTGCGCGGAGGCCGCCGACAGCTGCTGATGTTGATGTTGATGTTGCTGCGTAGGCGTCGGCGTGGACGTGGCGGAGCTCTGCGCGGTGGCGTTGCAGATCGGCTGCAGCAGCGGGTGGTGGTGGACGTCGTCGTAGGGCATGGTTGGGGTTGGCCACTGCTGCATCTCGGGTTTCACGGCGTAGTTGCAATGCTGCTCCTGCTGCATGATCCGGTGCTGCTGGTGCTGGTCCTGGAACGCGGCGAGCTCCTGCTGCTGTTGCTGCATCAGCTGGTGCGGCGTGGGCGGCGGCGAGTAGAGCATGGCGTGGTGGTGGTGGCCCTGCGCCATGACCGGCAGGCCTCCGATGGCCTTGGTGCTCTCCTCCGTGAGCGCGTCGCAGAAGGCCCGGTGCGTGATGAAGCTGTCCCGCCTGCATGGAATGCAATGTGGTGGCAACAATTAAAGAAAGCGATCAAGTAGCAGCCAGGAGGATCAGAAGACTTTCTCCGGTTTCTTTGTTCACTTGTCGTTGTTGCCATGCGGACGACGCGGCCGTGCCGTGTGAGCTGTGAGCTCCAAGTCAAGAGAGAATCAGGCAGGGAAGTAAGGAGAAGGACGCATGGAAGTGACAGCACGGAGAGAATAGTGTAAGCACGCATAGGCAATTAGGCTAGAGCGTAGGAGGAAGGAAGTCAGGGATGGGAAGGCTGCAAAGAGATTCACATGTCTGAATTCTCTTCCCCCAAAGCCCGATCCTCATCATCAAAGTAGGAGTATCTCTCTTCCTTTGTCCTATGGGCACAACTTTGCTCGTTTGTTTGTTTCCTCTCTATCTCTCCTGTTCACACTCACACGAGCTTGCACCACTAGCTTCTAGCTTAGCCTGCTCAGTGAATCTCATCCATGGCCGAAACAAAAAGAAAACCAAGAACCAAGAAAAGGAGGCGCTGCAAAAGTGGTCCATCTTTCTTTCCATGGACACATGATAGCTTCTTCACCAAAGTCCTACTGCGGCAAGCAAGGCACCCTATCTTCCGCAAGCAACTGCGTGTGGTCACGATCGAACGCACACCATTACTACTGCCAGTTCCTTGGCTCCGATTAATTACGCCCTAATACAGCGTGCAATTCGATTCCAGGATGTGGGTGGAGGCTGGAGACGGGAAGGATCAATTGATTCCAGGATGCTCAAAGATACCTGGAGAAGACGGTGCCGCAGTCGCACTTGTACTCGCGTGTGCCGCAGATCTTGGAGTGCGCCTTCCAGTCGGACTGCACGGCGTACTTCTTGGAGCACTTGTCGCACTTCCATTTCTTCTCGCCGTGCTTGCGGAAGAAGTGCTTCTTGATGCCGGTGAGGTCGCCCAGCGCGCGGGATGGGTCGTGGTGCACGCACGACGTCTCCGGGCAGATGTACACCTTCTTCCGCACCACCTCCTTGCTCGACCGCTGCTTCAGCTTCCAAGGCAGGTTGTGCCCGCGCCGGTGCAGCTGCAGGTTCTGGTCGCGCTGGAACCCCTTGCCGCAGATCTCGCACAGGAAGCGGTTCGTCGCCATCAGAGTCGCCGGAGACAGCGCAACCACCTCCGAGTCGGGGTCTGCATCATTCGTTCGTTGGTTCGTTCCATGAAAAAGACGGACAAAGAAGACGATGACACGCGCTTCAGTCCAAGAACTCTTGGAAAAAAAGACAAGGACAATATCAACAAGGGCCTACCGGGGTTGCCTGGGAGGCTTCGCTTCCGCTTGTTGGAGGCCGGCATCGGAGGAGGAGGGTTGGCGCCGCCAGAAGCGGACGTGGTGAGGTTGGACATGCTGTCCTGATCTGCCGATGCTGCTGCCTCCGCCTCGGCCTCGCCAAGCTGAAGATGCTGATGAAACGTAAAACCTTGTGCCGCGTGCGAGGGGATGTTTGATCTATGCTTTGCTTTGCTTATCTGCTGCTACCTCCCCTTCTGTCTCTCTCTACATAGGGGGCAATAAATTGGTGCTGCTACAGAGGGAGCATTAAACTGAAGAATGGAGGATGGGGCAACAAGAGGAGAGTTCACAGACCCCGGCAGCAGCCACTTGCTCTCGTCAGGCAGCGGCAGTCGCTCAGGGAATAACACAGCTAGCTATCAAGGAGGGGGGAAGGGGACAAACTGGGGGTGGTCAATGACTGGAAAGCAATCCAGATTCCCTAGCTCTCTAGCGCTTCTCCCTCGTCACCCCTTCTTTCTTCCCGCAACCCTTCTTTCTCTCTCTACTTTCTTTCTCTGCCCTCCGCGGCAGTACAAGCTACAGAAAGAAGCCAAGAGCTGGCCGATAGTTCATCAGAGAGAGACCGGAGATCAAGAGGTATGCAAGCTGGAAGAGGATGGCCGCCATGACCATGAGAGAGAAAAAAGGAGAGAGTTCGCAGCCATAGGGGAGGAAGAAGGCCGAGCAAATGGAAGGAAGGGCACGCCAAACCGAACCCCTCCCTCTCCCTGCTTTATCTGCTTCCCCTTACTTTAGGGCCAAAAGGAAGGGGGAAAAAAGAGAATACAGTGACCAAATGAGCAGTTGAGCCCTCTTCCATTCATGCTCTCTTCTCCAGTGAAAAAGAAGAAGAAAAAAGGTAGAAAGCAACTCTTCTTTCCTTGTTGCAACTAAGGCTATCATGAGTATTTCTAAGATGATGATTAGCTACTCTAGTAGAAATGGAAACTAATTAAAATCAGGGGCTGTATATATATGGTACTACTATTACCTAGCACTAGCAGTAGAAATAAACCATACTTGTAGATGGTGAGCATAGCGACACCCCCACGAACCACACTGGTAGCAATGCTGCACCGATGTTGAGCTTTCTGTCTTTTCCCTTGTCTTGCAAACGTACAAGTAGACACTTTCTCTCTCATCGTCCCCTCTCTGAATTCCTGCTTTTCTTTATGTAATCGCTACTGTACACCCACTCGGTTGTTACACCATAGATCAATCCCCTGCAACAATTAGATAGGTACTAGTATATAGGAGTAGATTCCAAGTCCAGACACTTGTTTATCTTGTGAATTCCAGGGCCTGCGTGTTGGGATGATATATAAAAACAATACAATGACGTCTGCTGGAGCTGCTACATGTGTATACGTATACCACCAACCACAATGCAAGACATGCATAGCTGCATGCCATGTGATTTACCTGCCGTTTCTTCTTTGTTTTCCCTTGGTGAGTCACCTTGGACCCCATGCAAGCATATCATGGGCGGTCGTGATTCAGAAATAGAAATCCTATCCTGTTCGTGTGTCATGGACCAGTATGTCTACGGGACATGAGACCTCTTGCTTGCTTGCTTGACCCACATTATTCTACGGTGCGGACTAAGCTCATATTATCTAATATTAATATGATCTAGTACTTATTTATTATTATTAATTCTCTATTATCTCATATTATCTAGCATTTTAGAGTAATGTTCAGGATAAGTGACACCCTGAGACGGCAATTTTTTACATGGAAATATTTGCTAGAAATAAACATGGGGACATGACCTGAATGTTTTGACTATATCGAGTTTATTTACGACCACACTGATTTGCAGCTAGTTATCAACTCATTCGGCGTGTGCGCATTTGAAAACCATAGTACGTATTATTTTCAAGAGGTTAGGGTTCATTTTACCATTGTACTGTATGTGGTTTACAAATCCTATGAATACATATATGGGACACCATGGTAGCCGGCATCATACCGTATTTTTTTCGATTTCGTACATATCTAAGAGCGTAAGTAACCAATTTTTACATAACTAAGATGTACATCTCTAAGGCGTTTCCCCCATTTTAAAAAAAAACATATCTAAGATGTACGTATACAAGTTATATACCTAAGATATACATACTTAAGGTGTACATACTCAACTTGCATATATAAACACATATGCAGAGTATGTACACCGTATATATGTATACCTGAAGGTATATGTAACTCTAGTATGCATATCTTTGATACGTACACTACTAGGACGTACATCCGTGGCGCACGTGCTAGTGGTGCCCCACGGCTAAAATAGGCGTGGCGCACTGCCTAAAGGTGTCCTACAGGTAACTACAGTAAGCGTGGCGCACATGTGCGTGGTGCGCCACGGATGTGTGTGGGCTAGGGCACTGTCGGTCGTATACCACATAGCCGTAGCGCACCTAAGCTTAGTATGCTTTGAGCGTGACCGGCAGTTGTGGCGCAGTTGGGCACCATGCGCTACAGAAAAAATCGGGTCACACTGCTGTGCAACTGGGAGAACAAGTCTGTGGTGCACGGGTGGCATGTGCGCCATGGCTGTTCTTTATGCCTATGGCGCACCACGTCATGTGCGCCACGGATGTGCGTGCTGCCTGCTATATTTTGGCAGATAACCTTTTGCACATTGCCTAGATCCACCATCTCCCACTTCACTTTTCCATCCTTCTTCCTCTTTAGATCTCGCCCCCCTCCTCCTTACCACCTCAATTTCTCCACTCTTTCACCATTTGTAGCTTGTAAAACTTACCTTGGATGCTACATACATAATAGAGGAAGGCTCTCCTTCCGGCCACCATCTCTCGGTCTCTCACCTCTCCTTTGAGATCTTCTCGCGGTCTCTCGTCTCGGTAAGTTGTCTATGTAAGAGAGATGTGTTTATGTGTATGGATGATATGGTCACATATCTATGGAGAGGATCGATGCTCTCATGTGTTTGGAGAGCATGCATGCATGCTCTCTCATATATTGGCATTGTTTTGCCAAAATGTTGATTTATTTCCATTTTGGCAAGACTTTGGCATTTCGCAAAGGTCTGAATTTTAGGATAGGTCATGCCGAAATTTTCCATCGACCATTGCATGCATGCATTGGTTCTGTGGTTGTAATAAACTTCTAATTCTACCGTGTACACCGCGCAGGCAACCATGGTCCGCATAATGAGCGAAGTCATTGTGGCTAGATTTTTGAAATGCGCGACGGCCGACATGATACGAAATAACATGACGGAGATAAGATGTCCGTGCAGAAGATGCAAACTCAATTGGTTGATTGACCCAGATTCTGGAAATCTACAGGCGCACCTGCTCCGCCATGGTTTCATGGATGGCTACACTCGGTGGATAAGTGATGACGAAGACGATGAGGCCGTAAATGGGGCGGCGGAAAATGAGGAAGGCAGGCAACATGATCATGATCATGGCAAGGACGGGCGAGATGAAGAAGAGTCTCCTAGAGATGGTGAAGGTGCGGAAGCAGACCAGGATGATGATGATCTAGATGCCGGAGCAGACGATGGAACAACGTTAGGCTGGTTGCAAGACCCTTATGTTCAAGAACTTCTTCTCAAGCAGACGAGTAACGCCAGGGCTGCCGCTAGAGAGAAAGCCAAGCTTGCGCAACTTGAGAAAGACGCGGTTACTCCATTGTATGAAGGATGCAAGCCCGATGATACCCGGTTGAATGTAACGCTCAAGGCTATGGAGATGAAGGCAAAACATAAATGGACCGACGCAAGCTTCGACGATATGATGGCATTCTGGCACGATCGTCTCCCGGAGGGGAACACGTGTCCAACTAGTATCGAGGATGCCAAGAAAATCGTGTGTCCTCTTGATCTACCGCACATTAGATACCACGTCTGCATCAACGATTGCATCATTTATCAGGGCGAGGACGCGGAGAAAACCACATGCCCGGTGTGCGGCGTTAGTCGATACAAGAAAGGGAAGAAAGCTCCTCGAAAAGTGGTATGGTACTTTCCTATCACTCCTCGTCTGCAGCGCTATTTCACAGACCCTAAGGAAGCAAATCTGATGTGCTGGCATGCGGAAAGAAAGAAGCCAGGAGATGATGATGACCCTAAAAAGGATGAGCTGCTGACGCACCCTTCAGATGGTAACCAGTGGAAAGCATTAGACCTCGAATTCCCAGAATTCGGTGGAGATTCGAGGAACATCAGGCTAGGTGCAAGCACCGATGGACTCAATCCGTTCGGTAGCCAGAGCAGCACGCACAACACTTGGCCCGTGTTTGTATGGATGTAAAACCTCCCTCCCTGGTTGTGCATGAAAAAGAAGTACATACAAATGAGTATGCTAATTCAAGGGCCAAAACAACCTGGTACCGACATCAATCTATATCTCGGGCTATTGAAAGAGGAGCTAGCCATGTTATGGGAATCTGGAGCCAATACGTATGACGCTGTCGCACAAAATTATTTCACTATGAGAGCCGCGTTGGTCACTACGGTGTAAGACTATCCAGGTTGCGGATATTTCTCAGGGCAGGTTATCCAAGGATTCTATGCATGCGTTAGGTGCATGGATAACACGACCTATCTCCAACTAGAGAAAGATCTAGGGTCTTCGAAAACCGTGTTCATGGGGCACCGAAGGTGGCTTGGAAAGAATGATGCATGGAGAAAACATGGAGATCTGTTCAATGGAAAATCCGAGACCCGAGGAATCCTAGAGCGGAGGAGCAGCGAAGAAGTGGATGAATTGCTGAAAAACTAGAAAGAGTGTCCTAAACCGGGAAAGAAGCGAAAGAGGCAGCAAGACAAGCCATTGATGAAGGTATGGAAAACAAGGTCTGTTTTCTGGGAGTTGCCATACTGGAAGTTTCTCCGCACGCCTCATAGCCTTGACATCATGCATATCACAAAGAACGTGTGCGAGAGTCTAGTCGCCACCCTAATCAACATGCCAGATAGGACGAAAGATGGTCCTAAAGTAAGGAACGACTTGATATTCATGGGCATCCGGAAGGATCTTCACGTAGGACGCCCTACTCCTGATGATCAGGAAGATGACGATGATCATCAGTCAGAGGCGACACAAGGTCGTCAAAAGGGTAAAAAGGTCAAGAAGAACGAATATTACTGCCCCCCTTCGTGCTTCACACTAAGCCAGGATGAGATCAAACAGTTTTTCAAGTGCCTTCTAGGAGTCAAATTTCGTTATGGCTACGCGGGCAAGATAAGTAGGTACCTAGATGAGGCTAAGTAGAGGTTTAGTGGGATGAAGTCTCACGACTGTGTCGTGCTAATGACGCAGATGCTTCCGGTTGCACTACGAGGTATAATGGACGAGCATGTCCGAGAAACATTGTTTAGGCTCTGCAAGTTTTTCGACGTCGTCTCTCGAAAGTCAATTGGCGTGAAACAGCTCGGGAGGCTATAAGAGGAGATCGTGGTGATACTATGCGAGCTCGAGATCTACTTCCCGCCTGCATTCTTCGACATTATGGTGCATCTGCTGGTCCATATCGTGGAGGATATCATCCAACTCGGGCTGATGTTCCTCCGCAGCATGATGCCGTTCGAAAGGATGAACGGACACATCAAAGGATACGTTCGCAACAGGTCCCGTCCAGATGGAAGCATAGCCAAGGGCTTTCTGGCCGAAGAGTGCATCTCTTTCTGCACGAATTATCTAGGCATCGAGAACCCTGTCGGTCTTCCCATCAATAGGCACCTTGGCAAGCTCGATGGATCGGGTCACCGAGAGGGTCGTCACGTACTGCATGCACACTATGATTGTCGATGCGCAGACTTTGATAGAGCAAACCTAGTCGCGCTACAACATTTAGAACTGGTCGATCCTTGGGTACAAAAGCACAAAAGGTCAATCGAGAAGAAGTATAGTGATCGGGGCATACAGAGGACGCAGAGAAAAATAATCAAAGAGCACAACTCAGATTTCACGCATTGGTTTAGGCAGACGCTCCTAGATAATCCCCCGCAATCGCATTCTACGGAGGAAAACATCATATTCACCTTGTCGCAGGGACCCATGCACAACCTGGTGACCTATCAGGCGTATGATATCAGCGGCTACACATTCTACACGGAGGAAAAGGACAACAAGGCGTAACATCGGAATTCTACACCGATGACAACGTGAAGGAAAGATTTTACGGAAGGATCAAGGAGATCTGGGAGCTCGACTACTATGGAGAAAAGGTGCCGATGTTTCTTGTCAGATGGGCCAAGAGCGTCGAAAGAGAAGACCGGTATTTTACAACCATGTTAATACCCGTAGCAGCCAAATCCAAGGCCGTCAGTGCGCACGTCGCCGCTAAAAATGAACCGTGGGTACTGGCTAGCAAAGTGGACCAATGTTTTTTTATTACCGACCCGACAAAGCCTAGTCGTGTTGTCGTGAGGAGAGGAAAAAGAAACATCATCGGAATGGATGGAGTCGCCAACGAGCAAGACTTCGACCAGTACGGTGATCCAAAGATTGAAGATGACGACGACTACGATGAAGAAACATACATCATAAGAAGAAAAAGGACAACCTTACCCAAAAACGGTAGCCCGTTCGAGCGAAGAAACATAAAAGTGTCAGGGCTAGATTATTTAACCGCGACAAAGAAGGGAAAAAAGATTGTAAAACGCTAGCTCAAAAAAAATTGTAAAACGCATGCTCAAAAAGATTGTATTGATGCATATGGATGGCATATTATTAATGGACACATTATTATTTAATTTCTTTCTACTTTGAATCACTTTTGTACCACTTTTGATGATATATATGTACCGTTTTTGTCATATAAAACATATAACAGGTATTTTATATAGTTTACATAATTTTTGGGATATTTTTTAACATTTTAAAGTAGTTTTAAAATAAAAACAAAAAATGGGGACACCAGGGTTCGAACCTGGGTGCTCCAGGTTTAGTGAGCGTACATAGCTAGGGCGGAACCAGTGGGATATGCAGCCTCTTGTTTGACTTGACACGACACTTAACCGTAGTGCACCCTTACCTAGTGCGCTACGGTTAAGGGTGCGCTACGGCTAAGTGTTGTGACAAGTCAACTGCTGCGCACGGTCATCTCCCATCTATCTCAAACGGATTGAGAGAAATAACCTAAGCTGCTACCGACGCGCCGCCGCCGCTCGAGCTGCCGCCTCCGCTCGCCTGCTGACTGCTGAGGAGGAGGAGAGGAGGCCGCCGCGTCCGTGGAGGAGGAGAGGAGTCTGCCACGTCCGTGGAGGAGGAGAGGAGGCCGCCACGCGTCCGTGGAGGATCTCCGTCCGCGCTCTTCGTCATCGTCCGCGCGCTCTTTGTTGTCATCGTCTTTGAGGTGAGCGTCCCCTCTCCCATCTCTCCCTCTCTCCCCTCTCTGACCTAGAACACAAACATAGGGTTCCTCTACATCGTGCTCTTCTTACTTGATTCGAGTGATATACATTGTGGCCGTCGCCTCACCTAGGTAGGAAGGAGGATACGAGGATGAACGTAGAAGCAGGATGTACGTAGAAGCAGCAGCAGCTTGCGCAATCAAGAGGGAGGAGATGGTTAACTTTGCCTCAAAATGAGGGCTTCTTCGGAAGGGCTAATTGAACATTTAAAGTTCCAACTGTCTGGATAACATACACTTGAGACTGGACTCGATACAAACACATCGTATAAAATTTACTAGTAATGCCAAGATTTCGGCCAATATACAAGTGTGTGCAGGAAGTGTGTTGTAACAAGAATTCAAGAACTATAGCTTAGGTGGATATGAGCTGCTACAACTATATCAGAGTGCTTTCTATGACAGAATAAAAACTACAGGGAGACATTCTGAACATTTGTGCACATGAAATAGGGAAATGCATATGTGCTATTACTGACGACCATATGAGATATCAAAACTAACGTTCCTTTTCTGATAAAAAAAATCTTCAGTGAACAGATTGAACAAGACTTGTACATGCATGATTCTCGTGTGTTCCTATAAGGGCTTTAGTATAAGTCATGAAAAGTTTTGACACCTCAGTAGTTACTCTAATAATAATAAATAGCATATATATTGCCACAATTAATCATCCTAGCACAGCAGCAATATTACAAGAGCCTGCCTGTAGAAATGTCTCGGTTGCTTGTACAGGCCATACAATTACACATCACACAACACACAATCACTCCTAACACCTGATTAGATCCCAGGTTACAATTAGCTTAGGTTTTTGGCAGATAGTAGCTAGCTAGCACACACTCCTCCTATGCAAATATATAGCAGTACAGGAGATGATATACTGCCAGTCCTAGGTTACAATTAGCTTAGGTTTTTATCTCCCCTCTCTGACCTAGAACATCGTTGCCTACCTCCCTGCATATTTATGTTTTGCTGGTAATATTTTCTTGGATGGACAAATATGGTTTGTTGATCTTGATCTTTCCTATAAAAATTGGAGATGGAAGTGTTCCTTTGCTGTCAAAATTGGAGATAGAAGTGTTCCTTTTCTGTTTCCATTGCTTTGAATATATCACTGAATAATTAAGACTATCCAGGCATTATCATTTTCTGGAATTTTAATGAAAATGAAGATGCCTAGGAATCTTGCTCAACATGGAAGAATATATGATGTTGGAGGCCTAAGAATAAAATGAATAGAATGAAATAGAAAATGAATAGAATTTTATTTCCTGTTCTTGAATAGAATGAAACAGAAAATGAATTTTATTTGCTGTAATTTGCTTGTTGTCAATTGCTGTTCTTGCTATCATTTTATTGAAGTGCACTTGTTGTAATTTGCTTGTTTTCAAGACCACCTGAAAGTTCTACATCTGATATATGTTCCCGCCTTCCACCATTCTTGGTTATAATCTCCTTTAAATACCAGTTAGAGTGGTTGCTGTGCTTTGTTGTACTGGTAGCTATATTACCCTGCCTAGTTGTAGTCGTATGCAGGTGCTTGTATGAAATGAGTCCCGATTTTCACCGAAATGTTGATTAACTTCCGTTTCGGCAGAAATCGGGCACTCCTAGTTTAACAAAAATGAGCAAAGGTCATGCCGGATTTTTCCACGCACTTTACTAACCATTATTTGCCTTTTATTAGTGCAAACATGTGTGACAACGACGAGGCTGGATCTTCTCAGCGTATCAACGCTGAAGGAGAAGTGAGACCTCAAAACAAACCCTTGTCATTCTGGGAGGAGGTCGAGCGGCTAGAAAGACTGACAGAGGGTGATGAAGAATACGACCCTTCCGAGAGCGACGCCGATGAGATGGAAGACGCGGAGGAAGAAGAAGCGGCCGAAGGAACGGCGGATGATGAAACCACTAATGGCGGCGAGGGCACAACAAGTGGTAGTAATCCGCCTAAGAAGAAGAAGGAAAGGCGCCTGAACACGGTCGGCACCGTCAGAGAGGAAATTACCGAAGTGAGCCCAACAGGGGTTCCTTTGGCGCCCGACCATGTGGTCAAAGGGTACGGTGGGCAAGTAGCTGCTATCACCTGGACCGCCATCTCGATCAACACCGAGAATCTTTGGCATAAAGATAATGGTCATTTGCGCACACTCCTCTTTGAGAAGCTGCACGCAAGATACAAGTTCCCCCTTCAGTATCGGAATATAGATTATCATGGGAATGAAGTAAATAAATCCGCCCTCAAGAGGATGAGCACCGCCCTGGCCAGCTGGAGAACTCTGATAAAGAAGAAGATATTTAAAGAAGGGAAAATTCTCGAGGAGATCCAGAAGATTGACCCACAGATCACCGAAGATCAATTCCAGGAGTTCAAGGCCAAGTGCAAATCCGAAGCAGCCAAGGCCTCGAGTAAGCAGGGAAAGGAATTGCAGGCGATGAATATAGGTCACCACCATCTCGGATCTGGTGGTTACAAAGCTGCGGAGCCCAAATGGGATAAGGAGGACGACAAGTATAGAGCTAAGGAGATACCTAACCCCTTTTCGAAATTCGAAAACAAGCAGCTTCGAAACTTTATTAGGGCTCGTTACCATGTGGACCCCAAAACCAAAGAACTCACCGCGGAAACTAAGGTGAAGGACTTCGAGGTTCTTGCGGTAAGTAATTTAATTACCGTGGATCAAGTCGATTACATTCTAATCGATCAAGTCGAATTTCTAAACGGTTCATGTTACTTCTTCTACAGGAGCAGGAAATTGCTAGTCAGGGATCCCATGGTTCCTCATCCCACGGGTCGACGGCGGCCACCCGATGGGATAACCCTTTTAACAGGGCGATGAACCGGGCCAAGAAAATCACGTCGGTTACAAAGAAAGCCATCGTCGGCTGGCCGTCTGGCCGACTTCAGGGCTAAGAATTGGGTGGATCATTTTGGTCCACCCTCGAGGACGCGTGTGGAGGGAAGGAGCGACAAGGAAAACCGCGAGGTTCAGGAACTTAAGGAACAAGTGGCGCGGATCCCGCAGATCGTCCAAGACAACCTGGCAATCACCCTCACCTCCATCCTGCCTACCTTGGTGGAGTCAATAGCGAACTAGAGTGCGGGTGGTCGACAAGGGTCGTGCCCGATTCCAAGCATGGTCAGTAGCCACTCAAACAATGCGGCGCCGGCGAACCCGGTGAATTATGTGTTCGTGACTCCGCCCGCTAGCACGGCGGCGCTGGAAGCATTGGTGACTCCGCCCTCTAGCACGGCAGCGCCAGAAGCATTGGTGACTCCCCCTGCCATCACCGCGGCGCCGGAGCTTAATGCAACCGATAGGGAGAATACACCGGCAGCCGGCCGCCATCAAGCAGCCCCTCCGTCTCTTGCATGCCCGTCATCGTATGTGGTGCCTCGACATTAGCCGAGCTCGACGTCATCACGGTAAACCAAATACTTTACCGCCTTGCCATTTATTACTCTTATGGCATCTTTTTAATGCCATACATGTTTTTCGCAGACGGATGTTCCATACACTCTCTTAAGCTTCATGAACAACGAGTTGAGGGATGTTGCCAAGGGTACCATCATTCAACCCTTGCACCGCACGTTCCACTCAAATCCGATGCCAGACAGCGTGCATAGGGTTAAAATTATCTGGGTGCTAAGGGGCTGCGACGACCTGGAACCTCCCATTCAACCCCCAGGAGCGGATGAAGAAGAGCCGGCTGTCCTCAGAAGTTGCTTCGGCTTATTCCTGCTATGGCCAAAAAGCATAATTCGTTTGGGGATGGCCGGGGCCATCTCCCCACAGACAACAACACTGCCTGTCGTGCCAGCGCCAAGCCATGGCAAGACCCCCACACCGCTACCGCCGTCACCTCCACGCGATTGTTCGGCTGGTCATATTGACATGACCATGGCGTAGGATCCGAACGAGGATGACGAAGATTACTTCGATGATTTCATCAACACTAATCTTTTCCCCGGTGACCTAAACAAAGACCCAGTTGGTGGCCCCGCAGAGAAAGCCACTTGCAACAAACGTCTCTTTGGTTCTCAGGAGACGCCTCTAGCTTGTACCTTCACCGAGCCAGCGGATACATCCAACCGGCCCTTGGTTCTAATCCCTAACACACTACATAGGGCGATCGATGCTCAGATTGCGGTGCCTACCCACTTCCCAAAAGGCAAGAAGACCAGGAAAAGAAAATCTCGCAGCTCGAGCCAGCCGGTGGCGTCAACTGCGAATCCGATCAGGTTTCAGGACGGGCCACCAAGACCCAAGGCTATTATGTGGAGGATGCATTTGGTGGGTGAGCCCATGCTAACTAAGAAATTGCTCAGGCTCGCCACTTCAGAAATGAGGAGTGTGCATGACGGTGTGCTGACAATAGAGAGACGCCTTCTTACGGAGAAAGATCCCTCGCACCCGGTATTCGTGGTTAAGGTGCCACGAGGCTTGGGCTTCGTCGATAATGTCCCCACGGATCTGTTCTTCCTGCGGTTTGACGACATCTTCAATATGTTCCACCTATATTTGCTGCACTATACCATGGTACGCCTGTTTTCTCTTAGCCTGGCTATTCAGATCATTAGAGAGAACACCCCGGGCATCGCTATAGTGTACCCCTACTACATGCGTGATGGCTGCTTGGGAAGCGCCATTGAACGGCGATTCGTGGCCTCGTACCTCCAAGGCATCTTGGTGGCGAACAAGACAAAGGAATACATTCTCGTGCCTTTCTTTCCCGAGTAAGTCATTATTCACTCACCGCCATAACATGCTTTATTAGATTTTCATCATTCTTTTTCCAACACATTCCGTTTGAATTGTTTTGCGCAGAGATCAACACTGCACACTCATCTGCTTGTCGCCTAAACATTCGCAAGCCACGTATTTCGACTCAGGGAGTCAAGAAAAGAAGAAAAACTATGACAAGATCAAGGAAGTTCTGGATGATGCTCTCACCGGCTATGCCTCAGCGGAAGGCGCCACCTTCGTGTGTAAGAAGCTCAAGTTTGGCAGGCACGTCTTCACCCATGTGACGGAATTCCCCTGCGTGAAGCAGCCGGCAGGCAGTCAGAAGGAAGCCTACTATGCACTCCATCACATGAGGGCGTTCCTACTAGAGCAACAGAATTCTACGCTGCCAGATCATCTCAAATGGTGGGCTGAAGTCAAGGCCAGGATCAATGATTCAGATATTAGACAAGAGATGTATCGCATCCAGCAACAGTTTGGGGCAATCATCAGCCGTGATGTCATGAATTCAGGGGGTTCTTCTACGGAGGCAATCCCCCGAATAACTGTGACATAGTAGATCGCCTAAAGATGCAGGGTGACTATAGGGCGTTCATGACGAAACAAGGCGTCCTCCCGTTCCCTGAGCCGAGCCAGAAGTCTTGATGTGTTTGTTTAGTTGTAGTTCTTTATCCCCACAAGTACTTGTGTGTGTCGACATGTACATGCTACTACTTGATATTTTTTGCTTACTTTGTTACCTTATTTGATAATTATATCTTTATATGCGACTTTTACTTGTTTTTTCACCCACCATTTAATTATTATTGCCAACTTTTAGATGACGTGGTACGTCATGTACAAGGGATGGGTTCCTGGAGTCTACGATGATTGGGAAGACTGCTGGAGACAGGTGCACCGTTTCAGCGGCAATAGCTACAAAGGGTACAACACTATGGCGGAGGCGGAAGCTAGATACACGCGCTATCTAGCGGGAGTTAGGACGAGGAACCGGATGAAGACCTATACCTTCGTCGCGGTGATGGTTATCGTCCTTGGTTGTCTGTCCTGCATGTTCCTACTTTAGATGTGTAGGCGAGCTGCCGCGAGCTCTAACTTGGTTGCGACATGTATTCATGTCATCACTAGCTACTTTGTAACTTGATCGAAATAATGTAACTTATAGTGTGTATTTATATATGTGACTTATCTATATGTATTTGTTTCTATCTTGTCTGTGTATTTATTTATGTATTGTATATTTGTGTATTTATTTCTGTATTGTATATCTGTGTATATCAGCTGTATTGTATATAATCTGTATTGAATATCATCTGTATTGTGTTTTTTTGAAAAGCTCAGCTGTGAGACGCACATATACTTGGTTAGTGACGCACTACGTTGGTGGCGCATGTTGTCAAATACTAGTAGCGCACTATGTCATGCGCCACAGGAAAAATAGTAGTGGCGCACAAGGCAGTGCACTACCACTAACTATATACTAGTAACGCACTATGTCATGCGCCATAGGAAAAACAGTAGTGGCGCACAAGGTAGTGCGCTACCACTAACTCGAGATACTTGTAGCGCACCTGGCAGTGCGCTACGGGTACTTTTTAGCCGTAGCACAGAAGTCGTGGCGTACCCCTAGTGCGCCATAGATGGGGAAAATAGGTGCGCCACAGACGTGCGTTTTCCTAGTAGTGGTATGTGTAACTTAGTATGTGCAGGTCATGTCAAAAAATACGCGTATAACGTATAGTGTCTAGAAACCATGGTGTCCCAGTTAATATATATAGAGAGAGAAGAGCTAAAGAGGAACCCTTAAGAGATTCCTATATAGCTTATACAGGAAGTCCCTAAATAACTACTACTATCTTCCTTGTACCCAACCTGACCCGCTCCTCACCTACCCCCACCCGTACCAAAATCCTCGGCCGCTCGTGTCCTTCCTCCATCGCGCCATCCCCGCGCCTCCCCCTCCCGTTCCCCGATGTCCCACGTCTCCTCCCTCCTAGGCACGCCACCACGGTCCCCTTCCCTAGCCTCCTTCTCATCGCCGGCAGGCCACCATGGGCCCCTTCCTCAATATCCAACGCATCACCAGTGGATGCTCCGCAACCCCCACCTGCGCCTCCCACCGATAACCTCTACCTTATGAGCCGGCGAACCACCTATAGGTCACCACGGCCCCCTTTCCCCATCATCCTTCTCGTCATTGGCGAGCCACCGCGGCCCCTCCCCTAACCTCTAGCGTGTCACCGGCGAGCCACCGTGGCCCCTCCCCCAACCTCCAGCGTGTCGCCGGTGGGCTCTCTGCTGCCCCCACCCGTGCCTCCCCCTACTCCACCGCGGGGGAACCGGTGCTTTCCTTGCTCCTCCCAACTAGCGAAGGCCATCGATGCCTCCCTTCGCGTCCCCTTTGATTGGGTTAAGAAAAATAAAAGTTCACTCTGCTCAAATAAATAGTTCACTTTGCTCGGAAATAAAAATCCTCGATAAAAAGAGTAAGTTCACAAGCTTTTGAAAAAAAAGGTCACTCAGTTGTCGCAAAAAATAAAGTTCACTATGCTCAAAAATAATATTTCACTCTGTTCAAAAATAGAAGTTCACTCTGCTCGATAAAAATAAAAGTTCACAAGCGTTGAAAAAAGACAGTTCACTCAGTTGTCCGGAAAAATAAAGTTTGCAAAAAAGAAAGTTCACAAGCGTTGAAAAAGACGGTTCATTCAGTTGTCCGAAAAAAAGATGTAGGGGTCGCGCATGAAAACAATAATTTTTCCCTACGCCAATAACCCTAATACCAGGACCTATCTATTATTAATGCAGTAACGGGAGGGGATTTTCACGAACTTACCCTTGAAGATCGAAAAGCGTTGTCAACGCTCGGGAGAGCTGGGTTGATGTAGACGAACCGAAGCCGACCTCGGGGTCGTGTTGAAGTCCTTACAGCTCTTGTGGCTCCAACGACTTCTAGTGCCCCAAGTGTCACACCTCGCGAGGAGTTAGACATGTCCAGTGCCTGACGATGACTCCCGCTCCTCCGATCGAGCAGCAGTTGCGGAACTAGAGCTTCTGGATCCAAATCCTGCAGCGCGATGGTGCTCCGCGATGAAGAAGACTCTTGCTCGCACTATCCGGACTTGGGACCACGGTCACTGGAGGGAGAGAGATAATCAACCGGTGGTCTCCGCAAAAGAGAGAAAACCTTTTATTGATTATTGTGTATTTAATTTGTCAAAATACCTCTCTTTATATAGAGGAAAAACCCAACATATGCAATTGCCTTAGCCATGTGGGAATAAACAAAGTAGAGGGGAGAGGGGGGCTTGGCTGCCGTCGGCTAGGGCCCAAGTGGGCCCCCACGTGGGGTGCCTTGCCCCATCCATCCACCTCTCCTCCTTCCTCCCTTTGGTCTTTCCCTCATGGGCCCTTTTCCCTAGGGATTTTAGCCCAATTAGGTATTTCGACCAAAAAAATTCTTTTATTGAATAAATATAAATGAATGATTAAATCATTATTAAATATTCACTTACATATTGTTCAACGTGGCTATGTAACTCCTTCCAATGACATCACAATGTCATGTTCAATCTCGTTATCAACAAATGCTATTTGACTCGTTCTGACAAGTGATATCCCTGTGATCAAATCACACGCTGCGCAGCTATTGGATATAACTTCTCCGAGTGGGCCCTCGAGTATCTTTCTTGTCACACGCATGGACAAATCCCGCTCTTGACGCATATTGCCTCAACTGTTCCTCCGATACCAGAACACACCTTTATAATCACCGTATTACCAGATGACGTTTGATTCTATCTGAATATCCTCGGGTAAAAGTGATTGATATGGTCTCTCGGTCTAATAAATAGGACACTAGGTCTTTTCTAATCATCGTAACTTGAACTTCATGACATGATCGGTTCACGATGCTTAGGTTGGTTATAGCTCATCATCTCATTCTCGCAATTAGGTGACTCCATTGTAGACTGTCATATATGCCACATGATCAGGAAATATTGATCATCTGTTGACCAATGAACCAGTGACTAGAGCTTCACCGGGAACTCCTGGTTGTTTATATATCACACTTGTATTGAAGTTTCCTTTCAATACAGTTATAGCATGATATAAAACTTAATCCTAAACTTTATGAAATATGATAATAATCCATATTATTATTTATCTATAGGGCATATTTCCAATAGTCTCCCACTTGCACTAGAGTACAAATAAACTAGATGTATTTGTTACTAATCATTGGCACCATATATCCCGACACCTTTTGATCATGCTTGCTCATGGAAGAGATTGAGTCTTGGGTCTGGACTTTACAACCCCAAATCCTTTGCAACTTACTAATGTCCCCTTGATTGACATTAATACTTTATCATCATATGATAACATCTTTGTGTATGAATCGTAGTTATAGCAACAGAATGAGGTCAGTTTCCACATGATCAGGAAATATTGATCATATGATAACTAATGTCCCCATGACGTTAGATCAGCCATAAAAGCTTTCTCATGGGCACTGTGTCCTGGGACACACCTTCTGTATGAAGACGAATCAGTCCCTCCATAACAATATGCATCACTTTAGATGGTATCCTTATATTTTATTATAAATTTAATCATCGAAACACTAGTGCACCATGTGCAAATTTCGATGTTTTATCACCTCGCTTCCTTATTGACTTCAGTCGGTATTATTGATGTAGGGATTTCCAATCTTCTAAGGTTAACACATGCCCTTATAACATAACCCTTTATGTTTTAAGATATGTCATCCTTCATAGATTTGAAAACATGTCTACAGTTCTCATTTAGACACTATGGACAAACTTAGCTCAACGTTTCGTGATTCATACTTAATCACTTTTCATATGTTCCTTCTTAGATCATATATTATGTTAAGTTGTCATCATGGTTTTCAAGACATAACCTATGTTTCAACATAGTGGATGACGATCATCCTTTTTTTAATCACTGATGTTAATTTAATGATATTCTTAATTCAAGTGACCAATGACCATTCCTTAATCAATTCCTATTCCGAAACTATTATTCAGAATCTCTTTTTAGGAATACGACATAATATTGTAATATACTTATTTCAACTTCTAATTCCTATAAATCATTATTTATCGGTACTTGCGCTTTCATTCTTAATGTGTTGTACACACTTAAGAATTAATCATTAAGCTCCCACTCAAAATATGTTCCTAACATATTTAAGTCTAAGACTTATATTTCTCCCACTCAAAAATATGTCATTCACATATCGTTTCAGGAAGACATTTACAGCTCCCACTCAATTTCATGCAAATTGCATATCCTCTCACTATTTTGAATAACTTCAAAATCCTTTGATCAATTATCAAACTGAGAGTTTTATTACGAGATGCTAGTACCTTACTAGTATTAAATCCACTAGACTTTTATCACTTCTGAATCAAATCCTTTTTGAATTTGTCTAATACAATATTCATGAAAAATCGTGCCTTTATCATTCACATATTCCATCATGACCTTGCAGCCTTTTGGAAAATTCAAGTAACCCTTTACTTGGTAAGATTCGGCAATGTATTGCTTTCTAATCTTAAGTGAATTTTGCCTCTAGGATTTCTAATAATTTTAGTTTACCATTATTTCCTTCATAGTTCGTAGGTATGCCATATTTCGATAACATGACAAATGATTCACAAATGTCTCCATACAAGATGTGGGGTACATTTTTGAATCCTACTTCATGTAGTAAAAACACTAGTGTGGAAAACACAATGATCATTATCATTGATCCTTTCCTTTATGAAGAGAATTGTTCAGGAACGCTTTCCACGCTTCTCAACACTCTTATGCAGGGTTTTGAATCCTGATCATGTTTTTTGCTATCTTCCATAAGCTTCACAGTCAAGAACATAAACTTTCTCGAGAATGCATGATACATTGCAAATGTATCCATAATTTTTGATGCTCCATGCTTGGTTTTATCCACTTTCTTATGTTTTGTCCACACTTTTGAGTACTTTTCATATGATTTCTTAGACTAACCTATTAACAAGAGCCACAGTGCCAGTTGCCTATTTTCTGCTGTTTTTGGTTCTAGGAAAGTCAGAAAATGAATATTCTCGGAATTGGACGGGACAAAAACCAAAGTGCCTATTTTTCCAGAAGACTCCAGGAGCCAGAATACAAGACAGAGGAGGGCCAGGGGCTGGCCACACCCCCCTAGGCGCGGACTGGGCCTGGCCGCACCAGGGCATGGTGTGGTGGCCCCAGGCACCCCCTCGGTCTCCCTCTTCGCCTATAAGAAGCCTTCTGACCTAAAATCTTCGGGGGGTTCGACGTTTTTCCACGAAAAGTTCCGCTGCGCCGCCGCCACCGAAGGGGAGATTCGGGGGACAGAAAGTCTCTGTTCCGGCACCCTACGGGACAGGGAAGTGCCCCCGGAGCCATCTCCATCGACCTCCACCATCATCTTCATCGACCATCCATGTTTCCCCCATCTATGAGTGAGTAATCCCTCGCTGTAGGCTATGGGGATGGTAGGGATTGGATGAGATCGTTCATGTAATGGCATCAGACTGTTAGGGCATAGTGCCTAGTATCTCTTATTAGTGCTTTATGACTTTGTTGCAACTTTGTTGTGCTTAATGCTTGTCACTAGGGCCCGAGTGCCATGATTTTAGATCTGAACTTATTATTGATTCATTATGATAGTATTGTTCTTGGTCTTATCTACAAGTTGTATACACACGTTGTTGTCCGGAACCTATGGCCCCGAAGTGACAGAAATCGGGATAACCGGAAGGGAAAGGCTTTGATGTGAGAATCACATGTGTTCACGGAGTGTTAATGCTTTGCTCCGGTGCTCTATTAAAAGGAGCACCTTAATTTCCAGTAGTTCACTAGAGGCCCCGCTGCAAATGGTCTGGCAGGACAAAAGATGTTGTGCAAGTTCTCATTGCGAGCACGTATGACTATATATGGAACACATGCCTAGGATTGTCTAGTACTTGGGTGCTTTATCTTATTTATCTACAATTCCCCTATGTTCTGATTGCTATGTGAATTGTCTTGTCCATGCAACGCTCGTCCATCCATCCCTATGCCTACCGCACTCGAATCCCACTGTTTACTGCTTTTGTTACTACTGTCTTTGTTTTACTACTGCTGTTACTTTACTATTCCTACTACAAAACTGTTGCTACTGATAAACTGTTGTGAGCAAGATAGTTTCCAGGTGTAGCTGAATTGACAACACAGTTGTTAAGGCTTATAAATATTTTTGGCTCCCCTTGTGTCGATTCAATAAATTGGGTTTCACTTCCCTCGAAAATACTGTGATACACCCCCTATACGTGTGGGTCATCAAGACTATTTTCTGGCGCCGTTGCCGGGGAGCATAGCTTTATTTATCAAGTCCACTTGGAATCACTATTGTTCAAGCTAAGTTTATCTTTCTCCTTGTTTGTTTGTTTCTTTCTCAAAAATACAAAAAAATATTAGTACTCTAGTTGTTATTTTCGTTGGTCTGTTATTGTCTTGCTTTGTCATGCTTGTTGTCAATGGTTGATTTCTTTGAAACTGAAGCTTATTGGCAAGGTGGGTTCATGGAAGATCAAAAATATTATTATAAGGAACATCGCTTGTCACAAAAAGGGAAACACTTATGGGAACAAATTGATAGATTGTATACCATTGCTAGAAATGTGTTCTCTACTTATAATGTTACTTATCGCTATGATGAATCTCGTTGCAGAAAGAGGTATAAACACCTCCCTTTTTAATGTGAGTATAGTGATAATGATACCATATCTTCCTATGCTAAAGGAATTTATGACTTTTATGATGCGGAACAAATTGAAGAATTTATTGCTTGGAAGGGTGCTATTGAACTTGCTAGTTTGCTTGAAAATATTGATGATTCACCTTACAAATATGAGGTGTATGGTATACTTAAATTTTTCTTTGATAATTACAAGTATGAAAATGGCTATATTCTTGAATATTTTAATAGATGCTTTCCACAAATGGAAGAGACTAATGCCTTGCAAGATCCTATGGAAGAAGAAATTGATGAACCTGAAATCTCGTTAGATGAAAAAGAGGAGGAGAGTGATGAACAAAAGGGGGAAGAATGGATTAGCTACCCATGCCTACCTTTGAATGTGAGTAACTCTTTATCCCTTACATTATTTGATTGTCCCCCTTGCTTACTAAAGGAGAATGATTGTTATGTTCCTGAGGTTTCTCTTGATAATGTTTATGATGAAGCTCTAGTGCTTGTAGATCATGAAAAGCATGCTTTATGTGATAGTTATATTGTTGAGTTTATTCATGAGGCTACTGAAAATTATTATGAGAGAGGAAAATATGGTTGTAGAAGTTTTCATGGTATTGAAACACCTCTCTATGTGCTGAAAGTTTTGAAGTTCCTCTTGTTTTATCTTCCTATGCCTGCCACTTTGTTCTTTGTGAATTTATTTGCATACATTATTCCTATGCATAGGAAGTGGGTTAGACTTAAATTTATTTTGGATTTGCTCCTTGATGCTCTCTTTTACTTCAACTCATATTTCTTATGAGAGCATCCTCTCAAAATTTTATGCCTGAAGATGATAATATGTATATTATTCTTGCGAGACCTTTTCTTAAATACTACAGGATCTGTTATTAATTGTAATCAAGGGAAGGTGACCTTCAATGAACACATTGTCTATTTCCTCAAGAAGGTTGAAAGGACTTATGGTTTGAATTCAATTGAACATGTTGAGGGCATTCAAGTTGGAGAAATATATTGTCCCATACGAAGAGAAAAATTTGAAACTATTATGATTGGGACCATTGCTATCAAGGTTGAGGTAACATAATCATTAGTGGGATACAAAGTTTTGTCTCATATGGAATTGTTTTGGTAAAAAGACCTGATCAACCTTGTTAACAAAAGGATTTCATTGAACAAAACAATGTTTTCACCATGATTATCTCCGCTTACTTTTATTCTATCCATTTTAGTTTTTGCTTCTTATGCCTAACTTAAAGGCGTTAAAGAAAAGTACTTGTTGGGAGATAAACCAAGAGTTTTAGTTGAGTCTTGGAAGTTATTACCTCTGTAATAACCTCTCCTTATCCTTTTTATTTGCTTTTTGTGCCAAGAGTAACCTCTAATGAGAGAGAAGTAATGATTGGGAAGGTTGCTGTCCCGAAACAGATTTCTATGCTTCACCGTAAAAAATAATGGGAGAGCTCTGTATGTCGGATTGAGCTGTAATTTTTTGTGCTTCTGACCCAGGTTGTTATCTAACTTTATTTAGTTCAACACTTTTTTATTTGAGAAACATACGGTCTTTGAAAAAATTCGTCTTTACCTGCTGGTCTGTTTTGACAGATTTCTGCCATTTTCTGCATTTGCTTCTTGTTGGCTCCTTTTTGAGTTCTTTTGGGGAATTGAGCTTTTTGAGGGAAGTGCTACAGTATCTAGTGTTCTAATGGAAGTTTATTTGGTGTTATAACTGAACCTTAAGACTTATTTATCTTAAGTGCACTAATGTTGGTAATGAAGATTGTGTGAAGTTTTGTATGAAGGAAAAATTTCAAGTGTATGGAAGGAATGAGTAATGAGATGAAGGATGGACTAAAGCTCAAGCTTGGGGATGCTACGCGTATCACCCCAAGAAATATCCAAGAAGTACAAGTGTCAAAGCTTGGGGATGCCCAAGGCATCCCCTTCTTCATCAATAAAAATCCCAGGTTTCTTCCAAACACTTCATTTTTATTGTTTCATGCACAGTTGTGTTGTTCTTGGAGCGTCTTATTTTTCGTTTTTCATTTTGGTTTTTATTTTGCGTGGTTTGCTTAGTTTGCTGAATAAATTGGTTGGACCCCCTCTTTCATACATTGGTGTTCAAATGGTTTGGTTTGGTTTGGAAAAGAGTAGGAAAGCTCATGCTTAAGTGGTAAAGAGAGCTCGTTTTTGACTGTGGCCTATGCTTTGTCATGCCATGCTTGATATTGTTTTGGCTTTATGCTTAGTATTATTTGCTGTAGCATGACTTGTTATAAACAATTGAGATTGTTTAATGTGCCTTGGATGAATCATGCATTGTTTCAGCATATTAAAGCATAGTATAGTGGTATTCTCCTTTGATGCTTTATTTGGGTTGAATTGGCGCATGCTCACACCATGTTATGACTATCTCAAGTCACCATAAGCCTTTATGATCCTTTAGTTTTCAACTTGTAGTATCACTTTATGCTTTGATCAATGATGTTTTGTCGCTCTGCATGATTATGGCCATTATTGCTCTCTCGTTTGTCGCTCCCTTACTATTGCTAGCCTTCACTTCCATTGAGTATTTTACTCATGTTTCCAACTCCCTTAAACCAAATATTGCCAAAGTGTCCACCATACCTACCTATTAGCATCATTTGCTATTTCCTTGCATATTCATTATGCCTTGTTTTCTTCTGAATAAAATGTTTGCTTGTTATGAGAAAGTTAGTTAGTAAAGCTCTCACAAACTTGATGGCACACTTTACTTTCTTTCATTTAATAAACCTGAACCATTGGGTCCTTCTTTGTTGCATATATGCTTGCGCTTTATGAGTTGAAGTTAGCAGAACCATGTATCATGGGGCCTGGGCCGCTAGCCTAAGCCATGCCTAATCATGGTGGAAACTTGCAGAATAACCATGATGAGCATTCTATGAAGCATCCTCAATAAAAATCTATGCACATAGTAAATAAAAAGATCGCCGAGATGCTCATTGTCTGCTTGCCTTGTTATTTTGATTATGGGATAGCTCCCGTGTCATGTGCAAGGGGTACCCGGTTGGCGGTTCTCTATGATACGTATATACTTACAATGACAAGAGCTTACTCGTGACTGAAGTTGAGTAGCATGAGGATCGGTCTTCGTAAGTAAGGGGCACGAGACTTCGATTTATAACTTGTCAAGCATATCCTCTTAGTTGTGTCACTTTCACCTTAACCACGTTAAAGATGCTTATGATAGGGGCAATGAGAGCTCAAAGCTAATGAGTACCATACTTTCAGCATTTGGAAGCCTTTCAAACTATTCAAAACCTTTTCATTTCCTTGTTGAGTCTCCACTTATTCTTTGAGCACTTTCTTGAGAGCATAGTGGCCATTCTTACTTCTATGTGCATTGTCCCAAGACTTGTTGATTGATGCATACCTTGATATTGCTTGTTTTAAACTATTTGTATCTAGTCACTCTTGTAAACTTTGAAGGTGTCCTATGCATTTATGTTTGCTACTCTTTGAGGGACAAGCTGAATGCCACTTTGCTATGTTTTCTTTATGTGAAACAAACAAACGTCTTGCAAAGCATTGTTATTCATGAATCTTTTGTTTGTGCCTTTTCATGTTGCATCATAGTTTCTTTGTCTTATTGCTAGAACTTTGTCTTTCATGGTATGATTGAAGTACTATGATACCAGCTTTGAATGTTTTACAAATATTTTGATCAAGTATTTGATGGTGCATGTCACCTCAAAAATTATTCTTTCTTTTTATCACTTACCTAATCGAGGACGAGCAGGATTTAATCTTGGGGATGTTGATACATTCCAAATGTATCCATAATTTTTGATGCTCCATGCTTGGTTTTATCCACTTTCTTATGTTTTGTCCACACTTTGGAGTACTTTTCATATGATTTCTTGGACTAACCTATTAACAAGAGCCACAGTGCCAGCTGCCTATTTTCTGCTTTTTTGGTTCCAGGACAGTCAGAAAATGAATATTCTCGGAATTGGACGGGACAAAAGCCAAAGTGCCTATTTTCCCAGAAGACTCCAGGAGCCAGAATACGAGACGGAGGAGGGCCAGGGGCTGGACACACCCCCCCTAGGCGCGGGCTAGGCCTGGCCGCGCCAGGGCATGGTGTGGTGGCCCCAGGCATCCCCTCGGTCTCCCTCTTCGCCTATAAGAACCCTTCTGACCTAAAAGCTTCAGGGGGTTCGACGTTTTTCCATGAAAAGTTCCGCTGCGCCGCCGCCACCGAAGGGGAGATTCGGGGACAGAAAGTCTCTGTTCCGGCACCCTGCCGGGACGGGGAAGTGCCCCCGGAGCTATCTCCATCGACCTCCACCATCATCTTCATCGACCATCCATGTTTCCCCCATCTATGAGTGAGTAATCCCCTGCTGTAAGCTATGGGGATGGTAGGGATTGGACGAGATCGTTCATGTAATGGCATCAGATTGTTAGGGAATAGTGCCTAGTATCTCTTATTAGTGCTTTATGACTTTGTTGCAACTTTGTTGTGCTTAATGCTTGTCACTAGGGCCCGAGTGCCATGATTTTATATCTAAACTTATTATTGATTCATTATGATATAGTGTTCTTGGTCTTATCTACAAGTTGTATACACACGTTGTTGTCTGGAACCTATGGCGCCGAAGTGACAGAAATCGGGATAACCAGAAGGGAAAGGCTTTGATGTGAGGATCACATGTGTTCACAGAGTGTTAATGCTTTGCTCCGGTGCTCTGTTAAAAGGAGCATCTTAATTGCCAGTAGTTCCCTAGAGGCCCCGTTGCAAACGGGCTGGCAGGACAAAAGATGGTGTGCAAGTTCTCATTGCGAGCACGTATGACTATATATGGAACACATGCCTAGGATTGTCTAGTACTTGGGTGCTTTATCTTATTTATCTGCAATTGCCCTATGTTCTGATTGCTATGTGAATTGTCTTGTCCATGCAACGCCCGTCCATCCATCCCTATGCCTACCGCACTCGAATCCCACTGTTTACTGCTTTTGTTACTACTGTCTTTGTTTTACTACTGCTGTTACTTTACTATTCCTACTACAAAACTGTTGCTACTGATAAACTGCTGTGAGCAAGATAGTTTCCAGGTGCAGCTGAATTGACAACTCAGTTGTTAAGGTTTATAAATATTCTTTGGCTCCCCTTGTGTCGAATCATAAATTGGGTTTCACTTCCCTTGAAAATACTGCGATACACCCCCTATACTTGTGGGTCATCAATGCACCAAAATTTAAGCAATACTAGTTTTGCATTTCTTTTAGTTCCAGCCATGGATTTCATATTCATAGTTTCTAATGAATACTCTACAAGGACTTGTTCACTATTGTTTTGGTGATATCTAATAATTCTAAAACTTCCATGATGATCCATATAAGATATGGCGCCGATCTCACGAATTCAGATGGTTCACTATATATTCTAATTGAGTGTTTACTATTTCTAACTAATAGTCTTTACTTTCACACTACAATGATTTATTTGGCGCCATCTATTCGCCCACTTGATAATTGGTATGACATTGCGATGCTTTGCATTTCGACGCATCAAATGCATTGCATTTCACAATTTCTTACACCAATCTTATAACATCAAATTTCATTACTATTGATCATATCGTAGTAATTAGATTCTCTTTTATCTTTAATACCCTTGGATGATGAGATATTTTGATCATATCAAATAGTTTCATGATCATGTATCTTTTGATAAACCCTTTTACAAAATTCAAAAATCACAAAATGATAATCACCACTCCATTGAAATATGATATATCGAATATGTATTCTCTTTCAACAATTCATCAAACACTTTGCATTCGTGCAATACACGTTGTTTAAGTTATCTTGCCGAACTTGGGCATGATTCATATGTGATAAGAAATCAAATGTATTTCACATATTATCAACATAACTTCGAATTTAAACAATGGTTTCATCAAAATGAATATATCATTAAGTTTTGGGCATTTTCAAGGCATATTCAATATTTTAGAAATGTTTATGCATTATCAATGAGTTTCACAACAAGGATAATTCACACATAATTGAACAACAGATGAATGCAAATATAAATCATTCATAGAAGCAGAACAACTGTTTGTTACAAACTCACATGAATAACTGTCTCACAAAGTGTGAGACACACTAAAGAAGTTCACAATCCATCGACTACAATAATCATCCAAAAATGATAAACTAAGTGATAAATGTCGAGGGAGAGTGTCGTTGGCCATCATCATCATGCTCGCCATCAACACACAATGTCACCTCCTCTCCAGCAAGCAGCTCTCATGCAGAAGGACTTGTTTTCACTAAAATAGAACAAGTATCAAATACTTTAACACTGCAACAAGTGTTTGCAATATTATAAAATTTGATAAAATTGTATATCAAAAATATACCTTTGTCATCGATGACCTCTCCAGCAATGGGTTCAACCTTCACATTTCTGAAATGTGTTATGAACTCGTGGAAATCCTATGTTTTCCCATCACATCTCATGATGCAAGTCCTGGCGTGTGCTTTGTAGCTTGGTGGCACTAACCGTAGCGCAACGCCTATTGCAAAAGAGCTCGTCAACCAGTTATCTAGGAAGTAAGCAGGCCTCATATATGCATCATGTATGCGCTCCAAGTGTCTCTCCAGTGAAGAGTTCTCTTCCATATTTATGGAGAGGAACTCTCACATCAGCTCATCTTCCCATATGCGCACTTGTTCCACGAAATTTGATCTAAGTTGTACCATTATCGCACGAGGGTCAAGATTGCCCATAATTGGCCACAGCTCATCAACCATTCTGAAGCGCATCTTCACTAAAACGAAGGTGGACGTCTCACGACGGTAATAGCGGTCTTCCCGCTGTTCCGGGGTCTCATAGAAATAGGGCTACTCCAAATCCATCTCGTAGAGTATATAGTCGACCACATCATTCTCACTAAGGAGAACATGGTGACGCGTAACCCACGTAGAAAAGTTGGATCCATCTAGTTTGATCTTCTCTCCTTCTAACCAATCGTCAACCGGGAAGGTAGCATTAGGGAGAACCATTTTCTACATTTATAATTGCAAAAAGGAATTTGGTCTAATTTTATAATTATATGAGTTCAAACAAGAACTCCACTAAAAACTCCTATCCCCAAAAAGGGTTTTAGCGATTACACGATCCCTATTCACTACACCGCCCCTGGTCGTCACGGCCGGCGATATAGTTGCAAAGGTGGACGCTGAAACGTTGCGACTCGTGCTCGATCTTTCGACCATCCGTGTTCCGAGGCCATGTCTACACATGCTAGGCTCGTCAACTCAAATTTAGTGTATCTGCTGTGCAACATGGCTTACACCCACCGTATGTGAACGCAGTTATGTCTGACACCCGATCGTCATGGCATGCCTCATAACGGAGAACTTTCTTGGTGGTGCACACATAAGGGAGAACACTTTCATTGGTATTTTGATTAGGGATCATCTTATTAGGCTACCGTCGAGTATCTAATACTAGCACACAATAAGATGCACAAATAGTAAACATTAAATGCAAGTGTGATGCGATATGGTCCTTCACGTTGTGATCTCCATCCCGCGCCACCAGATTCCGGCGCAAGGGTTCTGGCGCTGTAGGCACTAGGGTACCGGTGCCTCCGGCGTGGTAGTCCATCATATCTATTACGATTACTACTACTTAGCAACATAAAGTAAACTACTTTACCTTGGCTACAACCATATCACATCACAACGCCCCTGCAAAACAAAGTTAGACGCCTTTACTTTATATTTGCATGTTTTACATGGCTGATAGGGCTTTTGTACAAGAACCGTTCTTACCTACGAACTTCCACCACAACGCTGATCAAGTAGTTGTCTATACTACACCCCTTTCGGGGCCCTCCTTTGCAAATGCTATATCAACTAATGTGAGAGAGGCAGACACCCCCCAAAGCCACTTTATACGGTACAAGCCGTATGTCAAGCGTGGACCAATCTCGCGAATGAATGTGTAAAGTCGATTGGGGGCCGCTTCATCAAGCATTATTGCAGTATCCACAAGTACACATGGGAGGGTAACAACTAAAAGATCTACGCCCAAACGCTAAAACTCGTGTGTTCTACCTGTACTAGCAATGCTACGCATAGATCTAGCTTTGACACCACTGTAGAAGTTCACGCATTAAAATAATAAATTTTCTCTACGCCAATAACCCTAATGCCATGACCTATCTATTAGTAATGCAGTAATGGGAGGGGATTTTCGCGAACCTACCCTTGAAGACCGAAAAGAATTATCAACGCTCGGGAGAGCGTGGTTGATATAGACGAACCGAAGCCGGCCTCGGGGTCGCGTTGAAGTCCCGATGGCTCCAGCGGCTCCAACGACTTCTAGTGCCCCAAGTGTTACACCTCATAGGGATTTACACATGTCTGGTGCCTGACGATGATTCCCGCTCCTCCGATCCAGCAGCTGTTGTGGAAGTAGAGCTTCTGGATCCGAATCCCGTGGCGCGACGGCGCTCCGCGGTGAAGAAGACTCCTGCTCGCGTGATTCGGACTTGGGACCACGGTCATAGGAGGGAGAGAGAGAGGATCAACTAGAGGTATCCCCAAAAGAGAGGAAACCTTTTATTGATTATTGTGTATTTAATTTTTCAAAATACCTCTCTTTATATAGGGAAAAACCCCTACATAGGCAATTGCCTTAGCCATGTGGAACTAAACAAAGGAGAGGGGAGCTTGGCCGCTGCTGGCTAGGGCCCAATTGGGCCCCATGCAGGGTGCCTTGGCCCATCCGGCCACCCCTCCTCCTTCCTCCCTTTGGTCTTTCCCTCATGGGCCCTTTTCCCTAGGGATTTTAGCCCAATTAGGTATTTTGACCAATTTATTTTTATTTTACTAAATAAATAAAAATGAATAATTAAATCATTATTCAACATTCACTTACATATTATTCAATCCCCGTGGCTATGGAACTCCTTACACCCTACTCCAGACATCCTCCGGACTTATCGAAAACCTTCCGGTTTTCTCTCTCTCTTTGGTGATTCTGCCGATACCAAAACACCTCTAGGCATCATCATGCCCTTAAGCGTGATACCCCATGGTTAGGGAACACTCGAGACATGGTCGGGACCCTCCCATACCAATTATCATCATGGTACCTAGATTGCCATGTTGACCCCTGCGCATTCCATGAATCTTTCGTCACTGAACCATGAACGTCATGTCGTATTCCTTTTGTCTCTTGATACTTGCATTATACGAGATCTGATCAATGAATGATGTTTGTCTCGGTATCAACAAATGATGTTTGTCTCGTTTCGACAAGTGATATCCCCGTGATCAAATCACACGTTGTGCAGCTATTGGATATAACTTCTCTGAGTGGGCTCTCGAGTATCTTTTCCGTCATGAGGATGGACAAATCCCGCTCTTGATGCATATTACCTCAACTATTCCTCCAAATATTAGAACACACCTTTATAATCACCGTGTTACCAGATGATGTTTGATGCTATCTGAATATCCTCGGGTAACAGTGATTGATATGGTCTCTCGGTCTAAGAAATAGGACAGTAGGTATTTTCTAATCATCGTAACTTGAACTTCGTGACATGATCAGGTCACGATGCTTAGGTTGGGTATAGATCATCATCTCATTCTCGCAATGAGGTGACTCCATCGTCAACTAGCATAAATGCCACATGATCAGGAAACCTTGATCATCTGTTGACCAATGAACTAGTGACTACAACTTCACCAGGAACTCCTGGTTGTTTATATATCACACGTGTATTGATGTTTCCTTTCAATACAGCTATAGCATGATATAAAACTTAATCATAAACTTTGTAAAATATGATAATGATCCATATTATCATTTGTCTCTAGGGCATATTTCTAACAAAAGGAAGTTCGCAAAAAGGAAAGTTTACAAGCGTTGAAAGGAGGCAGTCCACTCAGTTGTCTAGAAAAATAAAGTTCATGAAAAAGAAAGTTAACTAAGCTTGAAAAAATGTTCACTTTGTGGGTAAACATAGTTCACTTAGAACGTGACGTGGTTCTCGTTATATTTAGTTCACCTCAGACAAATCTATAAAAATCCAGAAGGGCGTTCAACAAAAAGAAAGTTCATACGCGTTAAAACGGTAGTTAACTCGTATAGTTTGCTTCAAACGCGACGTGGGTTCTCCTTTATTTGGTAGTTCACTTCAGACAAAGGATAAAAACTTTCAGAAGGATGTTCGATAGAAAAGAAAGTTCAGATGTGTTAGAAAGAAAGTTCACTCTGCCGAAAAACATAGTTCACTTCATGCGCAACGGAGATGGCTAGAAATTTAAAAACGTTCACCTCGAACATGGTGGTTTCGCAAGAAAAATAAAGTTCACTCGCATTGAGAAAAAGTTCACTCTTCTATTTAACAAAGTTCACTTTGTTCCCCGTTTAGTTATACAGGAACTGGTTCCTCAAGAACCCCATTAAGAGATTTCTATATAAGCTTATTCAGGAACCCTCACCTAACTACCTTCTTCCTCATCATATCCACCCCCGCGCGTCGTCAGGCCATCTCCCCGCCCTACCCTCGTGCGCCACTAGCAATCTCCCCTGCGCGCCACTGCCCTTTGCCCGCCGACCATCTTCCCGCTGTCGCGTGCCGCCGGCCATCTCCCCGCCCTCACGCGTGTACGCCACCGCCCTGCGCCCTCCGGTCATCTCCCCTCCGTCGCACGCCGCCGCCATGCGCCCGCCGGCCATCTCCCTGCCCCTGCACCGAAAGCTTCTGCTCCGACCTCGCACGTGGCTGTCGCCGGCTACCCATGCCCCATGTGCTGATGCCACCGGCTTCCCCCACCCCAAGCGAGCCACCTCCTAGGCGCGTATCTCCTGCATCGGGCGGAAGTTAACTTCCATAAAAGTTAAATAAGGGTCGTGGAAGTTAAGATGTGCATCGGGGCAGAAGTTAACTTGCACACACATGAAAGTTATTAAGGGCCACGAGAGTTAAGTTGCACAAGAGGAAGTTAACATTTATTTTTCTCTCAGTACTTTTCAAAAAGTGAAGAAATGCATCGGGCAGAAAGTTAACTTGCACGCATAGGGAAGTTAAAAGAAGGGTCGCGGGAGTTAACTTGCATAGGCGGAAGTAAACATTCATTATTTTCTTAATACTTTTCAAAAGTTAAGAAGCGAGTCAAACAGAAGTTAACTTGCACACATAGGGGATCTTGGAAGAGGGTTTACTTCCGAGCAAAAGTTATCAAGGAAATAAACAGAATTTAACTCGTGTTCATGGAAAAATAGAAGTTAACAATCAGAGAAATCCCACCACCTCCGAGCAGAAGTGAACATGGAAAGAAACGGAATTTAACTCGTGTTCGCGAAAAAATAGAAGTTAAAAATCAGAGATATTCCCACCACCTCCCACCCAGAGCAGAAGTTAGGATGGAAAAGAAACGGAAGTTAACTCGTGTTCACAGAAAAATTAAAAGGGGGCCGCGGAAGTTAAGTTGCACAAGATACTGTACGAAATCAAAAAAGTCCATAAAAATGAAGTTTGATATATTTAAAATTAATTAAAACCGTAAGAAATTTAGAAAAACTTTATTTCTAAAAAAGTTACGCAATTTTTATACCGGTTCAACGGTATATCACATTGATGGCCCAAAATATATCGAGCTCGTTGGGGAACCCCAAGAGGAAGGTATGATGAGCACAGCAGCAAATTTTCCCTCAGTTATAAAACCAAGGTTATCAATCTAGTAGGAGCAAGGAAACACCTCCAAGGTGTTGCTAGCTGAACTTTGGTAGGGCGCACTACCCGTGCCAGCTGCAACATGGAAACCTACACAACACAACCACAGAACTCTGCCCCAACTTACAGTGGTTGTCAATCTCACCGTTTTTGCTAAAAACAAAGGATTAAACGTATGTGTGGAAGAAAGTAATAGTTTGCAAAAGGTAAATAGAAAGCAGTAAACAGTTATAGATTGATGGTAAATGAAAGGACCGGGGTCCATAGTTCACTAGTGGTGGCTCTCCTTAAGATAGATGACATGTTGGGTGAACAAATTACAGGGGGGAAATTGACAAACATCAAGAAAGCAATCATGCATATACTACTCATCTTGACTCCTTTAAGACTTCATTGGGCATTACAACATTATACATAGACCGTAATCCAACTGCATCTATGACTAATAATCTACCTTCAGGTTATCATCCGAACCCTCTCCGGTATTAAGTTGCAAGCAACAAATAATTGCATTACGCATTGCGTGTAAAGTAAACAATACGATTGTTCTCTGAACAAAGGATTGTTATTTTCTCCCTAGTAGCAAAAACACATCTAGTGCCTTAGAGAGTTCTGTCACTTCCCCAGATTACTAGAGGCATGAACCCACTATCGAGCATAAATACTAACTCTTGGAGTTGCTAGCATCTACTTGGCCAAGATAGCTACTAACAACGGAAAGCATGCAAGCTCACAAATAACAAAGACATGGTAGAATCAATAATCAATATGAAATAGCATCTCAATATACATCGGATCCTAGTAAACACAACATGTAGAATTACAAATAGATGATCTTGATCATGAACGGAGCTCACAAGATCTAAACATGATAGCACAAAGGAGGAGAACCAGCCATCTAGCTATTACATGGACCCGTAGTCCAAAGATGAACTACTCACGCATCACACCGGAGGCTTGCATGGTGATGAAGAAGGCCTCCAGGGTGAATTTCTCTCTCCGGCGGGGTGCCGGGAAGAGCTTCAGATCCCTCCCGATCTAGGGATGGAGATGACGGTGACAATAGACACTTTCGTGGAATTTTGATCGGGTACTTAGGGTTTTAGTATCTGATACTGTGGCATCCCGCTAAAACCAGTACTAGAAAAACGCTGTGATTTTGTGCATTTCATCATCATGACCGCATGCTCATGTCATCATGCCACATTGCATTTGAGCATCGTCATCATCTTGCATGGTTTGTCTAAAACTATTTTCGAAACGCCCAGTTTTGTTTTCTAAATATTCCCGTCTTTATTCAAATTAAAACCCCGGTTCTCCGGATTGTTTTGTTTTGTCTAAAAACGGATTACAAAAGCCTCGTTTTAAATAAATAAAATATTTATTTATTTTTGGGAGGCAGCCCGCCAGGCCCGAAAGCCTGGCCGGCCACCTCCAAACCCTAAAACTAATCCTACCCTAACCGGCCACCTAACCCCCTCACCAGCTCCCTCCATCCCACGCACGCACAGCCACCGCCCTCCTCTCTCCATCTCCCACCCCTCCACCTCACCTGCACCAATCGATGCTCGCCACCTCACCCCTGGCCCCTGCCGCGCATGTAACCCACTCCCGACCGATGCGCTCCACCCTGGCCCACTACACGTCGCACGCCTCGCATTGCTCATGTAGCATCCCAATTGTCTAACAATGGTAATGCTACTTGGTCTAGTAATATAATGGCTACTTCCTATATACAATTGTTGCATCATAATTATATGATGCTCATGTCATCATGCCACCTTGCATTTGAGCATCATATAAAACCCTTTTTCTTTGGTTCTTCTCTCATATGCATTATTAATTGTATTTGCCTCTTGATATTGTATTTGGTTATTGATATATTGTTTAATGCCCAAGTTGAGTTGGGGGAATATCTTTTATTCAACTCCATCACCTTTCTTTTCACCACCTTATAATTCCACCATCCTAATTACCCATGGGCTTGAATTTTTTTCCTTTGATATTTATTCTAGCTCATGTGGGTGGGATGGATCAAAATATATTTTCTTTAGTTTGGCTCTACTCCATATTTGGGGGAATGCATGTAGATAATGCCATGTTGTATTAGTATAGTTTTCACAAATTAACACATGGCATTTATTACACATGCATGGGCCATGCAAGCACCACCACATTCTATTCTTTTGGATTTGACTTGGATCTTTGGGTGGTTTATCTATTTTGAGCTTCTCTTTTCTCTCAAACTTTTCCACCTTGTTGGGTTGATCTTGCCATGTGCCCATCAAGCCTCTCTCACATGTGGAATGCCATGCATGATCATGTGAGGTATCTTCCTCACCTTTTCTCCTTTACACATGATCTTTCCACATTAAAGAAAACCCTACACCACCTCTCCTCTCTTCTCAATCTCCATGCCACCCTCTTGTTCCACCCCCTCTCCCAAAACCCTAATATGAAACTAAACCCTAACCCCTTTTTCTAACACCTCTCTCTCTAAACCTAGCACTAGTCTAAAACCTACTTTATCCTAACACTCACCTCTCTCTCTCTTTCTCCCTCTCTCTACCATGCTGGCCCCACCCCACTAGCTCTCTCTCTCCCTTGCCGAGGCTACTCCTCCATGCCATCCTAAAACCCTAACCCGAGCCTCCCTCTCTCTTTTCCTTTCTCTTTCCCTGTCGTGCTAGCCCCACCCGCGCCTGTCCCTCCTTGTCCTCGCGCTGGCCCACCTGTCCACCCCTGCCCTGCCCTGGCTGCCCGCGGCAAGCACGTGAGCGAGGAGGAGGAGAAGTGGCCGAAGCCACTTTATCCCTACCCCGAGCCCCACGGCCTCTCCTTCCTCCCTCTCGCTTTTGCCTCCTTTCTCACGCTTCCTGGCCTCGCCCAGATCCACCCCAGGGCCCTGCCCTCTCCCCTTCTCCTTCTTCACCGACGCCGTCTCCTCTCTCGCCGGTTACCGCCAGTACCACCGCCGCTTCCTCGTTCCAGCCGGCGTGGGTGACGTGGAGGTGGTCGAGGAGGTTCCTCTGCTTTGCCCCGTACACGCCAGCGAGGAGGAGGAGCCCCACTTCTGCCACAGTACCGCGACGTCGCTGAAACCCTAACTCCGGCCGGCCGCCTGCTACGTCGACGATCGACCGCTCCTCTGCCCGAACCACCACCGCCAGCAGCTTCGCGGTAAGCCAAACTCCCTCCCAGACATCCTCGCCGTCGTCGCCGTTGCCTGGTCGCGCCGTGCGTTCCGTCGGGCACTCTCGGTGCGTCGCCGAGCGCGGGCGTCTGCACGCCTCCACGACGCGAGCCACTCATCTAGCCGCGCTCCCCCGACCTGTCAGCAATCCCCGCCTACCGCAGTGGCCACCGCCCCCCAGCGCGAGCCCCAGGTCCCCGGTTCGATCTCCGCCCCGCCACGGCCGCGCGCAGATCTGGTCGCCAGACCGTGGAGAAGATCCACAGTACGCGGCCCCCTTTTTGCATTTACCCCCTGCTTCTTTCGTCGCCTCAACCCGCGGTACGCGCGAGCCCACCTGCTAGCCGCTGTGTAAATTTTACAAAAACGCCCCCGCAGTTTTGTACACTCAACCCGCGCTCCAGCATGCCCCCACCTGTCAGCCCCTGCGGTTTTCCGCTATTGGCACGTGGGCCCAGAACCACCGGACCCACCTGTCACCCGCAGTGGCTAGGTAGCGCCGCGATGAGAAAAACCTTTTCGGCGCGCGTGTGCCCCAGTCAACAGTGGCCCACCCGTCAGTGGCTTGGGTCAAACTCATCTGGGTGTAAAAAAAGTTTCCTGGTTATTTGATTTAACAAAACAAATTCAAAACTGTTTAAATTCAAATTCAAATCAGATTTTAAATAACTTTGAAATTATAAATCCAAATAATACAAATGATATATGTTTTTGAATCAGAAAAATGTGAGGAATTCAAATATGCCATCCAAAATATTATTTGAGCACTTTAAAATTTCGAGATGATTAAAATTACAATAAAATGCCCTTTTTCTTAATAAATTAATAACTTTAATTCTACAACTCCAAATTTGACAAATAATATGTCTAAATCGATCAGCACGACGAGCCCGTTCTATCTATGCACTCCCTGTTCTGAAATGTAGCATGCATCATGCCATGTTTAAAAATCAGAACTGTTTATGGCAATAAAACTTGGTTAAATAATTAATAAAATGCTTTATCCTTGTACCCACACCTCACCCTTGCCATGCTACTTTAATGCCATGTAATTTGTGCATCATTCATCATGGCATGCTTGTTTGCTTGTCGCATTTAATTCATATGCTTGTGCCGTTTATTTATGTTGGCCCTTGTTTGTTTGGTTCTTCTTCGAATAGACGCCCAGCAGGAGAATTATCAGGAATCACAGGAGTACTACCCAGATCCATCTCTCGCTTCAACTGAACTACCAGGCAAGCACTACCACATGCTTGCATACATATAGTACCTATTGCCTCTATCTTATTCTTGCATCATTGAGTCGCGATTGCATTAAATTGAATCCCAAGTACTGCATAGCCTTTACTTTTAAGCCCCACCGAAGCTTGTTCCTCCATCCCATGAGCCATTTCTACAGGAGTTGTTTGAGCCATGCGAGTCGTAGAAAAGCATGTGTAGGGTATGTGAGTGTCTAATGAATAATGAGGTACCTAAACAACATAACTTGAGTAGTAATGGGATAACTAATGAAAGAGGCACCGGTGAGCAATATCTGCTATTTGGTTTTTCATGCTCACTTGTGTCCCGTAGGACCCCGAGTACTTGATTCCTGTTCCTTGACTATTCGCACTATCCACATCCAGGAGGCCTTATGGCCCCCCCGGAGCCAGAGCTTGATTCATTCTTATTTCTTGGGGCCACAATTAGTTTGGGGCTTTACTACTATCTTGTACTTATGCCATGTTACTGCTTTATTTAAGATTGTGCGAGGAGCACCTTACTGTTTTGGATCGCGCCACGTTTTCGCGGTATCGACAAGCCCAGTCACATTTTCGGGTTCCCAGTCGTTTACAGCCGTCGTCGCAAACCCTGGGTCCGTCTCAGAGCCGGCCAACTTCGTTGCGGGTAGCTTATTGGAGTGGCCCCCTGAAATATTTCTGAATCCTGTGATTGCTTTGTCGTGAATGCCTCGTTGGGTTTTGAGTTGGTTTTTCCGAGATTGATCGAGTGCGTGTTGCTATTCGTGCACCCCTGCAGGGTAAATCTTTCTGAAAGCCGTGTCCGCGGTTATGGACGACTTGGATCACAGTTTCTTGATCATAGACAAGTATAATTAGAGTACCGTTTTTAAATTGACTAAGTACCTGACTAGTAAATAGTGCAATACTCATGGAATGGTTAACAAAACTGCCAACGGGTGGGGGTTGTTCGTCCGCTTCCTCGTTGGTAAGCGAGGAGGATGATGGATCTGTTAATTATATTGTTATAACTGTTGTTCTTAATTCACGGACATCCATCTATCATTGGTTAGGTGGATGGTTAGCTAGTATCTATAGACTTGTTAGATATTATCTTTTGCTCCAATTGCGTCACCCCAGGTTGTGTCCCCTTTAGTGGCATAAAGACTTGCTGAGTACCCCTAGGGTCTCACACGATAAATTGTTTAATTCAGATGAATAGGTGTACCCGCAAGATGGATACTGGGTGGAGGAGACAGATGATGTTGGCAACGATCACTCGGTGTAGAGATTCCGGGAACGGGGTCCGTGAGATCTGTGGGCGGGATGTGTTTATTTATGTGGCATCTTATGCCGATTTGCTTCTTATCCGTACTCGGATCTTGTCTTCTGCTTCCGCTTGTTACTCTGATGTGTGACGTATGAGGAGCTATCCTGAATTATTATCTCTATCTACGATATTTGAATCTTGCCGTATGGCGTTGCAATATTTCTATTTCTTTTAGATGGAATGGCTCTGAGGACTGTTGTATGTGGCTTGCATACATACTCATTTGTGTATGTAGTTGATCCCTTCGCCTGCCGATTACGCCGCTCGTTCTTGTCCCGATGTTCTGAAAGTGGTTAGGACAGCCGAAAGGTCTACCGTGAGTGGCCCTGGGCCCCACCATACTATTTTAACCACTTTCGTTCGTCCAGGCATGTAACTAAGAGCGTAATTCACCGAGGTAGTTACAATTGGTATCAGAGCCATCCCGCCCTTCAGGGTCTCAGCCAAAATGGTCGTTGTCAGTCTAGCAAATATTTTGGTAGTTATGTATACTAGGGAAAACAAAACGTGAGAGTAGGACTGCTTCCATTTTTCTTCTTACCCACCCACCCACCCTTTTCTGGTAAGGAAGTGTAACGTTTTCAATCCTCTTCTAAAATTCAAACTAGGATTCACGTGTTCTGGGTTCCGTAGTACCATAGGTTATGTGTGTGTGTGAATTCCTTGTCTATCTGTTGCATCCAAATGTTATCACTATCTGCCTTTTGGTTATCAACTGTTGGTACATTCCATACCAACATGCCTTTGTAAACCGACGCGATCTATTCTGATTCGTTGTATACCGATGCGATCTATCTTACTCTTTGTTATCCGACGTTATCTTGTTGGGGTGTTCTTTTTCGTAGTTACCAATCTTTAGGTTCATCTTAAGAACAAGGTATTGGGATATGTGTTTTACTGATTCATGTGTGAAGTAATGATTTGAGTGCGGGATGGAGTCGCGACCATACCACTACTTTTATCATTTGCTTTTGTATATTGAACTAGTAGAGTTACTAATCTTGATTCGTGAAGTGGTTTTGCGCATATAGTGGTATTTTAATGCCAAAATTTGCGGAATTTTTTTCTTTGTTAGTTGTGTACCACACTCCTTGTTCAGTCGTGTGTGTTATGCTTAATATCTTCTAGTTGCCTCGAACTGTGTTGATATTTTAATATCATCTCAGTGAATTGCATCCTTTAATCTTGGTTAATTCCATTTTGGTACTATTTTGGATCATTATCATTCTCCATTATAGTACTGACTTGTGTTTTATATCAATCACAGGATGGCACCACCACGCCGTTCTGAGGAGGACATACCACCTGAACTTGGGGCTGCTTTGGCAAGTATTGCAAATGCTTTGGGCACTATGCAGCAGAACCAGCAGCGCTTCGAGGAAAGCGTGAGGAGGAATGAGTTTGTTCCGCTACCTCCACCTCCCAAGCGAGGAGACATCAAGAGTTTTCTCAAGTTCAACCCACGTCAATTTGAAGTGTCTGATCAGCCACTTGATGCGGATGACTGGCTTCGTGAAGTGTCAAGGTTGCTGATGACTGCGGATGTTCCCGAGCAAGAATGGGTCAAATGTGCCACTCACCTTCTAAAGGGAGATGCAGCTCTCTGGTGGGAAAATTACCTCAAGGCAGATCTCTCTGGTTTTCAGCCTACTTGGGAGCGGTTCACTGCTGCTTTCAAAGAGCAATATCTGTCAGAAATTGTCATGGAAAGGATGAAGGAAGTGTTTCTCAACCTCAAGCAGGGCACTGACAATGTCAACACCTACATCAGAAACTTCATGAATCTGTCTCGTTATGGTGGCGATGAGATCTCTAATGACAAGAAGAAGCAAAAGAGGTTTCGGCAAGGCCTCAATGCTTCCATCAAATATGCAATCACTCATGCAAGGCCGGCATCTTTCCTGGAACTCGAACACACAGCTCTGCAGGAAGAAGCAAGTAGGCAAGTGTTTGAGGAGTCAAAGAAACACAGCCGTGATACAGCAAGCTCTTCTGCTATGACAGCTCCTTCTAAGCGTCGTGTCTGGGTTCCTAACACCCCACCGTCGCTCCCTGCTCCACCAAGACCATCAAGCTACGCACCAAGGCCACCAAACTCCTTCACTGCGGCTCCCAGGGGCTACAACCACAACTACCCTAGAGCGCTTGGCGGAGTCCCTGGCTACGTTGCTCCACGTCCACCTGGTGCCTGCTATACTTGTGGAAACACTGGGCATCAGCACTAGAATTGTCCAATGAACAACAAATCTCTTCCACCACCACCTCCATGACCTGCGGTAAGTGCTCCTATGATTCGTGCACCTCCACCTCGGGCTCTCAAAATCAACACTAAGCCTGGGTCTACGGTTGCTCGTGCCAACTGTGTCAACGCCGCTCAAGCTGAGCATGCACCTGGAGTTGTGATGGGTATGCTTCCTGTTAACTCAGTTCCTGCACGAGTTTTGTTTGATTCTGGTGCTTCGCATTCTTTTGTTTCTCACAAGTTTGCGCATGAGCAAGATCTGGCTATGGTTCCTTTATTACATCGTCTTGTGGTACAATCTCCTGGGTCAAACATGAGGGCTGCTCATATCAGCCATGGCAATCAAATTGAGATTGGTGGCTCTTCGTTTCCGGCTTCCTTAATTATTCTGGGAAATTCTGATATTGATGTTATCTTGGGCATGGATTAGTTGACAGCAAATGCAGCTGTGATAGATTGTGCTGAACGTTCGGTTTCTCTGAAAATTCCTGAAGGCCATATAGTCTATTCTCCAAGTCTGACTCCTGCAATTCAGCTTTACTCTTTGGCGGCTCTGAATGATGATGCTATGGAAGGTATTCAAAGTGTTCCTGTAGTCTGTGAGTTTCCAGATATTTTTCCTGAAGAGTTGCTAGGTATGCCTCTGGATCGTGAGGTTGAGTTTGTCATTGAACTTGAACCTGGTACCGCTCCTATTTCCAAGCGGCCTTATAAAATGGGTCCTGCTGAGTTGGCTGAACTCAAACGTCAGTTGGATGAACAAGAGAAGTTGGGTTTCATTCAGCACAGTACTTCTTCTTGGGGTAGCCCAACCATCTTTGTGAAGAAGCAAGACAAGACTGATAGACTTTGTGTTGACTATCGGGCACTCAATGCTAAAACCATCAAGAATAAATATCCCCTTCCGCGGATTAATGATCTCTTCGATCAGCTAGCTGGAGCGGTGGTATTCTCTAAACTTGACTTGAGAAGTGGATACCATCAAATCAAGATTCGCAAGGAAGATGTTCCTAAAACAGCTTTCACCACCCGCTATGGCCTGTATGAGTACACGGTCATGTCTTTCGGTCTCACCAACGCACCTGCCACTTTCTCGAGGCTTATGAACTCGGTTTTCATGGAGTATCTTGATAAGTTCGGTGTGGTCTATCTGGATGACATTCTAGTCTATTCTAAGTCAAAAGAAGAACATGAAGAACACCTTCGGTGTGTCCTAAACAAGCTTCGTGAGAACCGCATGTATGCAAAGTTCTCCAAGTGTGAGTTTTGGCTGCCTCAAGTCACCTACCTTGGTCACGTCATCTCTGCCAAGGGCATTGCCGTCAACCCAGAAACTATTAAGACAATTATGGACTGGCTTCCACCCATAAATGTCAAAGAAGTCCGGAGTTTCCTTGGTTTGGCCAGTTACTGCCGGCAATTCGTTCAAAACTTCTCAAAGATTGCGAAGCCTCTTACCGATCTCCTCAAGAAAGACAAGAAATACCTTTGGACTCCTGCATGTCAAGCAAGCTTTGAAACACTCAAAGAGAAGCTCACTTCCACACCAGTCTTGGTTCCTCAAGATACATCAAAGCCTTTCCAAATATTCCGTGATGCCTCATTGCAAGGATTGGGTGCGGTCCTTATGCAAGAAAAGCAAGTTGTTGCTTATGCATCTCGTCAGTTAAAGACGCATGAGATCAACTATCCAACACATGACCTCGAACTCGCAGCAGTTGTCTTTGCTTTGAAAGTATGGAGGCATTACTTGCTTGGCAACCGTTGTGAGATCTTTTCTGATCACAAGAGTCTGAAGTATATATTCACACAGCCTGATCTCAACCTTCGTCAGAGGAGGTGGATTGAAACAATCAATGATTTCGATTTAACCATCAACTACACTCCGGATAAAGCCCATGTCATGGCTGATGCTCTCAGCCGAAAAGCTTATGTCAACAACCTCATGGTGGAAGAACAACAGCCTCTCTTGTGCGAGGAATTCCGCGAGCTCAACCTTGAAATTGTGGATCAAGGGTATCTTCTGAACCTTCTGGTAACACCTCTCTTGGAAGAAAAAGTTCGTTCCATTCAACTTGGTGATCCTTACACTAAAAAGATCATCTCCAACATTCAGCTTCCGAAGTATGAGTCTTTCCACGTCGACAACCAAGGCACTCTTTTCTTTGAACACCGGATGTTTGTTCCGAACTACCCGGGGTTAAGAGAGCAAGTTCTCAAGGAGGCGCATGATTCTGTTCTTTCTATCCACCCTGGCAGCACTAAGATGTACATGGACTTGAAAACACAATATTGGTGGCCTGGTTTGAAACGATATTGTGCCAAGTATGTCTCGGAGTGTGATGTCTGTCGCAGAGTTAAAGCTGTCCATCAGAAACCTTCTGGTCTTCTACAGCCATTGAAGCCTCCGGAATGGAAATGGGAGAAAGTAGAGATGGACTTCATCACTGGTTTTCCAAGGTCGCAGAAGGGCAACAATGCAATCTTTGTTGTCATTGACAGGCTTTCCAAAGTAGCTCACTTCTTTCCAGTCAAGGAAACAATTTCTGCAATTCAGTTGGCTGAGCTCTATATCAACAGAATTGTCTCTCTGTATGGAGGTCCTCTTGAAGTCAGTTCAGACCGTGGAAGCATCTTCACTTCCAAGTTCTGGGGAAGTTTCCAAAATGCTTTGGGAACAAAATTAAACTTCAGCACAGCTTACCACCCTCAGTCGCAAGGACAAGTTGAAAGGATCAATCAGATTCTGGAAGATATGCGTCGTGCTTGCGTTATCTCTTTCGGCATGAAGTGGGAAGAATGTCTTCCTTATGCTGAATTCTCTTACAACAACAGTTTCCAGAAAAGTCTAAAGATGGCACCATTTGAGGCTCTCTATGCCGCAAATGCAGAACTCCGATTGGTTGGTCGGGCACAGGTGAAAGAATATTGTTTGGGCCCGACATTGTAACTCAAGCGGAGGAGAAAGTTCACATCATTCTTGAAAATCTGAAGATTGCTCAAAGTCGCCAGAAGAGCAATTATGACAGAAAGCACACGGACATGGAGTATGTCCCTGGTGATCTCGTTTACCTTCGTGTCACTCCCATGAGAGGCACGCACCGCTTTGGTATCAAAGGAAAGCTGGCTCCTAGATACATCGGTCCTTTCAAAATTCGTGGAAGAAGAGGAGAAGTTGCTTATGCTCTTGAGCTCCCTGAACAACTCAAAGTCCATGATGTTTTCCACATCTCTCAACTCAAAAAGTGCTTCAAGGATCCCGGCAGGACCGTGGACCATGAACTCATCAATCTCCAAGAAGATCTGTCTTATTAAGAACACCCCACAAAAATTCTTGAAGTCGCAGAAAGAAGGACTCGCAAAAAGTCCATCAAGTTCTGCAAGGTGCAGTGGTCGCACCATTCCGTTGATGAAGCCACTTGGGAACGTGAAGATGAGCTCCGTGCCAAGTATCCTACCCTCTTTGAGTCTTCTTCTTCCTAGAATCTCGGGGCGAGAATCCTGTTTAGTGGGGGAGAGTTGTAGCATCCCAATTGTCTAACAAATGTAATGCTACTTGGTCTAGTAATATATTGGCTACTTCCTATATATAATTGTTGCATCAAAATTATATCATGCTCATGTCATCATGCCACCTTGCATTTGAGCATCATATAAAACCCTCTTTCATTGGTTCTTCTTTCATATGCATTATTAATTGTATTTGCCTCTTGATATTGTATTTGGTTATTGATATATTGTCTAAATGCCCAAGTTGGGTTGGGGGCATATCTTTTATTCAACTCCACCACCTTTCATTTCACCACCTTATAATTCCACCATTCCATTTACCATGGGCCTTTATTTTTCTTTTGGTATTTAATCTAGCTCATGGGAGACGGGATGGATCTAGTCCCAACTTCTTTTTGCTTGGCCTTTACTCCACTTCTTGGAAATGCATAAGAATAATGCCATTGTATTATTATTGTTTTCACAAAATAAATCATGGCATTTATTATTTTTGCATGGGCCATGCAACCTTCATCACCACCTTTGTCCCAGTGGTTTTTCCTTTGTTTTAGTGGTCCATTCCTTGTGGGATCATCTACATATCTCTACACCATCTCCATATTCTCATCTACACCATTTTATTCTTTGCCATTCATTAGGCAAGTGAGGCCTTTTCCCATAAGCTATTCCCTTCTCTTTTTCTTGATTACTATTTTCACCTCATCTTAACCTAAATCCAAGCCCTCATTTTTACCTCTTGGGTTGATCTTATAAACAAGTTTAAAACCTAAATACCTAATAAAAACCTAACCTAGCTATCTCTCTCTATTTTCCTCTAACCTAGTTCTACATAAACCCTAAACCTCATCCCACCTCTCTTTCTTACACTCCCTCTCTCTCTGTCATGCTGGTCCCACCTGGCCCTCTCTCTCCCTGGCCCACACCCCAGCTACCCCTACCCTAACCCTAACAAAACCCTAACCCGAGCCCCACCTAGCTAACCCGAGCCTCACCTCTCCCTCTCGGCCTCTCTACCTATCTCTCTCTACCTCCCCTGCCACGAGGCCCCACCATCCGAGCCGGCCTTCTCCCCTCACCCTGGTCCACCGGCAGCCCTCTTCCTGCCTTAGCCCCTCACGACAAGCACGTGAGAGGAGGAGAAGAAAAGGGCCGAGGCCACCTTTAACCCTGGCCGTGCCCACACGCTACCCCCGTCCTCCCCCTCACTTTTCCCTCCTCCCACACGCCTCCTGGCTCGCCCAGATCCGCCTCGAGCCTGCCCTTCCCTTCCCCTTCTTCTTCTCCGACGCCACCGTCTCTCGCCTACCGCCGCCAGCACCTGCGCCGCTCCCTCGTTCCTGCGTTCGTGGTCGACGTGGAGGTGATTAAGGAGACCAAGAGCAGTCCCCTGCTTTGCCCCGTACACGGCACCGAAGAAGAGGAGTCCCCGGACCTGACGCAGTGCAGCGACGCCGACGTCAAACCCTAATTCTCCGGTCGCCAGCCTCGTCAGCGCTCCGTCGCCCCCCTGCACGATCCGACCGCACCGACCTCTCCGCGGTACGGCCCTCTTCCTCCCTGACACCATCCGCCTCGCTGTCGCCAGCTAGCGTCGCCGTTCCTTTCGCCGAGCGCCCTCGGTGCATGGCAGACGTTGCCATCTGTTCTGCGCCGCGCCTCGCAGAGGCATATCTAGCCGGTCGCCGCTCCTCTGTCACCATCCCGTAACCAGCCGCACTGGCTACCACCCGCAGCGCGCACGCCCGCGACGCGAGTTCGAACCCCGCGCGCCGCGCCCTGCGTCGGTCGAGCACCGATCTGTCTGCAGTTCACAGAAGGAGATCTACAGTGGGCATGTTGCCAATTTACACTAAGCCCCCCCTTTTTAGTTTCCCTAAACCCGCGATCCCTCTGGGTCCACTGGTTAGCCTCCCAGTGTTTTTGGCAGATAACCCCCCCCCCCCCAGGTTCCACCGCCTCAACCCGCACTCCCTGTATCCGCGACGTGTCACCCACTAGCTGGCTGCGCGCGCCGTGGACCCCGAGTACTTGATTCCTGTTCCTTGACTATTCGCACTATCCACATCCGAGAGGCCTTATGGACCCCCCTGAGCCAGAGCTTGATTCATTCTTATTTCTTGGGGCCACAATTAGTTTGGGGCTTTATTACTATCCTGTACTTATGCCATGTTACTGCTTTATTTAAGATTGTGCGAGGAGCACCTGTACTGTTTTGGATCGTGACACGTTTTCGCTGTATCGACAAGCCCAGTCACATTTTCGGGTTCCCAGTCATTTACCGCCGTCCACACAAACCTTGGGTCCGTCTCGGAGCCGGCCAACTTTGTTGCGGGTAGCTTAATGGGGTGGCCCCCTGAAATATTTCCGAATCCTGTGATCGCTTTGTCGTGAATGCCTCGTTGGGTTTTGATTTGGTTTTTCTGAGGTTGATCGAGTGTGTGTTGCTATTCGTGCACCCCTACAGGGTAAATCTTTCTGAAAGCCGTGTCTGCGGTTATGGACGACTTGGAGCACAGTTTCTCGATCATAGACAAGAATAACTAAAGTACCGCTTTTAATTTGACTAAGTACTTGACTAGTAAATAGTGCAACGCTCATGGACTAGTTAATAAAACTGCCAACGGATGATAGGGGTTGTTCGTCCGCTTCCTCGTTGGTAAGCGAGGAGGAGGATGGATCTGTTAATTATACTGTTATAACTGTTGTTCTTAATTCACGGACATCCGTCTATCATTGGTTAGGCGGATGGTTAGTGAGTATCTATAGAATTGTTAGGTATTATCTTTTGCTGCAATTGCGTCACCCCAGGTTGTGTCCCCTTTAGTGGCATAAAGACTTGCTGAGTACCCCTAGGGTCTCACGCGATAAATTGTTTGATTCAGATGAACAGGTGTACCCGCAAGATGGATACTGGGTGGAAGAGACAGATGATGTTGGCAACGATCATTCGGTGTAGAGATTCCGGGAACGGGGATCCGTGAGATCTGTGGGCGGGATGTGTTTATTTATGGGGCATCTTATGCCGATTTGCTTCTTGTCCGTACTCGGATCTTGCTTTCTGCTTCCGCCTGATACTCTGATGTGTGTTGTATGAGGAGCTATCCTAAATTATTATCTCTATCTAGGATATTTGAATCTTGCCGTATGGCGTTGCAATATTTCTATTTCTTTTAGATGGAATGGCTCTGAGGACTATTGTATGTGGCTTGCATACATACTCATTTGTGTATGTAGTTGATCCCTTCGCCTGCCGATTACGCCTCTCGTTCTTGTCCCGATGTTCTGAAAGTGGTTAGGACGGCCGGAAGGTCTACCGTGAGTGGCCCTGGGCCCCACCGTACTATTTTAACCACTTTCGTTCGTCCAGGCATGTAACTAAGAGCGTAATTCACCGAGGTAGTTACACCAACTCCGCGCCTTCGCCACCAACCGAGAGCGTCGCCGCCTCCCGTCGATCTCCCCTCTCCTGCCACGCCTCTCCCACTCTGGCGCCGCCCGCCGGAGCCACGCCAGGACCACTCCCCTTCCCCAACCCCGCGCTGAGGCCGCCCTCCGCCGCCTCCTCGCCGCCTCGCTTAGGCCCGGCTCCGCCGTCTTGGCAAGCATCTCCGCCGCCCGGCCGGCGACCTCGTCCACCCGGTTCTGCGGCGCCTCCCTCGCGCCCAACCTCGCCGTCGGCCTCCTCCCGTCAGCAAGCTCGCAGCCGCGGCGCCCCCTCTCCTTCTAGGCCAGCGCCGCGCCATCGCCTCGGCCCTCGCCCCAGCCGTCACCCTCTCCGTCGACCCCAGCTCGGCTCCATCCTTGACCGACCTCCCCGTCGCCTCCCTCTGCAGGAGCTGCTCCTCCCTCGTCCTCCTCGTTGCCCCGACGGCGCCCTCCTCGCCCCGGTCACGCTGTCGCCCTGCGGTACTTCCTCGTCGCCAGAGTTCAGTTCCCCGGCGTCCTGGCTACTCTCAAGCTCGCCACCGACCCTGCCGCTAAGAACACCTCCGCCTCCTCGACGTGGTCTCCCTCTCCGTCGAGCCCCACGACGCTTGATGCAGGAGCTCCACTCCGACATCGCATGGCCGCCCCTGCACCAAGCCTGCCTTGCCACCTCCCGTCCCACGTCATCCGTGCCTCCTCGTCATGCACGCTCGCTGCCAGGACCCCGACCCCGTCACCGCTTGCCCTGCTCGGATGAGTCTGCCTCGACCCTACACTGTTGCAGTACCCCAGTTGCTAACGTTTGCCTCTGTGTGTATTTTGTTGTCCTGATGTTGCCCTTGATCTGCAGTGGGGATGCGATGATTCTGTGGTTAGGTTACTGTCCGGACCGGCACAAGAACCATATCCCGTGCGAGGTTAAGATGCCAAGACTGTCTCGTCGACAAGATCTCCACCAATTTGCTGCTTCTGTTCCATTGACCGACGTTGCGACAGATGGTTGAGACGGAGTTCGGAAACCCTTAGCCCCCCTTCGACGTGGAATCGCCAAGACCGTCTCCAGCGATCTCCTGTGTGGTGGTACCCGTCAAGATCTCCGTCACCGAACCCTCGAGGCCTTCTACACGGAGCGCCGAGAACTCCTTCCCGGACCCGAAGACCATCGGTCAAGTTCGCCACCGACAAAAGACGGACGACAAGACTCCAACCAGAGATCAGAGATGATGGTGCCGGAACAACAAGATCTACTTCACGAGCATCGAGCGTCAAGATCGCCTTCACAGAAAACTGCAAGACCTTCTTCCCGGAGCGCCGAGTTCTCCATCCCAGAACAGCAAGATCGACCGCACGGAACACCAAGTTCTTCATCCCGAACGCCAAGACCGACCCGATATGCGGACCTGACAAGATCTTCGCGACGACAAGATCGACCCCGACCAGGGCGCACCCGATGACCCTATAAGAAGCCCCCGATGTGAAAACCCTAAGTCGTCAAGCCTCCAGCCATGAAAAGTTCCGCTGCACCGCCGCCACCGAAGGGGAGATTCGGGGGTGATGGCTCAGTGTACGGCTCTAGAAAAGTGCTGGTGCGGTGTTGATGTAGAGCTTGTTGGGAACCCCAAGAGGAAGGTATGATAAGCACAGCAGCAAGTTTCCCTCAGTTATGAAACCAAGGTTTAATCGAACCAATAGGAGCAAGGAAACACCCCAAAGGTGTTGCTAGCTGAGCCTTGGCAGGGCGCATTACCGGTGCTAGTAGCAACGTGGAGACCTGCAGAACACAACCACAGAACTTTGTCCCCAACTAGCGATGAGGTTGTCAATCTCACCGTGTTTTGCGGAAAACAAAGGATTAAACTTATCGAATGGAAAGAAATAAAAGTTTACAGAAAGTAAACACAAAGCAGTAAAAGTTTGTAGATTGTATGTAAAGAAAAGGACCGGGATCCATAGTTCACTAGAGGTGGCTCTCCTTAAGATAGATAACATGATGGGTGAACAAATTACAGCGGGGCAATTGACAAACATCGAGAAAGCAATACATGCATATACTAATCATCTTGACTCCTTTGAGAATCGGTTGGGCATTACAACATTATACATAGACCGCCATCCAACTACATCTATGACTAATAATCCACCTTCAGGTTATCATCCGAACCCCCTCTAGTATTAAGTTGCAAGCAACAGATTATTGCTTTACGAACTGCGTGTAAAGTAAACAATATGATTGTTCTATGAACAAAGGATTGTTGTTTTCTCCCTAGTAGCAATAGCACATCTAGTACCTTAGAGATTTATGTCACTTCCTCAGATTACCAGAGGCATGAACCCACTATCGAGAATAAATACTAACTCCTGGAGTTGCTACCATCTACTTGGCCAAGATAGCTACTAACAACGGAAAGCATGCAAAATCACAAATAACAAAGACATGATAGAATCAATAATCAATCTGAAATAACATCTCAATATCCATCGGATCCCCGCAAACACAACATGCAGAATTACAAATAGATGATCTTGATCATGAACGGAGCTCACAAGATCTAAACATGAAAGCCCAAAGGAGGAGAACCAGCCATCTAGCTACTACATGGATCCATAGTCCAAGGATGAACTACTCACGCATCACACCGGAGGCTTGCATGGTGATGAAGAAGGCCTCCAGGGTGAATTCCCCTCTTCGGCAGGGTGCCGGGAAGAGCTTCAGATCCCTCCCGATTTAGGGATGGATATGACGGCGGCTACAGACTCTTTCGTGGATTTTTGATCGGGCACTTAGGGTTCTCGTCCCGAGGGCATCTTATAGTCGGAAGGGGAGGCCGAGGGGGTGCCTAGGCTGGCCACACCACCCCCTGGCGCGGGCCAAGCCTGGCCGTCCGGCCACGTGGTGTGGCCACCCTCTGGCCCTTCTTCGTCTCGTACTCTAGCATCTGATGACTTCCGTAAAAATAGACACTTTGGCTTTTGTCCCCTCCAATTCCGAGAATATTCATTTTCTGACTTTCCTGGAACCAAAAACAGCAGAAAACAGGCAGCTGGCACTGTGGCTCTTGTTAATAGATTAGTCCAAGAAATCATATGAAAAGTACTCCAAACTGTGGACAAAACACCAGAAAGTGGATAAAACCAAGCATGGAACATCAAAAATTATAGATACATTTGCAATGTATCAGGGGGACAGAAAGTCTATGTTCCGGCACCCTACAGGGACAGGGAAGTGCCCCCGGAGCCATCTCCATCAATATCCACCGCCATCTCCATCGTCATTGCTGATTCCCATGATGAGGAGGGAGTAGTTCTCTCTTGAGGCTAAGGGTTCTACCGGTAGCTATGTGTTCATCTCTCTCTATGCATTATCATATTGTGATCATGAGCTTTGTAATCAAGTAGATCAACCTTGCTACTCAAGTGCTTTAATAGATCTCTGCTCTCCCCATGTGTGTGAAAGTGACAGCGTGCACACCATGGTGGCACTTAGGCTAGATATTACAAATACTAGTTATGAGTTATATTTGGAGTTGGATGTCTCTATGAAATTGTGGTGTTTGTTGGAACCATCTAGTGCTCAAGGTGACAGTGTGGGGTTATCTAGATGGGAAAGGCTTACTTTGAGGTGTGCTGTTATAGCCCTACCAACGATTAGAGTGTCCAACCGGAGAGTAGTTAAGAGTAGTATCATAAAGAGAAGATATTTATATGAGAGTGTTCACTAGTGAAAGTATGATCCCTAGCCTTGTTTCTAAGCATTGAAACACCATTTGTTACTAGATCTATTACATGTTTGCTTGCTTCTATCTTTATTTAGGTTTTACTTTAGTCTTTTCCACGCCATCAAGCTATTATCTATCACCGTTACCACTTATAATTATCTATACCACTTGTATTTTACTATCTCTTCGCCGAACTAGTGCACCTATATACCTGACAAGTGTATGGGTGTGTTGGGGACACAAGAGACTTCTTGTATCTTGATTGCAGGGTTGCTTGAGAGGGGATACCTTTGACCACTTCCTCCCTTAGTTCGATAAACCTTGGGTGATCCACTTAAGGGAAAACTTGCTGCTGTTCTACAAACCTCTGCACTTGGAGGCCCAACAACTATCTACATGAATAGAAGTGCGTAGACATCAGTATCGGAGGCATCTTATAGGCGAAAGGGGAGGCCGAGGGGGTGCCGGAGGCGGCCAGACCACCTCCTGGCACGGGCCAAGCTGAGCCGCGTGGCCAGGTGGTGTGGTGGCCCCATGGACCCTCTCCGTCTCGTATTCTGGCTCCTTGTGTCCCTCGGTGAAAAACTGACTTTGGCTTTTGTCTCGTCCAATTCCGAGAATATTCATTTTTTGACTTTCCTGGAACCAAAAACAGCAGAAAACAGGCAGCTAGCACTGTGGCTCTTGTTAATAGGTTAGGCCAAGAAAGTGTATAGAAAGTACTCCAAAGTGTGGACAAAACATAAGAAAGTAGATAAAACCAAGCATGGAACATAAAAAATTATGTATATGTTAGCAACGTATCAACATCCCCAAGCTTAACTCCTGCTCGTCCTCGAGTAGGTAAGTGATAAAAAGAAAGAATAATTTTTTAGGTGACATGCACCATCATAAACTTGATCAAAGTATTTGTAAAACATTGATAGCTGGGATCATAGTACTTCAATCATAACATGAAAGATAAAGTTCTAGCAATAAGATAAAGCAACTATGTTGCAACATGAAAAGGCACAAACAAAAGATTCATGAATAACAATGCTTTGCAAGACGTTTGTTTGTTTCACATAAAGAAAACATAGCATAGTAGCATTCAACTAGTCCCTCATAGAGTAGCAAACATAAATGCATAGGACACCTTCAAAGTTCATAAGAGTGAATAGATACAAATAGTTTAAAACAAGCAATATCAAAGTTATGCATCAATCAACAAGTCTTGGGGCAATGCACATAGAACTAAGAATGGCCACTATGCTCTCAAAATAGGTGCATAAAGATATAAGGTGGATACTCAACATAAAAGCAAAAGAAAGGCCTTCATAGAAGGAAGCAGGGATTCAAGTTTCATAAAGAGCTTCCAAAAATTATGGTACTTATTAGATTTCAGCTCTCATTGCCCCTATCATAAGCATCTTGAAGTGATTAAGGTTAAAGTGAACAAACTATGGAGTATATGCTTGACAAAGTATAAGTTGGAAATCTCATGTCCCTTGAATACGAGAGCCGCTCCTTATGCTACTCAAGTTTAGTTACCGGTAAGTTCTTGTCATAGTAAGTACATGTGTATCATAGAGAACCTCCAACGGGGTACCCCTTGCCCGATGATACGAAAGAATCCCCATATCAAAATGACAAGGCAAGCAGACAACAAGCATCTCAGCAATCTTCTTATTTACCATGGGAAAATGGTGCTTTTTTCTCTCTTTCCTCTTTTCTCATATTGTTTTTTCTTTTTCTCCTTTTTTCAATATTTGACTCTTTTTTTATAAGAAGAATGCTTCATAGACAGCTCATTATGGTTACGCTACAGGATTCCACCATGACAGCATGGATTAGACTAGCAGCCCAGGCGTTTCTCTAACACACATACATAACTCCATGGACTTACAAGCTCCCCTTTCATTTCACACTTCTGACATCCATCGACAAAAGAGCATGATATCAACTAGGTACAAAGTACAAGTGCAATGTTGAAAGCGTTCCCCATGACAACATGGTTCTGCTAATCCCCAACATATAAGTGCAAACATATACAACATAGACGACACAATGGTTCAAGTTTATTAAGGGCAAGAAAATTAAAGTGTGCCATCAAGTTCGTGAGAGCTTTAATCACTAGTTTTCTCATAACAAGTTTAATTCGGAAGGTAAACAAAAGCATGAATATACTTGGAATAGCATATGCTAATAGGTAGGTATGGTGGACTCTTCGGAATAACTGGGTTTTAGTAGTTGGATGCATGAGTGGAACTCATACTTGGTTATGGTGGCTAGCAAAAGACTGGGAGCGACCGACTAAGAGAGAAATAATGGCCATAATCATGCAGAGCGACAAAACATCATTAATCAAAGCATAAAGTGATACTACAAGTTGAAAACTAAAGGATCATAAAGGCTTATGGTGACTTGGGATAGTCATAACATGGTGTGAGCATGTGCCAAGTCAACCCAAATAAAGTATCAAAGGAGAATACCACAATAATATGCTTTAATATGCTAAAACAATGCACGATTCTTCTAAGGCACATTAAGAAATCTCAATTGTTTATAACATGTCATGCTACAGCAAAAAATACTAAGCATAAAGTCAAATCAATATCAAGCATGGCATGACAAAGCATAGACCACAGTCAAAAACAAGCTCTCTTTACCACTTAAGCATGAACTTTCCTACTCTTTTCCAATCCAAACCAAACTATTTGAAAACCAATGTATGAAAGAGGGGGTCCAACCAATTTATTCAGCAAACTAAGAAAACTAAGCAAACGAAAACCAAAACAAAAACGAAAAAGAAGACGCTCCAAGAACAACACAACTGTGCATGAAACAATAAAAATGAACTGTTTGGAAAGAACCTGGGATTTTTTATTGATGAAGAAGGGGATGCCTTGGGCATCCCCAAGATTTGACGCTTGTACGTCTTGGATATTTCTTGGAGTGACACGCGTGGCATCTCCAAACTTGAGCTTTAGTCCATCCTTCATCTCATTACTCATTTCTTCCATACACCTGAAATTTTTCCTTCATATAAAACTTCACACAATCTTTATTAGAAACATTAGTGCACTCAAGATAATAAGTATTTGGGTTTAGTTTCAACACCAATAAAACTTCCATTAAAACACAAGCTACTGTCGCACTTCCCTCAAAAAGCTCAATTCCCCAAAAGAACTCAAAAAGGAACCAACAAGAAGCAAATGCAAATAATGGCACAAATCTGTCAAAATAGACCAGCACGTAAAGACGAATTTTTTCGAAGACCTTCTGTTGCTCAAATCGAAAAGTGTTGAACTATCGAAAGTTAGATAACTACCTGGGGCAGAAACACAAAAATGCATGCCTCAAAAATACGTATAGAGAGGTTACACGAATGTTTACGGTGAAGAACAAAAATCTGTTTCGGGATAGGAACTTTCGCAAGCATTACTTCTCTCTCATTAGAGGTTACTCTTGGAATAAAAAGCAAATAAAAGTATAAGGAGCGGTTATTACAGAAGTAATAACTTCTAAGACTCATCTAAACCTTTTGGGTTATTGTAGCACCCCGATAAAACCACTACTAGAAAATCGCTTGTTATTTCTATTTTGTGCATCATCATGACTACATGCTCATGTCATCATGCCACATTGCATTTGAGAATCGTCATCATCATGCATTGTTTGCCAAAAACTATTTTCTAAAAGCCTAGTTTTGTTTTCTAAATATCCTTGTCTTTATTTCAAATCAAAACCACGGTGTTTCCGGATAACTTTTATTTGCCTAAAAACTATTTACAAATGTCTATTGAAAATCAATATTAAATAAAGCTATTTTTCCTGGAGAGGCCGCTACCAGCCAGGCCCAAAGGTCCCAGCTAGCAGCAGCCTACCACCCGGAACTAAACCCTAATCTGACCCAAACCCTAACCCTCCCCAGATCTACCCCGCCACCACACACCACCTACCACCTGGCACCATCCCACCGACCGAACCAACACCCCACCATCACGCAGCACCCAGCCGCGCGGCAGCAGCAACGTGACCCAGCCCCGCCCCACGTCACTCCCCACCCGACCCTGCCTGTCACGCTCGCGCGAGACGCCACCCCGCTGGACCGCACTTGACCCGACCCCTGTCACGTTGCCTAAACCGCACGCAGCGCAGCGGCACACGACAGCGCAGAGACGCGACCTACCTACCCCGCGTACGCGTCACGCTATCCCAACCGCAACCCGACCCGACACGCCTCTCTCTTCCCACTCTTGCCCTGCCCCAGCCGCGACACGATCCTGCACGCGATCCTCTCGCCTCGCTGCACACCACCGCCTAGCTTGCCTCGCACCGTCGCCTCACCGGACGCCCGTACCTGCCCGCCTCTGCTCCGCGAGAAGCACTGCCGCGCACTCTCCTCTCCCTGGCGAGGCTTCCGCCACCAAGCCGCTCCACGCCCAGCCAACCGGCGACCTTGTCGACTCGAACCCGCCGCCGCGCCCCTTCCATCTTGTTGTCGGCTACTCTCGCCATCCTCCGTCCAAAGCACGTTGCCTCGTCGACCTGCACATTCCCCATCATCCCCGAGCCAAGCTCTTCCTCGACTACGCCAGTGTTCGGTCACTGCTGTCAGCCTCTGTCTGCGCCGAGCTTCCCTCGCTGCTCTGTCGGCTTCCCGCCTCTGTCTACAAACCAGGGCACCGCCGCTGCCAGGCCCCGCGTCGTCGCGACCCAGGAAGCCCTGCGCCGCGGCGTCCCCCGTTCCACTGTCGAGACGGCCGCATCCGCGGCCACCCTGTTGCGCGGGCGCTTCGGTACCCGCCGCTACGCGTGCTCCTTCAAGCCCTGCCTCCTCTGCAGTTCGCCGTCCCTTGCTGGCGCTCTCCTTCGCTCCAGGTCGCCACTGTCGCTCTCCTCGGCCATCCCTTGATGTCGCCCTCCTAGAGCCCCTACCTATGCGCGGACCACGGCCCCTCCTCTGCATCGACCCTGCTCCCATGGACTCCTTCGCCTCTCCTCTGCGGTACCGTTACCCCTAGTGGCTATCGATGTGAGATGCGCTATCATATCCATGTCTGTTTGTAATCGGTGCTTCCACTGTTGTGTTGCCTGCTTCTTGCTCGGATCCTGATGGTGCAGTGGTATGCTACCGATGTGAGGTGATGCGCGTGTAACCCGAAGACCTCCTTCCTGGATCCGATGATCGAGACCCCGGACGCCATGACCTCCTTCCGAACCCGATGACCCGAAGATCTCCTTCACGGAATGCCAAGACCCATCCCCGAACCCTGAAGACCCCGGTCCCGAGGATCCGAAGCCCCGAACCAAGATCGCCTCCCTAGACACCCTGACCGTCTACACGGATTCGAAGACCCGAACCCTCAGAACCCCAAGATCGTCGACCCTAAACGTGCGACCCTAAGCCTCTATTTTTTTAATATGATATTTGACTTGTTGCATATTATATCTATTCATGTTGCATACATCGCATCATGTGTTTGGGGGCATTATGCCGATTCATCTCATAATTAAATATGGAGACCATATGCGGGCTATTCTAGTCTTGTATTGGCTCCATTTAAATTTGTGTAGCGAACCGATGCCATGTTTTGCTTGTTAATACAACATTTAAATTGTGGGGTATCTAAATAACATGAACCTTCTAATTAATTGTCGGAACCGTGGTTCTGCGTAATATTGCCTAATTGCACCGCATCTTGCCATGACATGCATCATACATACATCATGCCTGGTCTGTTGCCGTAGTATTAAATAGTGTATCCGGTGTTTCTTCAAGTGCTTTGCTTCTTCACGGACTAGGCCGATGAGTTGATGCGAGTGTCAATTCGATTTTCGGATGAACCTTCGGCAGTGTTTTCCCAGGCGAGCATCTCCCCCTTTCTACCTATTTTGCTTTTATAGTCTTTATTTCCTCATGTTAATCTATTGCTATCCGTGTTGCGATGCTTTAGTTTCCATGCACCATTTATACTCCTTGCCGCCCTAAATTGCCATGGACACCTCCTATTGCCTGTTGTTTGATAGATAGTCGGCCTTGCGAGTCGTAGTTGCTTGCTTATGTGTTGCTTCACGTCGTTGTCGTTCCACCGTTGACGGCAAGTTGGCACATGATAAATGGTGGAGATGCTTAATGGTGGAGAGGATCATGACTTTAAATACAACTATTAAATTGCTGGGATAACTAATTAAAGAGGCACCGGTGGGAAATATATGCTATTTGGTTTTTCATGTCCACTTGTGTCCCGTAGGCCCCGAGTACTTGATACATGTTCCTTGACTATTCGCACTATCCACATACGGGAGACTCTATGAATCCCCCTTAGCCAGAGCTTGATTCATTTCTTATTTCTTGGGGCCACAAACTAGTTTGGGGCTTTATTACTATCTTGTACTTATGTCATGCTTTACTGCTTTATTTAAGATTGTGCGTGGAGCACCTGTACTATTTTGGATCATGCCATGTTTTCGCGGTATCGACAAGCCCAGTCACACTTTCAAGTTCCCAGTCGTTTACAGCCGTCGTCACAAACCCTGGGTCCGTTCCGGAGCCGGCCAACTTCATTGTGGGTAGCTTAGTGGGGTGGCCCACTGAAATCTTTTATGAATCCTGTGATTGCTTTGTCGTGAAAGCCTCATTGGGTTTTGATTTTGTATTTTCCGAGGTTTATCGTGTGTGTGTTGCTATTTGTGCACCCCTACTGGGTAAATCTTTCTGAAAGCCGTGTCCACGGTTATGGACGACTTGGAGCATAGTATCTCGATCATAGACAAGCATAACTAAAGTAGTGCTATAAATTTGACTTAATGTGTGACTAGTAATCAGCTTCACTACAATGGAATGGATATAAAAGTGCCAACAACTGGTGGAACTGGGGTGTATCGTGTCATGTTATACCTGCCTAGTAAGTACCGCAACTCCAATGGAATGAAATAAAGTGCCAACAACTGTTGGGTTTGGGATGTCACATGCTAATTGTATCTGACTAGTAAGTACTGCAATTACAACTAAATGATTAACTAAAACTGCCCAGTACTTATGCTATCAGGATGACTCCTTCTCTATATCTGACTAGTAAGTGCGGCAACTATAACGGAATGAATAAAACTATCAACTGTGTGAGTTCCTTGGTTTGACTTCCTCATTTGGTCTCGAGGGAGAATACCAGGATGGGTATGATTGGTGTTAGTATCAGTTTGGATCCGAATAGGTCTTTCTTATCCCTCTCTAATAGCCGACAGTTGTACCGAGTCTCTATAGGTTGTTTAGTGCATGCTTCGCTGCCGCTTCAGTCCACCATACCTATGTAGGCGAGGAGCCGTGAATTCTAGCCTCGCCGTGTACTGGCCTCAGTACTGACCGCTCCCTTTTTCCTTTGCCCTTTGTCGGTATCCCTTTTGTTTAACAGGTATAAGTTCGACGTCGTTAGCAGATTTTACCCTTCCGGCTTGGCCTGGGCAGGGTTATGGACGCCATTGGTTATTCTTCAGGGCTCTTAGCCCCATTTGCATCTTATCCGTACTCAGATGTTGTTCATTTTCAAGGTGATTTGGATGTTCGTATGGTACATTTGTATTTTTGACTCATTGAGTCATTGTGGTATATATATATATATATATATGTTCTGTGGGTTCCATCGTGAACTATTGTGTAATGTTATTACTTCATTTTCCACCCGCACGCAAGTGCCTGGTGGGCATCTTTGAATCGTTTCTATGCGGGTTTGGCGGAAATCGCTAAAACTTGCATAGGGCCGATTCGAGGGTGTTACAAAGTGGTATCAGAGCTCAGCAATTGCGATACCCCACGGGTTCAGCCTGTAGGATAATCTAGCTAATGGACGTTGTAGAGTGTCAAAACTATTTTTGCAAAATCGGTTGGATAGATCTGAGTAGGTCTATTTTTACTCCTTACCCCTATGCTATTCTCCTCTTACCTTAGCGTGTTTTTAATCTGTTCTCTTACCTTTTCAAGTCCATGATTTCTCGTGGTTGGGTTTCCGTCGTACCTTTAGGGTTTAGGTTCCTTCCTCTTGCAACGGTGTTTTCACATCCGGTCTTCGTGCTATCTGGGTAACCTTCATCTGGTGTACCTTTTGGTGAACCAAAATCCACTGAAATCTTTCTTTGTATCTTCCATTGTGTTCCAACGTGACAACATCATGTACATCAGATTCGATGAAGAGCCCGCATTGATCTTTTGTTTCCGAACATCGCTTGTGAAGATCTTCAGTCTAAATTCCGAGAGTGGTTGCATGATTCTTCTATTCGTGTACAGAGTAATGCTTCGAGTGCGGGATGGAGTAGCTACCATACCACTACTCTTATCATTCACTCTTGTACATTGAACTGGTGGACCAATGCAATCTTTACTCCTTCCTTGGAAGTTAGAGGTGGCCTTATGTTTCGAGACCTCTCCCTTCATCTTTGTATCTCCAGAGTGTTCCCTCAACAGTTGTGAGAAACAATCCTTGTTGGTGGTGTCGCCGATTTCAAGATGGAGCAAGAATCTTTGTTAGTGGTGTCGTGAAGATCTATAGGAAGCGAGAAGATTCAGGTTGAGCCCTTCTTCCCCATACCATGAGGCGGATCTCGAGGGCGAGATCCATTGTTAGTGGTGTCGAATTGTAGCACCCCGATAAAACCACTACTAGAAAATTGCTTGTTATTTCTATTTTGTGCATCAGCATGACTGCATGCTCATGTCATCATGCCACATTGCATTTGAGCATCGTCATCATCATGCATGGTTTGCCAAAAACTATTTTCTAAAAGTCTAGTTTTGTTTTCTAAATATCCCAGTCTTTATTTCAAATCAAAACCCCGGTGTTTCCGGATAACTTTTATTTGCCTAAAAACTATTTACAAATGTCTGTTGAAAATAAATAGGCTAGGCCCAAAGTGATGGGTTCGTAGCATGGAAAACAAAAAATTTCTACCGCAAGAACAAACAAAACCCAGATCTAATCTAGATAAAAGCCAAGATCTAATCTATTATACATGTGCAACGAGATAGATCTGTACTAACCCTTGTAGACACGAAAGCGTTACGAGATTAGATCTCGTGGTTGATGTAGTCGATCACTTGCCGATCTCAAGATCGAGTGGACGATCCTTCCGGCGCCGCGTTCCGGCAGCGCTTCCGCAGTCGGTCACACGTGCGGATTCGAAGCAGACCTTCCTCTCCTCGTTCCAGCGAGCAGCGGAGGTAGTAGATCTCTCCACAGAATTCCAGCAGCACGACGGCGTGGTGGTGGTGGTGGAGTGGAGAATTCTGCAGGGCTTCGCCTAAGCCTGAGCAGAAAGAAGGAGGAGGAGAGAGGCGGCTTGGGGCAAGAGTGGAGGATCAAGGGGGTGGGGTGCCTCCACCCCTCTCTATATAGAGGGAGGGGTGCGGCCTAGGGTTCCCACCCCTAGGCCCACCCCTTAGGGCCGGCGCACCAAGGAGGTGGGGGGAGGAGTCCTCCCCCCCCCAAGTCTCCTCTTTAAATTTCCCTTATCTTATCTTATCTTATCTTGGTTTTCAAATAAACTCCAAAATATCTTCTAGAACCTTCCGGAACATTCCGAAACCTTCTAGAATCCCCATACAAACACTCCGGAACATTTCCTAACTCAGAAAAATATCCCCATTATATGAATCTTACTCCCCGGACAATTCCGGAGCTCCTCGTGATGTCCCGAATCCAATCTGAGACTCCGAACAACATTCGGTCTCCAACGCACATTCCATATCTACTTAAAACAACTTTGAACCTTAATTGTGTCACCCTACGGTTCGTGAATATGTAGACATGACGGAGACACCTCTCCGATCAATAACCATCAGCGGGATCTGGAGATCCATAACGACTCCCACATACTCAACGATGACTTCGTGATCGATTGAACCATTAACATACGAAACCAATTCCCTTTGTCTCGCGATACTCTACTTATCCGAGGTTTGATCATCAGTATCTCCATACCTAGTTCTACCTCGTTACTGACAAGTACTCTTTACTCGTTCCGTGATATGTCATCCCTTGAGACCCAGTCACATGCTTGCAAGCTAACTAGATGACATTCCACCGAGGGGGCCCAGAGCATATCTATCCATCATATGGATGGACAAATCCCAATCTTGGTCCATGCGCTTCAACACATACTTTCAGAATACCCAATGACACCTTTATAACCACCCAGTTACGAAGCGGCGTTTGATGTCATCAAAGTACCCATCCGGTGATGGTGATTAACACAACCTCATGGTCGAAGGATTAGGTTACTATGCATTTAAAAGCTTATAGCAATACGAACTTAATGACTTGATCTTTATGCTACACTTACTATGGGTGTGTGTCCATCACATCATTCTCCTAATGATATAACCTTGTTATTAATCACATCTAATGTCCATGATCAGGAAACCATGATCATCAATCAATCAACAAGCTAGTTCAACAAGAGGCTTACTAGGGACTCTTTTATGTTTACAAAACACACATGTATTAGTGTTTCCTAATAATACAATTATAGCATGGGATGTAAACATTCATCATAAACACAAAGATATAATAATAACGACTTTTATTATTGCCTCTTGGGCATATCTCCAACAGTCTCCCACTTGCACTAGAGTCAATAATCTAGATTACATGGTAATATACCTAACACCCATGGCGTTCTGGTGTTGGTCATGCTTTGCCCTAGGGAGAGGTTTAGTCAACGGATCTGCCACATTCAGATCAGTGTGTACTTTGCAAATCTTTATGTCACCATCTCGGACATACTCGCGAATAGCGTGGAAACGTAGCTTGATATGCTTCAGCTTGCTATGTGACCTTGGCTCCTGTGCATTAGCTATGGCACCTGTGTTGTCGCAGTAGATGGCCATCGGGTCCAACGCACTTGGAACCACGCCAAGTTCTGTAATGAATTCCTTCATCCATATGGCTTCTTGTGCAGCCTCCGAAGCAGCTATGTATTCCGATTCAGTTGAAGATTTCGCCACAACGCTTTGCTTTGCACTCCTCCAGCTCACTGCAGCACCATTCAAAATAAATATGTATCCCGACTGTGACTTCGAGTCATCCGGATCGGTGTTCCAACTAGCATCGGTGTAACCGTTTACAACAAGCTGTTCATCACCTCCATAAGAAAGAACCATATCCTTAGTCCTATTCAGGTACTTTAGGATATTCTTGACCGATGTCCAGTGCTCCATTCCAGGATCATTTTGATATCTGCTAGTCAAACAAACAGCATGTGCTATATCCGGTCTTGTACACAGCATGGCATACATGATAGAACCTATGGCCGAGGCATAGGGAATATTATTCATTCTCTCTCTATCTTCTGCCGTAGCTGGACTTTGAGTCTTACTCAAGGTCTTACCTGACAACATGGGCACGAACCCTTTCTTGCTCTCTTCCATTCTAAACTTCTTTAGAACTTTGTCTAAGTATGTACTTTGTGAAAGCGCTATTAGGCGTCTTCATCTATCTCTATAAATCTTGATGCCTAGAATGTATGCCGCTTCGCCAAGATCCTTCATTGAAAAACTATTATTCAAATAGGCTTTGACACTTTTAAGAAGTTCTATATCATTCCCAATCAACAATATGTCATCTACATATAGTACTAGGAATGCTACAGAGCTCCCACTCACTTTCTTGTAAATACAAGCTTCTCCATAAGTTTGTATAAATCCAAAGTTTTTGATTACTTTATCAAAACGTTGATTCCAACTCCGGGATGCTTGCTTTAGTCCATAAATAGAGCGCTGAAGTTTGCATACCTTGTCAGCATCTTTAGGATCGACAAAACCCTTGGGTTGTACCATATACAACTCTTCCTCAATGTCACCATTAAGGAACGCCGTTTTGACATCCATCTGCCAAATCTCATAATCGAAATGTGCAGCAATTGCTAACAAAATCCTCACAGACTTTAGCTTCGCTACTGGTGAGAATGTCTCATCGTAGTCAACTCCTTGAATTTGTCGGAACCCTTTCGCGACAAGTCGAGCTTTATAGACGGTAACATTACCATCAGCATCTGTTTTTCTCTTGAAAATCCATTTGTTCTCGACAGCCTTACGGTCATCTGGTAAGTCCGCCAAAGTCCACACTTGGTTTTCGTACATGGATCCCATTTCGGATTTCATGGCTTCTAGCCATTTGTCGGAATCTGGGCTCACCATAGCTTCTTCATACGTCGCAGGGTCATCAGCGTTGTCCACCAACATGACGTTCAAGGCAGAGTCATACCAATCAGGAGTGGTACGAACCCTCGTTGACCTGCGAGGTTTAGCAGTAACTTCGTTCGAAGTTTCATGATCACCATCATTAGCTTCCTCTCCAATTAGTGCAGGCGGCACAAAAACATCTTCCGGTGCTGCGCTACTCTCAAATCCGAGAGAAGGTTCAATAACCTCGTCGAGTTCTACTTTCCTTCCAGTCACCTCCTTCGAGAGAAACTCCTTCTCAAGAAAGGATCCATTCTTGGCAACGAAAACTTTGCCTTCGGATCTATGATAGAAGGTATACCCAATTGTTTCTTTAGGGTATCCTATGAAGACGCATTTCTCCGCTTTGGGTTCAAGCTTTTCAGGTTGTAACTTCTTTACATATGCTTCGCAACCCCAAACTTTAAGGAACGACAACTTAGGTTTCTTACCAAACCACAATTCGTACGGTGTCGTTTCAACGGATTTAGATGGTGCCCTATTTAAAGTGAATGCAGTTGTCTCTAATGCATAGCCCCAAAACGATAGCAGTAAATCTGTAAGAGACATCATAGACCGAACCATATTTAAGATAGTTCGATTACGACGTTCGGACACACCATTACGTTGTGGTGTTCCCGGCGGTGTCAATTGCGAAAGTATTCCACATTTCTTTAAATGCATGCCAAATTCGTAACTTAGATATTCACCTCCGCGGTCAGAACGCAGAAACTTAATCTTCTTGTTACGATGATTTTCCACTTCACTTTGAAATTCCTTAAACTTCTCGAAAGTTTCGGACTTATGTTTCATAAAGTAGACATACCCATATCTACTTAAGTCATCCGTGAAAGTGAGAACGTAACAATATCCACCACGCGATGCTACACTCATTGGACCGCACACATCTGTATGTATTATTTCCAATAAGTCTGTAGCTCGCTCCATTGTACCAGAGAATGGAGTCTTAGTCATTTTTCCCATTAGACATGCTTCGCATCTTTCAAGTGATTCAAAATCAAGTGATTCAAGAAGTCCATCAGAATGGAGTTTCTTCATACGCTTCACTCCAATGTGACCAAGACGACAGTGCCACATGTATGTAGAATTATCATTCAATTTTATTCGTTTAGCATCTATGTTGTGAACATGTGTATCACTACTATCGAGATTCAACAAGAATAAACCATTCATCTCAGGTGCATTACCATAAAAGATATTACTCATATAGATCGAACAACCTTTATTCTCAGACTTAAAAGAGTAACCGTCTCGCAATAAACAAGATCCAGATATAATGTTCATGATTAACGCAGGCGCCAAATAACAATTATTCAAATTTAAAACTAATCCCGAAGGTAGATGTAGAGGGAGCGTGCCGACGGCGATCACATCAACCTTGGAGCCATTTCCAACGCGCATCGTCACCTCGTCTCTTGCCAGTCTTTGTTTATTCCGCAGCTCCTGTTTTGAGTTACAAATATGAGCAACCGAACCAGTATCAAATACCTAGGCACTACTACGATTACTAGTAAGATACACATCAATAACATATATATCAAATATACCTTTCTTCTTGATGTTTCCATTCTTCAGATCCGCTAGGTACTTGGGGCAGTTACGCTTCCAGTGACCAGCACCCTTGCAGTAGAAGCACTCGGTTTCAGGCTTAGGACCAGCCTTGGGCTTCTTAGCAGGTGCGGCAGCTTTCTTGCCGTCCTTCTTGAAGTTGCCCTTGTTCTTAGGCTTGCCCTGTCTCTTGAAATTGGTGGTCTTTTTGACCATCAACACTTGGTGCTCCTTCTTGATCTCCACTTCAGCAGTTTTCAGCATGGACGATAGTTCAGGCAACATCTTGTTCATGCAGTGCATATTGTAGTTCATCACAAAGTTCTTGTAACTTGGTGGCAGTGATTGGAGGAGAAGGTGAATCCCCAACTCATTAGGAATCGAAATCCCTAACTCTTGGAGCTTGTTTGCGTACCCAGACATGGTGAGCACGTGCTCGCTAACGGAGCTTCCCTCTTCCATCTTACAGTTAAAGAACTTTTCGGAGGCCTCATAGCTCTCCATGGCCGCGCGAGTCTCAAAAATTAGCCTGAGCTCCTTAATGATCTCGAACGGGTCGTGGTGCTCAAAACGCTTTTGGAGCTCCGCTTCTAAACCGTACAGGATGGCACACTGAACTGTGGCGTAATGATTTTTCCGAGTGGCGTAAACATTCTTTACGTCATCGGTGGCATCATCTGCAGGTGGGTCACCTAGCGGTGCATCGAGCACATAGGTCAACTGACCAGCTCTGAGGACGATCTTCAGTCCACGGAACCAGTCCGTGAAATTGCTTCCATTGTTCTTAAGCTTTTCTTTCTCTAGGAACGCATTGAAATTGATGGAGGGGGTCGCCAGAATCTACAACAAATTTGCAAGTAGTTTAGACTAAGTTTATGATAAATTAAGTTCAAATTTAATTCTTAAATTAACTAGGTGAACTCCCACTCAAAACAACATCCCTCACATTGTCTTAGTGATTACACGATACAAGTCCACTACACCAAGTCCGATCTTCACGAGAGAAGATGTAGTTTCATCGGCGAACAGTCTTCATGTCCATCATATCATTTATATGACTCATGCTCTACCTTTCGGTATTCCGTGTTTTGAGACCATGTCTGTACATGCTAGGCTCGTCAAGATAACCTTAGTTTCCGCATGTGCAAATCTGGCTTGCACCCGTTGTATGCACACGTAGAATCTATCACATCCGATCATCACGAGATGCTTCGAAACGACGAGTCTTAGCAACGGTGCCAACTAAGGGTGAACACTTTATTACTTGATATTTAGTGAGAGGGATCATCTTATAATGCTACCGTCGCGATCTAAGCAATACAAGATGCATAAAGGATTAACATCACAGGCAATTCATAATGAGTGTGATATGATATGGCCCTTTCTTCTTGTGCCTTTGATCTCCATCTCCAAAGCACGGACATGATCTCCATCATCACCAGCATTGCGTCAAGGTCAGTGGCGCCGCTTCATGGTTGTCCATCATCACTAGCAACTATTACAACTACTTGGAATAAAGCTATTACAAGATGAATAGACACACAGGTCCTAACAGAATTAAGACAACCATTAGGCTCCTGCCGGTTGCCATATTACAACAAGATCATTGCATACATCAAATATAGTCACAATCACATGATGGTCATATCACATCACAAAACCCCTGCAAAAACAAGTTAGACGCCTCTAATTTTCTTTGCATGTTTTACGTGGTTTGGGGCTTTCGAACAAGAACAGATCTTACCTACGAAACTGAACCACAACGTTGATACAAGTGCTATCAAGTGCAAAGTGTAAATTGGATCTATACTATGGTGGGAGAGACAGACACCCGCAAAGCCACTTGTGCAAAGCAAGTTACACGTCAAGCGTGGAGCAAGTCTCATGTGCGATGACATGTAAGGTTAGCCCGAGCCGCTTCATCCCACCATGCCGCAAGGTGCAAAGTACACAAAGCAAAAACGGCACAAGCACCAACGCCCACAACACCATTGTGTTCTACTCGTGCAACAGATCTACGCATAGACACGGCTCTGATACCACTGATGGGTTCGTAGCATGGAAAACAAAATTTCTACCGCAAGAACGAACAAAACCCAGATCTAATCTAGATAAAAGCCAAGATCTAATCTATTAGACATGTGCAACGAGATAGATCTGTACTAACCCTTGTAGACACGAAAGCGTTACGAGATTAGATCTCGTGGTTGATGTAGTCGATCACTTGCCGATCGCAAGATGGAGTGGACGATCCTTCCGGCGCCGCGTTCCGGCAACGCTTCCGCAGTCGGTCACACGTGCGGAGTCGAGGCAGACCTTCCTCTCCTCGTTCCAGCGAGCAGCGGAGGTAGTAGATCTCTCCACGGAATTGGCGTGGTGGTGGTGGTGGAGTGGAGAATTCTGCAGGGCTTCGCCTAAGCCTGAGCAGAAAGAAGGAGGAGGAGAGAGGCGGCTTGGGGCAAGAGTGGAGGATCAAGGGGGTGGGGCGCCTCCACCCCTCTATATATAGAGGGAGGGGTGCGGCCTAGGGTTCCCACCCCAAGGCCCACCCCTTAGGGCCGGCGCACCAAGGAGGTGGGGGGAGGAGTCCTCCCCCCCTCCCCCAAGTCTCCTCTTTAAATTTCCCTTATCTTATCTTATCTTATCTTATCTTGGTTTTCAAATAAACTCCAAAATATCTTCTAGAACCTTCCGGAACAATACGAAACCTTCTAGAATCCCCATACAAACACTCCGAAACATTTCCTAACTCAGAAAAATATCCCCATTATATGAATCTTACTCCCCGGACAATTCTGGAGCTCCTCGTGATGTCCCGAATCCAATCCGAGACTCCAAACAACATTCGGTTTCCAACGCACATTCCATATCTACTTAAAACAACTTCGAACCTTAAGTGTGTCACCCTACGGTTCGTGAATATGTAGACATGACGGAGACACCTCTCCGATCAATAACCATCAGCGGGATCTGGATATCCATAACGGCTCCCACATACTCAACGATGACTTCGTGATCGATTGAACCATTAACATACGAAACCAATTCCCTTTGTCTCGCGATACTCTACTTATCCGAGGTTTGATCATCAGTATCTCCATACCTAGTTCTACCTCGTTACTGACAAGTACTCTTTACTCGTTCCGTGATATGTCATCCCTTGAGACCCAGTCACATGCTTGCAAGCTAACTAGATGACATTCCACCGAGGGGGCCCAGAGCATATCTATCCATCATATGGATGGACAAATCCCAATCTTGGTCCATGCGCTTCAACACATACTTTCAGAATACCCAATGACACCTTTATAACCACCCAGTTACGAAGCGGCGTTTGATGTCATCAAAGTACCCATCCGGTGATGGTGATTAACACAACCTCATGGTCGAAGGATTAGCTTACTATGCATTTAAAAGCTTATAGCAATACGAACTTAATGACTTGATCTTTATGCTACGCTTACTATGGGTGTGTGTCCATCACATCATTCTCCTAATGATATAACCTTGTTATTAATCACATCTAATGTCCATGATCAGGAAACCATGATCATCAATCAATCAACAAGCTAGTTCAACAAGAGGCTTACTAGGGACTCTTTTATGTTTACAAAACACACATGTATTAGTGTTTCCTAATAATACAATTATAGCATGGGATGTAAACATTCATCATAAACACAAAGATATAATAATAACGACTTTTATTATTGCCTCTTGGGCATATCTCCAACACAAAGGGCCCAGCTAGCAGCAGCCTACCACCCCGGAACTAAACCCTAATCGGACCCAAACCCTAACCCTCCCCAGATCTACCTCGCCGCCACACACCACCTACCACCTGGCACCATCCCACCGACCGAACCAACACCCCACCATCCCGCAGCACCCAGCCGCGCGACAGCAGCAACGTGACCCAGCCCCGCCCCACGTCGCTCCCCACCCGAACCCTGCCTGTCACACTCGTGTGAGATGCCACCCCGCTTGACCGCACTCGACTCGACCCCTGTCACGCTGCCTAAACCGCACGCAGCACAGCGGCACACGATAGCGTAGAGATGCGACCTACCTACCCCACATACGTGTCACGCTATCCCAGCCGCAACCCGACCTGACACGCCTCTCTCTTCCTGCTCTTGCCCTGGCCCCACCTGCGACACGATCCCGCACGCGATCCTCTCGCCTCGCTGCACACTGCCGCCTGGCTTGCCTCGCAGCCGTCGCCTCGCCGGATGCCCGTACCTGCCGCTGCCCCACCTCTGCTCCGCGAGAAGCGCCGCTGTGCACTCTCCTCTCTGTGGCGAGGCTTCTGCCACCAAGCCGCTCCGCGTCCAGCCAACCGGCGACCTTGTCGGCTCGAACCCACCGCCGCGCCCCTTCCACCTTGTCGTCGGCTGGTCTCACCGTCCTCCGTGCCAAGCACATCGCCTCGTCGACCTGCGCGTTCCCCGTCGTCCCCGAGCCAAGCTCTTCCTCCACTTCGCCAGTGTTCGGTCACCGCTGTCGGCCTCTGTCTGCGCCGAGCTTCCCTCGCTGCTCCGTCGGCTTCCCGCCTCCGTCTGCAAACCAGGGCGCCGCCGCTGCCAGGCCCTGCGTCATCGCGACCCAGGAAGCCCTGCACTGCAGCGTCCCCCGTTCCGCTGTCGAGCCGGCCGCCTCTGCGGCCACCCTGTTGCGCGGCCGCTTCGGTACCCGCCGCTGCGCGTGCTCCTTCAAGCCCTGCCTCCTCTGCAGTTCGCCGTCCCTTGCTGGCGCTTTCCTTCGCTCGAGGTCACCACCGTCGCTCTCCTCGGCGATCCCCTGGCGTCGCCCTCCCGGAGCCCCTACCTATGCACCGACTGTGGCCCCTCCTCTGCACCGACCCCGCTCCCATGGACTCCATCGCCTCTCCTCTGCAGTACCGTTGCCCCTAGTGGCTATCGATGTGAGATGCCCTATCATATTCATGTCTGTTTGTAATCGGTGCTTCCACTGTTGTGTTGCCTGCTTCTTGCTCGGATCCTGATGGTGCAGTGGTATGCTACCGATGTGAGGTGATGCGCGTGTAACCCGAAGACCTCCTTCCCGGATTCGATGATCGAGACCCTGGACGTCATGACCTCCTTCAGAACCCGATGACCCGAAGATCTCCTTCACGGAATGCCAATACCCATCCCCGAACCCTGAAGAGCCCGGTCCCAAGGATCCAAAGCCCTGAACCAAGATCGCCTCCCCAGACACCATGACCGTCTACACGGATTCGAAGACCCAAACCCTCAGAACCCCAAGATCGTCGACCCTAAACATGCGACCCTAAGCCTCTATTGTAATATGATATTTGACTTGTTGCATATTATATCTATTCATGTTGCATACATTGCATCATGTGTTTGGGGGCATTATGCCAATTCATCTCATAATTAAATATGGAGACCATATGCGGTCTATTCTAGTCTTGTATTGGCCCCATTTAAATTTGTGTAGCGAACCGATGCCATGTTTTGCTTGTTAATACAACATTTAAATTGCGAGGTATCTAAATAACATGAACCTTCTAATTAATTGTCGGAACCATGGTTCTGCTTAATATTCCCTAATTGCACCGCATCTTGCCATGGCATGCATCATACATACATCATGCCGGGTCTTTTGCCGTAGTATTAAATAGTGTGTCCGGTGTTTCTTCTAGTGCTTTGCTTCTTCACGGACTAGGCCGATGAGTTGATGCGAGTGTCAATTCGATCTTTGGATGAACCTTCAGCAGTGTTTTCCCAGGCGAGCATCTCCCCCTTTCTACCTATTTTGCTTTTATAGTCTTTATTTCCTCCTGTTGATCTATTGATATCCGTGTTGCGATGCTTTAGTTTCCATGCACCATTTATACTCCTTGCTGCCCTAAATTGCCATGGACACCTCCTATTGCCTGTTGTTTGATAGATAGTTGGCCTTGCGAGTCGTAGTTGCTTGCTTATGTGTTGCTTCGCGTTGTTGTCGTTCCACCGTTGACGGCAAATTGGCACATGATAAATGGTGGAGATGCTTAATTGTGGAGAGGATCATGACTTTAAATACAACTATTAAATTGCTGGGATAACTAATGAAAGAGGCACCGGTGGGCAATATATCCTATTTGGTTTTTCATGTCCACTTGTGTCCCTTAGGCCCCGCGTACTTGATACCTGTTCCTTGATTATTCGCACTATCCACATACGGGAGACTCTATGAATCCCCCTTAGCCAGAGCTTGATTCATTTCTTATTTCTTGGGGCCACAAACTAGTTTGGGGCTTTATTACTATCATGTACTTATGCCATGCTTTAGTGCTTTATTTAAGATTGTGCGTGGAGCACCTGTACTATTCTGGATCGTGCCACGTTTTCGCGGTATCGACAAGCCCATTCACACTTTCGGGTTCCCAGTCATTTACAGCCGTCGTCACAAACCCTGGGTCTGTTCCGGAGCCGGCCAACTTCGTTGCGGGTAGCTTAGTGGGGTGGCCCCCTGAAATCTTTTATGAATCCTGTGATTGCTTTGTCATGAAAGCCTCGTTGGGTTTTGATTTGGTTTTTCCGAGGTTGATCGTGTGTGTGTTGCTATTTGTGCACCCCTGCAGGGTAAATCTTTCCAAAAGCCGTGTCCGCGGTTATGGACGACTTGGAGCACAGTATCTCGATCATAGACAAGCATAACTAAAGTAGTGCTGTAAATTTGACTTAATGTGTGACTAGTAATCAGCTTCACTACAATGGAATGGATATAAAAGTGCCAACAACTGGTGGAACTGGGGTCTATGGTGTCATGTTATACCTTCCTAGTAAGTACCACAACTCCAATGGAATGAAATAAAAGTGCCAACAACTGCTGGGTTTGGGATGTCACATTCTAATTGTATCTGACTAGTAAGTACTGCAATTACAACTGAATGGTTAACTAAAACTGCCCACTACTTATGCTATCGGGATGACTCATTCTATCTATATCTGACTAGTAAGTGCTGTAACTATAACGAAATGAATAAAACTGTCAACTATGTGAGTTCCTCGGTTTGACTTCCTCGTTTGGTCTTGAGGGGGAATACCAGGATGGGTATGATTGGTGTTAGTATCGGGTTGGATCCGAATAGGTCTTTCTTATCCCTCTCTAATAGCCGATAGTTGTACTGAGTCTCTATAGGTTGTTTAGTGCATGCTTCGCTGCCGCTTCAGTCCACCATACCTATGTAGGCAAGGACCGCCGAATTCTAGCCTCGCCGTGTACTGGCCTCAGTACTGACCGCTCCCTTTTTCCTTTTCCCTTTGTCGGCACCCCTTTTGTTTAACAAGTATAAGTTCGACGTCGTTAGCAGGGTTACCCTTCCGGCTTGGCCTGGGCAGGGTTATGGACTCCATTGGTTATTCTTCAGGGCTCTTAGCCCCATTTGAATCTTATCTGTACTCAGATGTTGTATCGTTTTCAAGGTGATTTGGATCTTCGTATTGTACATCTGTATTCTTGACTCATTGAGTCATTGTGGTATATATATATGTTCTATGGGTTCCATCGTGAACTATTGTGTAATGTTATTACTTTGTTTTCCACCCGCACGCAAGTGCCTGGTGGACATCTTTGAATCGTTTCTATGCGGGTTTGGCAGGAATCGTAAAACTTGCATAGGGCCGATTCGAGGGTGTTACAGTTATCTCCCAATAAGTACTTTTCTTTAATGCCTTTAAGTTAGGCAGAAGAATTTTGATGATGCTCACATAAGAAATATGAATTGAAGTAACAGAGACCATCAAGAAGCAAATTCAAAACACATTTAAGTCTAACCCACTTTCTATGCATAGGAATCTTATACGCAAATAAATTCACAAAGAACAAAGTGACAGGCATAGGAAGATAAAATGAGAGTAACTTCAAAACTTTCAGCATATAGATAGGTGTTTCAGTACCATGAAAACTTTTACAACCATATTTTCCTCTCTCATAATAATTTTCAGTAGCCTCATGAATAAACTCAACAATATAACTATCACATAAAGCATGTTTTTCATGATCTACAAACATATAATTTTTATCAAGCTCAAAAATAGTGGGATTAAAACCTTCATGCCCACTTTTAACAATTTTATAACAAGATGACTAATCAATCTCATTTTCAATATTAGTACAATTAATATTATCAACCAATATAGGACCATCATCTAGAGGTTTATTATAAACATTTTCAAAAGAATCCACAGGAACATAACATTCATCCTCCTTTGGTAAGAATGGAGGACAATCAAATGATGTAAGGGGTAAAGAGTTAATCTCATTAGAAGGTAGGCATGGGTAGATCAATTCTTCCTCCTCTAGATCATCACTCTCCTCCTCTTTTTCATCCAATGAGCTTCTAGTTTCAGCAATTTCTTCTTCCATAGGCTCCTGCAAGGCATTAGTCTCTTCTGCTGGTGGAGAGCATCTATTAAAATATTCAAGAATATAGCCATTTTCTTCCTTGTAATTATCAAAGCAAAATTTAAGTATATCAGAAACCTCATATTTATAAAGTGCATCATCAGTATTTTCAAGAAAATAAGCTAGTTCGAATGCACCCTTCCAAGCAATAAATTCTTCAATTTATTCCACATCATAAAAGTCATAATTTCACTTAACATAAGAAGATATGGTAACATCATCATTATACTCACATTGAAAAGGGAGGTGTTTATACCTCTTATAGCAACAAGATTTATCAAAGCAATAAGTAACATTATAAGTAGAGCACACGTTTCTAGCGATGGTATACAATTTATCAATTTGTTCCCATAAGTGTTTCCCTTTTTGTGACAAGCGGTGTTCGTTATAATAATATTTTTGTTCTTCCGTGAAACCACCATGTCAATTAGATTCAGTTTCAAAGAAACAGACCATTGATAGGGAGCATGGTAAAGCAAGACAATAGCAAACCAACAAAAATAACAATTATATGAGGAACTAATTTTTTTGTATTTTTGATAAAAAGAAATAAGCAAACAAAGCAAAAATAAACTAAGCAAAACAAAATAAAGAGATTGGTTATGAGGGACTCCCCTTGTGAAGATGTCCTTGTCTCCCCGGCAACGGCACCATAAAAAGTGCGTGATGGCCCAAAATATATCGAGCTCGTTGGGGAACCCCAAGAGGAAGGTATGATGAGCACAACAGCAATTTTTCCCTCAGTTATGAAACCAAGGTTATCAATCTAGTAGGAGCAAGGAAACACCTCCAAGGTGTTGCTAGCTGAACTTTGGTAGGGCGCACTACCGGTGCCAGCAGCAACGTGGAAACCTGCACAACACAACCACAGAACTCTGCCCCCAACTTACAGTGAGGTTGTCAATCTCACCGGTTTTGCTGAAAACAAAGGATTAAACGTATTGTGTGGAAGAAAGTAATAGTTTGCAGAAAGTAAACAGAAAGCAGTAAACAGTTGTAGATTGATGGTAAAAGAAAGGACCGGGGTCCATAGTTCACTAGTGGTGGCTCTCCTTAAGATAGATGACATGTTGGGTGAACAAATTACAGCGGGGCAATTGACAAACATCGAGAAATCGATCATGCATACACTGCTCATCTTGACTCCTTTGAGACTTATTGGGCATTACAACATTATACATAGACCGTAATCCAACTGCATCTATGACTAATAATCCACCTTCAGGTTATCATCTGAACCCCCTCCAGTATTAAGTTGCAAGCAACAGATAATTGCATTACACATTGCATGTAAAGTAAACAATACGATTGTCCCATGGACAAAGGATTGCTATTTTCTCCCTAGTAGCAACAACACATCTACAACCTTAGAGATTTCTGTCACTTCCCCAGATTACTAGAGGCATGAACCCACTATCGAGCATAAATACTTCCTCTTGGAGTTGCAAGCATCTAAATAACAAAGACATGATAGAATCAATAATCAATCTGAAATAGAATCTCAATATCCATCGGATCTCCGCAAACACAACATGTAGAATTACAAATAGATGATCTTGATCATGAACAGAGCTCACAAGATCTAAACATGATAGCACAAAGTAGGAGAACCAGCCATCGAGCTACTACATGGACCCGTAGTCCAAAGATGAACTACTCACGCATCACACTAGAGGCTTGCATGGTGATGAAGAAGGCCTTCAGGGTGAATTCCCCTCTCCGGCAGGGTGCCGGGAAGAGCTTCAGATCCCTCCCAATTTAGGGATGGAGATGACGGCGGCTACAAACTCTTTCGTGGAATTTTGATCGGGTACTTAGGGTTTCTGTATGGTAGGCATCTTATAGGCGAAAGGGAAGGCCAAGGGGGTGCCGAAGGCGGCCAGACCACCCCCTGGCGCGGGTCGGGCTGGGCCACGTGGCTAGGTGGTGTGGTGGCCCCCTGGCTCCTCTCCGTCTCGTATTCTGGCTCCTTGTGTCCCTCGGTGAAAAACTGACTTTGGCTTTTATCCTGTCTAATTCCAAGAATATTCATTTTCTGACTTTCCTGGAACCAAAAACAGCAGAAAACAGGCAGCTGGCACTGTAGCTCTTGTTAATAGGTTAGTCCAACAAAGTGTATAGAAAGTACTCCAAAGTATGGACAAAACATAAGAAAGTAGATAACACCAAGCATGGAATATCAAAAATTATGGATACGTTAGCAACGTATCACACATGCATAATTTGAACGAGCGGTTTGAAAATAACACCCAAAAAATTGTGCAGTAATAAAGAAGTTCGCGAAAATACTGCTTAGTATATTTGAAATTGTTTTAAAATTATACCGAAATTGGAAAAACTTTGTTTACAAAAAAGATGTGAAATTTCCATACCTTTTCAATGGTATATCGCATGCATCATTTCGATAAGTGGTTCAAAACTGCAAGGAATATATAGTCCATGAAATCACGAAAAATCGGTGCTCCGTTAGAAAGTTACTAGCATAGAAAGTGAGAGTTAACTTGTACACACATGGGAGTTAAGAAGTTTGTGGAAGTTAACTTGCACATATGGAAGTTCACATTCATTATTGCTGCTACATACTAGAAGTTAACTTCGAAAGAAAATTAAGTTAACTCGTGTTCGCGTGGAAGTTAACAAGGGCCTGCTGTTCGCGTGAAAGAAAACAGGGGGTTGCTGAATAGTTATTCAGAAACCGGTTCTTGAATAACTGGCCTATATATAGAGAGAGTTAGATTATTCTATCATCATGTATAGATTATTATTCTATACATCTTTTTGTCCTATATAGGATCTATGTGAGGAGCACCAGACCAGTTTGGTTGGATGGACCAACACACTCGCATCTTCCCCAACAATCACACCGATATCTATGGGTTATGTCACAATTTGCGCCGCTGTCGGGCCATGGGTCACGATACAAGGCTCATGCACAGCTGTCGGACGGTCTCCCACGGTGACGACATTCCCCGCCTGGCCCGACTTGCTATTGGCGTGTGGTGCCTCGATCTCTCGCCACAAGTGTGTCGCGCCTTGCCTTCCCACCATTGGCCGACCACGGTTATGCCAAACTGCCCCAACCTCCATGGCGTTTTTTTAAATAATACACTTTTTTAATTAATTTGAGAAGTGTTGCGCGAATTTGGTATATTATACATCTAGGTATTTGTCGGCGAGGGCGTCGCCGAATGCAACCATTCGGCGACAAGCAGAGCGAGTGGTATTTCAGCGTGGGCCTGGCCGAATACAATTTTACTCGGCGTTGCCGTCACCGAGTGCATGCGATGGCGGGCCCGCTCGGCTCGATTGCATCAATCGGCAAGAGCTAGACCGAGTGGCACACTCGGCGATAGCCTGGCCGAATGGCCCATTCGGAGACAGCCTGGACGAAAGGATCCAAAGAGGAGCACCATCGCGCGAGCCCATCTCGCACCCAACCTTCTTCCTCACGTCATCTTGCTACCTCTCTCTCTCTCTCCAGCCGATGAACTCCATGTTTTTGGCACCAGTTTTCTCAGATTTAGCCCAAATTAGCCAGTAAATCTTCCTTCTAAAACCACTATAGAGATAGGGGAACCCTGATCTACTGATGGATCAGCTCAGGACTCGTTTTGGTGGTGGATTTTTGGAGGAATGGTGGTGGTTTTGGGTGGAGCAATGGCAATGGTGGTGCTGTAGTGGAGCAATGGCGTTTGTGAGTTGCACCGTGCTGCTTCTTTGGTGAACCGAGGCTGCTGTACCGAGTGGCTTCTCACGCTTCAAGGGTAAACTCTAATCCCTCGTTAATCACAGTTATTATATATGGTTATGCGGCTACTCGGGATGTGGTTAGGAGGCTATTAGAATAGTTAGAAGGGTTTTCATATTATTTAGAATATTTGCGGATAGTTGTACATAGTTTTATTTAGAATAGGTGGATTTGTAGAAAGATTTGGCAGGTGGATTTGTAGGAATATTATCCAGACTATTAATATATTATTTAGAATATTTGCGGATAGTTGTACATGTATTTACGCATTGTCGATAATTAATTATTTAGATTGTTTTTTTATGTCATCAGAGATGTCGAATGTAGTGAAGTTCGTGCTCTACTACGGTCCTGGTAATATCCAATACTATGACTATGGAGCAAATTTGTGTGAGTTTCATTTTACGGTGTTGGATTTGACTACCCCTCAAATCTGGAGTGTTAGTCAGTTGAAGGAATGGTTGACGGACTATTTAGGATATAATCTCGAAACATACACCGTCAGTATCCAAGCATTGTGGACAAAGTCTACCAAGAACATTTTCTAGATTTTGAAGGATGTAGATCATAATGGAGGATGAGGATTACATGGATGGTGAAAGTGGTGATTTTGATGATTCAGATAGTTCCGATGAAGAAGGCAACGGAGAGGACGTGCCGATTCCTACATCCTGGAATCAAGACATCTCCGATGTCATGACCGTTAACGACTGTCATAATTCTGCGTGGGAATATTACAAAAATAAAATTGCGTAGGGCGCCAGATATCCAGACAAGAAACATTTGCAAGATGTAGTCATTACTTGGGCATTGTCTACACAAAGGGTTTTCAGTACAACCGTGTCAAATAAGAGATACTTGACAATGGAATGCGTGGATATAAAGTGTCCAGCTAGGGTGCATGGATATCTTCCTAAATATGATACAAGTTGGTTGGTGAGCGACATGGTGATGCACACGTGTCAGCTTTCATCTATCCCTACAGATCACCGTAACCTCTCGTCCACGCTTCTGGCTTGGTTGTTTTACACGGAGATAGTGGAGAGAAAAGCGGTGGAAGTGAAGGCTATAATAAATGAAGTAAGGGTCAGGTTTAATTACAACATTTCGTACGGCAAGGCTTGGAGGGCAAAGCAAAGGGCTCTTGAGGATAGGTTTGGTTCTTTCAGAGACGCGTATGACTCTGTAGTGAGACAACTCTTTACACTGCAGGCAAGGAACCGAGGCACCTATGTCGACATCCAACACTATGTGATACCAGAGGATCCATCCGTAAAGGTGCTTCATCGAGTGATTGTCTCTTTCTCTGTGTGCATTCAAGCTTTCACTTATTGCCGACCAGTTATATGTGCGGACGGCATGTTTCTCACCTGGCAAGTATAAGGGTCAAATCCTTACCGCTATTGGTCAAGACGGCAACAATCGAGTTGTCCCACTCGCCTTTGCTTTTGTTGAGGGAGAAAACACTAAAAGCTGGACATGGTTCTTCAGGCAGCTCAAGATAGCAGTTGTGAAAGATAAGCCCAGTGTGTGCATCATTCATGATAGGCATGCATGTATACTAAATGCAATTAAACGTTTGACACAGCCTGGCTTGAAAAACAAACACCTTGACTTGACATGCAGACCCGTTGGTGCATGCGCCATTTGGGAGCTAATTTTTTCTCACTGTTCAGGAACAAGAATTTGATAAATCTTTTCAAAAAACTGTGTAAGCAGAACCAAGAATGGAAGTATGATATCATATGTGCACATCTCGGTGACTTCACTCAGAAACATGTCAGAGCAAGGAAAGTGGCCCAAACTGTAGCTATAGCTGCACATCAAGCAGCAGTTGCTGCCCAGGATGCTATAGGAGAAGTGCATCTGGAAGAAGAGCCTGTAGGGCTTTGTGACTTGTTTGGATTTGATCCGTCTGGTACTAGGAGAAGGCCCGGAAGACAGATTAAAAAATTTCAAGAGTGGATAGAGCACGAGCCTTTGGAGAGATGGTCTTTCCTACATGACACCCATGGAGCTAGGTATGGTGTCATGACTACAAACCTAGTTGAGTCATATAACTTTGTCCTCAGAGGTGGCAGGGCTCTACCACTTACAGCCATTATCGAGGGTATTTTGAATGGCACGATCAAATATTTCAGAGGCAGACGACAGAGAGCTCAATTGCATATATTAAACAATCCGAACACACGCTTCTGTGAAAAAATTATGGAGTACATGGATAAAAAGATGGCAAAAGTTCGAACACACACTGCCGTGGCCACCGGTAATGCAGAGAGAAGGTTTGAGGTGCGGTTACCTACCGATAAGTTTGGGTGTGGTAATGAGCTAAGGACGCATGAGGTGAAGATTGGAAATGAGCAATGGCCAACCTGTAAGTGCACGTGCAACAAACCAAAATTGCTTCATCTCCCTTGTTCACATGTGCTTGCAGCGTGTGGGCAGCTGGGGTTAGACGCAATCTCGTTCATGCCTCCGTACTACCTAAAAGAATCTATGGTCAACACCTGGACCGGTGAGATCTCAGGATTTCGAGTAGTGGGTAATTTCAACACGGTAAACCCTGGTGAAAGGCAGTACGTCCCCCACCTTTCTCTAATGCGAACAGGCAGAGGAAGATGCCAGTGTAGGCGCATTCGGAATGACATGGATGAATCAGAAGCTGGAGGCCCAACGCGAGAGTGTTTTCTATGCAATGATTTTGGCCATAGGGCAAGGTGCTGTCTCAAGTTCGGTACAGACGTAGTACCTACGCGAGGTCATGGTACCCGGGCTCGAAGAGGTAGAGGATGCGGACAAACTTAGGTTTCGATGAACTATGTTCCATGTGTAATATGTGATGAACTATATTTTAATTTGTAATATGTGATAAACTATGTTTTAATTTGTAATATGTGAGGAACTATGTTTTAATTTGTAATATGTAAGGAACTATGTTTTAATTTGTAATGTGTGATGAACTATATTTTAATATGTGATGAACTATGTTTTAATTTATAATATGTGATGAACTATGTTTTAATTTATAATGTGTGATGAACTATATTTTAATATGTGATGAACTATGTTTTAATTTGTAATATATGCAGAAATGGCGAGAAGATACAATTTGCTCAGTGCATATATTGAGAAGAAACATCATGCTATAATCTTGGAGGATGAGCCTAACTCCCTCGAGCCCTTGGTCACTCGCACTCCCAACGTAAACTGGAGGATACACCCGGCTTGGGTTTCTATGTACGATTGTATTGTAATCATGCATTAGAACAAGTATGATTGGACGCACTAAGTCTTTTGTCACTCCATTTCAATATGCAGGTTGAAGTGGGTCGGGATTTTACCTTTCGCTCGTCTAGTTGAGGACACTGGAGACTCTACACGTCTATTATATGACCAGTCGTTGCTCAGCTGCTTGGTTGACCGCTGGAGGCCCGAGACACACACTTTTCACTTTCGTTCGGGAGAAATGGCTCCTACTCTCCAGGATGTGTCATACCTGTTGGGACTTCCTTTGGTAGGCCAGCCCATTGGGCCGCTGGATGCACCAGCCAGTTGGCAAGGCAATATGGCCCAACGTTTTGAGGGTATTAGTGTCGTATCTGGTCCATTTGAGCACGATGATCATGGGCCCAAGTTTGACTGGTTACTAGAATTGCAGGTGTGTTCGCTAACTTGTTAGTCCAATTGTCTTTATGTATCGCACCATTCTATGTTTTTTGGTACTAAGCTATCTTTGCATTAATGCAGATCCAAAGGTTAGGCTATCGAGAGATCCAGTTGACTGAGCCGCAAATCACTTGATGCTTGGAGGCATACTTAGTTTGGCTTCTCGTGAAAGTGATATTCACCGAGAACCATGTCACCACTATCACCACTCGCTACATCCCTATTGCATTGGAGATTTCTAATGCAACAAGCACCAACATGATTACACAAAGGAGCTGGGGTTCCGTGGTCTTGTCAGCTACGTACAAAGGTATGTGCAGCGGTTGCCAGCGTAAAGCTCCTAGGTCAGGCTTGCTTGGGTGCCCATTACTGTTGCAGCTTTGGTCCTGGGAGCGGTTTCCTATTGGACGACCGGACGTGGTTGTTGAGATGGCATACCCATCACATGCATTGGGTGACCCTCCGACAGGACTGTTCGATGCAGACCGCATCGACTTACTGACTTTCGGTACAGTTTGGACACGTCACAAGGTATGTGCAAAGTTTTAATTAGTTCATGTACTATATGACTGGAAATGACATGTGTTCTTTGGCAGAGACGCTTTTCTCATGCTCAGGTGAGGGGTTGCTACCCCGCTTTCTTCGAGCAGTTTGACGTGCTGCTCGCGAGCTCGATGATGTGGGAGCCCTACATGGATGCAGCCATCGGTGCTAGATCCCGCAAGGATGAGGACGACGTCACACTGATTTCTACTCTCTGTACCAGAGATGCGGTGCATTGGCTTACAAAATCGAAGATCATCTTCGACATGCAGGTAGAGGAGATGAGCCTACAGAGAGTAATGAGGCAGTTCGGCCTTCGCCAGTTGGCCGACCCTCGTCCTACTGAGAGTGTCGTACCTTAGGTCATCCACACATAAGTTTATTGACTTCATCTAATGCACCTACTTGTTACATAGTTTCTATTCCATTTTTCATCCTATTGGTTCAAATTGTAGGCACAGTTGCTAGTCGAGCTTGAGACGGAGAGTGTTGATTACAGACGGTCCCTTTCATACGGACGTCTGCTTATACCACGTCAGGAGCAGCAGACCTGGCTGAGTCGCCTAGAGGAGCAGCTCTGACGTATCCACGGAGTTATCACGTGCACCCGCTCTTCGGACGTTGCTCACCAGTCGGGACCACAACGGCCTCCGCGTCACTCGATGCACCAGAGGCAACACCAGCAGTAGCCACGTCCACCCTCACCCATACGACAGTCTCCACGTCCACGACTTACACCACAGGCAACACCGAGGCCTCCCCCTCCAGACCAGGCTAGAGGTTCATCGTGGCAGCATCAGAGTTCTTTCGACTGGTGGCAGCAGCAGCAGCAGCCACCTTTTCAGGGTGGAGGTTTGTCGTGGCAGCCTCAGCAGCAGCAGGAGCCTTTTGGCCACTATCCCATGCCGAACTACGGCTTTCATCCACAGCCGCAGCCACACGTATGCGTCTTACACAATACCGAGGCTAGCTTCATATCAATTTCTTATGTACTTCGGTATTCATATGCAGGAGCCTTTGGAGTGCATGGGTCTATGCCTGACTATCAGGGATCTTTTTCTGGATTCGCGTGGACGAGTGATCATGAGGTGGAGCACAACACTCAGGACTTCTTGACACAGAGCAGTTGGATCAACATTTTTCAGACCCCCACACAGGAGACTCAGTACGACGAGCACGGCTCAGTGATTCCTCCTCGAAACATTCGGGCGCCCATTAGGTACGGCTGTACGCCACCAGAGCAACCACGTGAGCGTCAAGGCAGACGACGACGTCGATACCTCCCTCAACTAGATATGTACTAGTTCTCTATCTAGCTATGTATGTATGAGACATATGTCTATCTATGTGTGAGACATGCACCTTTCTATGTGTGAGACATTTCACAATATTATTCATTTCTTGGTCGAGATCGCTAACAAATGACTACAACATATAATTAGGATACAAACGAGATAATTAAGATACACACACGAGCTACAAGGGAGAATTGTTCTATCCCTACGACTATGCCCTTACCCTTTGACGATGCCTTGTTCATGGCCTGCTCTTCTTGCCCTTACCCTTCGACGATGCGTCGACCGATGATGGCTTGCCCTTACCCTTCGACGATGCCTCGCCTTTACCCTTCTTCTTGGCCAGCCTTTTGTCTCGCTCAGCTCTCCACTTAGTCACAACGGTAGGCGTCATGAATATATCATCTTCATCTTCACTCTCTTCTAGCTTGTCATTGATCTTCTTGGCCTTACCCTTGTTCAAGGTCTCGGCCTTGTCATGCTCTGCTCTATCCCTGGTACCACCGACCGGCGGCATGAAGAGATCGTCGGAGTCTTCACTCTCTTCTATCCAAATCCAAGGGAACGTGATGTTCTGCTGCCTTGCCCCTTCATTAGGGAATCTTTGCTTGGTCCACCTCGCATTGATCCGAAGTAGCTCTTGCCGTATCTCCTCTAGAGTCCTCTTCGGCCACCCTTTTCTACGCAATCCCTCATCCAACTCAGTGAGGAGACAATCACTACAATTAGTTCCTCCAATGGGGCTAGATTGTTGTCTATCCTAAAGTTCCTAGCCAAATGAAAAAGGTCGACGGACATGTCTGTCTCGAAACTGCGATCGTAGGGAAAACCGAGAAACATACTGGCTAAAAACGGGATGACTTTGCTTAAACAACTGCGTGACGAGGGGGGTTTTATAAGGTAAACGAACAAAAAATGGCGGGAAACTTTTAGGAGGGAAATATTTTGGCGGGAAGCATTTTGGCAGGAGATATTTTGGCGAGAAACATTCTGGCGGGAAACATTTAGGCGGGAATGTTTTTTGACGGGAAGCTTTTCGGCGGGAAACATTTAGGCGGGAAGGTTTTTTGATGGGAAGCTTTTCGGCGGGAAACATTTTAGAAACATTGTCTCCGAAATTAACTGACATGTTGAATTTAAGATACATCACAACACTATAACTGAAATGAAGATACGTCATGACACTATAACTGAAATGAAGTTACATCAAGACACTACAACTGAAATTAAGATACATCAAGACACTACAACTGAAATTAAGATACATCAAGACACTACAACTGAAATTAATATACATCGGGACACTACAATTGAAATGAAGTTATATCAACACACTACAACCGAAATTAAGATACATCGGTATTGAGACATACGTCTACCTGCCCTGAGTCCAGCGCGGGTACTTCCCGGTCTAGTCCCCACGTTGCTCTGCAGCCCGCGCCTCGGCAGCCCTTTCCCTTAATCTCTTCCTTTCCGCCTCACGGGCCTCCTTGCGCACCTGTTCCTGACGCTCCTCTTCCTCTCTTCTCTTCCTATTCAGCTCACGGTTTCGAGCTTGTTCTGCTCTGAATTCTTTTATTTTCTCTCTCGAGCCTTCTTCTCGTTCGCGGCTATCCTTTCAACACGTTCCTCCTCAAGAAAGCTCTCCCTTACACATCGGCTCCTGTCTGCAATCTCCTGCACGGCCCAGGCTGGCTGCTCCGTGTCAATCCAATGGTACCACTTGCAAAGTGGAGGAGGAGACTGCAAGCAAATCAATGGAATGAATAAAAGAACACATGATAACATGAATGGTTGATATTAACCATGCTCTGGGAACATACCCGAGGCCTCTCGTACGATGAACTTGCTTGTCGGGCGGGCTTGCGTCATAGTTGGGACACATGAAAAACTTCATGCCCATGCAGGTGGAGAAATCGATCGACTCTTTGACCTTGGCGAGATGGCCGCACCAACAACGCTCATGTGTCACCCCTTGTGGCAACCTAGCATCTTTCATCTTCCTAGGCCTATACTCTGGGTCCGAACAAGGCACACTCATGATGTAGAGGAGGAACAACTGAACTGGGTGAAGAGAGAACATCTCGGTGCCTGAATTTATAGAGGCAATGGAAAGAATAGGCGGGAAAAAACAGCCGAAAACGTGGCGGGAGGCGGGAATCGGTTGGCAATCATGGTGGGAATAGGCTGGCGGGAAATAGTGGCGGGAATCGGCTAGCGGGAACCGAAAACTAATTTAGACGTTTAGGACTTGCAGTGATCATGCAGGTTTTGGTTATGCATTGATCATGCAAGATTTGGTCAGGGCCTGGCCGATTAGACCACTCGGTGAGGGCCTGGCCGATTAGTCACTCGGCCTGCGCCTGACCGAGAGGGTCAATCGGCTTGCTGCTGGCCGATTGGCCCGGCCCCAGTCGGCTAGGCCATGACCGACTAGGCCAATCGGCGACACCATGACCGAGTGCAGCTGGCTGACACTAGCATGTCAGCCGAGAGCTCACTTGGCGAGCTCCAGGCCGAATCGTTGCATTCGGCGACGCCGACGCCGACAAATACCTAGAACTGTAAAATGCTAAATTCACGCAACACTTCTCAAATTAATTAAAAAGTGTATTATTTAAAAAAATCGCACCTCCGTGCCCCGGCCCCGATGGCACACCTGATTTCTGGCACCGTCCGATTACTCCGGCCTCTCCTAGAAGCTGAGGTGTTGTGGTCACATATTGCGCGTCACCATAGGCCACAGTCTAGGTCGTCGTTTTCTAGCTTCCCAATGTATGTCGCGTGGCTGCAATTCTCCTGCGTTGTTCCCCGAATTCTCCTGGCAACGAGCTTCTCCTGACCAACATGCTCCTGCTCACCGTTGTGCTTCCTGATGTGCTCAGATACCCCGTGATACTACTTTGTGTTTTCTCTCTACATCTCTCTTTCTATCTCTACAAAACACGGGCATGGGCAGTGTAGTGGTTCGTTGTACAACACTGGGACTTCAATGTTCCTCCGTTGACGCTCTACGCTACCCATTGACATGTCCTATACAGGATGCCCCAGCCCAAGAAATTCCTGGCATCTGTGCAGCTGCGGTCAAGCTCTGTCACAACTACTGACATCCCCAAACGAACGCCTCCGCCGCCGACCTTCGCCACCACCCTTCCCGACGAGCGCGCCCACCTCCTCCTTGACGAGCAGCGTCGCCGCCTCTTCAGCCAACCACGGTGCTACGGCTAGCCACATCGCCGCCTCCTCAATGCAGGCCACTGCTGCCTCGGCCAGACACAGCGCCTCCTCGATGCAGGCCGCGGCCACCGCCTTGGCCAGCCACAACGTTGCCGCCTCCTCGGCCAGCCACAACACCGCCACCTCGACGACCAACACCGCCGCCTCCTCGACCAGCCACAGCGCCACCCCCTCGATGCAAGCCACCGCCGCCTCCTCGATGTAGGCCACCGGCATCACCCTTCCTCCATGATGAGCACGGCCAGCCACGACCGACACCTCCACGGCTAGCCACGGCGCCACGGCCGACACCTCCACCAGGACGCATCGCCTCCATGAGCTGCGTCCACGCACTGCCATGGTCGGAGCACCTCCACAATGCGGTGGTAGGATGAACCAAGGACCCGATTGCTTTTTTTTGTCTAGGGACCTTTGTGTAAAATGTTCAACTCGGCAGCATCTATACTCATATAGCCACCAAACAATATCTGAGATGAGCATCTCTAAACTAATACAGGCTGCCAAACAAGACACAAAATCTCAACACAACATATCTAAGGTGGGCATGTCTAAGGTGGGAAACACATGTTGGTGTGACCCGACCTACCAAACACACCCTTAATTTCTCTCATTGAAGTTGATGTTAGCTGGCTTGAGATGCATCATTAAAAGGAGCTATGGAGATGAGAGAGAATATATGGTGATAGTCACAAGATACAATAGAACAATAGGAAGAAACAGGTGATATGAAAAATTCACCATACTTTTTGATGTAAAAAAGTATTACTGATTTCCTAATCAAACGCACATAGTGCGATCATCTAATGGTATATCTCACCGAGATTTACCCCTAGTCTAGGCTTTTATCCCGGGTGTACCAGATTCTGATTCAATTTTCTATGTCGAAAGTATCTATTTAGTGATCATTTTCTTCCTTTTAGATGTGAAAATAGACACACATGTGTGCACCGTGGTGAATTTTGCTTTACTAATATACACATGGGAAGTGCAGGCACGCTAGTCAATGCACGACAAATGTAGAAACCACCAACATTATACCGTCGAGTACAATTGTAAAGGCATGTGAAATACACTCATTTAGTTTGAGAATTTCATAAAGAACATTGGCAAATAATTCTTGTACTATTTGGCAAATAAGCTTATGAACGCCATATGTCAACGAGTTATCAATTTCCACCAGTAAGCTTCAGCAAAAAATTAAGTGCAATCAAAATTTACTCAATTTAGTATTCTCGAGAAGTACATGTTTCGGCTCCTGGAAGAACAAAGACCACGTATAGTAAAAACTAAAAAACATTATTGATGCCGAGAAATATAGACGGTGGCGATGAGAAGTATAGGTGCTTAGTTTTCGGAAGTGTAGAGTCCACATGATGTGATAGAAAATCACTATAAGAAAAGACACAAAGGGAAGTATAATTTTTTTTAAACGGAAGTATAAAAATTGCACAAAGAGAAGCACATAAGTTGCAAAATAGAAAGTATAGTATTTGTTGCCTAGGAAATGAAATCAGCAAAGGGAAGTATATTGAAATTTAAAGACAAAAGTATGAAATTGGAAAATGGAGAGTATAGAAGTTCCAAATTGAGAAGTATAGTTTTTGCTTCCTAGAAAATAAAAACAACAAAGGGAAGTATAGAAATTTGAAAAAGAAAAGTATAGAAATTGCACAAAGCGAAGTATAGAAGTTGCAAAATAGGAAGCATAGTGTTCGCTGTCTAGGAAATAAAAGCGGCAAAGGGAAGTATAGAAATTTAAAATCAAGAAGTATAGAAATTGAAAAATAGAATGTATAGAAGTTCCAAAATAGAAAATATAGTGTTCGTTGCCTACAAAATGAAACCAACAAAAGGAAAGTACAGAAATTTGAAAAAAGTAAATATAGAAATTGCACAAAGGAAAGTATAGAAATTGCAAAATAGGAAGTATAGTTTGCTGCCTAAAAAATAAAACCAACAAAGGGAAGTATAGAAATTTAAAACAGGAAGTATGGAAATTGAAAAATAGAAAGTATAGAAGTTGCAAAATAGGAAGTCTAGTGTTCGCTGCCTAGGAAATGAAATCAGCAATGGGAAGTATAGAAACTGAATAAATATAAGTATAGAAATTGAAGAAAGGAAAGTATCGAAAGCCAAATGAAATTTATACCATACGCAAAATACATTGACCGCCATAGATACACACTACTATCGTAAAAGCACCGCTACTGCCGTACCACGGGAGATCCCGTTGCTCCCTCGGTGGCTCCCTCTGTATTGGGCATGTTGTGTGTGTATAAAACCATGAGCCAACGAGTTTGAGTTCTTTTTGTAAGTCATAATATTTTGTGCACGGACATGCAGCAAAAGATGTACATCATAAGATAGGTGTGTGTAATTAGAGAGAGTATAGTTGTGTGTTTCAGGGGAAGTATAAATGTTTCAGGGGAGTATAGATGTGTGTTTAAATGAAGTATACATGTGTGTTTAAATGAGGTATACATGTTTTTTACAGAAAGTATAGATATTTGAAAAATGAAGTATATGAAATTATATGTATTATTTATATTATATATAGGTATTGTTTACATGAAGTATAGATGTTATTTTACATGAAGTATGAGTGTTTACTAACAGGAAGTATAGGGGTAGCTATAGCAGACATGAAGTATAGGTGTTGGTAAATGGGAAGTATATACAGTTCAAACATGAAGTATAGGCCATGATAAAAACATCAAAAAAGGCGATCCCATGGCTCATAAAAGGAAAACCATTTACAAGACATAGCAGACGAGAGAAGTATGATGAGACCTAGACGAGAAGTATAAGACAAGTTAACTAAGAAGTATAACAAAATACAGAGTACGAACTAAGCACAAAATAAGTAGAAAAAGATAAGAAGTATTAGTCTTCCAAATCTTCAACAAAAGGAAGTATATGATAGTTTTAAGAAATAAGTATGGAGCCCCCTCCATTACCCCATAAATAAGATGTAATCAATGAAAAAATCATGGTATGCCATAAGAAAAGTTGCCACGATATATATATATAAATGAACACAGACAGAAAGTATGTGTACTATTACAACAAAAGTATCAACTTATGTAAATGGGAAGTATAGTGTTCGCTCCCTAGAAAATAAAATCAGAAAAAGAAAGTACAGAAATTTGAAAAAGAGAAGTATAGAAATTGCACAAAGGGAAGTATAGAAGTTGCAAAAGAGAAAGTATAATGTTCGCGACCTAAGAAATGAACATAGCAAAAAGAAAGTATAGAAACTAAATAAAGATAAATATAGAAATCGAAGAAAAGGGAATAATATAGAAATTTCAAAAAGCAAAGTATAGTGTTCGCAACGAACAGTATTCTTGAAATTTCTCTTAAACTATTTAGAATTTGAGAAAACTTTTGAAACGAAAAAGTTGCGCCTACTTCATAGTATCCAACGAGATATTATTTGCATCATTCCGATAAATGGTTTAAAAATAATCGACAAATTATTGTACGTTCCTAGGAGATGAAACTACATACAGTATTTTTAAAATTACTCTTAAACCGTTTCGAATTTGAGAATACGTTCTGAATAAAAAACTTGTGCCTACTCCATAGCTATCCAACGAGAGATCATTTTCATCATTCTCATAAGCGGATAAAAATAATCGATAAATTATTGTCCGTCGTTTTCGAAAATTTCGAATCTTAGTATATTCAAAAATATTTTTAAACTATGTAAAATTTGAAAAAACTTCCCACATAAAAAAGGTGTAAAATTTAGTTATGTTTCCAGCACATCATCGTTTACACCATTCTGAAGAGCGGTTCAAAAAATGATTAAAAGGATGTTTTATGCTTATTTATGCCAATTTCCGATTTTCAAAATTAAATTTGAATAGTGTGGAATCTGAAAAAAATTATAATACAAAAAAGTTACGGATTTTCAGTAGCTTTACAACGGTATATGTTTTAGATTATTCTGATAAGTGGTTTAGAAATGAGAAGAAAAATTATTACATAGATAAAACAGAGAAGTATCGTGTTTGCAAAAAAGAATTATGGAAATCGCATACGAAGCAGTATGTAAATTAAACAGAGAGGAGTATGGATCATGTATAAAATATTATTCTATTATCGATGATTGAGTAGCGCAAATATATATATATATAGAACATGACTAATCTACAACCCCCTTAGGAGGTTGTAGAATACCTATTCTACAACCCCCTCCCCTAATAAAGACCTTCCGTCCCACCTCCCCGAGCGCGACCTCCACCCCACCTCCCACTCGCGGCCTCTGCCCCACCTCCCCGTGCGCGAGCTCCGCCCCACCTCCGCGCCGCCCCTGCCCCACCTCCGGCGCGCCGCCCCCCGCCCCACATCTGGCCCATGCCGCCTCTCCCCACATCTGGTCACGCCACCCGGCCCCACCTCCGGTGCCACGCCGCCTCGTCCCTCATCCAGAGCTGCCCCACCCCGCCCCACCTCCGGCCCCGCCCTAGACCTCCTCAGATTCACTATGGAAGTTCAGAAAGCCCCTCCCCAACCCTGTCCCTACCCTCGCCCCTCTTTCCCACGTGAATCTAGTGCTCCGGCATGAATTTCACTTGCTGTCTACTAGGAAGTTCACTTGCTATCTACTAGGAAGTTTAGAAAGTCCCCTCCCCCTCTCTTCTCGCATGAATCTGGTGCTCCAATAGGAAGTTTACTTGGTACTATATAGAAGTTCACATTTTCCATCGTGGAAGTTCAAAAAGATCCCCCAACCCCCGCACCCTCCCCCTCTCTTCCCACGTGATTCTGGTGCTCCGCCAGGAAGTTTACTTGTTGCTACATAGAAGTTCAGATCTTCCACCACGGAATTTCAGAAAGACCCCCCAACCCCCGCACCCCCTCTCTTCCCACGTGAATCTGGTGCTCCGCCAGGAAGTTCACTTGCTGTTAGAGAGAAGTTTAGATCGTCCACCGTGGAAGTTCAAAAAGACCCTCCCACCCCCTCCCACCCCCATCTCTCTTCCCACGTGAATCTAGTAGTCCGCTAGAAAGTTCACTTTCTAGTCGTGTAAAGTTCAGAGAGGGTTCCGCGAAAGTTCAGAAAGGGTTGTAGATTAGTTATTCTACAAGAGGTATATATATACGATAGGACTATTCAGAAACATCCCCTTAAGAGGTTCCTAGATAAGCTTATTCAGGAACCCCTATCCTAACTACCTTCTTCTGCGCCGCCCTCGCCCCCGCGCGTCGCGGGCCATCTGCCCCGCGCGCCCCCGCCCCCTTGCGCCGCCGGTCATCTCCGCCACGCGCCCACGCCCCCGGGGGCCGCCGCCCTTGCGTGTCGCCGACCATCTCCCCGCGCGCCCCCGCCCCTAGGGGTCGCCGACCATCTTCCCCGCACGGCCCCCGCCCCCGCGCGCCCTAGCCATCTGCCCCGCATGCCGTCGACTTCCCCTACCCTAGACGCAAACACATCTAAGACGAATAGCTACTGCATCAGGCGGAAGTTAACTTGCATACAAGGGGAAGTTAAATGAGGGCCGCGGAAGTTAAGAAGTGGATCGGGCGGAAGTTAACTTGCACAAACAGGAAAGTTAATGAGGGTCATGGAAGTTAAGTTGCACAAGCAAAAAACATAAAAAAACGGTGCTCCATCAGAAAGTTAACTAGCATAGAAGACAGAATTAACTTGTACACATAGAAAAGTTAAGATGGTCGCAGAAGTTAACTATCATATGTGAAAGTTAATATTCATTATTACTGCTAGAGACTGAAAGTTAAATTGAAAAGAAAAAAGAAGTTAACTTGTGTTTGCGTGAAAGTTAACAAGGGGTTCCTATGTGTTCATGTGAAAGAAAACAGGTGCTCCGTCAGGAAGTTAACTAGTATAGAAAGTGGGAGTTAACTTGTACACACGGGGAGTTAAGAAGTTCGCAGAAGTTAACTTGCACATAAGGAAGTTAACATTTATTATTACTGCTACAGACTGGAAGTTAACTTCGACAGAAAATGAAATTAATTCGTGTTCGCGTGAAAGTTAACAAGATGTTACTGCTGTTCACGTGAAAGGAAACAGGGGATTCTTAAATAGTTATTCAGAAACCGGTTCTTGAATAGCAGAGCTATATATATATATATATATATATATATATATATATATATATATATATATATATATTTGACTCCTAGGGTGTAGTCTACACCCACCTTTTATCTTTTGAATTGTATATTATTTTTATGTCACATAAATTTTGTCTTACATCGTAAATCGAGAAAAACATAATAAAGTTTAGAAATGACATAATTTTTTTTGTTACATGTATAAAAATATGACGTAAAATACGTATTTTTGGTGTTTTTACACTATAATGACTCCTAAACTCTATTTTTTGTCGATTTTTTTGGTTGTGGTGAATATACGAACATAATTATTCTTATACAAAACATAATTTTTCAATCTAACAACGTAAAAATATGTTGAGTGCAAAATAACTATTCTATACCCTAGATGCTGAATAGGGTTTATATATATATATATAACAATATATATATATATATAACACGACTATTCTACAATCCCTAAGCCTGGTCATACCGGTAGTATCATACTACTACTATCATGTATATGTACTAGTGTATGATACTATCTCCATAGTGCATGGTATCATATGATAGTATCATATAATATTATATTTAATGATTTATAGAATCTCAATGCAAAATTATGTATAAGATTTATTTGTATAAGGATTTTCTAGTTTTACGTGCTATGATACAGTATCTACCTATAATACTCTAAACATTTCTTCATTAATTATTGTGTCACATTAAAATTTGGCCAACATTAAATGTATGACACTAGATATGATACTCTCACAAAGACCAGCCTAAGGCTAGCCCTAGTGGGAGTATCATAAGAAGTATCATACATGCCACCTTGATAAAAATCTGACGTGGCACCACAATTAATAAAGAGAGAGGTGTTAATAGTATCATAATATGATACCGTATCATAGCTCGTGAAAGTAGGTAATTTAATGACCAATACATCTCATACACAATTGCATTGAGATTGTAGAAAAATTAAATATAAATAATATGATACTCTAGATGACACTAACCACTACAAAGTAGTATCATACTAGCGTATGATATGCATGACCAGCCTGAGAGTTGTAAAATAACTATTCTACGACCGCTCATTGGATAAAGACCTTCTATTTTAGAACCGGTGCACGACCGCGTGCGCCTCGCCTCCTACTCGGCCGCTGCTGTCGCTCCTCCCTATTCCAGCCTCCTTCCCTGGCCGGCGGCGGCTCTCCTCCCTATCCGGCCTCCAACCTCAGCCGCCAGCTCCGCCCGCCTACCCTACCCCCGCCCCGCCTCCTTCCCCAACCGACAGCGTTGCCTACCCTTCCTCCCCGCAAGAACAGCCGTCTTCCCGGCCCACCTGTCATCCCCGTGAAAATAGCCTGCTGCGCTGCCTCCCCTTCCGCCATGGATGCCAGCGCATCTCCTTAACCCCCACCACAAGCACGCCTCCTAGGAATCCAGAACCACCACAAGGGGTGTCAGCCGGGCTCCCTGCTCGCCTAGATGTGAATCCCAGCGGCTGCTGGGGAGTCCGCCGCCCACTCTGCCGAGAGTCTGCCCGCGCGCCGACCCCACTCCCTGCCGCAACTGGGAACCAAATCCCTCTCCGCGCCGGCCCTATTCTCCACCGTGCGGCCAGGGACTGCCTCCATCTCAGCCGCTTCCTTCCCCAACCGGCCTCCTGAGAGGCGTGCCCTACTCGAGCAGCGCCGCCGCCGGCTGTGCTCCAGCACCGCCGCAGGCCTCCTTCTCCGCTCTGGTTCAGGCCATCCACTGCCCAAGCAGTGGATTGCCGCACGCCGGCGAGTGAACTGCCGCCGAACACTAGTCTGCTGCACACGCGCTCCTTGAAAAATCCCTTGTCCCTGCGCTTGACATCCGCCTCCGAGGCATGGTAAACCCGCGGCCGCTGCAATTGTCCTCAGCTGACTTCCCCCGATGGAAGAACTGAATTTCGGCAAGCACACAAACGGGAGCCAGTTGAAGTCGATGCTACACTGTAAGTACATCTGTTTTGGGAAGTTCATTCTTTCCGTTTGGAAAGCGCAAACATATTGTAGTGTTCCTGGCTCGGTAGGAGAATTTCATTTTTATCTGTAGGTGCAGTTCAGTTAGTCCGGCACCCTGGCAGTTCACCTATTTTTTGCAAAAAAAAAAAAAAAAAAATCATTTGCGTATGAATTCATAGAATAATGCCCGGCAAAGTTCAGGTATATACAGTTCAGTTTGGTTCGTCCGGCACCCTGGCAGTTTACCTATTTTGTTGCAAAAAACCAACTCATTTGCGCATGAATTCATAGATAAATGCCCGGCAAAGTTCAGGTATATACATTTTGTATGGAGATGGAACTGCTTCTTGTCTCGCTGTTCTTCAAGGGCACCGGCCAAGGGAGGTCCAAATTAACCATTGCATAGTTCAGAGGTCCAGAATATCTCGTAAGGAAATTCAGTTAGTTTGCATGTGAAGTCATTTTATATTTAATATGGCCCATTTTTAATTATCTACAACAGTTCATTTCCATTTGTTTGGGGGGGAGGGGGGGGGGGGGGGGTTCATTCTATTTGGTCTCAAAATTCTACTGTGTCATTACTAACATAAGTTTACCCCTGAGGCTAAACCAGGTCACTACATTAGAAAATGGACAAAAAGAAGAAACTCAGTAATTGAAAAAGCTGACAAAAAATTCCTGGCCTAAAGACCACTTGTAATGTCTCGAAAGTTCACTTGGTAATGACGGGAAATTCATTTCTTAGTTTTGCATCTGACCGAGTATTTTTAAATGTGTGATATTGACGTACGGCCATAATGCATCGTTTGATACAAATCTGATCAAAAAAATTAGAGCTTATACCAAATTAGCTCATCGATCTGAATGTATTTCAAATGGATTGGCTTTTACAGCCAAGTGTAATGTAGAAAACGGCATGCAAAAATTACGATCAGGTTTGATTTGATAAGCTAGCTTCTTTCTATCTTTTTTACAAATGAGCTTCTTTCTATCTTTTTTTCCAAATGAGCTTCTTTCTATCTTGTTCTAAACTGACAAGCTCTGATGTTTTTGAACCTGATCGTGTTGGTGTTCTGATGTTGCCCTTGGTATAGCAACTACGTCGGCGTGCCATACCCTAGAATGGAGTCCACCGCGTGTCATCTCAGCAGTCCACCGCTTTGGACCAATGCAGTCGGGAGTGCTCCTGCAACGCCTTTCCTCGGTTCTTTGACAGAGCAATTCAACCTGGCTTAAGAAGGTAGTGCAGCTGCCATGTTTCAGTACTAGTAAATTGTGTGTAAAAGCTTACAAATCTTTCCTTCAAACTTTATCATTTTAGCAATGTTCATCTTTATATTACATACTAACATATTTGAGCATATTTCTGAATTAAATTTCTAAATATATAAGTAGTGGTTCAAGTTGGTAGGCTCATCAGAACACCGCACTTGGTTAAGTTTACTCTAACTGGTAGTTCACTTTGTGTACACCAATTGATATTTTTCTCAAGTTGCGTGTCGCATCTCTGAACTCCGTGGCTATGGGTTCACAAGCGCCACCCACAGGAGCCCATCAGGAGCCGCGACAGGAGTCCACCAACTTCTGGTGGCAGTGAACTCCGACATCATTCCCCATGGACACCTGTAGAGAGCTTGAAGTAAGTGGAATTTGTGCCCCTACTGGTTTTCTTTTGTCTATGGTTCTTGAATAATTTCCATAAGAATTTATATGTCCTGTGAATACTCCTAATTTACAAAATGGTTGGCTTTGTAATAGCTCAAAGAAGTTCACGTTTTGTTGTAAAAGGGTTCAGTTAGATGAAAAATAGAATTTCACTCTTGTTTAAATTCTGGTGCATCCAAAATGCTTGATGGGTTCACTTTATATCTGCTGTGTTAAAAAAATAGACTAGAGACTTAATGGGATCGGACAGGCAGAGTAACAGACTTCGCTTCTATTTTCCATGGAGTTCGATTCTTCTATCAGTAGAAGATCAATTTTGTTCAAGAAACTATTCGATTGGCTCGCACAATAATTTCCCTTTTTATTTCTGGTGAAAGTTCTATCGCCGATTGCATAACAAATTTGTCCTTATTCAAGCTGATAATCGCCTATTGCTGCTATTGGGTAGAATTTTTTCGGCTGCTACCATGGTGCGAAGGATTTGTTTCTCTATATATGTGGCAGTATATTGGTACTATGCGTCTGATGTACCAGAAAATGGGCCTACCAAAGGTGCTGATCAAAAGGAAATCCAAGATTCTTTCTACTATCATAATCAGAAGAGATCAAATCGGCTAGGAGTATTATTTTAGAAGGCCTAGACCGCTGTAACATCAGGCAAATAATACTTGGAAGATTTTAAATCCTGGAGTTTCTTTCCCTGAAGACAGTTGGCTGGGGCCCACCAAACAGAATTACTAGATCACAATTCAGCGTCCGTATTGATTCGTTATATCAATAGAGTCTTGGTTTGTGTTGAGTTACTTTTTCTATTGTACTGGATAATATCTGCTGCTGTTTTGTGACGTGAGACTGAGTTGGTATTCCTGCTGGAAGCTAGCTTGTTGATTGCAGAGTCTTTCGATCGTAGTTTCCTCTGGAGAGCTATTGAATAAATTGGAAACTGTCGGTAGATTATTTATACCATGAAAGATTGGGCAACAACACTGCGTCTTTGGCTATTCTAGTTACGCCGTATCAGACATTATGCCTGGGAGTGGATTTATATGTTCTGGAGCTGTTGCACAAAGTCAGAAATTCATTTTGTATGTTGAGGAGATTCACTTTTAATGCATATGAAGTTGACCTCACTATATTTGATGGGAGTTTGTTTCCTTTGTCTAACGGTTTTAGTTCAAAAGCACGCGAATGTGCTAGAATATTCTTTTTCTGGGGAATTCGCTCTGAACTGCATCGGTAGTTCAATGTGTACCGAGCAGTAGTTAACTTTGAACGCATGTGTGCGAGAAGTTCACCTTGGACGCGCCGAAGGTTTTCCTTTTGCTAGGGGTTCACTTGCAACAATGAAGAAATTCACTTAAAAAAGACAGTTTCACCACATGCAACATTGAAGTCCACTATAAAGAAAACCTTGCGATGGCAGTACTATTGCGCTACCCATCCTAATTCCTTCGACAACATTGAGAGGTTCACTTATCAATTTCAAGCGCTTCGATTTGTCCAAATTGCCACATGCCTTGTAACTAACACCAATCTATATCTATACCTACCCCTACCCCTAATCTATACCTAATAATAAATGATGGATTGTTTCTTCCGATCCAACACGTTTTTAGACCCTTTTACCCTCCTACTAAACCACGTATTACCCACGGCTGCCAAAGATAAGTAAATAAAAACGCTTTGACGTACGGTAGGCCGAGTTGAGCCGCCGAGTAAATAAAAAAGCTTTTGTCCTTCGGTAGGAGGCCAAGTTGAGCCCGCCGCGTATTAACAAGCAACAATCTGTCCTTTATTATAAAAAAGCTTTTATCGATCAGAGCGCGTTCTATATGGGCCAACCTTCTTTTTGCAGCTGCGTCCCTGATTGTGATGGGCTGCTATGTCCACAGCTACACATATTCCTATAAATAAAGAAAATCAAAATACCGAACCGTACAAAGTCAAATGTTTAATCCCACCTTGCCCCATTATATCAAGCATGACTGGTTTATATATGTTCAATGCTGACCATAGTAAAGTCGGGTATCAACAAGCAACAACACCGTGGAGGTGTGAGCTAATTATATTGAAGGGATTGTGGGTTGCATGCTGCGCCACGACACGTTGCATGATTGATTAAATAAATGGAATTGTGGGCCTGTGCATAATTAAAGTGGATATTTGGGGTTGATAAGAGAGTGAAAGATCCGGACCTCTGGCCTAGCGGGTGGCAGGGGCATGGCGCCCGGCGGCCTAGGTTGGGCGGGCGGTCGAGCAACGCCTATGCTTGAGGGTGCCACGCAGCCGGCAGCTGCAGCACTCTACCCTATGGCCGGGCGAACGGGCGAATAGGAGGTGACCACATCGGGACTAAGGATCCAGACGGAGAAGGATGGGATTGGAGGGGCACGACGACGGCCGAGCACGATGAGCATGGAGGTCGGCAAGTTGTCGGTGTCGGCGGCGGCCCCTTGGCGCCCCTCCTCTCGGTCGAGGTGGAGGCTACAGTTGCTCACGCCAGCCTCTTGTTCAGGTCCTCAATCTATGCGATTGTGATGCTCCATCGATGTTGAATACATGGAAATATTCCACAAGTGTCCTACACCGTGTTTTCACTCAATTCGCTGTAGTTGGGCGAGGTATGCACCGTGGTGCCGCTGATATTAGTTCTTTGTTTTGTCGGTCCTGTTTTGTTGTTTCTTTTCCCGTTCATCATTTTTAGTTGTTTGCAGAATAAGGACGAAAAACAAGAAAAAATAAACCGACTACAACTCATTCTAAGAAAATAGAAACAAGTATCGTTTGAATTTTTATTGTAAACCACGTTATAACTTCGTATTTCTAATGTTAATAGCTTTTACATATATAACAAGATAGAAGAGCATATTAACTGGAAAAGCCTTGCTTGGCAGGATTCAACCTGTGTGACAAAAGCCCACACGAGGAGCAACTTCATTCCACCGTCGATGCATGCGATGAAAATGACATAGTTTCATGGACGGGCGAGAAGTCAAATATAACCAAAGCATAATCCGTAGCAACGCACGGGCACTCAGCTAGTAATAATAAAGGATGAAACGTTTCTGTCAACCAGCTTTTTATTTAAAACCGTTTTGCCCCTAGACTTGATGAAAATTACCCACCAATACCACCTGCAAGTTATACCGCTTCGTCCCACGGGTCAATAAAATCCACTTGTTTCCTTGCGTGCCATCGTGAAACGCCAAGAGAATCGATCGCGACACAGTTGCAACGAGCGGCCGCCTGCACGCCGCCGCCGCCGGCCGCTGCGGAGAGGCCGCATGAGCGGCATGTCAATCTTCTACACGCGGACGACGGGGCCTCGAGGAGACGAGGATATGCCCTGACCATCTAATCCGGTCGGTCCGATCCTTGCTACTTCCGCATCGAGACGATGAAACTTCCAGATTGTGGGCAGAGAAGAATTTGGGCGAGATGAGATTTTTCAAATGTACAAGGAAGATGACTCCGTTGAGAATTAGAGACAAAGTAAAGCAGATTAGGCGGGGATTAGATGAAAAGAGATCAGAATTAGGGAAGAGAGATGGCTCAGGCGAGGATTAGATGAAGAGAGGTCGGAATTAGGGAAGATCAAAATGGCTCGGGTGCACTGAATCCCTGATTCTTCCTCAGTTTCATCCGGGGAAAAGAAACAATAGGCTTAAAATAGAGAAGATAAAATCGATTTGTCAAGAAGCAAAGTCAAGCAGGACATGAAAAACATGAACGCCATCAACCATCTTGAGAAACTGGAAGCAGAGAAAGGTGTTGCCGAAAATTAGCAAATCGAGGATGCTGTCCAGTCCGCATCCACTAATCTTGGAAGGGCGGAGTCGGGCTTGGCGGTGCACATACGACATCGATGGCAGAATCAGGAGGGGATGGCAGTGAACAGAGGAGTCGGGCGCTGAGGTCAAGGGATGGCGAAAGTGCTGCTAGCGCATGGACGGCTGTAGGCGGCTGGGGCGGCCGCGTAGGAATCCTATCACTCCCACTCCTACACTCAAGAAGCATGGTTGTGACTACTCCAGCGATCTCAACCAGCTTAGGAACGACAACTCCAGCAAGACCATGACCCGCAAGGCCAAATCAGGTCCAAATTAGAGAATTTATGGCTGTAATAGAATGGAAAATTTAGAGGAATAAGCCCAGGAAGAGGAGGGATTCAGGATTTTTTTAGGCAGCAGTAATCCATCGTCATTTGACAATGTCCTGGCCAGAGGCAACCTGGCATAATAAGTGCTAGCATGTGCTACTCAGTGTAGATCTAAAAGAGGAGAGATATATATTCGGGTCTACACGTCATGTCAGGTTTTTTTAGTCCACAAGATCTCTCTTGCAAGCCACCAACAGAAGGACAATACACAAAAAAGAAAAGGTTACAACTAGGTTTTTTAGGCCCTCAATCGCAACACACCAACTGCCAAATCCTAATCAATTTTCTAACCTACTGCTATACAAAACCGTGCACATCAAAAACAGACTAAAATCAACTCGTAGCAAAGGACGAGTTTTAGGGATGTTAGGCTTGAATTTCAAATTTTTCTGACAAAAAGATACACTTTTTTCTTGGAAGAGAGAGTGCTACAAATCAACTCGTTGCAACGTCATAGGCATATTTATTAGGTTGTTGTATACAGTGAGCGTGACCTACATAGTGACGACAGTTAACCAAACCCTGAAGTTCCGCATTAGCCCGAGCCGACTACGATGTGAAAGAGCCGTCATCGATGGATAGTCACCATGTGCCACTGCCGGTTGGTAGTGGCCATGGAGATAGAGACATATGCGACCGAGAAGGAACTAGCCGTCGTGGGAGATACACGCGGCACTAAGGTATACACGAGGTAGTCGAATGATATATTTGTATTTTTTATTACTTTTGAGCCTTTTTACTGTTGTGATTACTAATATATTGGTAGAATTTCAAAAATAAAAAATAGTAAAAATTAACCCATAGTAACGCACAGATATTTGTGCCAGTCTGTACCTAATAATAAAATACGAAATGCTTATGTCAACCAGCTTTTTTTGACTGTTTTGCCCACCCACCGAAGTACATACTACATCATATTGCCATCGTACCAGTTCGACCCTTTTATTTCTCCCGAATCGAGCGAACCCTATCGTGGCGGCGGCGCAGGGCATCTTCTTCCCATCCTATCCTATCCTAACCGGAACGAACCCCTATCGTGGCGGCGGCGAAAAATCGGCCTGACCGCGACCGTGAGGTCAGGTGGAGGGGAGGGGAGGGGCTGGGCAGGATGATCAGAGAAGGGGAGGGACTGGGTAGGAGGGTCACGGTGACCGGAAGCGAGTGGGAGGGAGGTCCAGCTCTCTTCGTTCAGTGCACGGTCGGCCGCATAGCGCACCTCACGTGACCCGTCCTTGTGCCATGGCGGCCGTTACCAAGGCAGCCCTGTTCCGGCGTCGGCCTGGGCCGAGGCCGCCACGACAGAGGCAAGCAAGTTGGGGACTTGGGGATCGATGCGATGAGCGGGTGGCCCAGCCAATGCTTTCCGTCCGCTGACTATTTCTCAGATCGAGTTGGCTCAAACATGCAATTTTTCATATCGAGTTGAGAACCACACGTTCTATTTCCCAAGCTTCCATTGATTCTCAATATGATTTGCTTTGGATCTAATTTGCTTCAATTGTCTTTTTTGCTAGACCAGAAAAGCTCATGAAAAGGTGAGCAGATTTGTTGTTCTCGTCAAGGAAGGGCCCGTCTAGCACTGTACCTGGTCCCGATCCTCACAGATGCATGCGCATTTGAATTGGATTGGAACGGTTGCGCATTTCTTCTTCCTGCGTAATGTTTATCCTTTTTGTTTTCTTCTTGCGTATATGATAATGATGGATTTTCTGAAACACATGTGCGTTTTGGTGGATTTTTTTTGATGGAATTGTTTGGTATCTACTAATCTAGAACACAGTTATAGGAAAATATCTAATCTAAAATACATAGATGGAGGATTTGTCCGAGTTAGAGTACACAACAATATGTTTCTCGATTAATCTGTCAAACTTTGATGTATGCCAAATTCAATTCGTGCTCCATCCATTGTCTAAAATAAATGGATGGAGAATTGGTAAGAGATGCAAATAGAAAAATCTCCTGATTTTGAGTTTAATTTGACATAGATAATACTCGTTGACGGTATTCCAGTTCCAGCGAAACTGAATGAAAAATTCTAGGACACACCTCAGTTTGGACAAGTATGCAACAATCGCTGGATGTCTAATATGTCAAAAGTGCTACAGATAAAAGGTAATGTTGTTTTAGTACATTTATCACTTTGCACTGTACATTGCCGAGAACTCTCATGATTAGACCTTAATGACCCACAAGTATAGAGAGTGTATCACAGTATTTTTAATAAGTAAGAGTGTCGAACCCAACGAGAAGCAGAAGGTGGTGGCTAGTGGTATGGATCAGGGATTCTCTGCAAATACTTAGCGAACGGATTTTTAGGGGTTTTTGATAATGCAAGTAAACAAAGTACGAGTAAATAAAATACAGTAGAGATAAATGCAGCAAGTGGTCCAATCCTTTATACAGCAAAGGACAAGCCGGTTGTATTACTTAAGATTACTAAACGTTCTCGAGTATACATAGGAAGATTGTCAAGTGCTTTCGCTTCATATAGTTGATTAATGTCCTTTAGCTTGCCAAGTGTTGTGTGGGTGAACCTTTGCTAATGTACCGACCTTCCAAGGACTAATACATACTTGTGATTATATCTCTTACAAACATCCGTAAGTACAAGAAAGTAATTAAGGTAGAAACATAACCACAGCTTTAAACTCTAAGACCCTTACGTCCCTTGTGCAATGGTTTCCTAACGGGGGTTCAGGTTTCTGTCACTCCGTCAACCCCTACGATTAGTAGCCAAATACACAATGCATTCCCCTAGGCCCATATAGGTGAAGTGTCATGTAGTCGACGTTCACATGACACCACTAGAAGAAATACACCACAACTTAAATACCAAACTATTGAATCTTTCTCAATACAACTCCACTACTAACAACATGATTTCTCTCATGTCCTTAAGAACAAAACAAATTACTCACAAGACATCATATGAATCATGATCAGAGATGGAATAATGATGTATAACAATCTGAATATAAACAATAATTCAACGGTTCACTCAATAGCATCAACTATAAAGAGTAATCAACACCGGGTAAGTTTTCCCTAAGAACTATGCAAGATTCAACCCAATTGTTACAGCGGTATGGAGATGGTGATGAGGGTGCTGATGGTGATGATGGTGGTGATCCCGATGAAGTCCAGCTTGATGGTGGTGTTGATGGCGACGATATCCCCTCCTCGGGAAGGAATTCCCCGGTAGAAATCTGTCTGCCGAGGAGATCTTTCTCTCTCAGTGTTTTCTGCCCCGCAGAGGCGGCGGAATCTTTCTGTGGTAGCCCCCCGATTCTTAGGGTTTCGGGAGGATAATATACGCCAGAGGGGAGAGCCAGAGGTGGGCTAGGGCGGCCACACCACCTGGTGGCGCGGCCTAGGGTGGCCCGCGCCAGGGGGTGGTGTGGGCCCCCTGTGGCCCATCTCCACTCCTCCTTCTGGCATCCTTTGTCTTCTGGAAAAATAGAATTTTCCGTATATTTTCCCGGATTTTCTGATCTTCGCGAATTTTGCCTCCAAACAGCACATTTTCCATCAGAATCCTGACTGCGGCGGTCCATGCTCTAAAAGTCATCAACCATGTAAAAAACAGATGAAATAACATAAGTATCACCTCTTAATATGAAATATATCAATGAATAATAGTGAATTATGGTATAGAACAGTGATGCAAAATGGACGTATCAACTCCCCCAAGCTTAGACTTCGCTTGTCCCCAAGCGAAACTGAGGTCAATAAACATGACCTCAGGTTTATGGAGTGAAGAGTCAATAAAAAAATACGGACAAGAAGCATCACATTCATCAATACATGGATCATAATAGCAGACAACTCACCATTATATAACTTAACTTGCAATAGGTAAAGGAAACACAATAAAGATACATAAAGTGAATCATAATTGGTAATGGCAAACTTAACTCTTGGTCGAAGAATAGTTGATAATTTGCTGGAGTTCATAAATAACTGGTTTTCAATGATAGCTTTCAAAGTAGTAATCATCAAGATAAGAGCAATGTGCAAAACAAGAAACATGAGAAACATGATTGAATAAATCATCGAATGAATGAATGAAACACAACAACTCAAAATACTTGCTGAGATAGAAGCGAAATAGGTTTACTGACTCAACTAAAAATTAAAAGAAAGGCCCTTCGCAGAGGGAAGCAGGGATTTCAAGTTTCATAAAGAGCTCCCAAAAATTATGATATTTATTAGCTTTCAGCTCTTATTGCCCCTATCATAGGCATATTTAGGTGATTAAGGTTAAAGTGATCAAATACGAGGATATGCTTGACAAGTTGTAAGTTGAAAATCTCATGTCCCTTGAATACGAGGGTCGCTCCTCATGCTACCAAGTTTAGTCACCGGTAAGTTCTTGTCATCGTAAGCACATGTGTATCATGGAGAACCGCCAACGGGGTACCCCTTGCCCGATGATACGGAAGAATCCCCATATCAAAATGACAAGGCAAGCAGACAACAAGCATCTCAGCAATCTTCTTATTTACCATGGGAATATGGTGCTTTTTTCTCTCTTTCCTCTTTTCTTAATCTCTTTTTTTCTTTTCTCTTTTTCTCTTTTTTTCTCAATATAGGACCCTTTTTTTATAAGAAGAATGTTTCATAGATGCTCGTTATGGTTACGCTGCATGTTTCCACCATGTCAGCATGGATTAGACTAGCGGCCCAGGCGTTTCTCTAACACACATGCATAACTCCATGGACTTACAAGCTCCCCTTTCATTTCACACTAACGACATCCATAGACAAAAGAACATGATATCAACTAGATACAAAGTACCAGTGCAATGTTGAAAGCGTTCCCCATGACAACATGGTTCTGCTGATTCACAACTTACAAAGCACAAGCATATACGCAACATAGATGAGCACAATGGGTCAAGTTTATTAAATGCAAGAAAGTAAAATGTGCCATCAAGTTCGTGAGAGATTTAATCACTAATTTTCACATTACAAGTTTAATTTGGAAGGTAGATCAAAACAAGAATTTACTTAGAATAACAATAGTGCTAATAGGTAGGTATGGTGGAAACAAATGGCAAAGGTTTGGTTTTGAGGATTGGATGCACGAGAAGAATTCTCTCTCAGTACAGGTTTTTGGCTAGCAAGGTTGGGTAGCAAGTATAAGAGTTGAAGGAAGCAAACAAACATACAAATGATAAAAACAAACATGCAATCTTCCTTGGAAGCACAAAAGATCTTAACTAGAGAATACTAAACTTATGAGAAAATCATGGAAGAAAGATGATGAAATTATATTTATTTAGAGTACTTTTATATTTTCATTCAAATCTCAAAAATAGTGTTGCTATTGACCAAGTCAGGTTTGCCAAAACCAACTAAATTAACTCAATGATCCCAAAGTGATACCAATACTAACAACAAGATCAATCATATAACCACGAATTGAAAACTAATATAAGATATGCCAAAGAGTAAATGATAGAACTTCTCATTAATAATCCATAACGGCAACTCACACCAAGGGATACATATCTAACGAGAGAGGGGACACTTCCATAATGCAAACCATCCTACATGATAACTTCTCTATTCATGATATGACTCTACTAAAAAGGTAAAAAGATAGAAGATAGTGATGTGATACCGCGGCACTCCCCTAAGCTTGGAACAAACCAACGGGATGCCAAACCTGATGAAGAATTACTCCTTCGGTGGTGGTATTTTCTCGTCATCATCCGACTTCCAGGGTAAAGGCTCCCCATCAACAAAGGACATTGTGGTCTCCAGCATCCTGAAACTTGCAGCAACACTTATGCATTTAAATCTAACCTCGTACTCATAATTTTGATTTTGAACATTGTAGAGCTGTGCTTGCAGTTTGTTGGTTGTTTGGCGGTGTGAGAGGACTTCATCCTTGAGCTCAGCAGTCTCCTTTTGGTGCTCGGCGATGAGTTCGGAACAAATCTTATGGATGATATCCACTTCGCGTTCTGCCATCTTCTTGTATCTAAAGACTTCTTGCTCTAGTGCTTCCATCCTGTCCTCCAGACTTCCTTCACCTTTAGGGCCTTGAACCTCTTTTATCCGGACTTCCCCATCTTCAAGCAACAACTCCTTGGGGTGAATCTTCAACTCTCTCATGTATGGGTTGATGATATCTTCTAAGGTATCTCCCTTGGCTGATCCAGAGGAAGACATTGTGGCTCCAAATCTGGGACTCTACCTATCAAAAACAGATCGAAACGAAAACACGACGAAAACACGATATATAAACCTCAGAAGATCCGAGGGATTATATATTACGAAGTTTCAAAACAAAAGGAAGGTATTGGGAGAAAACGAGTCGAAGACGGAGGCTGAGGTGGCCACACCACCCTGTGGCGCGGCGAGGGGTAGGCCCGTGCCACAGGGTGGTGTGAGCCACCCCGGCTCCATTTCCGCTCCTCTTTCGCTTCGTAGCTTTTCTTATTGACTAAAAACTGCAAAAATATAGTTGGATAGTATTTTCGTGGAACTTTTCTTACCAGAACTGTTACCTATTCAAAAACAGAGTCTGCAGGTCTCCGAATTTGGTCCTTGATGATTTTTTCCAGAGTTATAACTTTAATAACATCAATATCTTCATCTTAATACACTTATTACTTGAGTCATGAAACCTTTCTCTTCCTTATTACACTATTACCTCCACTACCTGGAAATTTCTTTCACACAAAACTTCACACAGTTCTTATTAGCAACATTAGTATAAGTGAAGTGATAAAACCTTATGAGTCCAAATTTAATTGAAAACCATCAAAACATAAGCTACTATAGCAACTCCTTCCGAAAACCCAAAAAGAATTCAAAAAGGAAATCAAATAAAGAAGCAAATGCAAGAGTGGCAAAATCTGTCAAAATAGATCAGCAGGTAAAGATCAATTTTTTAGAAAATCTTCTGTTGCTCAAATCAAAAAGTGCAAATCTAACAAAAGTTAAACAACAACCTGGGGCAGAAGCACACAAAATTACAGCTCAATCCGAAGTACAGAGATCTCTCAGGAATTTTTACAGTGAAGCACAAAAATCTGTTTCGGGATAGCAACTTCCCCAAATATTACTTCTCTCTCGTTAGAGGTTGATCTTGACACAAAAACCAAACAAAAAGGATAAGGAGAGGTTATTACCGAAGTAATAACTTCCAAGACTCAAAGAATCAAACACAAACTAAAAGCAAAAATAAACTGGGTTGTCTCCTAAAAAGCTCTTTCTTTATAGCCATTAAGATGGGCACTATAATTTTGATGATGCTCACATAAGAATATGAATTGAAGTGAAAAAGAGCATTAAGAAGCAAAAATACACACGTTTAAGTCTAACCCACTTCCTATGCAAGGGAATTTTGTAAACAAACAAGTTGTTGAAACCAGAGGCCACTAGCATATGAAGGCAAAAGAAATGCAACATAAAAACTTTCAGGATAAAACGAGAAAACTTGATATTATTGAGATACATCAGAACACTTTTCCCTCTCTCATAGTAACTTTCAGTATCATGCATAAATTTAACAACATAGCTATCACAAGGAATATTGTAGCAGTGATCACTTATTGTAACAGAAAACACAGGGATACTAGCTCTCATAACACTACTTTGTGAAATAATATTAGAGGTATCCTTACAAATGATAGTGTGTCCCTCTTCTACATATTTAGTAACAAAGTCTTTCACATTTGCTATTATAGGTTCATTAACCATTTGTTTATCAAGTTTAACAGCTTTATTTGTACTTTCATTAACCATACTAGCTATCATAGAATGTTCCTTTATCTTAACTGGGAAATGAATTTTCTCAATGTAAGGTTTAGGTAAGACATGATTAGCAGTATAAACTTCAGTATTTCTTGCAGGAACACTCTTAGCAATATCTTTATAAGGTTCATGATACTTATTCCACTTCTTTTTAGGCACTTCAATGTAGGAAGCAAAAGCCTTAAAATAAGAAGCAATAGCTTGAGAGTCTAGACCATAAGCTTTTTTTAATATTTTGAAAGTCATTAGTTCCCATAAAATACTCAATGCATTCATAATCATAATGTATACCTGACTTTCTGTCTTTGTCACTCTCCCAAGCTTCAGCATTGTCTTGAATACGGTCCAGAAGATCCCATTTGGCTTCTTCTTCCATGCGAGTGAATGATCCAACATAAGAAGCATCCAATAAATCCTTGTCATGTAGAGGGAGCCTTGCATAAATGTTATTGATAATAATATTGTTGGGGAGCTCATGAATGGGACATTTGAGCATAAGTAACTTCAATCTCCCCCAAGCTTGAGCTGTACTCTCTCCATCAAGAGGCCAAAAGTTATATATGTGATTCCGATCTTTATGAATCTCACTAGGAGGATAAAATTTTGAATAAAAGAGAGGCACTATTTCCTCCCATTCAAGAGCTTGACCATTCTTCAGCAGCTTATACCATTCTTCAGCTCTTCCTTTCAGTGATAATGAGAATATCTTCTTCTTAACTTGATCTGTAGTAATACCTGCACACTTGAACAACCCGCATAATTCGTGTATAAAGAGCAAATGATCACCGAGATGGACAGTTCCATCCCCAACATAGTAGTTATCCATAACACGATCAATAATTCTTGTAGGTATTTTAAAAGCATCATTCTCAGCAGGTGGTGGCTCATCTACTACCTTAGTAGTGGTAGTAGCATTACAAAATAAGAAACTTAGCGAATTATCCATAACGAAAATAAAGCAACTAATAGAAGTAAACAATACTCATAGTAGAGGTTTCTTTTACCAGTTCCACTCTCCAATAGTGCTTCACTCCCCGGCAACGGCGCCAGAAAATAGTCTTGACCCACAAGTATAGGGGGTGTATCGCAGTATTTTCGATAAGTAAGAGTGTCGAACCCAACGAGGAGCAGCAAGTGCTGGCTAGTGGTATGGATCAGGAATGCTCTGCAAATACTTAGAAAACGGATTTTTAGAGGTTTTTGATAATGCAATTAAACAAAGTACGAGTAAATAAAAGACAACAGGGATAAATGCAGCAAGTGGCCCAATCCTTTATGCAGCAAAGGATAAGCCGGTTGTATTACTTAAGATGACCAAACGTTCTCGAGGACACATAGGAAGACTGTCAAGTGCTTTCGCTTCATATAGTTGATTAATGTACTTTAGCTTGCCAAGTGTTGTGTGGGTGAACCTTTGCTAATGTACCGACCTTCCAAGGACTAATACATACTTGTGATTATACCCCTTGCAAACATCCGTAAGTACAAGAAAGTAATTAAGGTAGAAACCTAACCACATCTTTAAACTCTAAGACCCTTACGTTCCTTGTGCAATGGTTTCCTAACGGGGGTTCAGGTTTCTGTCACTCCGCCTACCCCTACGATTAGTAGCCAAATACACAATGCATTCCCCTAGGCCCATATAGGTGAAGTGTCATGTAGTCGACATTCACATGACACCACTAGAAGAAGTACACCACAACTTAAATACCAAACTATTGAATCTTTCTCAACACAACTCCACTACTAACAACATGACTTCTCCCATGTCCTCAAGAACAAAACGAACTACTCACAAGACATCATATGGATCATGATCATAGATGGAATAATGATGTATAAAAATCTGAACATAAACAATAATTCAACGGTTCACTCAATAGCATCAACCATAAAGAGTAATCAACACCAGGAAAGTTTCCCCTAAGAACTATGCAAGATTCAACCCAATTGTTACAGCGGTATGGAGATGGTGATGAGGGTGATGATGGTGATGATGGTGGTGATGATGATGATGATCCCGATGAAGTCTAGCTTGATGGTGGTGTTGATGGCGACGATCTCCCCTCTCCGGGAAGAAATTCCCCCGGCAGAAATCTGTCTACCGGAGAGATCTTTCTCTCTCGGTGTTTTCCGCCCCGTAGAGGCGGCGGAATCTTTCTGTGGTCGCCCCCGAGTCTTAGGGTTTCGGGAGGATAATATACGCCAGAGGGGAGAGCCAGAGGTGGGCCAGGGCGTCCACACCACCTGGTGGCGCGACCTAGGGTGGCCCGCGCCAGGGGTTGGTGTGGGCCCCCTGTGGCCCATCTCCACTCCTCCTTCTGGCATCCTTCGTCTTCTAGAAAAATAGGATTTTCCGTAATATTTTCCCAGATTTTCTGATCTTCGCGAATTTTGCCTCCTTTAAAACAGCACATTTTCTATCAGAATCCTGACTACATCGGTCCATGCTCCAAAAGTCATCAATCATGCAAAAACAGATGAAATAACATAAGTATCATCTCTTAATATGAAATATATCAATGAATAACAGTGAATTATGATATAGAATAGTGATGCAAAATGGACGTATCATACCTTGACTATGATATATGACGCTCCATTGATAACAGTGTAACAGCAACCCACGCAAACCTTGAAAATGAAGCACCATATCATTTATTGTTGTTTCCTTGCCAATGTTTGTGTATATATTTGCATGTCTAATCATTCTTGTGCAGCACTCTATTCATTACATATTATATAAAGTGAATCTTTCTTATGGGACTTTCCCGAGCTGATATCCTTTTATACCAATATAGTTTCTTAGACAAAGTTTTATACCGATAGGTTTAAAGTGTGTGGCTACCAAGGTGTATGGTGCTATGTTGGTATGGCGTCTTCACTGTTTCTATTTTAGAGCTTTTCCCATTCCCATTAAAGTATATAAGCAGAAAGATATACAATAGGGATCTAAGCATAATATAATTTATTCTAATATCGTATCTGTATTTGTGTAATTTTACTCCCCTATACTGTAGGTTATAATTACTATTCTACTATTCCATGATTTTGTTAACACCTTCGCACACAATTTTCTTGTGTTCTTTGAATGTCTATAAAATATCACAATACGATCTACATCCTGAGTTGGGTTGGATCAGATCATGTACACTTCATATTTGATTTTAGATTAGTTTGTCCACCCAGATCTGTGTAATATTTGACACTGGCTGGTTAATTAAATTAGGATAATCATGCATAACTTTCTAAAGTTATGTGAGCACATTTGGTTGATGGTCGACAAGTTGCCTTTTTCTCTACAAGGATTGACAAAGAAAGATAGAAACGGGTAACAAATCAAAGAGGTTGGCTAGATTTGGAGATGAAAAAACATCAATAGTCCAAGTCAATAGCATCATTTTGAAAAACCAATTAGTAGGAAGTTCCATTCAATTTAAGTAGCAACTATAGATCTGAATTGCAAACACTGATCACTATATTCATTATTGTCCTTTCATGTTCCTTCTGGGTGAAGTCAGAAATTTCTCGTGGCAATTGTGTAAGTATGTTGCACCTTTTTTTACTTGCTAAACATTTTTGCAGTGAGGTATTGGTAAGTGCTGATTTGTTTGCTAGATACAATGTGAGCTGTGGCAGTGTCCAAATCCCCGTACTACTTCAGAAGTGGCGAGAAAGGGGGAGACACAGGCAGGGGATAGGTGGATGAGGGCGCAGGCATAGCAGTGGAAGAAGGCCGCCGAGACCGACATGGCGTTGCTCACGGTGCCTTGTTCGGTGAGCTGGACCATGACACCACAACAGATGGTGTAAAAACTTAGTAGCAATTTTACTGAATATTCTCAACTTGTTCATAGCTGTATTATATGTGGTATATATGACGAATTGAAGAATCAGGTTCATCCTCGTGTGAGGTTTTGGCAGTGTCCAAGTATGATTTTCTACACTTCTCTCGCTACATCTTTGTGCTATTTGCTCTGATCCTTGTGAAAACACTTTTCTGTTAAAGCTGATGCCTAACCTCTATCTCTTAACTCTAGGATGCTTAGTATTCAAAGGTTGATTGTGTTTTGGAATCATCTCAGTTTTTCAGTTTCATGCGAAAATGGATGCACATATGCATATGGTTATCCAACTATCAGGATGAGGGTTGGACGTTTATTGATTGCACGACACCGATCAAGCCTTGAGATACAGACTGACTTATTTCTTCCAATGAATTTACTTTCTTGTTCAAGAAATATTTGGAAGTATTCTTTTTGATTCTCACGTTATATTTTTGAGACGATTCGACCCGTAGCAACGCACAGGCATGTGTGCTAGTCTATATCTATACATCTATACATCTATACCTAATAATAAAGAACAGATTGTTTCTTCCGGTCCAACACTTTTTAGACCATTTTACCCTCCCATCAGACAATAAATTGCCCACCATGCCACCGGTAAATGCAAATAAGCCTCCAAAAAGGAAAAAAATAAGGAGAATGCCCGGCGTGCATACCACAATACAAAATAGAGAATCCATCTAAAAAATAGGGTAGGCGGATCGGATCGTGTACGCCAGCGCCTGGCCGCCTGCGTGCCACATGCGGTAACCGTAAACCGGTCCCACCCCTGGTTCCATATGGCATATATACACGACCACCACGTGATATTGCGAAGACGAGGTCCCCTGCGATGAGAACTACCCAATACCTGCCCCAAATCGATCAAACAACACGAACATTGTGAAGATCCTTGCCGAGATCTCATCTAATATCATCGGAATCTCTTTCGATGAGAGAACGTACGCAGGCAGAGGCGATGAAGGTCCTCCGGTCATGATCTAGCGGTGATTGGTTCTTTTCCTGGTGCCTTGGACTCTCCAATCTGGATTAGATCAAGCCATCGATATCCACCAGTGCGCCGTCGAGATTCAGCCAGGCCGCCCCGTGTCATCAAGGGACTCTCTCACAGCGCTCGGGTCTGCTCTCTCCCTGTCTTCTCTCTCCGTAGCAGCGGTAGCCATGTACAACGGGTTGGAACGGTGAGCGCCGACGGCTGAAGGGCGAGCTCGCGGCAGCTCTCTATCTATGTGCGCGCTGACCCCTTTCTCTCCACACCACAGGGACAAGGATGCGGGACCGACGACCTGGACACGGCAACACGTTTCGTCTTCAACCTTTGTGATCCTCTTCTTCTTGAAAATCTGAGATATAAACCCTAGCCCTCCACATCCGACTCAGGGTAGTTTTGTATCTGGTTGTTCTATTGGTGATTTTACCCTTTAATATCCTTCTATTTCAGCGATCAATCTTTCGAAAATAGTCTGCTGCGGTAGTTAGTCCATCGAGTGATCTTGATTTGCCCTTGGTGACCCTAACAGAAGCTTCACACCGTTCTGCATATCATTTGTGTATGATATTCTATTTTACGGCGGCCATTGTGTATGCTACGTACTGTTCGGTATCATGTGTTTCCAAAAAATGGGTTTTAATTGGACCTAACCCCCACGTATGTCCGCCGCTGATAGATTTTATATGTTCTTATAGTTTTCCTCTATGATTGGATAGATGGAGAGGGTGCTCATGGATGATGCTGTCCAGGAGAAGGGCGAGCGCGCCAGGATGGTGAGACAACTCTCTGATCCCTTTTTGGTTTCGTTGTTGCTTGGGATTGGTTCGTTTGATGTGTGCCACGCTGGGGGTTGACGGTCAACGCAAGCCCTCTAGAGCCCTCCTGGTGCTCGCTTGCTGCTTCTCTCGATGCATCAACCACTCAAAGACTAGGATGCATAGGAAAGACATCACTAGAATTGCAGGCTCCAGCAGAAGCCATGGCCTTTCCAAATGGCACAAACCCCAGCCTGACCATATTCAGGTATACATGAAAAATTCAGAAACTTTTCTTTGTCTTAAGAGCTTAGAGTCATATGATATAAACAAGTAGGAGATTGATTTTGTACACTACCATGTAACAAGAAGAACATTTTTCATACGATAAAATAAAAGCACGTAGATGCATCGGCCTTTTCTTGAGAAATATAGCACTGCCTATTGGAGTTCCATCGAGGTTTGCTTTGTTATTAACGCAAATGCTTTGTGAGACCTTCTTGAAGGAGTTGAAATCAGTTGACCACCAAATGAATCACAAAGTGATTGATGTCTGGCCCATCATGCTCATCTCTGCCAACGGCAGTGCTCTGCAGAAAAGTGCAAGTACAAGATCTCACAAGAATGAACTTACAGTGCCAGGAAATGCAATAGGAGGTTGCCGTATGAGAAATCAGAGGGTCGACAAATTTTAATTTCTTGGTTGTGTTGCTGCATGAGAGAGCGGAGAGGATCGGAAGATCTTTTTTTGCTTGTTGCTGCGTGTTTTAGTCTTTGAGAGCAAAGAGAAGACTCGGAGAGAATATAGATTTTATTTTTCTGTGAATTTATAGGTTCTTACTTCTTCGTCACAACCTAATGAGTCATTAACCAATTCGTCCACAGCGACGACAACGGCCGCAGATGCTCCCCTCGTGATGATGCTGATGGCCGGGTGAAGTAGAGAGAGGAGACGAAGGAATAGCAGGGAGATAGCTCGAGCTCAGCTATGGCTCTCGATCTGGCGGCCTTTGACTGAAGTACCGCAGCAAAGCGTATATTTTATTATTTCCAAGTGTAGTCTGCATTTGCCGGTCGCTCGGAACAGCTACCGGCTCAAAGTTTGGATCCCTGCACTTATATATTTCCTTCTTTGCCATGTAGGAATTTAATGCCGATGATGCCCAGTCTAAATTTCCTGGTATGGAACCGTCCTCTCAATCTCTCTTGGAAACGACTGTTGTAGTATTTATGTGTAACTCTCATCACTTGGTAGATACTTCTATATAGGGGCTCCTCGATACATTTTTCATATCGGTGCCTACAGGTGAAGCAAACCGGAGAAAACTTGGTAATACAACAAATAGGATAGGATCCTTTAGTACGTCCTTTGGGGCTAAAAAAACTTTTGCCTATCCGCATGAAACGGAAAATACTATGTTATTTCCTCTTCTTATATTACTGCTTTTTACTTTGTTCATTGGATTCATAGGAATCTCTTTTGATAATGGAGCGACAGATAATGGAATAGGGGGGTTAACCATATTATCAAAGTGGTTAACTCCCTCAATAAACTTTAGCCAGGAAAGTTCTAATTCTTCTATAAATTCATATGAATTTTTTACTAATGCAATTTATTCTGTAAGTTTAGCTATCTTCGGTTTATTCATTGCATATATTTTCTCTTTTCTTACTCTCTGTCCTTTATTAGTTTTAGAAGATTAAAAATAAAGTTGTGGTATTATGAAAAAAACACAAGCTGTCTATTTATGTAGAATGCACATGTTGTATAACACAAGTTGTCATATTTACATTACCACTGCACAAAGCTCAACTACGGCAGGCCAATGCCAGCCTGAACACTTTATACATCAACAAAAAGAGTGTACATGGTCGATCGTATAAGATACTTGATTCACTTAGAACAGCACAGATTTTGGAGATGTTGTTTCTCTTCCAACTGAGAGTTTTTTCATCTATGCACACATAGCACACACGGCTAGGAAAAAATTGATGATGTTTTTTTCTGACCTAGATATAGCAGGTTACATCTGTTATGACGCACGAATCTAGATATAGTTTTAGTGAAAATTTTCTGGGTATAAGAAAATTTTCAATAAAAATACATGCATTCGCTTTGTTATTTGTTCTCTTTCGGTGCAACGCACGGGCATTGTTCCTAGTCTATACCTAATAATAAAGGACGGATTGTTTCTTCCAGTCCAACACTTTTTTAGACCGTTTTGCCCTCTCACCAGGGGAGGAGGGGACAGAGGGCAAACCGGGCTCGGCCGGGAGGAAGACGAGGTGGGGTGGGGAAGGTCCCGGACTGCAGAGTCATGGTCGGAACGGAGCACCATGAATGAGGACGAGCGGCGGGATGGTGAAGGCGGTCCTGGCCGGCGGTGAACGGGGAGGCGAGCTCGAGTTTGGGATGGACCCTCTGCAGGAGGTAGACGAGGCGATGTCGCGATGGGGTAGGTGAAGACCACGTGCTGTGCGCGTGACCGGGGCTGGGTCTGCGTGGTGTGTCGCGTGCAGCGGTGCGTGGTAGCATTGGAGGTAGTAGTGGATTAGCTTAGATAATCAGTTCCCAGCTCCGAGTTTGCTACCGCTACTGTCTTGACATATTTTTGTTTTTGAGCCTCTCTCTTCATGTGTATCAGCATCCATATACAGACATGGACATGTATTGCAACATGAATATTGCTGCAAAATTATCCAGACATGGACATGTATTGCTGCAAAATATTTTCGTAAGGACTCATTCCATTGGCTGTACAGTATGTAGTGTTTAGTGCGAGTTGTAAAAGAATACATCTGCAATGTGTTCCATTACTCTCCTAAATTATAAAATACAATATAGACATTTGAAGATTATGATAATTCGTTATTATATTGTAAGAAAAATAATTCCACATCTACAACGAATTATTATCTGAAAAGTAGATATTTTGTCAGAATATTGGTGCAAACCGAAGTGACGATTTATTAAAAAAGTTTTTCAAGTGTACATAAAGAGAGATGAATTTACGGTTTTAGTTGGACTGTATATAAGGTTAGGACATGTCCATTGCAAAGCGCTTAGGCAGACCCTTAAAAAGTCAATTTTAGATTGTGCGCTAGCGTCTAGCGCTAGGGATATAATTTTTAACGTGTTTTGCTAGCGTATGCCTCGATGCACAAAGTAGGTTGGGATTTTCGTTGTGATTGTCTTGTATATGTGCTTAGAAACCATTGCTCATGTTCTGCTCAAAGAGAGAATGGAGAAAGGGTAAACCGAGTATAGAGCTATGTGGACCACCACGTGCCAACAAGAAATCCGTCCGTAGCAATGCACCAAACCCAGATGATGGATTGTTTCTTCCGGTCCAATATTTTTTTGGACAGTTTTACCCTCGCACCAAACCCAGATTAAAGAGGTTTTACCCTCCCACCAAACCCAAATTAAAGAGGCTGCCACCGGGGAAAAAAAGCGCTATCGGCCACGGCAGTTTTTGTTTCCTACGTCAACTCTGGAGTTAAGTACGAGGTGTGGTCTCTGTTATAAGAGTCCAGGTCGATCGTGAAGGTAAACGCCCATATATAGACCGCTCGATTGAGGTATCTCGCGAATCAGTCGAAAATTAGTTCGTCCAAGATCCGATCGAGATGAAGCGGTCGTTCTATGCGGACCGCTGCTGGCACCGATGGCTCGCGCCTGCCGCCTGCTGCGCAGCCACCGCCACGTTGCTTTCTCACACCGTCGAGCATCGGGCACTGAAAGCCCAGATCTTGCCATATGCCCCGGGTGGTTTTATCTTCCCTTCATTCAGATAAAAAATCGCCCTGTCACTATGGCATCGATCAAATCAATGGAGAGCGAAGCTACTGTTGGAGAGAGTTGTGGCGCCAAGGCAACCATAGCTACCTCTGCTAGACTCTGTGAAGGGTACGAAGGGAAGCTGCTAGATACAAAGGGGGGACTGGGCAAGCTGCATCCGCTGTTAAATTTTAGGATTTATTCAATGCTAAGGCGAGCTGCTGGGCCGCCGCCGCCATGCGCTGACAGGGTGCCTACTCCGCTAGCTTTCCATCCGTCTTGAACACATTAGGTTGCTAAATCTTGAATCAGATTCGTGTGAGCAAGTTGCTTTGGACTGCTTTTGGGATTCCAGGAAATACTACAAATGCTGGAGTCTGTGATTTGCGGAGTTACTATGAGAGCACTAATAATCAGCGCCAGCATGGTCAGAATGTGTACCTATACGGAGGTGTTGATCCAAAGTTCTGTCTATCCTCACCTTCATATCAGTTGCCAAGAAACTATGGATGACAGTAGCATCAGTAGCAATTTTGGTGAAATGACTAGAGAATCCGTCAAAAGGAAAAGTGTTGTAGTTGAGAGTGGCTGTCATTTTGTTCATGGATTTGCAAGCTCATGTTCATCTGCTCATATGCCCAAAATCTTGCGCGCAGACCTTGGAATACTTAACTTGAATCACATGGAGCGGGAGCAGCAAATGTATGCTGTTTCTATTGATGCACCAAATATGCCAAATTCAACGGCTACTCACCCATGAGTGTTATGTTATGGTCAAATGAGCCAGAGCAATATATGGATTACACGGTCGGCAAATGGTATTGCTGATGGAGTCCCACAATGGGAGTACAACAATGCAGTTCGCAGTCCTCCAGGTAACTAAAACGTTCTGGTTAATACAAGTGGAAGCTGTTTTGATAAGTGACGAAGCATTTTTTGTGTTGTCAATGGTTTTGAAAATCATGTTTGTTGATCTACCGAAGCTCTCTCTCCTCTCTGCATGGCACTATCTCTGTACGGCCACTTGGACATGGTGCACTATATGTTTATTCAAGGTTGCAATGTAGTGGTATATATCGGTGTTTCTCTACTACATCTGTAAAAATTCGATGAAGTGTTTGACCGTCGTTCGTCCGTCCGTTGGTCATTGTGGTACGAGATAGTATTGGCAGTGGCAAAAAGTTCGACCATAATGTTGACAGTTACTACCCGTAGCAACGCACGGGTATTTTGCTAGTGTATATATATGTATATATAAAATAATAATAATAATAATAAAGGATGGAAATACTTTTTTGGACTGTTTTGCCCATACGAGTTAGAAAAAATTAGAATCCTGCCAACGCTGAGTGAAACCTACCTACGATTCAGTTTGCCGTGGATCTATACCCAAGAAAACTCAGGCCCGTGTCCCGCAAGTAATCTTCCGTCCCGCACCTAATAAACAGCCTGACGCGAAATACATGATCTGGACGATGAGCAGGGCTTGGCGCCGCTGGATCGCTACATCCATTGCTAGCTGCACCATCCACCCCATGCGGCTCCGTGGCTCCTTCCCCGGCTACCTGACGTGGTCTCGTTGCCCTGATGAGATTTAGTTTGACGTGCAGCCCTACCGATCTGGCCTCCTCCGGATCTAGCCTCCTCCGGTGATGGCTCGGTCCGGTGGCTCGGCCTAGATGCAGTCCGTGAGGAGACCTTCTACAGTCGCCTGTCCTCCTTCTTCAGCCTAGGAGGCAGCACCTTCTGTAGCTCCTGCCTAGATTCCTGGCCTCTCGGGCTCTCCGGCTTCAGCCGTGCCAACGGCTCTCCGACGTCAAAGAAACGAAGGAGGAGGCGGCCAAGACGTCCGAGGAGTGCACTGAAAAATATGCCCGGGAGTTCGGCCTGTGGAAAGTAAGCACGGCATGAATTTTAGAAGCACACTTTCTGAGATGCTCTATTCTCCACTTCATGGCCTGTACGGAGGATGCTTTGATGAGGGAGTTGATGGGGATTGCCTGGACAGGAAGTTTCCGGCGTGTCCGATGCTCCCTATGATTTTGCTGCTGCAATGGCGATTATTGGTCTACCGCGGCGCCGGCACCGTCGGCATGCACCATGGTGGGATTTCATGACATCAATCCAGCAACCTGTTGGTGTAGTTGCAAGTGTCAATTGATCTCTTATTTATTTATTTATTGGATCTGTCTAGCTTATTTTTTGTATTAGATAAGCAGACACTTACTGCTTGGTTGCCGTTCCTCCTCTCCGTGTTTCATCTTGCTACAGTAGATTTGTCAGTTGGAGCTCCAGACTTTACATCTCGAGTTCAGCAGACAACTAGATGCAGGAAACCGGGGAGTTGCATCGTAGGTAGCATGGCATAGCGGCTATTTCAGGAGGTTTGACTCAGAATTCCGGAGATTTCCTTATGTTAGAAAGTTAGGCGTTAGTAATACTCCCTCCGTCCTTAGAAGGATGTCTCAAGTTTATCTAAACTTCGATGTATCTAAACACTATTTAGTATATAGATACATCATAATTCAAACAAACTTGAGACATCCTTTTTGAGACGGAGGGAGTATGATGGATACATCTATTCTAAATATTTTGTACATAGAAAAAGTGATGGTACTAGCATTGACATGTGAGTAATTATTAACTGTTTTCTCTTGCAATGGTAGTACTTATGCGTCCTTTTGCTGGTGATGGATGTGGCTACTCGAAACTATTCCGGTTGGCGAGGCGGTGTCTGCATTGTGCGTTCCAACGGCATGCGGCGACATTGACATCAATGTAAGTACTGAAAATTCTGATGAAATCGTGTATTTGCCTATTTCCTCATATGAACTTGGCATTATGATATAGCTAGAAAGATTTTGAACAAGTCAGCCTTTTATTTACGCTATTACGTAATGATGCTTTCTGAAACCATATGTTACTGTTGAACATTGTACAACTGATCTTTAGTCCGGATAACTGATTAAGTTGTTGTAGCACGCAAAAAAGTGTGTAAACCTATATGACAATATGCTTTATAAAACGTTTACGTTAAGCTTAATTTCATTTCACTCAACCATAATAGTTTTTTCTATGTTCTTATTAGTAGCACCAGCTTGCAAATTTACATAACCAAACTTCGAATTACAGGCTATATCCGGTATACAATTTTTTATTTCGGTCAGTGCATAAGTGGGTTTCTGCTTTGGAAATTGGAAATTACATGATTCTATGAAGAAGTCTAATTTAGAGTTGTTCGGAATGAGCAAAATTTCCAATGGGTGGCTATTATGGTACGTGTGCATTTTCACAATTGAATGTTTATGAGATTGAGTAGTAAAAAATATGTTAGCCTAGAAAATATTCAAGAAAGCCAAGGTGCCCTAGATCCGTATGTCTGAATACCAAAGTGAATGTTGTAGAGATATCTGGTATATCAATTGGTTTTTTAATATTCAGTGCAATATCGCGGAATATTTTACGCGCCTTCATGATATAGATTTTTATCTCTAAATAATTGCAACACATGGACATGTTTTCTAGAAAATTACCATTCATGATATTCCCGGTGCAACGCACGGGCACTTTTGCTATTGGTGAAAAAGAAGCAACTTTGCTTATCGACGCAACGCGCGGGCATTTTTGCTAATAAAAGCCCTAAGATTTCTCTCTTCGTCCATCCTAATACGTCTTCGTCCGTCTGCATATGCGTCTTCCTATGTTGCCCCAGAATCCTAACATAGTGTGAGTGTCGAACAAGTCGTGCTCGGTTCGGTTTGCATCTAAGTTGGTTTTGTCTCATTGGCAGCTAGCCTCCGCTCCAGCCGGACTCTATCACCCAGGATACATATACACAAGCACACGTGATAGCAAGAGAGACTTTGATATCTAGATCGTCTCCCGATCGATCTACTCGGCACCACCGGCAACCGGTCATCGCCGCCGAGAAGACATCGTTTGGTGATGATCCACAAGTACTCCAACCTTTTTTAGATCGCTGTGTGATACAAGCTGATGTTGGTGCTCGTTCGTCTCCGGTGGGACGTCACCTTGTGCCCGGCATATTTCAGTAAGGAGGGCGCGGCGGACTTCCTGATCGTAGGTCTCTTCACCGGCCTGTCGATAGCCTTGAATTGCACCGATGTCTCCATCAGGACCTCAACGAGACTAGCGCCTGATGCTCTTGTGTGTGAGTGAGCGAGCCGGAGGCATCCTCCGTGATATCGTCAATGTCAAGTGTTCTCTGAAGCTGCAGAGGCGGTGCCTACTTGGAATCTTTCTGATATCCAAATCCGTGTTCTTGAGGGAGTTCAACATGGCTAAGTACCACACGCTGTCGGCAACCATACCGATATCAAAGTGGCGCTGCTCGCGGTGCGGGATGGAGTGTGCAATTTCCCCAGTTTAATCCCCGGTCTTCAGATCTTAGATATTTGCACACATGGAAGTGTTTCAGACTTGCTTCGGCTGGCCTCTCATCTTGGATTCAGTAGTACTCCATATTGCTCCCAGATTGATTCTGAAGAGGAATTTTGAAGACGACTGTCAACCATAGTTTTATTGAGATGCAAGTCCTGATAACAAGAGTGCAAAGGTTTTTCTAAGATGCCAAATACCAAGAGACATCTCTAGCATTAATAGAAGATAATGATTTAACCTTTATATTTTTATCTATCTGATGTGCATTATGATATAACTGGAGCTTCAATTCTTATCCACGTATCTTTTCTGACCCCGACTCTTTCAAGTCTTCTGCTGCAGTAGAAAAGGTTGTGATGATGGAGATAATATTGACGTTACTTTGGTACATATTTGAGATGAGTTTTACAAAGCAGAGGAGGACTGGCATGATGCTGGAAGACGTCTGGAAACTCAATCAACCGAGGGAAGAATTTCATTCGTTGGCAGCACAATTGAGGCAACATCCTAGAGAATCATCCCACTGCCGAGGGTGTAAAGATTATTATCTTGGAAACAGGATGCAAAAACCTACAGTTCTAGGACGAGTTGTCACAAATCGGACTAATCTTTGGTTAATCGTGTCTTAACAGCGGACTTGACAGTTAGGGCCAACAGTCATGTGAACCCTACATGGCATCTCTCTCTTCCCCATCGTTCTCTCAATCCACACATGGAACATCCTGGGTGAGGTTTATCCAGACACGCGTGACGGCTGAGGAAGGGCGCCGGTGTTAGTATAACTAGATGATTCCCCATGCGTTGCAGCGGAAATTTTATAGGACACATGTTGAGGAACTTTGTTTATTCCCATAATAACTATATATCAACACAATATATGACACTCCTGGAGTTCTCAAAAGATATTCTCATAGACTCATGTTTTCAACATTCCAGCTTCATATGTCATATATGAAGGCCCAATGATGATATTGTAAGCTTCTAAAAGGATCTTGGACTATTTACTTATGTGTTTGCCCTCTAATTTTTTATTAACAAAACATGAGAATATCAGATTTTCACATGTATACCATGAATACTGGTTTTCAGTTGTATACCAACTTGGACCTGCATAGAAAAAAAATATAATTCACATAGAACGTCACTTGAACTTGGAATCGATATTGAATTAGTGTGAATAAAAAACTAAACATACATGATAATCCATTGTTGTAGGTATGTATAGACACATGTGCCGAAATGTTTTAGATTGCTATTTACAAAATGAGAATGTATTCTTTTCAGGAAAAAGAGATGAGAAAGTATGCATTACCGTAGACCAAAAAGCTGAAATTTCTTAACAAAAGCATGACAGCATAATAGTAGTCTCAGACTGTCATACACGCACCATCTTTGAACATGGGAGCAAGGATCCTCCAACAATGAAACTCAAGTACAACATGGTTCATATACATACTGGATGAGAGAGAATCGGCAAACAGAGCGGGACACCATGGTGGAGAGAGACACATAGTATGTACCCGGCACCAGCTCTATGAGGTGCTGCTTGGTCGAGCTGGCGCTGTTTGCTACTTCTAATTTTTCTGGAGTAGCAAAGATTCCTTGGTCACTTCGTGAAATTTACATCCTCTCTGACAGCCTAAAAGTCTTCGGATCAGAGGTGTGCCGCTTCGACGCGATGCTGAAAGAGGAACACAAGTGGTGGGTAGAGGAGTTAAAAAAGTGACCGCCCGCTTGCCCCGGCGGTCTCTATTCCTTTATGCAGCGTAGATCTTCACTATGGATTCCATGCTTCATTTGCTGCTGAACTTCACAACCTGGAGACAAAATAAATCTCCGTATGAGATGAGACTTGTAGACTAAGACCCTGAACCTAACATAAAAAAGATAACAGAAATAAAAATACCAGATGCTCGCCTGGTTACGGAGATGCATAATCTTGGATGTGTAAAGGAAATTGGCCACCACTACATTCAGGCTGAGAGTGCGAAGCCTCAGATTCATTGGAGCGACACCAATGGTCACATGCGATGGTGGCACCTGGCCGGCATCTGGCAAGACCGCCTCAATTAAATAATAATAGTATGACATGGCAAACCGAAAAACGATGGGAAGAACCAAAATCAGATAAAAGTTAATTGGGAAAGAGCGATAGATTGAGGAGGACGATGGGTCGAGAGAGGACCCGGAGATAACAGGAGAAAAAATAGCGAGCTGATAGGAGTGTATATATACTGCACATCTAGCCGAGAATGCGATCAGTTCTCGAATCGGGCCTGGAAGGTTGGGAGGGGAAGCGCTTGGGACGGCGACGTTCCGTCTAGGGTATCTTGTGGTTGGTGCGATTTGATGGAGCCAGATTTATTTAGTCTAAAAAATACAACACAACTAACCGAACTGAACGCAAGGGGTAGTTTTATTCGAGTCGGTAGATTTGATGATGTGGACTACTCGCACGAACTGCCAAATATGGCTTGCATGGAATGTGGTGGATGCGAGTGGGCCTGCTGAGGTGGATATCCTGCATGTTTAGAGAAATAGGTTAGCGGGGATGACCTATTTAGATATTATAGATGGACGTGTTTCAGTGTTTGACCCTCTGGTTCGTCTCGTGCACCTACTGGTGGTGGCACAAGGACCAAAAGTCGCTGGGATGGTCGACGTCAATTATTCCAGTGAAAGAGGATGATGGTGGTCCACCTACACGACGCTACAGGATACAGAAGAGAACGAGGAGATGTAGGGAATGAACATGAACTCACAAAGAACTCTATGCCGGAATCGAGGATGGCAGGGGAGGCTGGAGGCGATGAGATTGGTCAGGACGCACGAGGGCTAGCCACAAATAGGAAGGAGTCGATGGTGTCGATTGAGGGTGCTTCGGTCCAATTATTTGTGTTAGGAGGGAGAGAGAGAGAGAGACGAGGTGGAGCTATTGTGACGACCTATTGGATGCAAGAAAGCTTGCAAGGATGGCGACAAGGTGGCGACATTGGGTGGAAGCAAGAGCTCGATGGAAAGTGCCAAGAGTGGTGCTCTTCGTGTTGAGGATCTGTCATCTACGCTGAGTATTTGGTTGGTATTCTCCACGGTGTTCATATGTCATGGTGAGAAAATGAAAAAATGTTAGTGATATTAACGGATGGATACTACTATTTTCACTTATGTAATAGAAAATAATAGATCGAATAAAAAGTATAAAGAATAAAACGAAAGGGCTAACTAAGGCAAGGACTTGATCAATTTTGGACAAAAATTAGGCTCTGCCAATGTCTTTTGTCCAAATTTTGAGATTTTGCCATTGCAACGCACGGGCATGTGTGCTAGTATGACTCTAATTTCACTATAACATGTTCCCCCACCTAACCATATAAAACATCATAAAAGGTTAAATTCACTTTTTTTATTCTTTTTCTATTGTTCAACATATATAAGCATACAAAACAGAAGTTAAATATTCCGAAGTTCACAATATAAAATTTTGAAGTCCTCTCTAAAATTCACATTTTGTGAAAAGTTCACTTTTAGCGTGACAAAGAATTCACTATCAATATTGGGCAGTTCAAAGCTAACAGGTGGGCAGTTCATAGCGCGCGACCGCTCAACTCACTAAGTTTAAAATTCATACATGAGAAAAAAGTCACCTAAAAAACAATGAGAATGAGAAGTTCTTTTTTGTGACTTCAAAAGTTCAATATATACAACTTTTTAGTCCATTAGTATGAAAAAATGAGTTAAAAAACACAAATGTTTACTTCGTAAGTATTAGTATTTCACTATATATAACCTTGAAGTTTTTTTTAGCGTGAAAACAGCGAGAAAGTTTTAAAAACAGAGTTTTATATATTTAAATCTGCTCTTAAATGGTTAAGTATTTCAAAAGGTGGTCTACATGAAAATATGAGGAATTTTCATAGCTTTCCAACGGTTTATCATTTGTTTCATTTCGATTAATGGTTGGAGAACTATGACGAAAAGACCGAACACAATGGAGAGCGTCTGTATCGCGATCGACAATTCACTAACAGGTAGCGGGAAATTCACATGCATGTCTAAATCAGCTCAAGTACTCTGCTTTTCACGAGCGAATAATCCTACGTACTAAAATAACACATACGATCTCCCATTGCATCAATACTAAAAATTCCATGTTCACTCTATGAAATTTTGATGTCACTCTAAAAGATCAATTTTATGAAAGTTCACTTTAAGCGTTGACAAAAAATCAAATTCGATGCTAGGCAGTTCAATATTTGTGGCTGGACAGTTCACAACTCATGATCAAGGGAGTTCACCTTATATTAACTAGGATTGTAAATTTAATAATTTATGGAAGCACATAAAGACAAAAGTTTATTTATTCAAAAATTTCGAAGGTCACAATATAAAAAGTTGAAGTCCACTCTAAAATCATTTTTTTTGTTGAAGTTCAGTTTGAGCGTCACTATCGATATTAGGCAGTTCATAACTAGCGGGTGAGTAGTTCACGGCTCGCGAACAGATAGTTCACCAAGTTCAAAATTCATACACGAATAAAAAAGTCAGGTAAATAACAAATAAAAATGAGAAGTTCTCTTTTCAGATTTCAAATGTTCAATGTACACAACCTTGTAGTCCACTTAGTATAAAAAATGAGATAAAAATAAAAATATTCACTTAGTGAGCATTAGTAATTTACTACATATAACCTTGAAGTTAACTTCAAAAAAGTAGTTTCAAAACAGCGAGAAAATTCTAAAATTAGAGTTTTGTATATTTAAATATGCTCTTAAATTTAATTATTTTTTAAAAAATGGTATGTGAGAAAAGATGCGGAATTTGCATTTTCAATAATATATCATTTGGATCATTCTAATAAACTGTTGAAAAACTAAGATGAAAAGACGGGCGCAGCGGTGAGCACACATATCGCGATCGGAAGTTCATTTAAAACGGGAAGTGCACATGCACATTATGGACAATTCGTGTACTCTACTTTTATGAGCGGAAATCCTGCCTACTAATGTTATCCATATGAACTCTGATTGCACCAATTGACCTCCATCTTGAGTAATTGGCATTAATATGAGTCTAGTTTCACTCTAACATGCCGTCCGTCTCAATTGAGGATCGAAGACACGTCAATTTCAAACCGTTGACGTGACGTTGATAATCTCTCTTTACGATATATTCAAAATTACTTTAAAATAGTTAATAATTTTGAAAAAATTTAGAAATAAAAAAGTTACTTATCAAACGATATATTATACGCATCGATCCAACAAACGGGTTGAAAATAAGACCTGAAAAAGGGTAAAAATAGGAAAAAATGACGAAAATAGTTTTTAGTATACCTAGAACTCCTTTTAAACTGTGCGAAATTTAGGAAAACTTTAAACATGAATAAGTTGTGCAGTTTTAATATATTTTCAAGGGTATATCGCATGAATCAATCCGATAAGTGGTTTGAAAACTACAGGCAAAATACTGTGCAAAAGCGCCTAATTTCACGAAAATACTGTTTAGTATTTTTAAAATTAATTTTAAACCATAATGAATTTCAGAAAACCTTGTAAACATAAAAGATTCGAAATTTATATATCTTTCTAACGGTATATTATATACATTTTTCTAATGAGTGATTCAAAAACTACGTTTAAAATACTGTCCGTTTAAGTATAGATTCTCGTTTGTCTGTTAGGAAGTTCAGAGTCTTGTCGCGTGAAGTTTAGAAAGAGTTGTAGAATAGTTATTCTACAACCCCCTTAAGAGATTGTAGAATAACTATTCTACAACCTACCACACCCCCGTGCGTCACCCCGCCCCACCTATCCCACTTTCTCTCGGCCACCTCCCGCCCCACCTCCGGCGCCATCCCGCCTAGCGTCCGGCGCTGCCCCGCCCCACATCTCGCGCGCCCACCTCCGCTCTGCCCCGCCCCGACCCTCCCCACGCGCGCCGCCCCGCCCCACCTCTAGCGCCACCCTGCCGCACATCCCGCGCGCCAGCTGTCCTACTTCTGTGCCAGCCCCGCCTAGACCTTCTCAAATTCACCGCGGAAGTTCAGTAATCCCCCCAACCCCCACCCTTCCCCTCTCTTCCCACGTGAATTATGTACTCCGCCAGGAAGTTCACTTGCTATCTACGAGAAGTTCACATCGTTTACCGCGGAAGTTCAGAAAGCCTCTCCAACCCCCCACTCTCACCCTCTCTTTCCACATGAATCTGGTGCTCCGCCAGGAAGTTCACTTGCTACTACAGAGAAGTTCACATCTTCCACCGCGAAAAGTTCAGAAAGACCCCCCAACCCGCCCCACCCTCCCCCTCTTTTCCTAGGTGAATCTGGTGCTCCACTAGGGAATTCACTTGCTACTACTGAGAAATTCACATCGTCCACCGTGGAAGTCCAGAAAGACCCCCCAACCCGCCCCACCCACCCCCTCTCTCCCTAGGTGAATCTGGTGAATCTGGTACTCCGACATGAAGTTCACTTGCTACTACAGAGAAGTTCACATCTTCCACCGCGAAAGTTTAGAAAGACCCCCCAAACCCCCTACCCCACCCCTATCTCTCTTCCCACGTGAATCTTGTAGTCCGTCGGGAAGTTCACTGTCTAGTCGCGTAAAGTTCAGAAAGGATTATGTAAAAGTTTAGAAAGGGTTGTAGAATAGTTATACTACAAGTGGTTGTAGAATATCGGAGCTATATATAGGATATATTCATACTACACATGCGTGTAGTTACACCCATGTGTATTTCACACTATCTAGGCAGTATCTACCATACCGAAGGGTATGTACGCGTAGTATGAAGTATATAATACTAATTAGGTAGTATATGTACTACTTTTTTGGTAGTATGTATGATTTTTCACATACTTCTTTTTTATATACAAATACGAATGTATTTTGAATATATATAGTGCAAACTATGGGTCAACTTGTAATTTTTTCACGTAACTTGATTGGAAGTATTTTACATATCGTATATGAACATACTCCAACTCATAAAGTATCATATATTCTTTCGTATGGAGTATATGAGGCGTGCGTGTAACTACACCCAGGAGTAAAAATAATTTTTCATATATATATATATATATCAGCATTATTCTGCAACCGATTGTAGAATAATATTCTGAGCACCGACTTAAACTTTTCCAAACATAGGGTTGAACTTTTCAAAAAAATGGTTGAACTTACCGTCTCAACTATTTGCTTTTTTTCTAATGTATGGATTATATATCGAGTTTCTCAATGGTTCATCAGAATTAAGCAAATGGTATACCTTTTGAAAGATAATGAAAAACCGTAATTTTTCATGTTCACACTTTTCGCAAATTTTACACGGTCTAAATTTAATTTTTAAAATATAAATTTTTCCTAAATAGGTATAGAACGAACTTTCAGTCTAGTTTTCGAACCCTTTATCCAACTGAGTCAAATGATATACCATTGGATAGATAATGAAATTTCGCATCTTTTTGTTTTTAAAGTTTTTTCAAATTCTACACCGATTTTCAACAATTTTCAATATACAGAAATTCGGACGTATTAAAAAAGGGAAGACGTTGTTTGACGATACATTGGATAGATAATAAAATTTTGCATATTTTTCATGTTTAAAGTTTTTCAAATTCTACACCGATGTTGAACAATTTTAAATATACCGAAATTTGGATGTATTCAAAAACGGGCGAACAATATTTGTATGATATTGTTTCAACCATTTATCCAAATGAGACAAATTATATGGAGTTGAAAATATAAAAAATTTCACAACTTTTTCATGGTTTAAGTTTTTTCAAATTGTACACGGATTTAACTAAAAAAATAGAGTATTGAACTGCCCGAGACATGAGCCTGCACTATCTAACTATAAGGTTGAACTGTTTGCCCTGTGAAACTTCAACTGCCTACCCTGTGAAACTTGAACTAATTTCCGGTGAAAGTTAAACTACATGCCCTATGAAGATTGAACTACCATGGTTGAACTATCTGACCTGCAAGGTTTGACCTACGTCTTTGTCAAGGTTCAACTGAGGGTTAAACGTACCGTCTCAACTACATGTACTGTCTGTTTGTTCTAATGTATGGATTATACATCGAGATACAAATTATCAGGCGTTGAAAAGATAATCAAATTTTGCAACTTTTCATGTTTGATGTTTTCTCAAGTTTTGCACAAATTTAACTACAAAAATAGAGTATCCGGGAGATGAGCCTGCACTGCGTACCTAGAAGGTTGAACTATCTGTCCTATGAAGGTTGAACTGCCTGCCCTGTGAAGGTTGAACTGCATACGCTGTTATGGTTAAACCCGACCTATAAGATTTGACCTACATATTTGTCAAGTGTAAACTTAGGGTTGAACTTACTTTCTCAACCACTTGAACTGCATGTTTGTTCTAATGTATGGATTATACATCAAGTTTCTCAAATGTTTGTCGGAATTATGAAAATAATATACCATTCGAAAGATAATGAAAAACCGCAACATTTTCATGTTGCGAAAAGTGTGAACATGACAAAGTTATGTTTTTTCATTATCTTTCAAATGATATACTATTTTCTTAGTTCCGACAAACGGTTAAGAAACTCAATGAATAATCCATACATTAAAGTCAGTTCAAGTAGTTTAGACGATAAGTTCAACCCTCAGTTTAATCTTAATAAACACGCAGGTAAAACCTTACATGTCAGGTAGTTCAACCATAACAGTGCATGTAGTTCAACCTTCACAGGGTAGACAGTTCAACCTTCATAGGGCATATAGTTCATGTAACATCTCAAAAATATGAAAGGAGAATATCAATTTTCAATCACCAAAATTAGGGTTAACAAAAGCTTTTACTATTAAACACTATATGAATGCATGTGTGTTTATTAATGATGTATGAATGCTTGTTATGCCATGTTTCTTTGTTATATATGATGAGGATTAGTTTAAAGATCAACACAATATCATCTAGGTCAAATCCAAACCAAATCAAATCAAAAGAAAATCAAATTATAAGGCATATGACCTAATGGTCATTTTTTGCCAAAGTTAACACCTAATCCACTTTGGGCATCTCTACTAAATGATTTCCAACAGAAACAACTTTATTTCTTTTCTCACCTTGCTAGAACAAGTGACAATGAACCCAAGTGAACTTTCAAAACTTACATAAATAAATTCAAATTCTTTTAGAGGACATTTGAAAATTGAATCCATCATAGACATCAAGATAGCCATTTTTCAAAAACCACTCAAAGTTTCTCCACTTGACCAATCCTTGCACCAGAGACACTCAGGCATATGACCAACACACCCACCAAAAATAATTTAAAAATTCAAATATTTAGTTCATGCAGCCATTTGATCGAGCACTTAGCAGGCACAGTACAGATATACCAACTATACACTGTTTTGATCAATCTAGTGATCATCTTTGTACTCGACACAGCTCCACTACTAGCCCACGATCACCCCAGTACCAGCCTGTGTAGTGGAGCCTCTCTCACTCGCCAATTGGACTAGTGCCAGCCGTATTTGACCATGCCATGCCGACCGGACATGGACACGGCGCCACAAGCCTCACCGCCCTCGTCCACGACCACTAGGAGATAGGCGTGACCTCACCGCACTCGCCAGTACATGCCTCGGGTAACGATAGTTAGTGGAGATGCCAGCATCACCGCGCCCATTTATCTCTCTACCATGCCGATGCACACGCTAGAGCGCCGAGCCGTCCCGCGCGACCACGCCGTGCCTCGCTCTCCCTTTGCATAAATGCAATCACCGTGACACCAGTGACCTCCTAGACACGTTCGTTTGACGCTTCACACCCCGTGACCACAATACGCCATGACGAACACCCACGGTACCTGAGTAGAGCATGGACGTCCCCGTCCGATTAAGACCGTGCCTCGCCGTGCCACTATGCGCATGCCGACCGCCAGGGAGCACCGCGTCGACCTACACCTTCATCCATGCCGATAGGCCCTATAGCAATGTCGCCGACGAGCCTGAGCCATGCCTCACCGCTCCCCTCGCTAGGGTATAAATAGACCCCTCCCCTGCCTCAACGCACACCACTCGACACTATAAGAAATGTGCTAACTGGTGACCCCAAATATTGGTCATAGAAAGATCATAGTAGGCCATCTATGACCTTTCTATGATCAAAATTAGTAGGTCACATAACGAGCGTCACTATAGACAACTCATGACATTTTTTTGAATTGGTCATGGACAACTATGACTAAAATAAATGGTCATAGTGTCCATGACCAAAATTTTGGTCATGGGTAATTCAGCATGTCCACATCAGATCCAATGTGGCTAATCCTACATGGCAGGATCTAGATCGAAATCAGCCCAGTCCAATGTGGTTCTCTATCTGGGCCAAGCCCAAAAATTCCAGCCTTTTCAACTTTTTTCTTGTGAATTATGGTGAGAAACATGGGATAAGCTCACCGTTCTTGCCTTTTTATTTTATTTACTAGGCTTTGGCCTTTTTACAATCCATTTATTCTTAATTTTCAACAGTTTTTTTAGATTGGTCCAGTCAAATATTTTTTTGGGCCCTAGCCTTTTAAGAGCCCAACAAGCATTAAATCTATTTAAAATATCCAGGCAGTAAATAACCAATATTTTAGTAATCAGAGCCCAAATAACATTTTTAGTAATGACAACAACAATTAGAACATATATTACAATCAGGACATAGTTCACATAAGCCAGGAATATAAAACAGAGACAAAAACATTATTGTGGTGTATTACAACTATCTCATAGTTCAGATCACCGAGGAACATATAACTAGCTACAAGAATATGACTATCTCCCTTTGCCGAGTATGAATCCTTCACTTGTATTACCGGTACTTCAGTATTGTCGAAACTAAACCTGCAAAGCATTATTCGGATCCATGAGAAATTGAGAACAAGTAACGGCAAGCAGAGCGAAACCTACCTAGCAGCAAAAAAAGGAGAAAAAGGAGGTGGAGGCGGTGCTCACGAAGGAGTCAACGATGTTTCCGTGGATGAGGAAGACTGTGGTGAGGTACAGGATGCCAGGGAGCATGAACGGACACCGAGAATGGCTTGAGGACGCCGTCGATTCGGGCGGCGGTGGACGCGGACGTGCCTGCGCTACCCGGGCAGCGAATCTGGTGACCTCTAGAATGTCCTTGGTTTCCGCAAGCTCTAGAGAGGACGGATCTGGGCAGCCTACTGGTCTCGATGGCTAGCCTCAGAGAGGGCCAACCGGATCATGGGTGCGGTCTAGTCGCCTGCCAATCAATCTGGAAGGGAGAGGTAGAAATGAATGGTTGGAAGCAAAAATGCCTGACAATCGAATCAGTGAGGGGATGACAAAGAGGAGAGGATCTTCCCTTGATGTTGTAGCCCATGATGCGGAGGCGACGCTGCCCCTGACACAGCTGATGCGGAGGCGACACTGCCACTAATGCAGCTGCTGCGGCGGCGACAGCTTTGGCTTCTCCCGCTCCTCCCGGCTCGATGCGGAGAGTGGTGGGCGCCTGGGTGGAGGATCTGGCCACGAGAGAGGAGCCAAAGATTAGGAGATGCCGTAGGAAAATGAGGGCAGTGGTTTGGTGATAGAGGGAGGCGGCGGGATTAGGGTTGGAGAAGAAAAGGGTTCATTCGCAACTTTTATTTCTCCACGACGCGGATATTAGGGCGGTGCGCGTTTGCAAAAATATAGATCCCGCGTACCGCGGTTATTGGTCTCCCATGGCCAAAGTCGAGCGTGCCGCTCTAAATTTTCGGTGAATAAGCGCTGAATTGCGGATCGTTGGATCGATCGGTTGTGGACGGCTGAGATTTACTTTGGTGGGTGATCCGTGAGTATCCATTTTCCTGAGTTTTGATTGGCTTGCCAAGACTGTGTATGCATTGAGGGTTGGATAGGTCTATTTTTCTTATCATTTGTTTAAAGAAACACAACACGGATTATCATGGTTATATAGGAGTGTAATTGGTAGTCAACATGTCAACGTCGTATAGACATGACATGTAAGGTAAATTGACACATGAATATGACACGTAGATAGACACGTCAAAGAAAGTTGACAGATGGACGCGAAACCTAGATCAACCTACTGAGGTGGCGATCGGTCTTTCTTAAGTAATCAGGAATAGCACCCACGACCATTTAAATTGAGCCCAAAATTAAGGTCATAGACTAGTGATGTCTATGTTATGACCAATTGGTGTAAGCAAGTTATGACCTTCCTAACAAAAATGGTCGTAGTTTTTCAGGGTTTGTACCCTCCCAAATGGCCTATGACCAGTTGGTTTGAATTGGTCATAGATCTATGACCAAAAAACTCAGGGCCGTTAAGAAAAGGTCACTAGTCAACACATTTCTTGTAGTGTGACTCCTCTCTCCCATAGGAACCCCTCTAACCCATCCCGAGAGCAAGGCAAGCACTGCATCAACGGAATTTCACTGGAGCCCGCCGCTGCTATGGTGGAGCGGAGCCGGCGATAGGAGCCCCCCAGGAGCTGCCGCGACCATCAATCGAGCTGCCATCGTCTACCAGTTCGTTCGCCCCTATCACCGGACCTAGATGGAGCCCTAGTAAGACTCCGACGACCCCCGCCGTAGAGCTAGGGTTAAAATCCTCCACGCGTCGTGCGATGGAGACAATGACGCTGAGCCGTTGATCGCGCTCTAATCGTGTGGCCTAGATTCGCGCATACCGCTTCGCGTTAGACTAGCCGCTGACATGTGGGACCAACGCTAGTGCAGCCTGCTACGCGCGCGCCGCGTAGTTGAGCCGGCCCATTATCGTTCCCGCGCGTTGCCCACGATTCAAATTTGGATTTTTTTTCTTTTATTCCAAAATCCTATTCTGTCAGTGATTTCAAAATTAAATTCAGGAAGATTTACTAAACCAAATTGTATGATTCCAATTTAGTTAGAAAGCTAATGAAAATCTCTAAACACTCCCATTGGATTCAAACAGTTTGAAGTTATAGACCACCCATAGTAAAAATAACAAGGCAGAGACTTTTACAACTTCCAATTTGTTTCTAAAATTAACCATAAATATTTTTGAGTTGATTCCAACTCCTAAAAATCACATTTGCCATGCTCTATCTGAATATGTAAAAATATTTAGTTTTACATGTAGTAGTCATGGGCTAGTATTAACAGAATGCTATATAGTCATTTCTAGTCATTTTAATAATATTAAATAGCAATATTAAACTTTGTAATATATGCCCTCCACTTTAAATCACATTCCCAAGTATTGGAATATGTGGTGATGACATGTGTAAACATGATCCTATATTTTATAATTGGAGAATATTAAATCTTAAATATTTTTCAATGAGTAGAAATTGCCTTTCTAAAATAAGATAAATAAGGCCATGTCAATATTTCATGTTGTGATTGAGATGATGCTAGATCATCTAGTGTGAACCTTTGTGTGCTAAATAGAAGTAGCTAAGTATTGTTTGGTGATTGTGTACCTCGTATGTATTTATAAACGCTAGTACCGACCCAGGCTACAACGAGGTAGAGTTCTACGAAGAAGAAGAGCACTTCGACAACTGTACCAACCAAGGCAAGCTCCACTATGCAAGTTGACTTGTGTAGATACCCTATGCATACTATTGAGATGCAACTTTACCAATTCCAAGTTTTACCTACAAGCTTTACTTTTCCCTTTACTCAAGTTTCTTAAATAGTATTTATTGGTGATTAGTGGAAACTAAAATAGAGGCCCTCAAGAGCATAGAACTAAGCTTGGATAGTTACACTTGATTAGCACCCCATCAATAGTGATACCCTCATTGATAGTTGCTAGTGCTAAACTAAAATTGATCACTTTAGATGAGAACACTTGGAGAAAATGATTATGAAAACCTTGGTATGATGAGTCATTGTATTGAAATGTTTTGACATGTGTTATGAAACATAATGATTTGAAGATGATACTGAATGATGCATTTGCCTTGACTTTGATAAAAACAGATGGTTGGGTTCGGATGCGATACCATTCTAGTTTTTACCGTACAACCACAATACCTGATTTGGGTAGGGTTTAACTAGAAGTTTATATGCCTTAGTATGGGTTTCCTTGCGGAAAAGAGGTTAAGCTGAGGCTACCTCGTGACTATGAATGTTCACCTATGCAGTTCCCGGGATGGCAGATGGCCATGGTTGGGAGGCTAAGCTCATAGGAGAGGTGCCTATACTAGGGTGTGTAATTGAAAGGTTAGGATTGATTATTCGCATACCAAGTATGATGATTCAGGGCTATCCCTAATGGATGTATCGAATTTTATGGTGAAAGTGTACCACCTCCGTAGAGTGTCAAACTATTCGAATATCCGCGTCTGTGGTCATGGACAGTTGGGGTGGCCATACTGTTCCGTGGTCTGATGTTTTCAAAATGACTTGTGACTTGGACCATGTAACTACCTCGGTGAATTACGCTCTTAGTTAATGCCTGGATGAACGAAAGTGGTTAAAATAGTACGGTGGGGCCCAGGGCCACTCACGGTAGACCTTTCGGCCGTCCTAACCACTTTCAGACAACGGGACAAGAACGAGCGGCGTAATCGGCAGGCGAAGGGATCAACTACATACACATATGAGTATGTATGCAAGCCACATACAACAGTCCTCAGAGCCATTCCATCTAAAAGAAATAGAAATATTGCAGTGCCATACGGCAAGATCCAAATTTCCTAGATAGATATAATAATTTAGGATAGCTCCTCATACATCACACATCAGAGTATCAGGCGGAAGCGGAAAACAAGATCCGAGTACGGATAAGAAGCAAATTGGCATAAGATGCCCCACAAATAAACACATCCCGCCCACAGATCACACGGATCCCCGTTCCCGGAATCTCTACACCGAATGATCGTTGCCAACATCATCTGTCTCTTCCACCCAGTATCCATCTTGCGGGTACACCTGTTCATCTGAATCAAACAATTTATTGTGTGAGACCCTAGGGGTACTCAGCAAGTCTTTATGCCGCTAAAGGGGACACAACCTGGGGTGACGCAATTGCAGCAAAAGATAATACCTAATAATTCTACAGATACTCGCTAACCATCCGCCTAACCAATGATAGATGGATGTCCGTGAATTAAGAACAATAGTTATAACAGTATAATTAACAGATCCATCCTCCTCCTCGCTTACCAACGAGGAAGCGGACGAACAACCCCCATCATCCGTTGGCAGTTTTATTAACCATTCCATGAGTATTGCACTATATACTAGTCAAGTACATAGTCAAATTAAAAGCGGTACTTTAGTTATACTTGTCTATGATCGAGAAACTGTGCTCCAAGTCGTCCATAACCGCGGACACGGCTTTCAGAAAGATTTACCCTGCAGGGGTGCACGAATAGCAACACACACTCGATCAACCTCGGAAAAACCAAATCAAAACCCAACGAGGCATTCACGACAAAGCAATCACAGGATTCAGAAATATTTCAGGGGGCAACCCCATTAAGCTACCGGCAACGAAGTTGGCCGGCTCCGAGACGGACCCAAGGTTTGTGTGGACGACGGTAAACGACTGGGAACCCGCAAATGTGACTGGGCTTGTCGATACAGCGAAAACGTGTCACGATCCAAAACAGTACAGGTGCTCCTCGCACAATCTTAAATAAAGCAGTAACATGGCATAAGTACAGGATAGTAATAAAGACCCAAACTAATTGTGGCCCCAAGAAATAAGAATGAATCAAGCTCTGGCTCAGGGGGTCCATAAGGCTTCCCGGATGTGGATAGTGCGAATAGTCAAGGAACAGGAATCAAGTACTCGGGGTCCTACGGGACACAAGTGAGCATAAAAAAACCAAATAGCAGATATTGCTCACCGGTGCCTCTTTCATTAGTTATCGCATTACTACTCAGGTTAAGTTGTTTAGGTACCTCATTATTCATCCGACACTCACATACCCTACTCATGCTTTTCTACGACTCGCATGGCTCAAACAACTCCTGTAGTAATGGCTCATGGGATGGAGGAACAAGCTTCGGTGGGGTTGGAAGTAAAGGCTATGCAGTACTTGGGATTCAATTTGATGCAATCGCGACTCAATGATGCAAGAATAAGATAGAGGCAATAGGTACTGTATGTATGCAAGCATGTGGTAGTGCTTGCCTGGCAGCTCAGTTGAAGCGAGAGCTGGATCTGGGTAGTACTCCTGTGATTCCTGGTAATTCTCCTGCTGGGCGTCTACTCGAAGAAGAACCAAACAAACAAGGGCCAACATAAATAAAGTGCACAAGCATATGAATTAAAATGCAACAAGCAACCAAGCATGCCATGATGAATGATGCACAATTTACATGGCATTAAACTAGCATGGCAAAGGTGAGGTGTGGATACAAGAAATAAAGCATTTTATTATTTATTTAACCAAGTTTTATTGTCATAAACAGTTCAGATTTTTAATAACAACATGATGCATGCTTCAATTCAGAACAAGTATTGCATAAATAGAACGGGCTCGTCGCGCTGATCGATTTAGACATATTATTTGTCAAATTTGGAGTTATAAAACAAAAGTTATTAATTAATTAAGGACAAGGGCATTTTATTGTAATTTTAATCATCTCGAAATTTAAAGTGTTCAAAACATATTTGGAAGGGCATATTTGAATTCCTCACATTTTTCTGATTCCAAAACATATATTATATGCATTATTTGGATTTGTATTTTAAAAAATTATTTGAATCTAAATTGAATTTGAATTTAAATCAATTTGGAAAATGTTTAAATAAAACAGACAGCCGGTAAATACTTTTGCTACTCAGTCAGATCCAGCCACAGTCACTGACGGGTGGCCCTTTGCGCTGACTGGGCCACGCGCGGGGAATCTTTTTGTCACCGCGTCTCGGGCTAGCCACTGAGACTGCGGGGTGGGCCAACTGGCGTAGGCCCGCGTGTCAGCGGTGAGGAAGGCAAGGGCTGACAGGTGGGGCTGGGGCTGGAGCGCGGGTTACGCCGGAAAAAAGCAGAGGGGCTTTCCTGCAAAAGTACTAGCGCGGCTGACTGGTGGGGTCGCTAGGAGCGCGGGTTGCGAGCGGAATAAAAAGGGGGGGCTAAATGCAAATTTACCACAGCCCGGTACTGTTCTTCGTCTCCATGTTCTGACGGCCAGTGTGCGCGCGACGCGGAGCGGGGATTCGATCCCGGGTCGCGGGTGTGCGCGCTGAGGGGGCTAACCAGTGCGGTAGGGCGAGGGGAGTTGACAGGGAAGGTTCTGGGGCTTAGATAGGGTGTGGCGCGGCGCGGGGAGGCTGCAGATGCCGGCGAGCGGCGCGCACTGAGAGCGCTCGACAAAAGCAACGGCGGCGCTAGGGCGGTACGGCGAGGCGGATCATGTCAGGGAGAGAGAGGGGCTCACCGCGGGATGGCTGGTGTGGTCAGATCGGGCGGAGAGGCACCGGAGCGGCGAGGACGCTGACGCTCCCCGGAGTTAGGGTTTCGGATGGCGAGGCGCAGGATCCGGTGGTGCTGGACTTCTCGTCCACGTCGGCGAGTACGGGGAGCAGCAGGGCGGTCCTCTCGGACTCCCAGGCCACCTCCACGACAAGCACGCCGGCTAGAGCGTCGAGGACGAGGTGGTGCTGGCGGCGACCGACGTCGGGTGTGGTGGTCGGAGAGGAAGAAGGAGAAGAAGGGGGAGGCTCGGGCAGATCTGGGAGAGGCCAGAGAGGCGTGTGGGCGAGGAAAAACGAGAGGGAGAGAGGAGGAAGGCAGGCGGGGCACGACAGAGGTAAAGGTGGCCTCGGTGCCACCTTTCTCTCCTTTTCTTCCTCTAGCACGTGCTCGGCCGGGCTGGGGCTCGACCTGGGGCTGCAGGTGGACCAGGGCCGGGAGAGAGGGACAGGCAGGGAGGGCTCGGCTGGAGGGGGGGCCCTCGGGTCAGGAAGAGAGAAGAGAGGGAGGGGTAGCTCGGCTAGGGTTAGATGGGGCATGGCTCGGGCTAGGGTTTTGTCTAGGTTTGGGGTAGGTAGCTGGGGTGTTGCTCAGCAGGTTAGAGAGAGAGGGAGAGTAAGTGAGAGAGATGGGAGAAGGTTAGGGTTTAGTAGAATTAGGGTTAGGAGAAATTAGAGAGAGAGAGGGAAAATAGCTAGGTTAGGTGGTTTTAGGTATTTAGATTTTAATTTTGTTTAAGAGGCCATACCAAGAAGAACCATAGGGCTTGATCTTGCATGAGCTAACGTGGAAGAGAAACAAGAAAGAAAGAGGAAGAAAAGAATTAGGTGGAAAAAGTCACATATGATCATGCTTGAAGAAAATAAATAAAAGAAAGAGATATGGTTGAGACTATGGAGAGGTGGAATGGTAGGAGATGGTTTTCCCAAGATAGTTTCCATTAAACCAAAAGAAAAACCAAAGGAGTAAAAGGTGGTGAAGAATTGTGCATGGCCCATGCAAAATAATAATGCCATGATTTATTTTGTGAAAACAATAATACTATTATGGCATTATTCTCATGCATTTCCCATAAGTGGAATAAAGGCCAAGCAAAGGATAAGTAGGATTAGACCCACCCTATTTCCCATGAGCTAGATAAAACCAAAATAAAGACACACAAGCTCATGGTCTAGCAGGATGGTGGAATTATAAAGTGGTGGAAAAGAAAGGTGATGGAATTGAAATAAAAGATATGCCCCCAACTCAACTTGGGCATTGAACAATATATCAATAACCAAATACTATATCAAGAGGCAAACACAATTAATAATGCATATGATAGAAGAACCAAAAGAAAAAGGGATTTATATGATGCTCAAATGCAAGGTGGCATGATGACATAAGCATGATATAATTATGATGCAATAATAATATATATGAAGTAGCCAAAATCTTACTAGGACAAGTAGCATTACGATTGTTAGACAATTGGGATGCTACAACTCTCCCCCACTAAACAGGAATCTCGCCCCGAGATTCTAGGAAGAAGAAGACTCAAAGAGGGTAGGATACTTGGCACGGAGCTCATCTTCACGTTCCCAGGTGGCTTCATCAACAGAATGGTGCGACCACTGCACCTTACAGAACTTGATGGACTTGTTGCGAGTCCTTCTTTCTGCGACTTCAAGAATTTTTGTGGGGTGTTCTTGATAAGACAGATCTTCTTGGAGATTGATGAGTTCATGGTCCACGGTCCTGCCGGGATCCTTGAAGCACTTCTTGAGTTGAGAGATGTGGAAAACATCATGGACTTTGAGTTGTTTAGGGAGCTCAAGAGCATAAGCAACTTCTCCTCTTCTTCCACGAATTTTGAAGGGACCGATGTATCTAGGAGCCAGCTTTCCTTTGATACCAAAACGGTGCGTACCTCTCATGGGAGTGACACGAAGATAAACGAGATCACCAGGGACATACTCCATGTCCGTGTGCTTTCTATCATAATTGCTCTTCTGGCGACTTTGAGCAATCTTCAGATTTTCAAGAATGATGTGAACTTTCTCCTCCGCTTGAGTTACAATGTTGGGGCCAAACAATATTCTTTCACCTGCGCCCGACCAACCAATCGGAGTTCTGCACTTGCGACCATAGAGAGCCTCAAATGGTGCCATCTTTAGACTTTTCTGGAAGCTATTATTGTAAGAGAATTCAGCATAAGGAAGACATTCTTCCCACTTCATGCCGAAAGAGATAACGCAAGCACGGAGCATATCTTCCAGAATCTGATTGATCCTTTCAACTTGTCCTTGCGACTGAGGGTGGTAAGCTGTGCTGAAGTTTAGTTTTGTTCCCAAAGCATTTTGGAAACTTCCCCAGAACTTAGAAGTGAAGATGCTTCCACGGTTTGAACTGATCTCAAGAGGAACTCCATACAGAGAGACAATTCTGTTGATATAGAGCTCAGCTAACTGAATTGCAGAAATTGTTTCCTTGACTAGAAAGAAGTGAGCTACTTTGGACAGCCTGTCAATGACAACAAAAATTGCATTGTTGCCCTTCTGTGACCTTGGAAAACCAGTGATGAAGTCCATCTCTACTTTCTCCCATTTCCATTCCGGAGGCTTCAATGGCTGTAGAAGACCGGAAGGTTTCTGATGGACAGCTTTAACTCTGCGACAAACATCACACTCCGAGACATACTTGGCACAATATCGTTTCAAACCAGGCCACCAATATTGTGTTTTCAAGTCCATGTACATCTTAGTGCTGCCAGGGTGGATAGAAAGAACAGAATCATGCGCCTCCTTGAGAACTTGCTCTCTTAAACCCGGGTAGTTCGGAACAAACATCCGGTGTTCAAAGAAAAGAGTGCCTTGGTCATCTACGTGGAAAGACTCATATTTCGGAAGTTGAATGTTGGAGATGATCTTTTTAGTGTAAGGATCCCCAAGCTGAATGGAACGGACCTTTTCTTCCAAGAGAGGTGTTGCTAGAAGGTTCAGAAGATAACCTTGATCCACAATTTCAAGGTTGAGCTTGCGGAATTCCTCGCACAAGAGAGGTTGTTCTTCTTCCACCATGAGGTTATTGACATAAGCTTTTCGGCTGAGAGCATCTGCCATGACATTAGCTTTGCCCGGGGTGTAGTTGATGGTCAAATCGAAATCATTGATTGTTTCAATCCACCTCCTCTGACGAAGGTTGAGATCAGGCTGTGTGAAGATATACTTCAGTCTCTTGTGATCAGAAAAGATCTCACAACGGTTGCCCAGCAAGTAATGCCTCCATACTTTCAAAGAAAAGACAACTGCTGCGAGTTCGAGGTCATGTGTAGGATAGTTGATCTCATGCGTCTTCAACTGACGAGATGCATAAGCAACAACTTGCTTTTCTTGCATAAGGACCGCACCCAATCCTTGCAATGATGCATCACAGAATATATGGAAAGGCTTTGATGTATCTGGAGGAACTAAGACTGGTGTGGAAGTGAGCTTCTCTTTGAGTGTTTCAAAGCTTGCTTGACATGCAGGAGTCCAAAGATATTTCTTGCCTTTCTTGAGGAGATCGGTAAGAGGCTTCGCAATCTTTGAGAAGTTTTGAACGAAGCGACGACAGTAACTGGCCAAACCAAGGAAACTCCGGACTTCTTTGACATTTATGGGTGGAAGCCAGTCCATAATTGTCTTAATAGTTTCTGGGTTGACGGCAATGCCCTTGGCAGAGATGACGTGACCAAGGTAGGTGACTTGAGGCAGCCAGAATTCACACTTGGAGAACTTTGCATACAAGCGGTTCTCACGAAGCTTGTTTAGGACACACCGAAGGTGTTCTTCATGTTCTTCCTTCGACTTAGAATAGACTAGAATGTCATCCAGATAGACCACAACGAACTTATCAAGATACTCCATGAAAACCGAGTTCATAAGCCTCGAGAAGGTGGCAGGTGCATTGGTGAGACCGAAAGACATGACCGTGTACTCATACAGGCCATAGCGGGTGGTGAAAGCTGTTTTGGGAACATCTTCCTTGCGGATCTTGATTTGATGATAACCACTTCTCAAATCAAGCTTAGAGAATACCACAGCTCCAGCTAGCTGATCGAAGAGATCATTAATCCGCGGAAGGGGATATTTATTCTTGATGGTTTTAGCATTGAGTGCCCGATAGTCAACACAAAGTCTATCAGTCTTGTCTCGCTTCTTCACAAAGATGGTTGGACTACCCCAAGAAGAAGTACTGTGCTGAATGAAACCCAACTTCTCTTGTTCATCCAACTGACGCTTAAGTTCAGCCAACTCAGCAGGACCCATTTTATAAGGCCGCTTGGAGATAGGAGCGGTACCAGGTTCAAGTTCAATGACAAACTCAACCTCACGATCCGGAGGCATACCTGGTAACACTTCAGGAAAGACATCTGGAAACTCACAAACTACAGGAACACTCTGAATACCTTCCATAGCATCATCATTCAGAGCCGCCAAAGAATAAAGCTGAATTGCAGGAGTCAGACTTGGAGAATAGACTATATGGCCTTCAGGAATTTTCAGAAAAACCGAACGTTCAGCACAATCAATCACAGCTGCATTTGCTGTCAACCAATCCATGCCCAAGATAACATCAATATCATAATTGCCCAGAATAATTAAGGAAGCCGGAAACGAAGAGCCACCAATCTCAATTTGATTGCCATGGCTGATATGAGCAGCCCTCATGTTTGACCCAGGAGATTGTACCACAAGACGGTGTAATAAGGGAACCATAGCCAGATCTTGCTCATGAGCAAACTTGTGAGAAACAAAAGAATGCGAAGCACCAGAATCAAACAAAACTCGTGCAGGAACTGAGTTAACAGGAAGCATACCCATGACAACTCCAGGTGCATGCTCAGCTTGAGCGGCGTTGACACAGTTGGCACGAGCAACCGTAGACCCCGGCTTGGTGTTGATGTTGAGAGCCCGAGGTGGAGGTGCACGAATCATAGGAGCACTTGCCGCAGGTCTTGGAGGTGGTGGTGGAAGAGCTTTGTTGTTCATTGGACAATTCCAGTGCTGATGCCCAGTGTTTCCACAAGTATAGCAAGCACCAGGTGGACGTGGAGCAACGTAGCCAGGGACTCCGCCAGGCGCTCCAGGGTAGTTGTGGTTGTAGCCCCTGGGAGCCGCAGTGAAGGAGTTTGGTGGCCTTGGTGCGTAGCTTGAAGGTCTTGGTGGAGCAGGGAGCGACGGTGGGGTGTTAGGAACCCAGACACGACGCTTAGAAGGAGCTGTCATAGCAGAAGAGCTTGCTGTATCACGGCTGTGTTTCTTTGACTCCTCAAACACTTGCCTACTTGCTTCTTCCTGTAGAGCTGTGTGTTGAAGTTCCAGAAAAGATGCCGGCCTTGCATGAGTGAGTGCATATTTGATGGAAGCATTGAGGCCTTGCCGAAACCTCTTTTGCTTCTTCTTGTCATCAGAGATCTCATCGCCACCATAACGAGAAAGGTTCATGAAGTTTCTGATGTAGGTGTTGACATTGTCAGTGCCCTGCTTGAGGTTGAGAAACACTTCCTTCATCCTTTCCATGACAATTTCTGACAGATATTGCTCGTTGAAAGCAGCAGTGAACCACTCCCAAGTAGGCCGAAAACCAGAGAGATCTGCCTTGAGGTAATTTTCCCACCAGAGAGCTGCATCTCCCTTCAGAAGGTGAGTAGCACACTTGACCCATTCTTGCTCGGGAACATCCGCAGTCATCAGCAACCTTGACACTTCACGAAGCCAATCATCCGCATCAAGTGGCTGATCAGACACCTCAAATTGGCGTGGGTTGAACTTGAGAGAACTCTTGATGTCTCCTCGCTTGGGAGGTGGAGGTAGCGGAACAAACTCATTCCTCCTCACGCTCTCCTCGAAGCGCTGCTGGTTCTGCTGCATAGTGCCCAAAGCATTTGCAATACTTGCCAAAGCGGCCCCAAGTTCAGGTGGTATGTCCTCCTCAGAACGGCGTGGTGGTGCCATCCTGTGATTGATATAAAACACAAGTCAGTACTATAATGGAGAATGATAATAATCCAAAATAGTACCAAAATGGAATTAATCAAGATTAAGGAATGCAATTCACTGAGATGATATTAAAATATCAGCAAAGTTCAAGGCAATTAGAAGATATTAAGCATAACGCACACGACTGAACAAGGAGTGTGGAACACAACTAACAAAGAAATTTTTTCCGCGATTTCGGCATTAAAATACCACTATATGCACAAAACCACTTAACGAATCAAGATTAGTAACTCTACTAGTTCAATATACAAAAGCAAATGACAAAAGTAGTGGTATGGTCACGACTCCATCCCGCACTCAAATCATTACTCCGCACATGAAGCAGTAAACACATATCCCAACACCTTCTTCTTAAGATGAACCTAAAGATTGGTAACTACGGAAACGAACAGCCCAACAAGATAACGTCGGATAACAAAGAGTAAGATAGATCGCGACGGTGTACAAAGGCCTGTCGGTATGGAATGTACCAACAGTTGATAACCAAAGGCAGATAGTGATAACATTTGGATGCAACAGATAGACAAAGAATTCACACACACACACACACAAACATAACCTATGGTACTACGGAACCCAGAACACGTGAATCCTAGTTTGAATTTTAGAAGAGGATTGAAAACGTTACACTTCCTTGCCAGAAAAGGGTGGGTGGGTGGGTAAGAAGAAAAATGGAAGCAGTCTTACTCTCACGTTTGTTTTTCCCTAGTATACATAACTACCAAAATATTTTCTAGACTGACAACGACCATTTTGGCTAAGACCCTGAAGGGCGGGATGGCTCTGATACCAATTGTAACTACCTCGGTGAATTACGCTCTTAGTTAATGCCTGGATGAACGAAAGTGGTTAAAATAGTACGGTGGGGCCCAGGGCCACTCACGGTAGACCTTTCGGCCGTCCTAACCACTTTCAGACAACGGGACAAGAACGAGTGGCGTAATCGGCAGGCGAAGGGATCAACTACATACACAAATGAGTACGTATGCAAGCCACATACAACAGTCCTCAGAGCCATTCCATCTAAAAGAAATAGAAATATTGCAACACCATACGGCAAGATCCAAATGTCCTAGATAGATATAATAATTTAGGATAGCTCCTCATACATCACACATCAGAGTATCAGGCGGAAGCGGAAAACAAGATCCGAGTACGGATAAGAAGCAAATTGGCATAAGATGCCCCATAAATAAACACATCCCGCCCACAGATCACATGGATCCCCGTTCCCGGAATCTCTACACCGAATGATCGTTGCCAACATCATCTGTCTCTTCCACCCAGTATCCATCTTGCGGGCACACCTGTTCATCTGAATCAAACAATTTATCGTGTGAGACCCTAGGGGTACTCAGCAAGTCTTTATGCCGCTAAAGGGGACACAACCTGGGGTGACGCAATTGCAGCAAAAGATAATACCTAATAATTCTATAGATACTTGCTAACCATCCGCCTAACCAATGATAGATGGATGTCCGTGAATTAAGAACAACAGTTATAACAGTATAATTAACAGATCCATCCTCCTCCTCGCTTACCAACGAGGAAGCGGACGAACAACCCCATCATCCGTTGGCAGTTTTATTAACCATTCCATGAGTATTGCACTATATACTAGTCAAGTACTTAGTCAAATTAAAAGCGGTACTTTAGTTATACTTGTCTATGATCGAGAAACTATGCTCCAAGTCGTCCATAACCGCGGACATGGCTTTCAGAAAGATTTACCCTGTAGGGGTGCATGAATAGCAACACACACTCGATCAACCTCGGAAAAACCAAATGAAAACCCAACGAGGCATTCACGACAAAGCAATCACATGATTCAGAAATATTTCAGAGGGCCACCCCATTAAGCTAGCCGCAACGAAGTTGGCCGGCTCCGAGACGGACCCAAGGTTTGTGTGGATGGCGGTAAACGACTGGGAACCCGCAAATGTGACTGGGCTTGTCGATACAGCGAAAACGTGTCACGATCCAAAACAGCACAGGTGCTCCTCGCACAATCTTAAATAAAGCAGTAACATGGCATAAGTACAGGATAGTAATAAAGCCCCAAACTAATTGTGGCCCCAAGAAATAAGAATGAATCAAGCTCTGGCTCAGGGGGGTCCATAAGGCCTCCCGGATGTGGATAGTGCGAATAGTCAAGGAACATGAATCAAGTACTCGGGGTCCTACGGGACACAAGTGAGCATAAAAAAACCAAATAGCAGATATTGCTCACCGGTGCCTCTTTCATTAGTTAACCCATTATTACTCAGGTTAAGTTGTTTAGGTACCTCATTATTCATCTGACACTCACATACCCTACTCATGCTTTTCTACGACTCGCATGGCTCAAACAACTCCTGTAGTAATGGCTCATGGGATGGAGGAACAAGCTTCAGTGGGGTTGGAAGTAAAGGCTATGCAGTACTTGGGATTCAATTTGATGCAATCGCGACTCAATGATGCAAGAATAAGATAGAGGCAATAGGTACTGTATGTATGCAAGCATGTGGTAGTGCTTGCCTGGCAGCTCAGTTGAAGCGAGAGATGGATCTGGGTAGTACTCCTGTGATTCCTTGTAATTCTCTTGCTGGGCGTCTATTCGAAGAAGAACCAAACAAACAAGGGCCAACATAAATAAAGTGCACAAGCATATGAATTAAAATGCAACAAGCAACCAAGCATGCCATGATGAATGATGCACAATTTACATGGCATTAAACTAGGATGGCAAAGGTGAGGTGTGGATACAAGAAATAAAGCATTTTATTATTTATTTAACCAAGTTTTATTGTCATAAACAGTTCAGATTTTTAATAACAACATGATGCATGCTTCAATTCAGAACAAGTATTGCATAAATAGAACGGGCTCGTCGTGCTGATCGATTTAGACATATTATTTGTCAAATTTGGAGTTATAAAACAAAATTTATTAATTAATTAAGGACAAGGGCATTTTATTGTAATTTTAATCATCTCGAAATTTAAGTCACATTTTTCTGATTCCAAAACATATATTATATGCATTATTTGGATTTGTATTTTAAAAAATTATTTGAATCTAAATTGAATTTGAATTTAAATCAATTTGGAAAATGTTTAAATAAAACAGACAGCCGGTAAATACTTTTGCTACTCAGTCAGATCCAGCCACAGTCACTGACGGGTGGCCCTTTGCGCTGACTGGGCCACACACGGGGAATCTTTTTGTCACCGCGTCTCGGGCTAGCCACTGAGACTGCGGGGTGGGCCAACTGGCGTAGGCCCGCGTGTCAGCGGTGAGGAAGGCAAGGGCTGACAGGTGGGGCTGGGGCTGGAGCGCGGGTTACGCCGAAAAAAAGCAGAGGGGCTTTCCTGCAAAAGTACTAGCGCGGCTGACTGGTGGGGTCGCTAGGAGCGCGGGTTGCGAGCGGAATAAAAAGGGGGGGCTAAATGCAAATTTACCACAGCCCGGTACTGTTCTTCGTCTCCATGTTCTGACGGCCAGTGTGCGCGCGACGCGGAGCGGGGATTCGATCCCGGGTCGCGGGTGTGCGCGCTGAGGGGGCTAACCAGTGCGGTAGGGCGAGGGGAGTTGACAGGGAAGGTTCTGGGGCTTAGATAGGGTGTGGCGCGGCGCGGGGAGGCTGCAGATGCCGGCGAGCGGCGCGCACTGAGAGCGCTCGACAAAAGCAACGGCGGCGCTAGGGCGGTACGGCGAGGCGGAGCATGTCAGGGAGAGAGAGGGGCTCACCGCGGGATGGCTGGTGTGGTCAGATCGGGCGGAGAGGCACCGGAGCGGCGAGGACGCTGACGCTCCCCGGAGTTAGGGTTTCGGACGGCGAGGCGCAGGATCCGGTGGTGCTGGACTTCTCGTCCACGTCGGCGAGTACGGGGAGCAGCAGGGCGGTCCTCTCGGACTCCCAGGCCACCTCCACGACAAGCACGCCGGCTAGAGCGTCGAGGATGAGGTGGTGCTGGCGGCGACCGACGTCGGGTGTGGTGGTCGGAGAGGAAGAAGGAGAAGAAGGGGGAGGCTCGGGCAGATCTGGGAGAGGCCAGAGAGGCGTGTGGGCGAGGAAAAACGAGAGGGAGAGAGGAGGAAGGCAGGCGGGGCACGACAGAGGTAAAGGTGGCCTCGGTGCCACCTTTCTCTCCTTTTCTTCCTCTAGCACGTGCTCGGCCGGGCTGGGGCTCGACCTGGGGCTGCAGGTGGACCAGGGCCGGGAGAGAGGGACAGGCAGGGAGGGCTCGGCTGGAGGGGGGGCCCTCAGGTCAGGAAGAGAGAAGAGAGGGAGGGGTAGCTCGGCTAGGGTTAGATGGGGCATGGCTCGGGCTAGGGTTTTGTCTAGGTTTGGGGTAGGTAGCTGGGGTGTTGCTCAGCAGGTTAGAGAGAGAGGGAGAGTAAGTGAGAGAGATGGGAGAAGGTTAGGGTTTAGTAGAATTAGGGTTAGGAGAAATTAGAGAGAGAGAGAGGGAAAATAGCTAGGTTAGGTGGTTTTAGGTATTTAGATTTTAATTTTGTTTAAGAGGCCATACCAAGAAGAACCATAGGGCTTGATCTTGCATGAGCTAACGTGGAAGAGAAACAAGAAAGAAAGAGGAAGAAAAGAATTAGGTGGAAAAAGTCACATATGATCATGCTTGAAGAAAATAAATAAAAGAAAGAGATATGGTTGAGACTATGGAGAGGTGGAATGGTAGGAGATGGTTTTCCCAAGATAGTTTCCATTAAACCAAAAGAAAAACCAAAGGAGTAAAAGGTGGTGAAGAATTGTGCATGGCCCATGCAAAATAATAATGCCATGATTTATTTTGTGAAAACAATAATACTATTATGGCATTATTCTCATGCATTTCCCATAAGTGGAATAAAGGCCAAGCAAAGGATAAGTAGGATTAGACCCACCCTATTTCCCATGAGCTAGATAAAACCAAAATAAAGACACACAAGCTCATGGTCTAGCAGGATGGTGGAATTATAAAGTGGTGGAAAAGAAAGGTGATGGAATTGAAATAAAAGATATGCCCCCAACTCAACTTGGGCATTGAACAATATATCAATAACCAAATACTATATCAAGAGGCAAATACAATTAATAATGCATATGATAGAAGAACCAAAAGAAAAAGGGATTTATATGATGCTCAAATGCAAGGTGGCATGATGACATAAGCATGATATAATTATGATGCAATAATAATATATATGAAGTAGCCAAAATCTTACTAGGACAAGTAGCATTACGATTGTTAGACAATTGAGATGCTACAGACCATGAACTTGACTTGATCACAACAGGGTTGTGGACATGAAAACTAGGTTCCTACTTAAGTAATCTAGAGAACTAAAATAGGTCTTAATACTAAGTACTTTTGAAATAAAACTAGCTTATTGCAAACAAGCCTAGAGCTTAAGATTCCTACTAGAATTGTCTTACTTACATTAGTGATAGTTTGCGAGTACTTTAAAAGTACTCATGGCTTTGTCCCTGGCTATTCCTATGGCCAGACTATGAAGAGGACTATTCGAAGTACGGACAACCGGACGTCTATGATAACTAGGATCATCACCCATCGTCAGCATTGCCTAGGACAATGAAGATGGAGACTCTACTACGTTTATTTCCGCTGCTTTGATGTGTATTAAGACTTGATCATGAGATCAAATATTTGTAAGACTATTATGGTTTGTAATGGATGATGTACTGTGCTACCAATTCTGTTATGTCTCGCAAAAATGGTATTTATGTGATTGCGATGTACGGCATACCAGACATCTGGACTTAAAAATCCGGGTGTTCACAGTTCAACCTTCACAGGGCAGACAGTTCAACCTTACAGGTAGGCAGTGCGGGGTCATGTCCCGGGCAGTTCAATACTCTGTTTTTCATAGTTAAATTCGCAGAATTTGAATAAATATCAAACATGAAAAAGTTACAAAATTTCATATCTTTTCAATGCTGTACCATTTACATATCGATATATAATCCATACATTAGAACAAACATGCAGTTCAGATAATTGAGATGGTAAGGTCAAACCCAGTTCATCCTTGACAAACACGCAGGTCAAATCTTACACGTCAAGCAGTTCAACCATAATAGTGCATGCAGTTAAACCTTCATAGGGTAGGTAGTTTAACATTCGTAGGTACTTAGTTCAACCTTCACAAGGTAGGTAGTTCAACCATTACAAGGCAGACAATTCAACTTTGCTAGTAGGTAGTGGAGGCTAATGTCCCGGACACTTTAATACTTTATTTTTTGTAGTTAAATCCGTGCAGAATTTGAAAAACCTCAAACTTGAAAAAGTTGCAAAATTTCATTATCTTTCCAATAATGTATCATTTGCCTCATTTGGACAACGATTGAAAAAATATCGTACAAATACTGTCTGCCCAGTTTTGAATACGTCCGAATTTTGGTATATTCATAATTGTTCCAAATCGGTGCATAATTTGAAAAACTTTAAACATTAGAAAGATGTGACATTTCATTATCTATCAAACGGTATACCATTTGTCTCATTTGGACAAACAGTTGAAAACATATCATGCAAATACCGTTCGCCCGTTTTGCATACGTCCAAATTTTGGTATATTCAAATTATTCAAAATCATTGTAGAATTTGAAAATACTTTAAACATGACAAATATTTGAAATTTTATTACCTATCCAATGGTATATCATTTGTCTCGTTTGGAAAAATGGTTTAAAAATATCGTGCAAATACTATCCGCCCATTTTTGAATACGACCGAATTTTGGTATATTAAAAATTGTTCAAAATAGGTGCATAATTTAAAAAACTTTAAACATGAAGAAGATGTGAAATTTTATTATCTATCCAACGGTGTATCATTTGGCTCATTTGTATAAGGGGTTCGAAAACTGGAGTGAAAGTTTGTTCTATACCTATGTAGGAAAATTTTATATTTTAAAAAATGAAATTTAGACCGTGTAAAATTTGCGAAAAATGTGAACATGAAAAAGTTGTGGTGTTTCATTATCTTTCAAATGGTATATCATTTTATTAATTCCTACAAACCGTTGATCAACTCGATGCATAATTCATACATAATAAAAAACGGGCCGCAATTACCTAGGACGGTGGATGGCAGACGGCAAGGTGGCAGATGGTTGCAGACGATGGACGGCGAGGTTGACCGTGTGCACTGCCCTTCTCCTCCTGCGTGCTGCAGACGGGTTCCTCCTCCACGGGCTCCGGTGGCTCCTCCTCCACGGGCTCCGGTGGCGGGGCTTGAGCGGATGGTGGATGGCCAGGTACCTTCTTGACGGGGGCCTCCTTCTCCTTCCTGAATCTTGGCGACGCGATGCTGCCTCCTACTCCTTCTCCGGCGAGCGGGCGCAAGCGGCCGGTTCATCAGGTTGGGGAAAGTGGGAAAGGGGGCTAGGTAAAGGTAAAGGGGAAGCAGGGCTGAACTGGTTATTTGGCTAAGTGCCAAATTTCCGTGGCACATATCTGAAGGATGTGCCATAGAATTGCAAGATTTTTGTGGCGCATCACCCTAATATGCGCCACAGCAAGTTGACACTTAGTCAAATAGCAGCTGCGCCTAGCTATGACGGAAAACCTTTGATACCCTAGTGGTTAGCTAGTTGGCTGTCTCCCAGGGGCACTCCCAATTTTTTTCTTTCTTAAAAAGTAATTTTAATTATGTTAAATCATGCAAGAACATATATATGTACATATTTGCGAGTACACATAATTATATTATTCTCAAAACCCCCAATATTTGCGAGTACATCAATATCCGTATACGCACATGAATTAATATCATATACATAATTATATTATTCTCAAAAAAACGAATCATATACATCAAATATAATTTTAGTCGAGCTAGCATCTCTTCACAAATTTCTTGCCCTTTTTCATCATGGTTGAATACTTTAGCCCGTGCATTTTGATATTTCTTCTTGTGAATGGAGAACCTTTAGTAGGTAGTGCGGTCTTTGTTCTTTAGTAGTAGTAGGCATATCGAAGTACTTATCGAATTCCTCTTCCATCTTTGGATCACCATTCTTGTCGAAGTTTTGCTCGTTCGCGGCTCCTTCTATTCCGATGCTGCTCCTCTTGCCCCACCTAACTACAACACAGTTGGGCTTTGATGGGTCGGTAATTAAAAAACATTGATCAACTTGGCTAGCGAGTACCCAAGGCTCATTTTTTGCGGAGGTGTTCTTCGTCGATTAGCATCTGGTATAACGATTGTGGTGAAATACCGACCTTCTTTTTCCATGTTCTTGGCCCATCTAACACGAAACATTGGTACGATCTCTTCACAGTAGTCGAGATCCCATATCTCCTCGATCCTTCCGTAGAATCTTTTCATGATAGTAGTTTCATCATCAGCAAAGGATAACATAGTTACTCTTGAGTTTTGATATTCGCTATTCTTGTCCTTTTCCTCGGTGTAGAATGTGTAACCGTTTATGTCGTATGACTGATAGGCCCTTAGGTTGTGCCCTAAGCCTTGCAATAAGGAGAATATGAGTTTTTGATCTTCCGTAGAAGGCGTCCGTGGGGGATTGTCTAGTAGACTTTTCTTGAACCAACCCGTGAAGCTAGAGTTATGCTCTCTGGTTATGTCTCCCTTCCTCCTCGGCCGGCCTTGGTTGATGTACTCCTGCTCGATTAAGCTTCTGTGCTCTTCCACCCAGGGGTCGACCAATTCAATGTGCTGTAGCGCGACTCGGTGTGCCCTGTCAAAGTTGGTGCGTCGACCATCAATGCCGACATGTAGTGAGCGGTAGCCCTCGCGGTGACCATATCTAGCGAGCCTGCCAAGGTGCTTCTTGGTGGGTATTCCAACATCCTCGTTCTCGGTGGTTAGATAATTGTAGCATAAGGAGATGCACTCGTAGATTAGAAAGCCCTTGGCTATGCTTCCATCTAGACGGGACCTGTTACGAACGAATCCTTTGATGAAAACATTTAGCCTTTCAAACGGCATCATGTTGTGTAGGAATGTCGGCCCGAGCTGGATGATGTCATCCACGAAATGTACAAGCAGATGCACCATGATGTTGAAGAATGCGGGCGGGAAGTAAATATCGAGCTCATATAGTATCACCACGATCTCTTCTTGTAGCCTGTCGAGCTGCTTCACACAGATCGACTTCCTAGAAATGACATCGAAAACGTTGCAGAGGCCAAACAACGTCTCACGGACATGCTCGTCCATTATCCCGCGGATCGCAACATGGAGTATCTGCGTCATCAGCACATGATAGTCATGAGACTTCATACAGCTGAACCTCTTCTTCACCACGTCTAGATATCTGCTTATCTTCGCCAAGTAACCGTGAGGAAGTTTCACTCCTAGGAGGCACCTGAAAACTGCTCGAGCTCCTCCTGACTCAGAATGAAGCAAGCAGTGCGAAGCACCACCTCGTTCTTCTTAACTCTTTTCCATCGACCTTGAGTCCCTTTAGTCTGATGATCATAATCATCATCACTATCAGGGTACTGAAGATCTTTCTTGATGCCAGCAATATAAGGTCCTTTCTTGCTTTCGGCCCATCCTTAGTCCTCTTCGGCATGTTCAGTAGAGTGCCAAGCAGACTCTTGGTAACGTTCTTCATGATGTGCATTACGTCGATGCTATGGGGAGTGTAGAGGATCTTCCATTATGGCAGGTCCTAGAAAACAGACCTTGCTTTCCATACACCCAGCATCGGCTTTGTCCTCAGTTGCTTTTTTCCCAACGTAGGGCAATCTACCCAATTATTCAAAAGCTCCTTGATTTCTTCGCCGCTCCTCGGACGCGGGGCCCTTTTGAGCTCGTCCTTACCATTGAACAGGTCACCACGTTTCCTCCACGGGTGATCCATGCAGAGCCAGTTTCGAGTACCTTGGAACACGGTTTTCAATGACCCGGGATCCCTTGGTAGCTGGAGATGCAGTGTCTCATCCATGCACTTGACACATGCATTGTGTCCGTTGTTCACTTGGGTCGATACATATGCGTAACCATGATAATCTTGGACCGTCATGAGGAACACGGCTCTGAGAGGGAAATATTCTTTAGTGTATGTGTCCCACATATGGGCTGGCATCTCCCACAAGCTAGATAACTCCTCTCTCAACAACACGAGATACATATGCATATCGATACCTGGTTGTTCCGACCCCTGAATAAGAATGCTCATGTATACATACCTTTGCTTCATGCACAGCCATGGGGGGAGGTTGTACGGCTATACAAACATGGTCCAGGTGCTATGCGTGTTACTCTCGTTGCCAAAAGGATTGAGTCCATCGGTGCTCATACCCAGCCTGACGTTCCTTGCATCGCCCCCAAACTCTTCGAACTCGATGTCTAGTGCATTCCACTGGCTAGCGTCTGAAGGGTGTGTCAGGATCTTGCCCTTCTCCGAATAATCTTCAGGTTTCTCCCTTTCCGCGTGCCATTGCATGAGCTTTGCTTCCTTAGGATCTATGAAATATCGCTGCAGACGGGGGGTGATTGGAAAGTACCATACAACTTTTCGAGGAAATTTCTTGTTCCCTCTCTTGTACCATCCTTGGCCGCACACCGGACATGTGGTTCTCTCTGCGTACTTGTTCCGATAAAGTGCATAATCATTGATGCATGCGTGGTATTTAATGTGTGGTAGGTGAAGAGGGCACACGATTTTCTTGGCGTCCTTGATACTTGTTGGCAATGTGTTCCCCTTAGGAAGTCGGTCGTGCTAGTATTCCATGTTTGCGTTGAAGCTCACATCGGTCCATTTGTGTTTAGCCTTCATCTCTAGATCCTTGAGCGTTACACTCAATCATGTATCCTCGGGGCAACACCTAGGATACAATGGAGTCATCCCGTCTATCTCCATTTGCCCCAGCTTGGCTTTCTCTCTAGCTGCTGCTTTGGCATTGCTCGTCTCCTTGAGGAGCAATTCTTGAACATGAGGGTCCTGCAAGGCCGAAGTTAGCAGCGTCTATGTGTTCGCTTATTCTCCTTCTTCATGATGATCATGCCCGTCGGCATCTCCTTCTTCATGATGATCATGCCCGCTGACATCACCTTCTTCATGATGATCATGCCCGCCAACATCTACTTCTTCATGATGATCATGCTCGCCGACATCTCCTTTGTCATGATGATCATTCCCGGGAGACTCTTCGTCTTCTCACTCGCCCACGTCTTTGTGACCACCATGTCCTTCCGGTGCCTCATTAAGGTCGCGCATGAAACCGCGCCTGAGCAGGTGACCCTCCAATTGTCCAGAATCAGGGTCGATCCAGCGCTAGAGTTTGCAACAAAAATCTTCCTCCCAATGCAAACATTCATGCACCACACACAAGCTTCATGTATAAGCATCGTCTCGCCATGCATCGCACACACCGCCGGCGCGACAAGCTTCACCTACAAAACATGCATATTCATGGCCAAGTACTCACCTGGTAAATTCAATAATAGCGAGATGAGACCGCGCGATGAGAGAGTGTGGACAAATAGATCTACAAGTTGGTGGAGAGGAAATTAGTAAACAAATAGAGATGCGGGTGAGAAAAGTAAGGAACTTTTAGATCTACAAGTTGGAGGGAGGCTTCCCCTTACCAATCTATGAACTAAAGTAGGTTTAGTTACAAAACAAATGAAGAAACTATGGGAAAAATGGGGTGGGGGGAGGATGAAGATGAGCTGGGTGTGTAGAAGGGAAGAAGATATGTGAAATGGGTGGTGGTGGATAGAGGGGGTGAGCTTTCCACCTTTTTGCACATGGATTTGGACGCCTTGTTCTGTGGTGCATATTGCAGTTATGCACCACATAAGTTCAAATTTCTGTGGCGTATATTGCAATATGCACCACAGAACAAGGCGGTGCACTTTACGCGGTGGGACCCACGTCAACTTTCTGTGGCACATATGTGGATATGCGCCACAGAATGCAAACATTTCTGTGGCGCATATTCACGTATGCGCCATAGAAAGTGGGTCAAAAATATTCTGTGGTGGGGCCCGCCTCCACTTTCTATGGCGCATAGAGAAATATGCGCCACGAAACTTATTACTTCTGTAGCGCATATGTCAGTATGCGCCACAGAAAGTGGGCCGCCCCACCCTGGTTGGTGGGTCCTACATAATTTCTATGGCGCATGTGTTCTGAAATGCGCCACATAATTGTGCAAGTTTCTATGGCGCATTTCCTGGAGTGCGCCACTGATATTTCCCTGTGGCGCATGGTTTTGCATATGCTCCACATAGTAGCTTGTCTATCTATAGATGTTTTCCTAGTAGTTCCGGGATGGCCACGGGTTCCATGTCCCCGAGTGATGAGGGGTAGCCTTAGCAATGCCCATGGTGATGGACTTAGGGTTTCGTGGAAAAGAGAACGCTGGGGATTTCATCGGATGTTAGGAAAACAATAGAGTCAGAGTCGCCTGAATATTGAATAATTGTTGTATTACAAGTTGTCTTCTAGATTTTGGTACCCTCCCTTAGGCTTCTCCTGTCCTATATATAATAGGTCGGGTCTCAAAGCTGTATGCGGATATGTTTCATACACACGTAATTACAATACCAACACAATGTCGGTTTATAGTCTCTTTCCTAATACAATCAAAAGCCTTTGTCGGTTGCTTCCTTGGGCTGTCATCTGAAAACTTCATGGGCCGTAAGCCTTTTACCCAATATAGGGTAGTGAATCATAGTCATCCGAGTAATCATACCTATGTCAGTATCCCCCGAGACTCTACTTGAACCGCAGTTTCAGGTTGAGTCTCAAAGTTTCTTTTTTCCTTCTTTTCTTGTATTTTTGTTCCTTGATTTTATTTTTGTAGGGATTTTGGTACAATGAGTCCGATGCTTCCGACGGATCAGGAATCAGTTAATTGCTCCTGGGCAAAAACAAGTTTGTCCTACATCAAATTCAAGTCCCCAGGCTCGAATCCGGAATTTTCTACTAGTATAATTCAGTTCGAGCCGCTGAGGTCTTAACGAATACTGAATTTCAGTTTCTATTTTTATCGGGTACCCAACGCGTCCGTCAGGATTTTTCATCGTATCGCTGATACGGATATTTTACTGGCAGAGCGCATTCTTGTGTGATTACCAGGCCACACAGAATGAATCCAGGGGTCTTACCTTCATATTTCTGAACATGGCATTCAGAGTTTTGTTGCGTCGGGTGCGATCCAAGAGTTTTTTGATTTGTAGCGGCTGAAGAACTTTTTGTTTTTTGTAACTACTTCCGATAGGAGTATTTGTCGATGACTATTTCCTTTTTCTTTCTTTATCAGGTGCGCACCAGCGCTCCTGATAGGAGTAGCCCCCGAGGCTATGTTTGGATATATGTATCAGAAAATAGGCTAAAAAATTTAGGTTCATGGCGCCAGTGCTTATGTAGTTTTTGTCGGGTGCACGACCAGTGCTCCCGATAGGAGTATTCCCCGAGACTATAGTCGTAATATTGTATATTCGATTGTAGTCTCAAATCTTCTCCTGGAGGAATTTACTCCGACTCCAGTTTTATTCTTTGGGTCATATTTTTTAAAGCAAGCCGCAATTTCTGCAATGCCTCTGTTGTGATGTCAGTGATGACGTATCTTATGCTGTTGATTTTAAGAAGACACATCCTGACTGGACGTGTCAAACATGGGGACATGCAGTAGTAATGATGGCGCGTGACATCATATTTAGCGGAGATTTTTGACTGCACGTCCCCTCTCCGCACAAAGATCGAGGCATCACACGCTGTCCTCCGTTTTTACCGCGGCCATAACTTCTTTAGATTTTTCCTTTACGGAATCCTTGTAACACGTGTCACCATAGTGTGATATTTTGTCGGTTCGATTTTGCATCGAACGGTTCGGACCTCACGCCTTTGCTCTTTATAAGGGAAAGGAGATGTGTTTTACTATTTTACCTCACCTTCGTCTACTCCATCTTCTTCCTTGCGCTCTTGCCCCCTTGTGAAATCCTGCTCTTGTGCTCGTGTTCCCCTTTCGCCTCCATGGGCAAAGCAAAGCTGGGACTTCCGCTACTACTACGAATGCCACCATGAAGAGGGCCGTCGGATGGGCTCCCACCAAGTGCTCGGTGCACGATCTCCGTGAGGCGCAGAACTCCGGCCATCTGGCGGAGGGTACCTTCAAGCTTCCTAGAGACTAAGCTACCCCCATCCCCGAGCCTGGCTGGAGAGTAATGTTCCTCTCCTTCCTATTCCACGACCTTTCTCTTCCTGTCCACGAATTTCTTCGTGGTCTTCTTTTTGTTTATGGTGTGCAGCTGTATCATCTCACGCCTAACTCTATTCTTCATGTTGCTTGTTTCATCACTCTCTGTGAGTGTTTTCTCGGGATCCATCCCCATTGGGGCCTATGGAAGTACTTCTTTTACGTTTGCCGTAACGCCACTGACACCATTGTCCATGATGTTGGTGGCGCCATTTTTTCTGTTCGCTCCAATGTGGATTACTTTGATTTTAAGATCACTGACTCTCTCCAAGGCTGGAAGTCAAAGTGGTTTTATATCAAGGATCAACCACTCGAAGGCCAGTCATTCGGTTTAGCCCCCTTTGATCCTAAGAAGCCTTGCCGCAAACTTGACTCCTGGATCAACGTCCTTCTGCCGAAGAAATGGTTGAAATCCAGCCCTATATTGATCGCATTTCGAAACTACGGCACAAAGTTGGCAAGGAACTGTCGGGTCTCCAGATCCTGGCATATTTTTTGCGGATCCATGTGTAGCCACTTCAAGCCTAGCTTTCTGGCATGTGGGCGTATACCGGGAAGAAGGACCCGATGAGGATTTCCTCGTAAGACCTTACCCTCAAGGTATATGAGAAGAGGGTTCGAAAATTCACCACCCTTACCAAGAAAAGCCCGGTTCCCTCCAACTATGATGTGGAGCCTTATGGCAATAAAAACTGGCTCCCCAAGGTAAATTTCTTTTGCCTTCATCTTTCCTTTCTTTTATTTGCGGATGCACTTTTACTCTATGAATGACTAGTGCTTTTTCCATGTCTTCTGCTTCTGTAGGACTTTGATCACCTGAGCTCACTTCCTCCTCTCCCTGGAAGCTATGAGCCCCCTGTCCATCCTTCTGCATCCGACAATCTCCCTATGACTGGGACTGCCGCGGATGAGGAGATGGAGTTATCTGCATCTGATTCTTCATCGAAGACACAATCTCTTCCGTCGGCTCGCTCCGGATATTTTCACGTGGAGCATGCTGGTGAAAAGAGGAAGCACCACTATGATGTGGAAAGAGTCGTAGACTCGGATGACTCGACTGCTTCCAAAGCCCTCGATGCTGCTCCAGTCTCGGCTGCTCCCGGCCAGATGAATTTATTCCGCTTTGCGCAGGATGTGTCTTCGTAAGTGTTTGACTGCTTCTTTTTCTGCTTTATCGGGTAGTTCTATTGCTGATGCTTTTCCCAATTGTTTTGTTCTTTGCTCTTTGCAGTGATGATGATGAAGATCCTCCCGCATCTCCTCTTCGCACATCTGTGGGCTGCTCTGCAAAGAAATCTCCTCCGCTGTCGACGGAGCCGAAGGAAAAGCTCGTGTCTTCTGTGGAGAAGATTATCCAAAAAGATGCTACCACTTCATCAAGGCCGCCGCCGCAAAAGAGGAAGAAAACAGTGGGTAAAGGTGTGGTGATATCGGAAAAGCCTGTTGAGGTGGATATGAAATATGTAAGCCACTCTTTATTTCAGATTTTTTCTGTCTATAGCCTCTTTTATTTCCCCTAATATCCTTTGATGTGATGTTGTTCTTCAACCTTTGATGCGCGAGATGGTCGATATGGCCTCTTGCTTTATAAAAATCCATGATGAAGCCAAAGAACTAAAGGGTATGTTCTGTTCATCTTCGAGATCTCTTTATGAAATTTTCTTCTCCACTTTTTTATGTTTTGTTCGTGCAGCTGTTGCCAAGGAATCCGGAGTTATTCGAGATGAGACGATGAAGTGTGCCGATGATCTGAGGTCAAACTTCACGCTGCTGAGGAGGCTTTGGAGGAGTCCAAGCAAAAGGCGAGTACTGATGCCGAAGAAGTGGCCAAGCAATTCGCTGTTCGAGATGAAAATCTTCGGAAGCGCTTGGAGGCCCTTAATGCTTCTCTGACCCATAAGTTTTTTCTCTTGCGTGGCTTTATTTTGTTTCTTCCCTTTGGTCATCAATCCTTTCCCTCTTGTTTTATTTTCAGAATTGACCGGCCAGGACCTGACGCTGCATGAAGATAAGAGGGTTGATCCTTTGTCAGATGTTGTTAGCACCTTGGAGGCCAACATCATTCGTGGGCGCAACCTTCTTGTCCGCTCCCGCCATGCCTTCAAGAATCTTCACGCCAAAATATTTCCAACCAAGGAGGTGCCGAACAACCTGAATGATCTTGTCACCGTATTTTGTGCTGATCCCAGCCCCCTTGTTGGTTATAGCTTGACATAGTCGAAGAGTGGTGCCGAAACTTCGATGGCACTGGCGATGGCGCACGACGAGAAGGTTGACTAGGAGAAGGTTAGCTCCTCTGTCACAGTCACCCCGAATGGCCAAGCAGTTGACTTGAAGCCTTATATTAAGAGGGCCAGAAAGTATTCTCGGCTGCTTCTAGGCCTGGGCTCAGGTTCGGAGAAAATGGCCGCCCCTTCTACGACGGCCGCCCCTTCTTCATCTGCCCCTACTGCTCCGTCCGCTAGTGCTCCTTCCGCTAGTGCCACTCTATCTTTGAAGGACACGGCTTCATAGGATTTTGTTTTTGTAGTTTCATTGTATCCTCCTTGCCATCGTTGTAATGAATCTTTAACTTATCCAGCTGCCTTTTGCGTCCTTTTTACAAGAAAGCAATTGTTGAATATGTGTATGAATTTGTATTTGTATGCTGAATGTTTCACATCCTTCGTGTCTTGCCAGACTGTGAATGAATATTCGTCTCCTTCTGGATCCGCGTAGTTGTCGGATGCAATTCCGTCCTCGTCTGCGGTGGGCGCTACAGGGGCTGTCCTGCTGGCAGATGCCCCTGTGGTGGCGATGGCGCGCCAGGTGCGGTAATGTAGCCTCGGTTTGCTACATAGGTTGCCCTTGCATTGCATAACTCTTGCATTTTAAGAATGTTTTATAGTCCTTTAGGAGATGATTTGATCGCCTTTTCCCTATTGAGTCGACGTAGTAGTGCATATTGCAGGGTCCTTCCAACATTTGTCCTGCTGACATTGGTGGGTCTCGATTCGTCGACTGGTATCATTGCTACGACTAGCCTCCACCTATGTTGTCCCTATTGCCACGGTGTCCGCTGTTGTAATCGTCACTTCATTGGTTGTCCCCTCCAGAGAAACTTGCTGCAACGTAACTTGGTGTATGGTACCCATCATTGGTTCGTCGTCTCCGATCATTATTGCGCCTGTCTTCGGGTGAACGGGCTCTTTTGTTGTGTACTGCGTCCTCTCCATCAGCCCAACGATTGGCTATTTCCATTAGCTGTGAAGTTGTCTTTGGCTTGGTTAGTCCTAGTTCTTCAATAAACTCCCTTCGATGAAGCCCATCGTTGAAGGCATCGATTGCTCTTTCACCAGATATTGTTTCAACCAATTTTTTTTATGATGTTCCACCATTGGATGAAAGCCCTTATTGATTCTCCTGGCTTTTGCTTGCAGGCCCGCAATTGCTCCAAAAACACGAGTTGCTTGAATGTGGACTAGAAGTTCCTAATAAATTTGTCCTCAAGATCGTTCCAACTGCTGATAGAGTCTTCGGGTAATTGTTTTAGCCAAGAACGTGTTGCGCCGGTTAGGTGCAGATGCTGGCTTTGCATTGCAGTAGCTTTGGATCCGCCATGTAACCTGACGGTTGCCAGATAATTCATCAGCCAGGCTTCAGGTTCTTGGAGGCCATCGTACTTTTGACGATCTGGGGGTAATTTAAAATCTTTTGGTACCGGAGTCTTACGAACCCGTCGGGTAAAGAAACTGGCTCCGCATAGTTCTTGCTCTCCCTCCCTTTCACCATCATGGTATCTTCGGGTGCTATGTTCGTCTCTGGATCGGTCGATCCTTCGTTCTGTGATATCATTTATTGTGTCGTTTCACGTTTCTTATTTTGAAAAGTGGACCCGATGTGGCTATCGTGATCGTCGGGTATGACCTCCTTACCGAGGGCTGCTGCGACGGCGCGGGGATCTTTCGGGTTACCGTGTGGTTTCTTTATATGCTTACATGAGAGATTCTTCTACCATGCCGAGATTCATCAGGGCGGAGCGGTGGAGGGCTGCGCGAAGATCGTCGGGTGTGGGATGTGTTATAATTAGATATGTTTGTGTGGCCACAATGGCTACCTGGGCTGTTTTTGCCTTGATGTTTCCATCTTGGTCTATGGACATGAATGATAGATCAAGGTCTCGGATTAGTCCACGCCTCTCTGCTTCGGTGATATTCTCCGACCGAGATGTTCCTCTCCTTGGTGGTGCTTCTCCTTTTACTCCTTGATCCTCGAGTGGAGCTTAAATGCGCTCGTTGTAGGCTAGATTCGTCAACTAACCTTTTCCTTTCGTCGAGTTGCCTTTGCATCTTGAGTAGGTCTCTCTTTTTGTGATGAAGCAAATATTGGTATGCCAATAGATCTTCCTGAGTGGTGTCCGTTGTCATTGGAACCGCACCCGAAATTACTGCCCTTACCTTCTCCCATGCACTGGCTGGTAAACTAAGAGTTTGCCTCTCGCCTCCGCGTTGTTGTTGTTCTTCTCGGTTTGCACGGTTGAGTGTTGGTCTCCCCCATTTCCGCGGCTTCCTTTGTTGCCATGACTTGCTGCATTATGTCTTGAAAGAATGTCATCGGGATTAAAAGTTGGGTTACCATTGGAGTCTTGCTAGGTCGAGGCATCTCCGATGATCACGCATACCTGGTGCTGAGTGATGTATGGACTGGTGATTTCATCATCTGTACCGAGGGAGACACTGTCGGGTGAGCTACTGAGGTCCATCAGTTTTTGGTCTGGGTAGATTTCTTCCATCCGAATTCCAAAGTCAATGCTTTTGCTACTTTCTTCGGGTTCCAAATTTGCCGGGTTTACTTCGCTTTGTGGGGTTAGCTGTGGATCTGATCCGAAGGAGAGATTGTCATAAAGACCATCAAGGTCCCCCAGATCCATATTGATTTGTTCGCTTTCCTCGCCTGCTTCGATCTGTGCTGTGACGTCCATAGAGGATCCGACAGAAGATACCGGTACCTCTGTAGGCGTAGTTTTTTCCACCGATGGTTCTAATGTGATTAGGGCCGAAGGGTGCGATACTTGCGGGTCTTCTATTTGGAAGTGGAGGCTTCCGATGATTTGATCGGATCCGTCGTTGAAATCGGCGAGTACCAATACATGGGTGGCATGGATCTTCTTTCGTCGGGTTGATGCTTTGTGGAGAGCGGTCCACCGAATCTGTGGTTCTAGTGTTCAGGTTTCCCACAGACAGCGCCAATTGACGAGGGGTAACCTCGGCAATGCCCATGGTGATGGACTTAGGGTTTCGCAGAAAAAAGAATGCTGGGGATTTCATCGGATGTCAGGAAAACAATGGAGTCAAAGTCGCCTGAATATTGAATAATCTCCGTATTACAAGTTGTCTTCTAGATTTTGGTACCCTCCCTTAGGCTTCTCCCGTCCGATATATAATAGGCCGGGTCTCAAAGCTGTACGCGGATAGGTTTCATACACGCATAATTACAATACCAACACAATGTCGGTTCATAGTCTCTTTCCTAATACAATCAAAAGCCTTTGTCGGTTGCTTCCTTGGGCTGTCATCTGAAAACTTCATGGGCCGTAAGCCTTTTACCCAATATAGGGTAGCGAATCATAGTCATCCGAGTAATCATACCTATGTCACGAGTCTAGCGCCCGAGTAATCTTCTTCAGCAGGGGCTTCGAGCTTATGTCATTGCTTTCCCATGGAGAGATCGGTCTAGAGCCCATCGTACCACTATCCCCAAAATCCGCGGAACCGATAGTAGCCCCCGGGTGAGGTGCTGTAACAACCTCGAATCGACCCTATGCAAGTTTTAGCATTTCCCACCAAACCTGCATAGAAACGATTCAAAGATGCCCACCAGGCACTTGCGTGCGGGTGGAAAACGAAGTAATATCATTACAAAATAGTCCACGATGGAACCCATAGAACATATATATACAACAATAACTCCATGAGTCAAGAATATAGATGTACAATACAAAGATCCAAATCACCTTGAAAACGATACAATATCCGAGTACGGATAAGATAAAAATGGGGCTAAGAGCCCTGAAGCATAACCAATGGCGTCCATAACCCTGCCCAGGCCAAGCCGGAAGGGTAACCCTGCTAACGATGTTGAACTCAAACCTGCTAAAACAAAAGGGGTGCCAACAAAGGGCAAAGGAAAAAGAGAGCGGTTAGTACTGAGGCCAGTACATGGCGAGTCTAGAAATAGGTATGGTGGACTGAAGCGGCAGCGAAGCATGCACTAAACAACCTATATAGACTCGATATAACTATCAGCTATTAGAGAGGGATAAGAAAGACCTATTCGGAACCACCTGATACTAACACAAAACATATGCATCCTAGTATTTCCCCCTCGAGACCAAACGAGGAAGTCATTCCAAGGAAGCTCACACAGTTGGCAATTTTGTTCATTCTTTCCATGGTGGTTATCCAATTTACTAGTCATATCACATACAAGTCATATTATAACAACAATCCTTTAGTTATAGTTGTCTATGATCGAGAAACTGTGCTGCAAGTCGTCCATAACCGCGGACACGACTTTTCAAAAAGATTTAACCTTGTAGGGGTGCATCAAAAGTATCCACACACACGTCAACCCTTTTTGTCAAATCAGAATATGAGCAAGATACTAAACATACACCCAACGGTATGCGACGGGACCTCGGACATGGCGTTTCCCTGACCCAAAGCAAGTACATGGGGGCCACCCCACTAAGCTACCCACAACGAAGTCGGCCGGCTCCGAGATGGACCCAGGGTTTGCGTCAATGGCTGTAAATGACTGGGAACCCGAAAGTGTGACTGGGTTTGTCTATATCATGAAAACATTCCGCATTTCTAAACAGTACAGGTGCTCCACACACAATCATAATTAAAGCAGTAAAGCATGGCATAAGTACATGATAGTAATAAACCCCCAAACTACTGTGTGCCCCCCAACACAGTACTTTGGAATCATGTAGTAAGACGATGGGGTGCCCACACACCCACATGTGGTTAGCGCGCTCGATTTCGGAACATGTGTCAAGAACTCGGGTCCTAGGTGGACACAAGTGGGCAGTTAAAAACCAAATATTGACTATTACCCACCGGTGCCTTTGCATTATATCTATTTCCAACATTTTAATTAACAAGTTATATTGAAAACCATGATCATCTCCACCATTAAGCATGTGTCAACCCCAACAACGGTGGAACAACAACGATGCGAAGTAGCACCTGAGCAAGCAACTACGACTCGCAAGGCTGACCGTTTATCAAACAATAGGCAATATGATGTGTCCAAGGCAATATAGAGGCAGGAAGGAATATAAATGGTGTACGGAAACTAAAGCAGTGTGACACGGATAGCAATAGATTAACAAGAGGAAGTAAACACTGTAAATGCAAAATAGGTAAAAAGGGGGAGAATGCTCGCCTGAGAAACACTGCCGAAGGTTCATCCGAAGATCAGGTCGACACTCGCATCAGCTCAACGGCATAATCCGTGAAGAAGCCAAGCACTAAAAGAAACATCAAATGCACTATTTAATACTATGGCAGAAGATCCAGCATGATTATGATATGATGCATGGCATGGCAAAAATGCGGTGAAATTAGGCAATATTAAGCGGAACCGGGGTCCCGACTTGGTTCAAGTTGTTTAGATACCCCGTAATTTAAATGTTGTATTAATTGTTAAAACATAGCATCAATTTGCTACACAATTTTAAATGGACCAATATAAGACTAGAAAAGCTCGCATATGACTTCCATATTTAATTAGGAGGTGAATCGACAATGTGTCCCCAACCCACATGATGCTATGTATGCAAGCATGAATAGATTTAATATGCATCGAGGTATAAGAGGTCACACACAGGGGACTCAGCGATCCTGGTTCGGGGTTCGTCGAAGTTCGGCGGGATCGGTCTTCGGGCCTTGGCCATCAGATCTGAGAAGATGATCTTGTCAAGGGTCTTCGGGGTTTGGTCTTTGGGTTCCAGGTTGGTGATCTTGAATAGACGGCACCGGGTTCAATATGGTCCCTCGGTTTTGGCTCCTCACATTGGGCATCAGAAGATCTTGGCATAGGTAAATCTTAGGAGCGACACAACTCCTTGCGGTTTTTGGTAGCAGCAGTACCGGCCACATGGTACATGTTGTGGGTGTTGGAAATATGCCCTAGAGACAAAATAATAATAAGGATTATTATCATATTTCATAAAGTTTATGATTAAGTTTTATATCATGCTATAACTCTATTGAGAGGAAACATCAATACACGTGTGGTATATAAACAACCAGGGGTTCCTAGTGAAACTCTAGTCACTGGTTCATTGGTCAACATATGATCAAGTTTCCTGATCATGTGACATTTATGCCAGTTGGAAATGGAGTCAACTCATTCCGAGAATGAGATGATGAACCAATACCCAACCTAAACATCGTGACCTGATCATGTCATGAAGTTCAAGTTATGATGATTAGAATGGATCCTCGTAGACTATTCCTTAGACCGTGAGGCTATATCAATCACTGTCTCTCGATAATGCTTAGATGGCATCAAATGTCACTGGGTAATATAATGACAATAAAGGTGTGTTCAGGTATTCGGAGGAACCGTAGAGGCAATATATGCCAAGAGCGGGATTTGTTCGTCCACGTGACGGAAAGATACTCAAGGGCCCACTTGGAGAAGTTATATCCAATATCTCCGCAGCGTGTGATTTGATCACAAGGATATCACTTGTCGAACGAGTCAAGTAGCATTTTTAAGTAACGAGATTGAACACGACATGGTGATGTCATTGATCAAATCTCAGGCAATGCGAGTGTCGAGAAACAAAGGGAATAAGACACGACTGTCCCGGCTCAAACGACGAAAGATCTTCGTGGAATGCACAGGGGTCACATGGCCATCCAGGTCCCTCTATCGATCATTGGTCCGGGAGTGTCCTGACCATGTCTGGAGTGTTCCCGAACCATGGGGTATCACGCTTAAGGGTTTGATGATGCTTAGAGAGTGTTTATAGGATCGTTAGAATCGCTGAAGAATAGTAGAGAGAAAACAGGAAGGGTTCGGTAAGTCCGGAGGATGTCCGGAGTGGAGGTGGAAAGTGTTCCATAGCCACGAAGATTGAATAATATATGAATGAATGTTAAATATTGATTTAATCATTTATTCATAATTATTTAATAAAATAGAAAATCAATTTAAAGGTCAAAAGGCTTAATGGGCCAATTCCGGAGGGAAGAGGGCCCATTAGGGAAAGGCAAGAGGAGAAAGGGGCCAAGGGAGTGGTCGGCGCCCTAGTGGGCCAGCCCCCCCCGCGCGGGGCTCATGGGGGTGGCTGGCGGCGCCTCCCCTCCCCCTGTCCTCTCCTTTAGTCCCACCCCGGGACTTTGAGGGAGGTAGTACCTCCCCTCCCCTATATATAGTGGGGGTATTTGGCTAGATAAATACACACACAATATTCAATAAAGGTTTCCTCACTTTTGGGGAGACCTCCAATTGATATTCTCTCTCTCTCTCTCTCGTGACTCTAGTCCCAAGTTCGGACTGCGCGAACGAGAGACATCTTCACCGCAGAGCGCCATCACCCTGCGATATTCGGATCCAGGAGCTCTACTTCCACAACTACTGCTGGATCGGGGAAGCGGGAGTCATCGTCAGGCACTAGAGGTGTGTAACTCCCCATGAGGTGTCACACTTGAGGCACTCAAGTCGTTGGAGCCACAGGAGCACAAGGACTTCATCACGACCTTGAGGTCGGCTTCGGCTCGTCTACATCAACCACGCTCTCCTGAGCGTTGACAACGCTTTTCGGTCTTCAAGGTTAAGTTCTCGAAAAGCCTCTCCCGTTACTGCATTACTAATAGATAGGTCCTGGTAGCATCAGGGGTTCAGGGGTGTAGGGTAAAATTTTGTTGTTTTCATACGCGGAACTTCTTCAGTGGTATTAGAGCTAGATCTATGCGTACTAATGCTAGTGCAGATAGAACACACGAGATGTAGCGTGTGTGCGTTGATCTTTTAGTTGTTACCCTCCCACGTGTACTTGTGTATACCACAACAATGCTTGATGAAGCGGTCCCCAACCGACTTTACGTGTTCATTCGTGAGACTGGTCCATGCTTGACATACAGCTTGTACCGTATAAAGTGGCTTTGGGAAGTGTTTGTCTCTCTCACATTAGTTGGTATGCCATTTGCAACGAAGGGCCCCAAAAGGGGTGTAGTATAGATAACTACTTGATCAGCGTTGTGGTGAAAGTTCGTAGGTAAGAATGGTTCTTGTGCGAAAGCCCATTCAACCACGTAAAACATGCAAAGCTAAAGTAGAGGCGTCTAACTTGGTTTTGCAGGGTGATGGCCCAAAATAAATCGAGCTCGTTGGGAAACCCCAAGAGGAAGGTATGATGAGCACAGCAACAAGTTTTCCTTCAGTACGAAACCAAGGTTAAAAATCCAATAGGAGCAAGGAAACACCCCAAAGGTGTTGCTAGCTGAACGTTGGCAGGGTGCACTACCAGTGCCAGAAGCAACGTGGAGACCTGCACAACACAACCACAGAACTTTGTCCCCAACTTGCGATGAGGTTGTCAATCTCACCGGTTTTGCTGAAAACAAAGGATTAAACGTATCGAATGGAAGAAAGTAGTAGTTTGCAGAAAGTAAACACAAAGCAGTAAACAGTTGATTGTAGATTGAAAGTAAAATAAAGGACCGGGGTCCATAGTTAACTAGAGGTGGCTCTCCTTAAGATAGATAACATGCTGGGTGAACAAATTACAACGGGGCAATTAACAAACATCGAGAAAGCATACAAGCATATACTAATCATCTTGACTCCTTTGAGACTTGATTGGGCATTACAACATTATACATAGACCGTCATCCAACTTCATCTATGACTAATAATCCACCTCCAGGTTACCATTCGAACCCCCTCCAGTATTAAGTTGCAAGCAACAAATTATTGCATTACGAATTGCGTGTAAAGTAAACAATATGATTGTTCTATGAACAAAGGATTGTTGTTTTCTCCCTAGTAGCAACAACACATCTAGTACCTTAGAGATTTCTGTCACTTCCCTAGATTACCAGAGGCATGAACCCACTATCGAGCATAAATACTAACTCTTGGAGTTGCTAGCATCTACTTGGCAAAGATAGCTACTAACAACGGAAAGCATGCAAGATCACAAATAACAAAGACATGATAGAATCAATAATCAATCTGAAATAGCATCTCAATATCCATCGGATCCCCGCAAACACAACATGTAGAATTACAAATAGATGATCTTGATCATGAACGGAGCTCACAAGATCTAAACATGATAGCACAAAGGAGGAGAACCAGCCATCTAGCTACTACATGGACCCGTAGTCCAGAGATGAACTACTCACGCATCACACCGGAGGCTTGCATGATGATGAAGAAGGCCTCCAGGGTGAATTCCCCTCTCCGACAGGGTGCCGGGAAGAGCTTCAGATCCCCCCCGATCTAGGGACAGAGACGACGGCGGCTACAGACTCTTTCGTGGAATTTTGATCGGGTCTTAGGGTTTCTGTATCAGAGGCATCTTATAGGCGGGAGGAGAGGCCGAGGGGGTGTTGGAGGCGGCCACACCACGCCCTAGCGCGGGCCAGGCCTGGCCGCGTGACCAGGTGGTGTGGCGGCCCCCTGGCCCCTCTTCGTCTCGTATTCTGGCTCCGTGTGTCCCCCGGTAAAATAATGACTTTGGCTTTTGTCCTGTCCAATTCCGAGAATATTCATTTTCTGACTTCCTGGAACCAAAAACAACAGAAAACAGGCAGCTGGCACTGTGGCTCTTGTTAATAGGTTAGTCCAAGAAATCATATGAAAAGTACTCCAAAGTGTGGACAAAACATAAGAAAGTAGATAAAACCAAGCATGGAACATCAAAAATTATAGATACATTTGCAATGTATCAACATCCCCAAGCTTAACTCTTGCTCGTCCTCGAGTACGTAAGTGATAAAAAGAAAGAATAATTTTTGAGGTGACATGCACCATCATAAACTTGATCAAAGTATTTGTAAAACATTTGAAGCTGGGATCATAGTAGTTCAATCATAACATGAAAGACAAAGTTCTAGCAATAAGACAGAGCAACTATGTTGCAAAATTAAAAGGCACACACAAAAGATTCATGAATAATAATGCTTTGCAAGACGTTTGTTTGTTTCACATAAAGAAAACATAGCATAGTAGCATTCATCTTGTCCCTCATAGAGTAGGAAATATAAATGTATAGGACACCTTCAAAGTTCATAAGAGTGACTAGATACAAATAGTTTAGAACAAGCAATATCAAGTTATGCATCAATCAACTAGTCTTGGGACAATGCACATAGAACTAAGAAAGGCCACTATGCTCTCAAAGTAGGTGCATAAAGATAGAAGGTGGAGACTCAATATAATGGTGGAAGAAAGGCCTTCATAGGAGGAAGTAGGGATTCAAGTCTCATAAAGAGCTTCTAAAAATTATGGTACTTGTTAGCTTTTAGCTCTCATTGCCCCTATCATAAGCATCTTGAAGGTGATTAAGGTTAAAGTGACACAACTAAGAGGATATGCTTGACAAGTTATAAACCGAAATCTCATGCCCCTTACTTACGAAGACCAAACCTCATGCTACTCAAATTTAGTCACAAGTAAGCTCTTGCCATTGTAAGTACATATGTATCATAAAGAACCGCCAACGGGGTACCCCTTGCACATGATACAGGAGCTATCCCATAATCAAAATGACAAGGCAAGCAGACACTGAGCATCTCAACGATATTTTTATTTGCTATTTGCATAGGTTTTTATTGAGGATTCTTCATAGAGTGCTCATTATGGTGATGCTGCAAGTTTCCACCATGATTAGGCATGGCTTAGGCTAGAGGCCCAGGCGTTTCTCTAACACACATACAAACTCCATGATCCTACAAGTTCCACTTTTATTTCACACCGCCGGGATCCATAAGCAAAAGAACATGATATCAACGGGGTAAAAAGTACAAGTGCAATGTTGAAAGTGTTCCCATGATACATGGTTCTACTAATTTCAACTTATAAAGCGCAAGCATATACGCAACAAAGAAGGACCCAACGGTTCAAGTTTATTAAATGCAAGAAAAGTAAAGTGTGCCATCAAGTTTGTCAGAGCTTTAATCACTAGTTTTCTCATAACAAGTTTAATTTGGAAGGTAAACAAAACATGAATATACTTGGAATAGCATAAGCTAGTAGGTAGGTATGGTGGACTCTTTGGAATAACTTGGTTTAAGGAGTTGGATGCATGAGTGGAACTCATTCTTGGTTATAGAGGCTAGCAAAAGTCTGGGAGCGACAAACTAAGAGAGCAATAATGTCCATAATCATGCAGAGCGACAAAACATCATTGATCAAAGCATAAAGTGATACTATAAGTTGAAAACTAAAGGATCATAAAGGCTATGGTGACTTGTGATGTCTACGCATTTGTATTCTTGTAGACAGTTGTTGGGCCTCCAAGTGCAGAGGTTTGTAGAACAACAACAAGTTTTCCCTTAAGTGGATCACCCAAGGTTTATCGAACTCAGGGAGGAAGTGGTCAAAGGTATTCCCTCTCAAGCAACCCTGCAATCAAGATACAAGAAGTCTCTTGTGTCCCCAACACACCTTCACTTGTCAGGTGTATAGGTGCACTAGTTTGGCGAAGAGATAGTGAAATACAAATGGTATGGATAATTATAAGTGCTAACGGTGATAGAAAATAGCTTGATGGGGTGGAAAAGACTAAAGGCAAACTGAAATAAAGAAGGAAACAAGCAAACATGTAATAGATCTAACTGCAAACGGTGTTTCAATGCTTAGAAACAAGGCCTAGGGATCATACTTTCAATAGTGAACACTCTCACATAAATATCTCATCTTTATGATACTACTCTAAACTACTGTCTGGTTGGACACTCTAATCCATGGTAGGGCTATAACAGCACACCTCAAAGTTCATCTTTCCCATCTAGAAAACCCCACACTGTCACCTTGAGCACTAGATGGTTCTAACAAACACAACAATTTATAAAGACATCCAACTCCAAATATAACTCATAACAAGTATGTGTAATCTCTAGCATAAGTGCCACCATGGTGTGCATGCTGTCACTTTCACACACATGGGGAGAGCAGAGATCTATTAAAGCACTTGAGTAGCAAAGTAGATCTACTTGATTACAAAGCTCATGATCACAATATGATCATGCATAGAGAGAGATGAACACATAGCTACCGGTAGAACCCTTAGCCTCGAGAGAGAACTACTCCCTCCTCATCATGGGAATCAGCAACGACGATTGAGATGGTAGTGGAGATCGATGGAGATGGATCTAGGGGCACTTCCCCGTCCCGGTAGGGTGCCAGAACAGAGACTTTCTGTCCCCCGAATCTCCCGTTCGGTGGCGGTGGCGCTGCGGAACTTTTAGTGGATTTCTGATTGAGTACTTAGGGTTTTGGTCACGAGGGCAATATATTGGCGGAAGGAGAGGCCGAGGGGGTGATGGGGTCGGCTAGACCACCCCCTGGTGCGGGCCAGGCCTGGCCGCATGGCCAGGTGGTGTGGACGACCCCCATCCCTTCTCCGTCTCGTATTCTAGCTTCAGATGTCTTCCAAAAAATAGGCACTTTGGCTTTTGTCCCGTCCAATTCCGAGAATATTCATTTTCTGACTTTCCCGGAACCAACAACAGCAGAAAACAGACATCTTGCACTGTGGCTCTTGTTAATAGGTTAGTCCAAGAAATCATACGAAAAGTACTCCAAAGTGTGGACAAAACACAAGAAAGTAGATAAAACCAAGCATGGGACATCAAAAAAATTAGATACATTTGCAATGTATCAACATCCCCAAGCTTAACTCCTGCTCGTCCTCGAGTAGGTAAGTGATAAAAAGAAAGAATAATTTTTGAGGTGACATGCACCATCAAAGACTTGATCAAAGTATTTGTAAAACATTCAAGACTGGGATCATAATACTTCAATCATAACATGAAAGAGAAAGTTCTAGCAATAAGACGAAAAAAACTATGATGCAACATGAAAAGGCACAAACAAAAGATTCATGAATAACAATGCTTTGCAAGATGTTTGTTTGTTTCACATAAAGAAAACATAGCATAGTAGCATTCAGCTTGTCCCTCATAGAGTAACAAATAGAAATGCATAGGACACCTTCAAAGTTCATAAGAGTGACTAGATAAAAATAGTTTAAAACAAGCAATATCAAATTATGCATCAATCAAATAGTCTTGGGACAATGCACATAGAACTAAGAATGGCCATTATGCTCTCAAAGTAAGTGCATAAAGGTAGAAGGTGAAGACTCAATATAATGGTGGAAGAAAGGCCTTCATAGAAGGAAGCAGAGATTCAAGTTTCATAAAGAGCTTCCAAAAATTATGGTACTTATAGCTTTCTGCTCTCATTGCCCCTATCATAATAATCTTGAAGTGATTAAGGTTAAAGTGAACAAACTATGGTGTACATGCTTGACGAAGTATAAGTTAGAAATCTCATGTCCCTTGAATACGAGGGCCGCTCCTCATGCTACTGAAGTTTAGTCACCGGTAAGTTCTTGTCATTGTAAGTACATGTGTATCATAGAGAACCGCCAATGAGGTACCCCTTGCCCGATGATACGAAAGAATCCCATATCAAAATGAAAAGGCAAGTAGACAACGAGCATCTCAGCAATCTTCTTATTTACCATGGGAATATGGTGCTTTTTTCTCTCTTTCCTCTTTTCATAATATCTTTTTTTTCTTTTCTTTTTCTCTTTTTTCTCAATATAGGACTCCCTTTTTTATAAGAAGAATGCTTCATAGACAACTCATTATGGTTACGCTGCAGGTTTCCACCATGTCAGCATGGATTAGACCAGCAGCCCAGTCGTTTCTCTAACACATATACATAACTCCATGGACTTACAAGCTCCCCTTTCATTTCACACCGACGACATCCATAGACAAAAGAGCATGATATCAACTAGGTACAAAGTACCGGTGCAATGTTGAAAGTGTTCCCCATGACAACATGCTTCTCCTAATCCCCAAAAAATAAGTGCAAGCATATACAACATAGACGACACAATGGTTAAAGTTTATTATGGGCAAGAAAAGTAAAGTGTGCCATCAAGTTCGTGAGAGCTTTAATCACTAGTTTTCTCATAACAAGTTTAATTTGGAAGGTACACAAAACATTAATATACTTGGAATAGCATATGCTAGTAGGTAGGTATGGTGGACTCTTTTAGAATAACTTGGTTTAGGGAGTTGGATGCATGAGTGGAACTCATACTTGGTTGTGGAGGCTAGCAAAAGACTGGGAGCGACAAACTAAGAGAGCAATAATGGCCATAATCATGCAGAGAGACAAAACATCATTGATCAAAGCATAAAGTGATACTACAAGTTGAAAACTAAAGGATCATAAAGGCTATGGTGACTTTGGATAGTCATAACATGGTGTGATCATGCACCAAGTCAACCCAAATAAAGCATCAAAGGAGAATACCACAATACTATGCTTTAATATGCAAAAACAACACATGATTCATCCAAGGCACATTAAGCAATCTCAATTATTTATAACAAGTCATTCTACAAAAAATAATACTAGGAATAAATCCAAAACAATATCAAGCATGGCATGACAAAGCATAGGCCACAGTCAAAAACAAACTCTCTTTACCACTTAAGCATGAACTTTCCTACTCTTTTCCAATCCAAACCAAACTATTTGAAAACCAATGCATGAAAGAGGGGTCCAACCAATTTATTCAGCAAACTAAGGAAACAAAGCAAACGAAAAACCAAAACAAAAACAAAAACGAAAAACAAGACGCTCCAAGAACAACACAACTGTGCATGAAACAATAAAAATGAAGTGTTTGGCAGAAACCTGGAATTTTTATTGATGAAGAAGGGGATGCCTTGGGCATCCCCAAGCTTTGGCGCTTGTACTTCTTGGATATTTCTTGGGGTGACACGCGTGACATCCCCAAGCTTGAGATTTAGTCCATTCTTCATGTCATTACTCATTCCTTCCATACACCTGAAATGTTTCCTTCATACAAAACTTCACACAATCTTTATTAGCAACATTAGTGCACTCAAGATAATAAGTCTTTAGATTCAGTTATAACATCAATAAAACTTCCATTAAAACACTAGCTACTGTATCACTTCCCTCAAAAATCTCAATTCCCCAAAAGAACTAAAAAAAGGAACCAACAAGAAGAAAATGCAGAAAATGGCAGAAATCTGTCAAAACAGACCAGCAGGTAAAGACAAAAAATTTCGAAGACCTGCTGTTGCTCAAATCAAAAGGTGTTGAACTAACGAAAGTTAGATAACAACCTGGGGCAGAAGAACAAACATTCCCGCTTCAAAAGGACGTACAGATATTTTACACGAATTTTTACGGTGAAGCACAGAAATCTGTTTCGGGACATCAACTTTCCAAATCATTACTTCTCTCTCATTAGAGGTTATTCTTGGCACAAAAAGCAAATAAAAAGGATAAGGAGCGGTTATTACAGAGGTAATAACTTACAAGACTCATCTAAAACTTTTGTATTATCTCCCAATAAGTACTTTTCTTTAATGCCTTTAAGTTAGGCATGATAGTTTGAGAAGATGCTCATATAAGAAATATGAATTAAAGTAAAAGAGAGCATCAAGAAGCAAATTCAAAGCACATTTAAGTCTAACCCACTTCCTATGCATAGGAATCTTGTAAAGAAACAAGTCATGAAAGCACAAAGCAACAAGCATAGGAAAGCAAAACAAGTGCAACTTCAAAATTTTCAACATAAAGAGGGGAAACTTAATATTATTGAGATGCATAAAACCATGTTTCCCTCTCTCATAAGAACTTTCAGTAGCATCATGAGTAAAATTAACAATATAACTATCACATAAAACATTCTTATCATGAGCCGCATGCATATAATAATTATTACTCTCCACATAAGCATAGTGATTCTTATTAATTGTAGTGGGAGCAAATTCAACAAAATAGCTATCATTATTATTCTCATCACCATAATCATCAAATATAGGAGGAATATTGTAGTCACAATTAATTTCCTCCTCAATAGTAGGTGGACTAAAAATATCATATTCATCCTTGTAATCATCATATATTGGAGGCATAGTATTATCAAAGTAAATTTTCTCCTCCGTGCTTGGGGGACTAAAAAGATCAGTTTCCTAAAAACTAGCTTCCCCAAGCTTAGACTTTTCCATAGCATTAGCAATAATGGTGTCCAAAGAATTCATACTAACAACATTGCTATTAGCATGCAAATAAAGTTCCATAGGTTTTTTTATTTTCTCTTCAAACACTTCATGTCCTAACTCAAGATAAATACTATAAAGCTCTCTAATTTTGTTGTTGTTTTCCATTAAGCCTAACTAGTGAAAACAAGAAACAAAAAGACAAAATTGCAGAATCTAAAGGAAATAACTTCGAGCACTCACACTGGAGGATGTGACTACCTTTTACCTTACCTCCCCGGCAACGACGCCAGAAAATAGCTTGATATCTACGCACTTCTATTCTTGTAGACAGTTGTTGGGCCTCCAAGTGCATAGGTTTGTAGAACAACAACAAGTTTTCCCTTAAGTGGATCACCCAAGGTTTATCGAACTCAGGAAGGAAGTGGTCAAAGGTATTCCCTCTCAAGCAACCCTGCAATCAAGATACAAGAAGTCTCTTGTGTCCCCAACACACCTAATACACTTGTCAGGTGTATAGGTGCACTAGTTCGGCAAAGAGATAGTGAAATACAAATGGTATGGATAATTATAAGTGGTAACGGTGATAGAAAATAGCTTGATGGCGTGGAAAAGACTAAAGGAAAACTGAAATAAAGAAGGAAACAAGCAAACATGTAACATATCTAACTGCAAACGGTGTTTCAATGCTTAGAAACAAGGCCTAGGGATCATACTTTCACTAGTGAACACTCTCACATAAATATCTTATCTTTATGATACTACTCTGAACTACTCTCCGGTTGGACACTCTAATCCATGGTAGGGCTATAACAGCACACCTCAAAGTTCATCTTTCCCATCTAGAAAACCCCACACTGTCACCTTGAGCACTAGATGGTTCCAACAAACACCACAATTTCATAAAGACATCCAACTCCAAATATAACTCATAACAAGTATTTGTAATCTCTAGCCTAAGTGCCACCATGGTGTGCACGCTGTCACTTTCAGACACATGGGGAGAGCAGAGATCTATTAAATCACTTGAGTAGAAAAGTAGATCTACTTGATTACAAAGCTCATGATCACAATATGATCATGCATAGAGAGAGAGATGAACACATAGCTACCTGTAGAATCCTTAGCCTCGAGAGAGAACTACTCCCTCCTCATCATGGGAATCAACAACGATGATGGAGATGGTGGTGGAGATCGATGGAGATGGCTCCGGGGACACTTCCCCGTCTCGGCAGGGTGCCGGAACAGAGACTTCCTGTCCCCCAAATCTCCCCTTCGGTGGCGGTGGCGCTGCAAAACTTTTCGTGGATTTCTGATTGAGTACTTAGTGTTTTGGTCCCGAGGGAAATATATAGGCGGAATGAGAGGCCGAGGGGGTGTTGGGGTCGGCCAGACCACCCCCTGGCGCGGGCTAGGCCTGGTCGCGTGGCCAGGTGGTGTGGCCGGCCCCCAGCCCTTCTCCGTCTTGTATTCTGGCTTCAGGTGTCTTCCGAAAAAATAGGTACTTTGGCTTTTGTCCCGTCCAATTCCGAGAATATTCATTTTCTGACTTTCCTGGAACCAACAACAGCAGAAAACAAGCAGCTGGCACTGTGGCTCTTGTTAATATGTTAGTCCAAGAAATCATATGAAAAGTACTCCAAAGTGTGGACAAAACACAAGAAAGTAGATAAAACCAAGCATGGAACATCAAAAATTATAGATACATTTGCAATGTATTGACTTGAGATAGTCAGAACATGGTGTGAGCATGCGCCAAGTCAACCCAAATAAAGCATCAAAGGAGAATACCACTATACTATGCTTTAATATGCTAAAACAACGCCTGATTCATCCAAGGCACATTAAGCAATCTCAATTGTTTATAACAAGTCATGCTACAGCAAATAATACTAAGCATAAAGCCAAAACAATATCAAGCTCTCTTTACCACTTAAGCATAGGCCACCGTAAAAAACAAGCTCTCTTTACCACTTAAGCATGAACTTTCCTACTCTTTTCCCAACCAAACCAAACTATTTGAAAACCAATTTATTAAGCAAACTAAGAAAACCCAGCAAATGAAAAACCAAAACCAAAAACGAAAAAGAAGATGCTCCAAGAACAACACAACTGTGCATGAAACAATAAAAATGAAGCGTTTGGAAGGAACCTGGGTTTTTTATTAATGAAGAAGGGGATGCCTTGGGCATCCCCAAGCTTTGACGCTTGTACTTCTTGGATATTTCTTGGTGTGACAAGCGTGGCATCCCCAAGCTTGAGCTTTAGTCCATCCATCATCTCATTACTCATTCCTTCCATACACCTGAAATTTTTCCTTCATACAAAACTTCACACAATCTTTATTAGCAACATTAGTGCACTCAAGATAATAGGTCTTTAGGTTCAGTTCTAACACCAATAAAACTTCCATTAAAACACTAGCTACTGTAGCACTTCCCTCAAAAAGCTCAATTCCCCAAAAGAACTCAAAAAGGAACCAACAAGAAGCAAATGCAGAAAATGGCAGAAATCTGTCAAAACAGAGCAGCAGGTAAAGACGAATTTTTTCGAATACCTTCTGTTGCTCAAATCAAAAAGTTTTGAACAAACGAAAGTTACATAACAACCTGGGGCATAATCACACAAATTCATGCCTCAAAAGGTCGTATAGAGATTTTACACGAATTTTTACGGTGAAGCACAGAAATCTGTTTCGGGACAACAACTTTCCCAATCGTTACTTCTCTCTCATTAGAGGTTACTCTTGGCACAAAAAGCAAATAAAAAGGATAAGGAGCGGTTATTACAGAAGTAATAACTTCCAAGACTCATCTAAAACTTTTGGGTTATCTCCAATAAGTACTTTTCTTTAACGCCTTTAAGTTAGGCATACGAAGCAAGCAAAAGAATCAAGTGTTCTTAAATGAAGAAGCATTAAGATTAATATCCGAAATATCTTCAACAAGGCAGGGTATATCATCCAAATAAGTTCTAGAGGATCCTCTCTAAATGCTCTTAGGTTCACTATTTTCGTCCAAAGGGTTTTCAGGAACAATCCAATCAAGATTCTTTTCTATGGCTTCATGTATTGCTACTTGTTTAAAGGGTATTGGTACATTAGTTTCCTCCCCATTAGGTTCAGTTTTGTTCATATTTTCTCGTGTACCAATAACATTATAGAATTTCTTAAGCAAAGTTTCAAGAATGAAATCTCTCTTTTTAGGGTCATCAATTTCTTTAAGCTTAAGAAACATTACTTGCATTAAGGGGTTAAGGTTAACATACCAAGCCTCCAACATGTGAACTAAAGAAGCTGCAGCTATTTCATAGTTTGGAGCAAGTTCTACAAGGGATATATCCTCAATATCCTCATGTTTACTAACATGATTAAAGAATTCTTCAATATTATCTTTCCCAATTATAGAACCACTACCTATTGAATGGACTTTCAGGGTGAATTTAGGGATCAACATGGTGAGCTAAGGAAGAGGTAACAACTAAAGGAGACTTAATTTTTTTGTGTTTTTTAATAAAGAAAGCAAACTAGTAAAACTATTTTTTTGTGTTTTTGATAAAGAAACAAGCAAACAAAACAAAAGTAAACTAAGAAAAACAAAAATAACAAAGTAAAGAGATTGGTTATGATGGACTCCCCTTGTGAAGATGTCCTTGACTCCCCGGCAACGGCGCCAGAAAATATGCTTGATGGCACAAAATATATCGAGCTCGTTGGGGAACCCCAAGATGAAGGTATGATGAGCACAGCAGCAAGTTTTCCCTCAGTACGAAACCAAGGTTATCAATCTAGTAGGAGCAAGGAAACACCCCAAAGGTGTTGCTAGCTGAACGTTTGTAGGGCACACTACCGGTGCCAGCAGCAACGTGGAGACCTGCACAACACAACCACAGAACTTTGTCCCCAACTTTCAATGAGGTTGTCAAGCTCACCGGTTTTGCTGAAAACAAAGGATTAAACGTATCAAATGGAAGAAAGTAGTAGTTTGCAGAAAGTAAACACAAAGCAGTAAACAATTGATTGTAGATTGAAAGTAAAAGAAAGGACCGGGGTCCATAGTTCAGTAGAGGTGGCTCTCCTTAAGATAGATAACATGCTGGGTGAACAAATTACAGCGGGGCAATTGACAAACATCGAGAAAGCATACACGCATATACTAATCATCTTGACTCCTCTGAGACTTGATTGGGCATTACAACATTATACATAGATTGTCATCCAACTTCATCTATGACTAATAATCCACCTTCAGGTTATCATCCAAAGCCCCTCCAGTATTAAGTTGCAAGCAACAGATTATTGCATTATGAATTGCGTGTAAAGTAAACAATATGATTGTTCTATGAACAAAGGATTGTTGTTTTCTCCCTAGTAGCAACAACACATCTAGTACCTTAGAGATTTCTGTCACTTCCCTAGATTACCAGAGGCATGAACCCACTATCGAGCATAAATACTAACTCTTGGAGTTGCTAGCATCTACTTGGCCAAGATAGCTACTAACAACGGAAAGCATGCAAGATCACAAATAACAAAGACATGATAGAATCAATAATCAATCTGAAATAGCATCTCAATATCCATCGGATCCCCGCAAACACAACATGAAGAATTACAAATAGATGATCTTGATCATGAACGGAGCTCACAAGATCTAAACATGATAGCACAAAGGAGGAGAACTAGCCATCTATCTACTACATGGACCTGTAGTCTAGAGATGAACTACTCACGCATCACACCGGAGGCTTGCATGATGATGAAGAAGGCCTCCAGAGTGAATTCCCCTCTCTGGCAGGGTGCCAGGAAGAGCTTCAGATCCCTCCCGATCTAGGGACAGAGAAGACGGTGGCTACAGACTCTTTCGTGGAATTTTGATCGGGTCTTAGGGTTTCTGTATCGGAGGCATCTTATAGGCGGAAGGAGAGGACGAGGGGGTGCCCAAGGTGGCCACACCACCCCCTGGTACGGGCCAGGCCTGGCCGCGCGGCCAGGTGGTGTGGCGGCCCCCTATCCCCTCTCCGTCTCGTATTCTGGCTCTGTGTGTCCCCTGGTAAAATAATGACTTTGGATTTTGTCCCATCCAATTCCGAGAATATTCATTTTCTGACTTCCTGGAACCAAAAACGGCAGAAAATAGGCAGCTGGCACTGTGGCTCTTGTTAATAGGTTAGTCCAAGAAATCATATGAAAAGTACTCCAAAGTGTGGACAAAACATTAGAATGTAGATAAAACCAAGCATGGAACATCAAAAATTATAGATACATTTGCAATGTATCACAGGGGGGCGTTGCTTTGTGGTATGGTTGTGGCAAAGGTAAAGTGATTACCTTATGTTACGTAGTACTAGATAGTCACGGAGGTGACAGACTACCACGCCGAAAATACACCGGTACCCTGGTGTCTACGGCGCCGGAACTCTGGCACCAGAATCACGTGACGACGGATGGAGATCGCGACGTGAAGGACCATATCACATCGCATTTACATTCAATGTTATTGTTTGTATATCTTATTGTGTGCTAGTATTAGATACTCGACGGTAGCCTAATAAGATGATCCCTATTAAAATTACCAATGATTGTGTTCCCCCTTAGTGTGCACCACGAAGAAAGTTCTTCGGTATGAGGCAGGCAGTGATGAGTGGGTGTTAGACATATCTATGTTCGCATACAGTGGGTGTAAGAGATGTTGCACAACAAATACACTAAGGTTGAGTTGGCGAGCCTAGCACGTTATAGAGAAGTGGCCTTGGAACGCGGATGGTCGAAAGATCGAGCAAGAGTTGCATGCATGATGTGACTGATGTTTAGCGTCCACCCTAGAACCCACATTGATGGCCGTGATGATCAGGGGAGATGTAGGGAAAAGGGGTCGTGTTATCACTTGAACCCTTCAGGGGATAGGTATTTCTGAGTGGAGTTATTATTAACTCATTTAATTATAAACTTAGTCTAAATTCTTTTCACAATTATAAATGTAGAAAATGGTTCTCCCTGATGCTACCTTTCCTGCTGACAATTGGTTAGAAGGAGAGAAGCTAAGGTTAGACGAATCAAACTTCTCTATATGGGTTGCGCGTCTCCACGTTCTCCTTAGCAAGAATAACATGGTCGGCTACATACTCAACGAGATGGATTTGGACCAGCCCAGTGACATAAAGACCCCATAACAGCGGGAAGACTGCTATTACCATCGTGAGATGTCCTCCTTTATTTCAGTTACAATGCATTTCAGAATGGTGGATGAGCTGTGGCTTGTCGTGGGTAATGTCGACCCTCGTACAGTAATGCTATAGCTTAGGACACATTTCGTGGAACAAGCACGCATATGGGAGCATGAGCTGATGGGAGATTTCCTCTCCATTAAGATGGAGGAGAACTCATCTCTTGACAACCACTTGGAGCGCATGCATGATGCGTACATGAGGCCTGCATACTTCCTGGATAGCTGGATGACGGGCTCTTTTGCAAATGGTGTTGTGCTGCGGTCGCTACCACCAAGCTACCAAGCACAAGTCAGGATTTGCATTATGAGAGGCGACGCGGAAACATGGGATTTCCACAAGTTCATATCACATCTCACGGATGTGATGGTTGAACCTGTTGTCGGTGAGGTCATCGATGACAAAGGTATATATTTGATATACAATGTTATAAATGTTATAATCTTGCAAACACATTTGCAGTGTTAAGTATATTTGATACTTGTTCCGTTTTACTAAAAATAGGTCCTTCTGCATAGAGGTGCTTGCTTGAGAGGAGGTGACATTGGGTGTTGATGGCGAGCATGATGATGATGGCCAACGACACTCTCCCTCAACATTTTATCATTTATTTATGTTTAGGATGATTATTGTAATCAAAAGATTGTGAACTTCTTTAGTGTGTCTCACACTTTGTGAGATGGTTATTGATATTAGTTTGTAACAAACAGTTGTTCCACTTTTATGAATGATCTCTATTTGTGTACGTATCTTGTTTGATTATGTGTGAATTGTCCTAGTTTTGTGTCGTGGTGCTGTCATGGCAGATGCCATGGATAGGCTAATGGTGGGGACTAATATGCACTAGGGGAATCCAGGGAGGGATAGTGAGGTGATTCCTCACACAGAAGTTATATTTGATTCACTTCCAAGGATTACAAGTGCTCCTAGAGCTGTCTTGGGGAGAGGAGGAAGAAGGGACTCTCTTACTCTCGCCACAAGCTAACCCGTAAAAGACCAACCCGTAGAACCTAACCCTTCTACAGAGACCCTAGCCCTCCTTATATAGGAGTGGCTAGGTCTCCACTTAGGGCATACGTGGATGCATATTCTAGGGAATATGCCTCCTCCCAAGATAGTAAACCGACCGGGTTACTTTTCCCCCGCGTCATCCACGCAGAGGCTACGTGAGCCTCTACGGCGCCTGCATCACCCGACATTGGCTTCGTCACCTTTGTCGGCCACGCCTCGCTGGTCCTCCCTCTGTCCGCTTCGCTCATGCCGTGCGTACCGGGGCTACTTTTGACCAGCGATATTCCTTCCTTCTCCTAGAAGCTTGACATGACCCGGATCGTAGTTGATCTGGCCACACCCATTCCTACATGAAAGTTAGACACATCGTTCCGACTTACGGCTTAAGTCGGTTGAGACCTAGTTAGGTGGATGCCCCCTGGTCTGGGTTACTCCGTGATTCGGCCTTCCTTGAGGTGGCCCGGCCAGCATCCGCTTTGACCTTGCCGAACCTCGGCTAACTCGGCCTTTATACCCCGGCGTGACCCTACCCGGGAGTATCCCCCCAACATTAGTCCCCGAAGCTGGTGCGGTCTTAGCTGCCTTGGCCGCTAAGGCCACATCACGTTCCATTTCACTGAGCTTAGGATCTTATTCCGAGTTACCTCCTTATCTCGGATTCTATGGATTTACTTTCCCTTGGAACATTCCAATTTTCCCTTGCTGGCCGGGTTACCACCTTATCTCAGATTCTATGGATTTACTTTCCCTTGGCACATTCCAAGTTTTCACTTGCTGGCCGGGTTACCACATTCTCATCCGGGTTGTTCTTCCTTCTCTCGTACGCTTCCCCACGTGGAGGCTAATCATCACATCACCTCATTTTAAGGGCCAGCCACAGTAACCGCCGCAGTGATTGTTAGGAGTTACTGTGCGCGTGTCACGTCACGCCTGCCTCCTCGTTAACCGCATCAATGCGTCGCGTCATGGGATCTGCTGCGCCCTGTGATCTTCTGTTTGGCCTGATTCTGATTGGCCAATCCGGTGTGTACACGGCCACACCGTGTGGCGTAACCGCAAAACACGATCCCACTTCCCCCACGAGGGAGTGGTTAAATAGGGGAGGGGCGCGCCCCTTAGGTCTTTTCCTCCTTCCGCGCCCCTCTGCCTCCAGTTCTTCTTCTTCGTCTTCTCCCGTGACAGCGCCGCCGCCACCTCTTCTAAGTAGTAGCGCCGCCGCCGCACTGCTTACACGCGTCTCTGCGTCGCCGCCGCCGCTGCGCACCTCCTCTGCCACGGGTCGCTATCAGTCTAGGTCACTGCCCCCCACCGCTGCTAGCGCCAGCGAGGGCAGCGAACTTGAGATGACAGAGGAGGAGCACGCCGTCGCCGAGCAAGAGATGGAGGAAGACGCCGCCACGGCGGACCGTGGTGCGTGGGCTGGATCCTGGGTCTGCCAGGATTACCTGGACTGGCTCTACTGCACCAGGCGCATCCCCGCCGGAGTCACCGCGCGCCTTGCCTCTGCCGAACTCGCCCCCTCACCCAATCCGGGTGAGTATGTGGTGTTCTTGTCACATTTCCAGTGGGGTTTCGGTTTGCCGGTCAGCGATTTTTTCCATGACTGGTTGAGCACCTACGAACTCTAGCCGCACCACCTTCCTGCCAACGCAATCACCTCTCTCTCTGCTTTCGCCTCCACGATCGAAGGCTATGCCGGATTATGGCCCACGAAGGAGCTATGGATCCGGTTCTTTGGCCTCCGTCGCAACGTCATTCCGAACATTCAGCTTGACCCGGAGGACAAGCAGCTTACACAGTTTAGGGCTGCGTCCATCTCTCCCCGGAGGCTATCTGTCTTCCCCTGAGTCACCGGGATAGAGTCCTGCAAGGGATGGGCCCGGACTTTCTTTTATGTCTGGAACGCAGGCACCGAAGACTTGATTTGGTTGCTCCCCTATGCTCCGGGTCCTCCTAACCCGGAGTTGTGGGACGTTGTCCCCAAGAAGCCCACGGCCTTGGCCAACCAGGTCAACAAAAGGTTCGCGGAACTGAAGAAGCTCGGGTTGCGCAACGAGGACGCCATGATCACGTTCGTCCGCAACCGGATCTCCCCCTCCAGAAGCGCACTCACAAAGTGTGTCACATGAGCTGGGGCCGTGACCCCAACCGGACCTCGTCCTTCGAGTTGAGCAACACGGAGATCTATCATCGGGTCAAGGCTCTCTTCACCACCCACAAGGACTTCTCCTCTGAGTGGACGTGGGGAATTGAGCACTTTTGCCGTGATAGGCTTCCTCCCGTGGTAAGTTTTGTGCCGCAAACTTTCTCCGAATTAAACTTTACGTCGGTTGCTGTTGTATTTTTAACTCTGTTGTGTGCTCTTTTTCTTAGCTATTCCTTCAGCAAACCCTCGAAGATGGCACCGACCCCACCCTTAAGTGGGCGCCTGACTGGGAGACCTCGGACGAGGAAGAGCCGGATCAGGAGATGTTCCTTCCAATGACCGATGCTACGAAGCAACCCACCGGTAAACCCTCTTCCATTAGAGATTGGCCCGATGATGAAGATGACTCGGATGTCGAGGTGATGGAAGCTCTTGACGCTGTCCCCCTTTCTTATGCTTTTCCGGCATCAGCTAACCCCGGTGGGCAGATTCATGAGGACCCTGCCCTTGCTGTGGGTGACCCTGTTCTGGTTGCACCGAAGAAGAAGCGGGGAGCTGCATCAACATCATCCTCCGGACCTTCTTAGCCTACCAAAAGGCAAAAGAAGTCCGGGGACAAAACTGCCTCCAAGCCTGCAACCAAGGCCCCGACACGAAGGGCTCGGAAGCCTAAGGATCCCCCAACCTCGGATGCGTAAGCCTCTTTTCCCTCAGCCCCTTACTTGTTCTTGTACCGTCTTAGTTTCTCATCCGACATTGTTTGATTCGGCAGGGCCGCGGTGGAGGACCCCAGAGTGGGTCTGGCATTGCTTCGCCGCTCCGACCTAGCCCTTCTGCCCCTCGTGGCGACAAGCCAGGCCCGCTGAGCCCTATTCTAGAGGGTTCTGTAGCTGCTCCGGGTTCTGCTCCACCTCGTCAAGAGGGGGGCAACCTTGAAGCGGGGGAGACTAGCCCAGTCGAGGCAGCGGCATCCACAACATCGGCTCCGCCACAACCAGCTACCACCAAGACTACCTCAGCACCAGCACCAGCACCAACTCCGGCACCACCACCAACTCCAGCAGCAAGATCGCCAGCAGCAGCACCAAGCCCAGCAGCAAGAGCACCAGCGCCAAGCTCCTCCGCCTTGTCCGAGACTTCTCAGTCTCAGCGAGAAAGTACCCAAATAGCTCCCAAGGGAAAATCTGCTTCGAGCACTTCCTCCTCCCAGCAGCCCAAGGGAAAAAAGGCCCCTGACGCCACCAGGACAACGTTCGTCGAGGCTGGACAGCGCGCTCTCGCATCCATGCTTCCCAAGAAGCCTCCAGCACCGAAGGACGCCCCTGCCGAGCCAGCTGATGCGCAACAGATGGTTTTGCACACCAGCCCGGCCCTTTCCCTGGTTGAGAGGAGGAGGCGCATGCGGAGGGCTTGGTGGCGCCCCATATGCCCACCGGCGAGCGATACCCTCCGAGCCTGATCGAATTCGTCATGAATTGGAACAAGGCGGAGTTCGTCGACAACAACGATCTTCTAGAGAAGTTCGGCCCCCCTGAATTTTCTGCTCAAATGAACACAGCCGCTAAGGCAATCAACCTCGCGGGTCAGATGATGGAGGTACATTACTTCCTTAGCATGTTGTAGATATTGATGACATAACCATTAGTCCCCGAGCCTCCGGGGGAGTAACTTGTTACTCGGACGGATGCTCCTTAGAAAACTAACGTAGCTCCGTGATAACTTCGAATATGCACACACCTAGAGCCGGGTTAAGTTCCACTTGGCCCGAATTTTGATAACTTCGAACATGCACACACCTAGAGCCGGGTTAAGTTCCACTTGGCCCGGATTTTGATAATTTCGAATATGCACACATCTAGAGCCGGGTTAAGTCCCACTTGGCCCGGATTTTGATAACTTCGAATATGCACACACCTAGAGCCGGGTTAAGTCCCACTTGGCCCGGATTTTGATAACTTCGAATATGCACGCACCTAGAGCCGGGTTAAGTTCCACTTGGCCCGGATTTTGATAACTTCGAATATGCACACACCTAGAGCCGGGTTAAGTTCCACTTGGCCCGGATTTTGATAACTTCAAATATGCACACACCTAGAGCCGGGTTAAGTTCCACTTGGCCCGGATTTTGATAACTTCGAATATGCACACACCTAGAGCCGGGTTAAGTCCCATTTGGCCCGGATTTTGTACACTTCGAATATGCACGAAGCTAAGTTGTATTTTTGTATTCTTTCTAGGTGACCACCAACCGCCAGAGCGCTGAGTTTCAGCGTCTCCTAGACACTCATAAGATGCTGTGCGCCAAACATAACGAACTCCTCGCTGAACACGAGAAACAGGGTATGTTTCTTCCTTGACACTTCTCCATTTTCCTTCATCTTCTTCTGCCGAACTAATCCCTCATTCGGTTTTCGCAGCTGGGGTGGAGGCTGAGAACAAGCTTATGAGGAAGAATTTGGATCAGATCAAGGGTAAGTTATATCTACTCAACCTTGCTTATGCTTTTCATCTTCTTTCCTCCTTGGCTCGGCAAACATTCATATCCCAGCTTTGCCGGGTTGACAAACTATTTCAGTATTGCTAGAAGATAGTGTGCCTGTGCCTGATAAGATGCTGCATTTTATCGAACAAGCAGGGCAGCATCAGGCCGAGCTCAAGAAGAAAGACGATGAGCTTGCCCTCCTCCAGACCAAGGATGATGAGATCGCCAAGCTTGAAGCCGAGATGAAAAAATTGAAGGCACAACATCAATCCGAGCCCCAAAAGGCTGGCCAAGACTATACCGAGGAGCGCGAACGCATCAACCTCCAAATTGCCAAGGACCAAGAACTTCTCCAGGAGTCCGACGTCAAGCTTGAGTCGGCGAATGCTGAACTTGCGCAGCTTCGCAAAAGACGTGATGACTGTACCAGGGAGTTGACTCGGGTCCTCAGCCATATTTCACGTGAGTTCCTTTCCCTTATCTGGCATATTTCTTCGGGTTACTTCACATGTCTTTTCTTTATCTGTTTCTCTTATCTCGTTTTTAGGCAAATTTCCAGAGGGCACTGCCATTGCGAGTGCTGCTGTTGCTGATTTCCGCCGAGAGAGGGGTACTCCCGTTGGTCCTGATGCTGAAGAGATTCCCTATGACATGGAGGACCTGCTGGTCAGCCTGTCATCTCGCGTGGAAATCATCAAGAACTATGACAAGGATATCATTGACGCTGCAGTCTGAGTCTTCAACACGTTTTGGCCTGCAGAAGACACTCTGGAGGGAACCACACTTCTTGTTGAAAAATTGATGGAGTGCGAGACCCAGCTCGACCTTTGGAGGGAATCCGTTGGACGTGCCGCAGCTGAGACTGTTCTCCACTACGTACTCACGTGGTACGAGAAGATCGACCTCAACCTCTTAACGCGCATGCGCACCGGATCCAAATGGACAAGTGACCTGGAGTGGGTAGCTCGGCGCAAGGCTTGCACCCACAGCCTCATCGAATATGCTCCCATGCACGAATGGACTGAGGGACCGAGCTTCCTGGAAGCCGCCGGTGACGAAAATGCTGAGAACGTTGAAGATGGGTTGGATGAGGACGAAGAGGGCGATGCCTCAGACATTGAAGACAGTGAAGATGACGCCGAACTTCCTCCTCCTGCTGCTCCTTAAGTGAAAAAACTTTAAAGTTTATCAGATCCCCGGTATGCCGGGTGGAATTGTATCTAGTACACATGTGATATTGTGCTACTAAGTTTTTATGCCGGATTAACTTGGGCATAGTCCCCGAGTTTCCTTTTCTTGTTCATCCAATCTTTTGGCTCGGCTCGTGTCTACCTTGATTCGGTTTTACGACTTACGAATCCGAGCTTCAAAAATTGTCTTAACAACACTAGGAAACTTTTAGGCTTAGCTGAAAATAATTCAGCATAATAAACTAAAAACATACAAGGTTAGTTCTAAAAACAAACGTAGGCTCGATTAAGTTATTTTCCTTAGTCGTTTTTCATGTGCTACGCAATTCCAAACTTGTTCTCTTGCTTGCCATGAAGCCAATTCTTGTTGGACAGCAGCAAGTCGAAGAGTTGGGTTTTTGGTGCTCACACACTACTAATCCGAGTTAAGTAGAACAACTCACTCCAGCCGACGTACAAACAACAAAACACAACAAATATTATTAAGGCAGTCCCCGAGTTACTGCTCGAGGTGCCAACATCTCATTGATTAGATCATTGCCGGCATACATACCGATATATGAGAAGACTCGGATACATACACTTCTCTTCTAAGTGTAGAAAGGACGAAGTAGAGCTACATTCCATAGACGCTTAGATTCCTCGCCGGACCTGTCCGCCTTGTTCTTTTCCTATGGCTTTGCATCTATAAGATAATAAGAATCATTGTGCAATGCTCTGCTCACAATGAATGGCCCTTACCATGGAGGAGATAATTTATGCATGCCAGCAGTACGTTGTACCAACCGAAGCACCAGATCACCTGGGGCTTACTTTCCGGCTATGATAGCGTCAGAGATTTTGCTGATATATGGCGGATCTGGACAGTGCCAATTCTCTCGCTTCTTCCAGCAGATCAACATCATTTTGCCGGGCTTCTTGCACTTCGGCTTCTGTGTATTGGGTGACCATAGGCGAATCATGCTATATGTCGGCTGGTAATACAGCTTCTGCCCCATATACCAGAAAGAATGGCGTATAGCATGTTGACTGATTCGGAGTTGTTCTTAAACTCCACAGTACCACTGGTAGTTCTTCTATCCAGCACCCCGCGGATCTTTGCAGCGGCTCAATGAGCCGGGGTTTTATCCCGGATAATACCAATCCGTTGGATCTTTCCACTTGTCCGTTCGAAGCGGGGCGGGCTACCGAAGCAACGTCTAACAGGATCTTCTTATCCCGGCAGAAACACGCAAATGCTCCTTCCGCAAAGTTTGTGCCATTATCAGTTATGATACTGTGAGGATAACCGTATCTCAAGATGATGTCTTTGTGAAACGTCACGGCCGTAGCTCCATCACATTTTCTTATTTGCTTCACCTCGATCCACTTTGTAAATTTGTCCACCATGACCAAAATGTGAGTCATATTTCCCCTTGCTGGTTTAAACGGGCCCACCATGTCCAAACACCACATGGCAAATGGCCAGGTGATTGGTATGGTCTTGAGCTCCAACATTGGCATATGTGTCTTGGTAGCATACCTCTGACAACCATTGCACTTTCTCACCAGATCTTCTGCTTGTTCTAAGGCAGTTGGCCAGTAGAACCCATGCCGGAAAGCTTTTGCCACCAAGGCTCGGGACGAGGCATGATGCCCGCACTCCCCTTGATGTATATCTCGGAGGATGTCAAGCCCTTCTTCCGGGTCTACGCATCGCTGGAGGACGTTGGTTACACTCCTTTTGTATAGCTCGGAATTGATGATTGTGTACGCCTTTGCTCTCCTCTGAGTTTGCCTGGATAACACTTCCTCAGTGGGTAACATTCCGTCTTTCAGGAATTGAAATATTGGTAGTGCCCAAGCTGGTATGGCTCGCACAGGGAACACGTCCTCATCAATTTCCATCTAATCCACCGGCATAACTTCAACCGGATCACGCTGAGCAGTCCCTGGGTCTTGCGAAGCAGTCCCTGGGTCTCGCGAAGCAGTCCCTGGGTCTCGCGAAGCAGTCCCCGGGTTTCGCGAACTACCTCCTGTGTCAATGTCCATGGGCACGGCTCCGGATTCTGCATCCTCCGGGACGTAAATTGAGTCGGTCTCTGGGGATGGCCTGATAGACAGTTTTCTGAGGTGTTCCAATGCTACCCCCGGTGGAATTGCTTGTCGGGTTGATTCGAGCTTCGACAATACGTCGGCAGCTTCATTTTCCACCCGGGGTACATGGTGCAATTCACATCCCTCAAAGTAACCAGATATCTTCTGCACATGAAATCTGTACAGCGCCATGTTTGGATCAAGGGCGTACCACAGTCCCGACACTTGCTGTATTACCAGATCTGAGTCGCCAAAGCATAGGATGCGACGTATCCCAATTTGTTTTGCCACTTTGAGCCCATGCACAAGTACTTCATACTCAGCGACATTGTTAGATGCCGTGAAATGGATCTGCAGCACATATTTCAGCTGGTCCTTCTTTGGAGAGGTAAGTACAATTCCGGCGCCTAGCCCGATTTTTGTTTTAGACCCGTCAAAGTGCATCCTCCAGTAATTCAGATCTGGTAGCGGTGGTTCGTATTGTACCTCGGCCCAGTCCACAAAAAAGTCGGCCATAGCCTGAGACTTGATTGCTTCTCTTCTGTCGTATTGTGGTGCATAGGGAGCTAGTTCAATTGCCCATTTTGCAATTCTACCACTTGCATCCTTGTTACTCATTATCTCGGATATGGGAGCCTCACATATTACCTTGATGGGATGCTCCTCAAAGTAATGCTTCAACTTCTTAGCTGCCATATACACACCATATGCCACTTTCTGATAGTGTGGGTAGTTCTTCTTTGAGGCAGACAACACCTCGCTCAGATAATATACTGGCCTTTGCACTGACTTACCCTCTTCGTCGCGCTCTACCACAATTACTGCACTTACAACTCGGTTGGTTGCGGCTATATAGAGCAACATTGGCTCCTTTGATAGTGGAGAGGCTAACACTGGTGCAGTGGCTAACATCTTCTTTAAGTGAGCAAAGGCTTCATTGGCCTGCGGCGTCCAAACTAACTTATCTGACTTTTGCATGAGTTGATAAAGAGGCAATGCCTTTTCTCCCAACCGACATACAAACTGACTTAACGATGCCAGGCAACCAGTGAACTTCTGGACATCGTTAAGACACTTCGGCAGTTCCATTCGCTCAATGGCCCGGATTTTATTTGGATTAACTTCGATACTTCGGCTGGAAACAAGAAATCCGAGTAATTTTCCAGCTGGGACACCGAAGGTACATTTTTCCGGGTTAAGCTTCATCCGGAACCTTCTTAATTTCGCGAACGTCTACTTGATATCGTCAAGGAGTGTTTTGCTTTCCTTGGACTTGATAACCACATCATCCACATACACTTGTACATTTTGACCTATTTGGTCGTGCAAACATTTCTGCATACATCTTTGGTACGTTGCTCCTGCATTACGTAAACCAAACGGCATGGTGCGATAAAAATAAGCCCCATATGGGGTGATAAACGCAGTCTTTATTTGATCATCCGGATTCAGAGGTATCTGGTGAAAACCAGAATATCCATCAATGAATGACAACAGTTCACATCCAGCAGTTGAGTCTATGACCTGATCTATCCTAGGCAGTGGACATGGATCTTTTGGACACGCCTTGTTCAGGTTCATGTAATTGATACACATACGCCAAACCACTGCCACATTCGGATCATCTTTCTTCTTATCCACCACCACCGGATTAGATAACCAATCCGGATAAAGAACTTCCATGACAAATCCTGCAGCCAACAATCGAGCTATCTCATCTCCGATGACTTTCCTCCTATCTTCGGCGAAGCGGCGGACAGGTTGCTTCACCGGCTTTGCTCCGGGTCTCACATTCAAAGAGTGCTCGGCCAACTCCCTCGGAACACCTTGCAAGTCCTGTGTGGACCAAGCAAAACTGTCCCGATTCTCATGGAGGAAGTTGACGAGCTCACTTTCCTATTTGTCATTTAACCCGGCACCAATTGTTACTGTGCGCTCTGGGAACATATCATCAACAGGCACCTTCTTGGTATCTTTCGTGGCTTGGAATGAGACACTCCCATGCGGGTTACTCAGCGCCGGCATATACTGCTGCGCTGACTGAGCCAATGCCGCCACCTCTTGAATTTTTCTTTTCTCTTGCGCGATCACGAGTGACTCGGCTAGATTAGACCCGGCCGACGCACACTCAATGGAACGTCGGAAATCTCCAGCAATAGTAATCACTCTGTTTGGCTCGGGCAACTTCATCTTTAAGTAACTGATGTGACAACTTGCCATGAACTTGTTCAGTGCTAGTCTTCCAAGTAACGCGTGATACGCACTTTCCAAGTTCACCACTTCAAACTCCAAATTCTCAGTTCGGCAGTTATCTCTTGTGCCGAACAATACGTCAACCCGGACCTTGCCTATGGGCTCACAAGAAATGTCGGGCACAATACCATGGAAAGTTGTCCTTGTAGCCTAGAGCATGTTCTCCGAGATACCCAACTTGCGCATTGTATCCGCATACATGATGTTAATGCTACTTCCATTGTCAATCAGTACCTTGGAGAACCTTACATTGATGTTAGGCCCAATGAATGTCGGATCCAGCACTAACGCATACGAACCAGGACTTGGCATAAGCTTGGGATGATCTTTAATGCTCCAGGTGATTTCCTGGTCCGACCAAGGCATATACCTCGTCACTGCTGGCATTACCGCATTCATCTCCATATGTCGGTGCTCCAAGCTCTTTCTGTCTGTTTCCTTAGTGGTAAACACACAGTAACTCTGATGATGCTCTATGTTGCATACCTCGGCCGACACTTTGCTCTTGTCTTGGTATATTCCGCTGCTGCGGTTGTCCTGCTCCTGCCGAGTTTCGCTGTCCGGCATTGCCGTTTACATCATTTCCTTGACCGGCATTGCCTTGGTTGCGGTTACCTCGGCCAGCTTCACCTCGGCTCGCAATTCGTCGATAAATCATTTTTCTGTACTTCTTTTCCTTTCCCTGCCCGTGTTGGGTCATACGGGACGATCTGTTTGTTCCTTCTGGCCGAGGTTACTACTTATTCTCTCCTAGGACCACCATGAGGAGACGATGCGGCTCCAGCGGATTTCTCCGGGTTACCCACTGCCGAATGAACGATCTTGGAGGCCCCAGCTCTCTCCGGGTTCGCCCTGAGCAATTCCTCATTTTGCCTGTTCTCGATCCGAACCAACTCATTGACCCTATCTTGCTGTCTCTGACGGGCCTCACCCGTTAGACCCTCTAACTCGGATGCAGCAGCGTCTGCTGCCCTAAGGTTCTTAGCCGGGGTACTATACCTCGGCAGCCCCACGGACCAATAGTTCTCTGACTCCTCAACCCTAGTGTCTCCCTCTTTGTTCATTTCGCTTATGAGGTTTCTCCCCTTTACTTTTACAGCATCAACTTTGTTTGCCTTTGCGTACTCACGCAGCGTCATGTTCAACGACTGCTGAGCCACGACTATCTTTTTTGCACCCTCCAGTATTTTTTGCCTAGTTTCCTCTAGCTCGGCCTGTGCCTAAGCCGGATCTACTGCTGCTACTACAGGGTTTGCTAAGCTATCCATCGCTTACTACAGCACATTCTCAGGCCTCTCTAGTGGAGGACCTCTACCTTTCCTCGGTGCCTTAGGCGTTACCTCTGGATCTGGTGCCGAATCCTTGCTAGCGCCTGGACCAGACGCAGTCATCATCACCTCAGCACGGTCTGGGAGCGAGTGATACGCGCCCCGTGAACCACGCTAAGGGGTGGCTCCCCTGCCTCGACGACGTGCCGCGGATGAATGCACGACACATTGACAACAACGTAGACCTTGTGCGCGCCGAGCTTGACGAAGAGGCTGTTGCGTGGAAGCGGGCGTGTGCCGAAGCAGCCAGCGTTGTCGCTGACTAAGTCCAGCGCTCCAAAGCACTGAACGAGCCCGGAGACGACGCGTTCGCCGGTGCCGATGAGGTTTCTCGTCCAGATCTTGACCCCTGCTAGCGCCGCCTGCCCCACGGTGGGCGCCAACTGTCGTGGTGGTGTCACGGCAGATGCCATGGATAGGCTAATGGTGGGGACTAATATGCACTAGGGGGATCCAGGGAGGGATAGTGAGGTGATTCCTCACACAGAAGTTATATTTGATTCCCTTCCAAGGTTTACAAGTGCTCCTAGAGCTGTCTTGGGGAGAGGAGGAAGAAGGGACTCTCTTACTCTCACCACAAGCTAACCCGTACAAGACCAACCCGTAAAACCTAACCCTTCTACAAAGACCCTAGCCCTCCTTATATAGGAGTGGCTAGGTCTCCACTTAGGGCATACATGGAGGCATATTCTAGGGAATATGCCTCCTCCCAAGATAGTAAACCGACCGGGTTACTTTTCCCCCGCGTTATCCACGCAGAGGCTACGTGAGCCTCTATGGCGCCTGCGTCCCCCGACATTGGCTTCGTCACCTTTGTTGGCCACGCCTCGCTGGTCCTCCCTCTGTCCGCTTCGCTCATGCGGTGCGTACCAGGGCTACTTTTGACCAGCGAGATTCCTTCCTTCTCCTAGAAGCTTGACATGACCCAGATCGTAATTGATCCGGCCACACCCGTTCCTGCATGAAAGTTAGACACATCGTTCCGACTTACGGCTTAAGTCGGTTGAGACCTAGTTAGGTGGACGCCCCCTGGTCTGGGTTACTCCGTGATTCGGCCTGCCTTGAGGTGGCCCGGCCAGCATCCGCTTTGACCTTGCCGAACCTCGGCTAACTCAGCCTTTATACCCCGGCGTGACCCTACCCGGGGGTATCCCCCAACATTATGAAACTAATTGATAATCCATGAACATTTGTAAAATATTGAAATGCCTTGAAATACCCAACTTAATGATATGTTCATTAATGAATGAAACCATTGTTTAAATTCAAAGTTATGTGATAATATGTGAAAGTCATTTGATTTCTTATCACATATGAATCATGCCTAAGTTCGGCAAAATAAGTTGAAAACAGTGTATTACTTGAATACAAAGTGTTTGATGAATTGTCGAAAGTAAATACATATTTGATGTATTGTGTTTTAACAAAATTATCATTATATGATTGTTTAAATGTGTAAAGAAGTTTACCAAAGGAAACATGAGTATATAACTATTTGATATGATCAAAGTGTTTCATCAACAAAGGGTATAAAGATAAAAGAGAATCTAATTACTATGATTTGATCAATAGTAATGAAATTCGACTTTATAAGAATGGCATAAAAGAAATTGTGGAATGCAATGCGTTTGAAATGTCAAAATGCAAAGCATCACAATATGATTGATATCAAAATGGGTGAATAGATGGCGCCAAATAAATCGTTGTAGTGCAGATGTAGAGACCATTAGTTAGAAATGGTTAGCACTCAATTAGAATATATATAGTGAACCATCTGGATTCGTGAGATCGGTGCCATATTTAGTATGGATCGTCATGAAAGTTTTGTGGTTATTCGATATAACCAAAACAATAGTGAATAAGTCCTTGTAGAGTATTCATTGGAAACTTTGAATATGAAATCCATAGCTGAAACCAAAAGAGAAGCAAAACAAGTATTGCATGGATTCTGGTGCATTCTCGAGAAAGTTCACATTAAGTGATATTTCTCGATTATGGAGCAAATGGAAGATAGTGAAAAACACGATGAGGATTCAAAACCCTGCATCAGAGTGTTGAGAAGCGCAACGGAAAATGTTCCTGAACGATACTCTTCACAAAGGAAAGAATCAATGATAATGATCATTGTGTTTTCCTCACTGGTGTTTTTACTACACAAAGTAGGATTCAAAATGTAGCCCATATCTTGTATGGAGACATTTGTGAATCATTTGTCATGATTCTTGGAATATGACATACCTATGAACTACTAAGTAAATAATGGTAAACTAAAATTATGAGAAATTCCCAAAGCAAAATTCTCTTGAGATTAGAAAGCAATTCGTTGCCGAATCTCACAAGTAAAAGGGGTTACTTGGAATTTACCCAAATGACTGCAAAGCCATAGTGGAAAAAGGGGGTGAATGACAAAAGCACAATTTGTCAAGTATTGGGCAAATTTGAATTTGATTCAGGTGTGCTGAATGTCTAGTGGATTTAAAACTGGTAAAGTACTAGTATCTTATAATAAAACTCCAAGTTTGATATTTTATCAAAGGATTTTGAAGTTGTTCAAAATAGTGAGTGGATATGCAATTTGCATGAAATTGAGTGGTAGCTATAAAAGTCTTCCTAAAACAATATGTGAATGACATATTTTTTGAGTGGGAGCAATATAAGTCTCAAATTCAAATATGTAGGAGCATAGTTTGAGTAAGAGTAGCGACTCATACCCAAATATGTTGGGAACATATTTTGAGTGGGAGCTTATAGGAGTGATTCTTAAGTGTGTTAAGAATAAAAGCGCAAGTACCGATAAATAATGATTTATAAGGGGTAGAAGTTGATAATAAGTGTATTATGATATTGTTTAGTATTCCTTAAGGAATTCTAAAAAAGGGTTTCAGAATAGAAGTTAATTAAGGAACTAGTCCTTAATAACTAAAATTAGGAATAGTATTAAGTTTAACATCAATGGTTGAAACAAATAAAAAAGGGATGATCCTCATCCACTATGTTTAGACACAGGTTCTATCTTAGAAAACCATGATGATAACTTAACATAATATATGATCCAATAGGGAACGTTTAAAAGGTGATAAAGTTTGAATCACAATATGTTGAGCTAAGTTTATTCGCAATGTCTAATAGAGAACTATAGGCATGTGTTCCAAATCCATAAAGGATGACATATCTTAAAGCATAAAGAGTTATGTTATAAGGGAATTTGTTGGAAACTCCTATAGAAACCGACTAAAGTCAAGTAGGAAGAGAGGTGAACAAAACATCGAAAGTTGCACAGAGTGCACTCATGTTTCGATGAATACATTTATAATAATAGATAAGGGTACCATCTAAAGTGTTGTATAATGTTATGGTGGGGCTAGTTTGCTTTTAACGTAGAATGATGTGTCCTAGGGCATAGTGCCCATGAGAAAAGCCCTCGAGGTTGATCTAAATTTACTGTAGGCTCCTGGAATCCAGCCTCATTCTACTGCCATAGCGACGATGCATACACACAAATGTTATCATGTGATGATAAAGTATTAATGCCAATCAAGTTGACATTAGTAAGTTGCAAAGGATTTGGGACTGTAAAGTACAGACCCAAGACTCAGCCTCTTCCATGAGCAAGCATGTTCAGGGTACCGTATATATGGTGCCAATGATTAAGAACAAATGCAGCTAGTTTATTTGTACTCTAGTGCAAGTGGGAGATAGTTGGAAATATGCCCTAGAGACAAATAATAATAAGGATTATTATCATATTTCATAAAGTTTATGATTAAGTTTTATATCATGCTATAACTATATTGAGAGGAAACATCAATACATGTATGGTATATAAACAACCAGGGGTTCCTAGTGAAAGTCTAGTCACTGGTTCATTGGTCAACAGATGATCAAGTTTCCTGATCATGTGGCATTTATGCCAGTTGGATGATGAACCAATACCCAACATAAACATCGTGACCCGATCATGTCACGAAGTTCAACTTACGATGATTAGAAATGGATCCTCATAGACTATTCCTTAGACCGTGAGGCTATAGCAATCACTATCTCCCGAGAATGCTTAGATGGCATCAAACGTCACTTGGTAATACAATGGAAATAAAGTTGTGTTCAGGTATTCGAAGGAACCATAGAGGCAATATATGCCAAGAGCAGGATTTGTCCGTCCACGTGATGGAAAGATACTCAAGGGCCCACTTGGAGAAGTTATATCCAATATCTGCGCAGCGTGTGATTTGATCATAAGGATATCACTTGTCGAACGAGTCAAGTAGCATTGTTAAGTAACGAGATTGAACACGACATGGTGATGTCATTGATCAAACCTCGGGCAATGTGAGTGTCGACAGACAAAGGGAATAAGACACGATTGTCCCGGTTCAAATGACAAAAGATCTTCGTGGAATGCAAAGGGGTCACATGGCTATCCAGGTCCCTCTGTCGATCATTGGTTCGGGAGTGTCCCGATCATGTCTAGAGTGTTCCCGAACTGTGGGGTATCACGCTTAAGTGTTTGATGATGCTTAGAGAGTGTTTATAGGATCGGTAGAATCGCCGAAGAATAGTAGAGAGAAAACCGGAAGGGTTTCGGTAAGTCCGGAGGATGTCCAGAGTGGAGGTGGAAGGTGTTCCATAGCCACGGAGATTGAATAATATATGAATGAATGTTAAATATTGATTTAATCATTTATTCATAATTATTTAATAAAATAGAAAATCAATTTAAAGATCAAAATGCTTAATGGGCCAATTCCGGAGGGAAGAGGGCCCATTAGGGAAAGGCAAGAGGAGAAAGGGGCCAAGGGGGTGGCCGGCTCCCTAGTGGGCCAGCCCCCCCGCGCGGGGCCCATGGGGGTGGCCGCCAGCGCCTCCCCTCCCTCTCGCCTCTCCTTTAGTTCCACCTCGGGACTTTGAGGGAGGTAGTACCCCCCCTATATATAGTGGGGGTATTTGGCCAGATAAATACACACACAATATTCAATAAAGGTTTCCTCACTTTTGGGGAGACCTTCAATTGATACTCTCTCTCTCTCTTTCTCGTATCATGGTCCCACGTTCGGACTACGCGAACGAGAGACATCTTCACCATAGAGCGTCATCACGCTGCGGGATTCAGATCTAGGAGCTCTACTTCCGCAACTACTGCTAGATCGGGGAAACGGGAGTCATCGTCAGGAACCGGACGTGTGTAACTCCCCGCAAGGTGTCACACTTGAGGCACTCAAGTTGTTGGATCCACAGGATCGCAAGGACTTGAGGTTGGCTTCGGCTCGTCTACATCAACCATGCTGGAAGGGCATGTATGTCCCCATGTGTGGTTTTGGTAATTAATGACAATCCCTATGGACTAATGTGCAAATTGAGTTTCACTTGTAGGTTTGTCCAATGGCATCGCTTGGACCATGTGTTGGTTTCAAGGATGGAAAAGAAGAAGCATCGTCCAAGGGATTTGTGCCTATTGGAATCAAGTAGAAGAAGAAGATCAAGTATGTCTTGAAGAAGAAGAAGAAGATGGAGTTCCTCATGGCTATCTTCAAGACATCGTCAAGAATTGTTGTGCAAGCTCAAGGGAATGATGAAGACAAGTTCGAAGAAGATGCTTCCCCATGGTGTATGGGGGAGCATGTCTCAAGACTTCATCAAGCAAGTGCGAACAAGTGCAATCAAGTAAGGTGTTCCATCTTGAAGGTGACAAGATCGTCTACATCAAGCTCAAGTGGGATGCTCAAGGCAAAGGTATGGTCTTGATAGGGTTTCCTTTTTACCGGTCTCTTGTGGTGTTCTTGTAGTGTTGGGAGACCGGGTTTAGGATAGATAACCGTACTATCAAGAGGGGCTCTCGAGTGGGTGACTCGTTCGTATCTTTCGGTGAGAGCTCAAACCTTTGCATACATAGCATCATCTTTCTTGGTTGTTGTTTGGTTCTTGTCCATGTGAGGATCTAGAGCTGATGGTTATCTTCATTACATGCTCTAGTTCATAAAAAACAGATTTCCCATGCATATCTCATTGCGTTTTTGACCTTGCGGGTTTTCCGGCTCCACACCTTGGGAGGTATCTCACATATATATTCATGGTATTTTCTCCCTTGGTGATATCCAATATTTCCAACAAAATTCTACACGTCGTTATCTTTCCAACAAAATTGGTTTCATCTCGTTTGGAGTTCGGATGCAAAAGTTATGGCATATCTCATTCTACACGTCGTTATCTTTCCAACAAAATTGGTTTCATATCGTTTGGAGTTCGGATGCAAAATTTATGGCATTTCTGGTTCTGAAGTTTCTCTGACCGGAAGTACCGGCCAGACACCGGAAGTACCGCTCGGGCAGAAATGCCGCCGGTAGTACCGGTGTTAATTCCGGCCAAACTTCCGGTGAACCCTTTCTGGTTCAGTATGCTCTCTGCCTGGTCTGCGCTATTTGACGGAACTTCGGTCGGAATCTTGGGCGGTAGTACCGGCACAGGCGGTAGTACCGGTGACCCACCAGTAGTACCGGCCGGCCTCGTTTTTGTGTTCGTTTGAACCTTGTTTTTGGACCGTTGGCTGAGTGCCACCGGTAGTACCGGCCACCCACCGGTACTACCGGCCGTGCACGATTCTGTGGGTAACAGGCAAATCGGGGAGCCCTTTAAAAGGAGATCCCCTTTCCCCTTCGGCCCTAACTCGTTTTTCTTGGTTCTTGCTCTCTCTCTCCTCCATTGTTGACCTTGAAGAGCTTGCCCTCTCCCCTTCTCCCTCCTATGATTCTTGCATCTTTTTGAGGGATTTGAGAGAGGAGATCTAGATCTACAAGCCCCACCAAGCAAAATCCCTTCTTTGTGAAGGAATCCTTGGGATCTAGATCTTGGAGAGTTTTGTGTTCTCCTCTTGTGTTCTTCCTCCCTTATTCCCCCAATAGCTTTTGTAGCTTTGGTGGAATTTGAGAGAGAGAAGGACTTGCCTCTTGCATTTGGTGCATAGGTTTGAGTTCTCCTCGAAGATTCGGTGAGTTCAAGCCCTTGGGCTTGTTTCTCTTGGGTTCTTGGAACCCTAGACGGTTGTGTGGAGTTGTGGTGTGTTCTTGGGGCTCCAATTGAGTTGTGGAGGTTCCCCAAGCTTGTTGGCCTTTTATGGCATTGTGGAGCCTTTGTGGCGTTTCTTGGGAGCCCTCCAATTGAGTTGTGGAGATTGCCCCAAGCCTTGTACGGGTTCGGTGACCGCCCTGAAGTGTCCCATAGTGGATCGTGAGTAGGCCTTTGTGGCGAGCTCACGGGAGAATAGGGTGAGCCTTTTGTGGCGTCGGTGAGTTGCGTGGCTTCGCATCCTTGGTGAGGCCTTGTGTGGCGTTGGGTGAGCATTGAACCACCACACCTCGAGGTGAGCCATTTGTGGCATTCGAAGTTCATTGCGCCCCCACACCTCTCTTATGGAGACGTAGCTTCTTGGAAGTGAACTTCGGGAAACAAATCATCGTCTCCGCGTCCATCGGTTATCTCTCAACCGAGCCCTTTACTTATGCAATTTACATTGTGATAGCCTTCGTGCTTGAAGTATTATATCTTGCTATCACCTTGTTGTTTATCTTGCTTAGCATAGGTTGTTGGTACACTTAGTGAAACTAGTGGATATAGGTTTTGGCTTGATAAATTGAACGTTAAGTTTTATTCCGCATTTATTAGAGCCTAAACCATAATTATTTTAAAACGCCTATTCACCCCCCCTTCTAGGCGACGTCCATTTCCCTTTCAATTGGTATCAGGAGCGTTGACAACGATTTTCGGTCTTCAAGGGTTAGTTCTCGAAAAGCCCCTCCCGTTACTACATTACTAATATATAGGTCTTGGCAGCATCAGGGGTTCAGGGGTGTAGGGTAAAATTTTATTGTTTTCATACGCGGAACCCCTTCAGTGGGTGATCTTGCCGATGGAGATGAGTATGTCTTCGGCAAACCTGGGTCACACTGTGTTACTGGTCATGCACACATAGAGGGTTCAAGCGGTTTTACAAACAAGACCAGGGTACATCAACAAAACATAGTGCACAAGGAGAAACGGAGGATACACGATGACATTGATCAGGACATCCGAGGCAGAGGAGGGCTGCATGCTGAAGATGGAGAGGGCGTGCACCACGGACATGGGCGGCAGAAGGTGTGGTGGATACAGGGCTCGGACAGGTGGCATACTGCATCGGTGAAGGGGCCCAGGGGCACACGGCAAGGACGCAGGGTTCCACATCGTGGCCAATGCAGGGGGCGGGAGGCGAGCTACGGGCAGCACCTGGGAGCCAGGCGCGGCGGTGGGGTGGCAGACCGAGGGCGTGATGGTGCATGTCGAGGTCAAGGTTGGGGGAGGCGAGGTGACGAGGAGCGGTCGGGGAAGCAGAGGGCGACGGTGACGCGTGGCGTCGCGAGCTTAGCTCGAGGAGGCGTGGTGCGGGCAGGGGGAGGCAGAGCTCTCTGAGGCTCGCCACGGGCTCGGGATCCGACGGGGTCGTGCATAGGCGACCAGGGACGGGGTCGGTGCGGCCGGATAAGAGGCAACAACGACGAGGCGAGACGGGGCGCCGCAGTGGCCGGGTACGACGCGACAGAGGAGGCAAGGAGGCGCAGCCTCGAAGGTCGACAAAGGCGCTGGTGGCGGAGGAGCTCCACGGCCTGAGAGGTAGTGAGGTCGAGCGCAGCGGAGAAGATGCGGGGGTCGAGGATGGTGAGGGGATCGATGGCAGGCGAGGACAGGAGGCGGCGACGGGGCTGTGTCTGTTTGGGGAAGGAGGGCAACATGGTGGTGTTTGGTAGGGGTGGGGCTACGCGCTTGCATGTGCGGGTAGGTGAGAGAGGGCGCGTCACGCATGGTGGACACGGTGGAGTGGTGGGCTAGGGGAGCGGGGCAGGTGAGCGGCGATCAGGGTCGCGTCAAAGAGAGAGGGAGCAGTGCGTGGCCAACATGAGGGTGGCCGTGTACCGCGGGCGGTGTTACGTGCAGGGACGCGCAAGGTGGGTGGTTTCGGCCTATGTGTGTGTTGGGGTGGTTAGGTGGGGTGATAGAGGGTGGGGCAAGGGTTAGGTTAGGGTTTAGTTGGTCTAGGGTTTGTTGTTAGATGGGCTAGGTGGTTGGCCTGTCAGGGTAGTAGGTAGCCTGGCCTACGGGCCGGGCTGCCTCCCCCGGTACAAAACATTTATTTAATTTTTATAAAACAAAGCATTTCAAAAATAGTTTTAGAGAAGTACAAGATCCGGACGGACCTATGGTTTTGATTTGAAACAAAGAGGGGAATATCTAGAAAACAAAAATAGGCTTTTGGAAGATAGTTTTAGGAAAAAACATGTATGCAGACATGAGGATGCTCAAATGCAATGTGGCATGATGACATGAGCATGCAGTCATGATGATGCACAAAATAAAAACAACATGTGATTTTCTAGTAGTGATTTTACCGGGGTGCTACAGGTGCCGCTTGTGGGGCCTGTTTGTCTGCGGTACCAAACTTCGCAGGCCAGCGCATGGCGGTACCTAAGTTGCCTGAAATTACCGCGTTTCGAAAAGTTGGGCCGCCAACTACTGAGAGGGGCCATTTCGAGGCAAACTCATCTCACCCCTGCCAAATTCAAACATTCCGTTAAACCACCCCGTGAAGTAGACGGTCGGGACCCACATGTTGGTCATCTGTCCGTGACGCGGGCGCCAACGCGACAACCTCTTAGGAAAATCGAGCAGCTAAGTGGATTGGATGCGTTGACCAATTTCACAAATCCATTCCTATCTTTCCCCTAGCACCGGCAGCGTCGGAATCCACCCTCCAGGAAGGACGATCCCTTCAGACATTTGACTTATGGGGCCAAATTTCTACGCCCATTCGTTGATACCAAGCTCCAATCGTGCATGCTGTAGCCGCTATTGCGAGGCTCTAGCCCGCATCCGCAGCCAATGAGCCGAGCAGTTCGGAGGATGGCAGATCCTACTATCCAGGAAGAAGAAGTTCTGGCTACAAGCGGGTGAGCTACCCTTCTCTTTGCTATTCGCACTAATTATAACTGCTAGCTGGCTACTGAACCTCAAATTGTTTGTTAGCCCAATGCTAACAAACATATTTTGTCCATAGTTTTCTGTCAAGTGGGATCTGCGCGGACCCGCTTACCTGGTTACGGTAGTCCTTTACAAGTACGACTCTAAGGGCAAGTGGTGTGGAAGCCATTGTTTCACGATGGAAGAAGCGCCTGCACATATCTGCACTATATCTGGCATGGTTGCTGCTGTGCGTAATCATGTTGAATTATGGCCAAAGCAGATAGCAAATTTCAGCTTGATGGATGAACGTGGCATCATGGTTCCTATAACGTGTGACAGTCAACTAATTGGGTTGATGAAAAGGTATGCTTCAACTGCCATGTTTGACCTGATATGTCATGTACTGGATGTGGAAGCCGCTGCAACTAGGAGTCGCCCTTCTATTCTTGGAAAGGGTGGTTCCTCGAACCCAATTAGCTCCTGGTAAGCAAAGGTCGCTTGGGGTTCGCATGTTTGTGCTGAATTGTAATTTTTGTTTTATTTACTCTGTAGATATTGGGCAGTTATGCAACAATCTTGTTTCTTTAACAGGAAGCGCCACAAGGTTAGAAACATGACTGTTGGGTCAGTCATTTTGCTGCCCGAAGAAATTAAAAACGAGTGGAAAGATGATGCTGGACACGATTCTGGTGCCCATTGTCCCGGCGATGCAGAGTATACGTGAAGCTAAGAAACTTGACACCGAGGAAGAGGAAGAAGGCAGGAAATGAAGAAGCCAGTGGACATGAAGGCTTGGCACCCAGGCTGCGGAAGAAGGTTGCTAGCAATGAAGATACATATTAATGTGTTGAACTTGAACCTATATATGTAATTCTGTTAAATTCTGGAGCTCTGTGTGTGGCACGTTGCTGGGCGAAACAATCTACCCACGTTCTCTGAGTAAAATGTATCGCGACTTAGGGTTTGGAAACGCCCGGGTCAGTAGTTGAATCCGAAATTGTGATTGTGCCACTGCTATCTGAAAACAAGGATCCACTGGTTCCACGATTGCTGATGGGCAAGAGGTCTCCAAATACGACGGAATGTAAGTGGCACAGAAATAAATTATTTAAGCTGCCACACTCCATGAAGCAGCAACTTATTTCAGATGCTGCACAACGACGTGGCAACATAAACAGCAATGTTCTCACCGATAATGCCCAGATGAGGAGGAAATCGATACCACTTTCTGGCCTAATCTTGAGCCCATCTATCTCACCGCCTCTCTGCTCTTGCATCCCCTACATCTGGCGAAGCTCCCGGAGCTCCAGTAACCGGGTGTACGTGGTTCCACTTTATAAATTGTGGTTGTGCCATTTGCATGCGGCCAAATCCACGTATATTACGTTTAAACAAACCACCAATGTTAGAATACACTAGTAGAAAGGGGGTCTTTGGTCGACGGTCACGTTCCCAATCTGGGACAGAGATCTAAATCGAGGCAGAAATTGATCTAAATCACAAATTCTTCCACAAATTAATCGAGACAAAGATCTAAATCGAGGCATTTCATTAATTCAACCACAAATTCTTCTAAACAAAGGTGCGATTTCACATTCTACATTAATTCAACCACTAGTCAACAATTTTACTTCCACTGCCGCTGTCCTCCAAGCCACTGGCTTCCTCGTCGTCGTCGGACGAAACCTCCACGATTTCCGCATTGTTCGCGAGACGGAGCACCTCTTCGCGGCGAGCAGCGGCGATGACGGTGAACTTGGTCCGTCCAGGGACAGACCAGAACCTCTCCCACCCTTCTTGGTTGCGGAGATCCCGGTGCACCACGCGCCCGTAAACGATGCGGTTGCAAATCTTGGCCTTCCGCTCCTTCTTGAACAGCGCTGGCCAGTATGGGCTGGCCGCCGCGTACCGGGGCAGCGCCCTCTTCCACGCGGGCATATGGCGGCGGCGCGCTGCGATTTCGCTCTCCATCACAGATCTGCCGGAGATGAGGAGCAGAGCCACGTCATCCCCGCATAGCTGATGCGCCATCCGTGGGGCACCGTCGCGGCCGGCGGCGCGAGGATGTCGAAGTGCGCAAACATCACCGCCTCGTAGAAGTTCAGCTAGGTCATCTCCATGGCGGCACAATGGAGATTGGAGAGGGAGCGAGGGGGTGGACGACGAAGCGACGACACAGTGGAGATTAGAGAGGGCGAGGGGATGGGCGACGAAGCGACGCGCTGTGGCCCCTCCTATTTGTACACGAGGACGACAAAGCGACGGGAGGATGATAGAGATAGAGATGAGATGACTCACATCGAAATCACCGTCCCTGTCATCACGACGCGTTTCCTCATCGTCTCCCCTTGAACCCATGGCGAGAGGGGAGGGGGGTGGCTGCCGGAGAGGGGATTGGGATGGAGGCGCCGTCGACTTGCAGCTATGGCAGGATGGGAGTGAAGTGGGGAAAGTGGCTTCGAGAGGAAGGAATAGAAGTACGGGGAGGAAGAGAAGTAATGGGGACGTGACACTGGGATATGGCCCACTCAACTCGTGAGTCGTGACACTCCCAATAGGGGAGCCCCCTATGTTGCCAGTTTGTCCAGAGCAAGCGTGGCCAATCATTCCACAGAACAAACTACTCGTGGATCGATCTCACGAAAAGCATCCCAATTGTCCAAGCGCCCCGATTGAACGTTATGTAACAATCGTCAAGGACAACAACTGTGTTAGGGCGTGCCTTCTAGAAGACTCGGTCTAACGCTAAGGTTAGGGCTCTCCTAAGGTTAATTAGGATCCATATGTGGTTTGTGAGAAGGACACACATGCAATGACACTGGTGGATCCATGTGTGGTCCATGGGAAGGACACACATGTAATGACACTGGTGGATCCATGTGTGGTCTGTGGGAAGAACACGCATGCAATGACACTGGTGATATGTGTTTTGTGAAAGGAACATACATGCAATGACTCTAACTGTGGTTCATGAAAAGAGCAGCCATGCAATGACACTAGTGGATCCATGTGTGGTTAATGAGAAGAACACACATGCAATGACACTGGGTGTGGTTCATAATATGGTTTGTGAGAAGAACACACATGCAATGGCTCTAGCTATGGTTCATGAGAAGAACACACATGCAATGACTCTAACTGTGGTTCATGAAAAGAGCAGACATGCGATGACATCGGTGGATCCACGCGTGGTCTATGAGAGCAACACACATGCAATGACACCGGTGGATCCTTACGTGGTATGCGAGAAGAACACAAATGCAATGGCACTGGTGGATCCATATGTGGTTTGTGAGAAGGACACACATGCAATGACACTGGTGGCTCCATGTGTGGTTCATGGGAAGGACACACATGCAATGACACTGGTGGATCCATGTGTGGTATGTGGGAAGAACACACATGCAATGGCACTGGTGGATCCATATGTGTTTTGTGAAAGAAACAGACATGCAATGACTCTAACTGTGGTTCATGAAAAGAGCAGACATGCAATGACACTGGTGGATCCATGTGTGGTTAATGAGAAGAACACACATGCAATGACACTGAGAGTGATTCATGATATGGTTTGTGAGAAGAACACACATGCAATGACTATAGTTGTGGTTCATGAGAAGAACACACATGCAATGACTCTAACTGTGGTTCATGAAAAGAGCAGACATGCGATGACACCGGTGGATCCAAGTGTGGTCTATGAGAGGAACACACATGCAATGACACCGGTGGATCCTTACGTGGTCTGTGAAAAGAACACACATGAATTCACACTGGTGGATCCATATGTGGTCTATGGAAAGGACACACATGCAATGACACTGGTGGATCCATGTATGGTTCATGGGAAGAACACACATGCAATGACACTGGTGGATCCATGTCTGGTATGTGGGAAGAACACACATGCAATGACACTGGTGGATCCATATGTGGTCTGTGCGAAGGACACACATGCAATGACACTGGTGGATCCATGTGTGGTCCATGGGAAGAACACACATGCAATGACACTGGTGATATGTGTTTTGTGAAAGGAACAAACATGCAGTGACTCTAACTATGGTTCATGACAAGAGCAGACATGCAATGACACTAGTGGATCCATGTGTGGTTCATGAGAAGAACACACATGCAATGACTCTAACTTTTGTTCATGAAAAGAGCAGACATGCGATGACCCATGTGTGGTTCATGGGAAGAACACACATGCAATGACACCGGTGGATCCATACGTGGTCTATGGGAAGAACACACATGCAATGACACTGGTGGATCCATATGTGGTTTGTGAGAAGGACACACATGCAATGACACAGGTGGATCCATGTGTGGTATATGGGAAGAGAACACATGCAATGCCACTGGTGGATCCATATGTGTTTGTTGAAAGGAACAGACATGCAATGACTCTAACTGTGGTGCATGAAAAGAGCAGACATGCAATGACACTGGTGGATCCATGTGTGGTTAATGAGAAGAACACACATGCAATGACACCGGGTCTGGTTCATGATATGGTTTGTGAGAAGAACACACATGCAATGACTCTAGCTGTGGTTCATGAGATGAACTCACATGCAATGACTCTAACTTTGGTTCATGAAAAGAGCAGACATGCGATGACACCGGTGGATCCATGTATGGTTCATGGGAAGAACACACATGCAATGACACCAGTGGATCCATACGTGGTCTTTGGGAAGAACACACATGCAATGAAACTGGTGGATCCATATGTGGTTTGTGAGAAGGACACAGATGCAATGACACTGGTGCATCCATTTGTGGTTCATGGGAAGGACACACATGCAAGGACACTGGTGGATCCATGTGTGGTATATGGGAAGAACACACATGCAATGCCACTGGTGGATCCATATGTGTTTTGTGAAAGGAACAGACATGCAATGACTCTAACTGTGGTGCATGAAAAGAGCAGACATGCAATGACACTGGTGGATCCATGTGTGGTTAATGAGAAGAACACACATGCAATGACACTAGGTGTGGTTGGTTTGTGAGAACACACATGCAATGACTCTAGTTGTGGTTCATGAGAAGAACACACATACAATGACTCTAACTGTGGTTCATGAAAAGAGCAGACATGCGATGACACCGATGGATCCATGTGTGGTCTATGAGAGGAACACACATGCAATGATACCGGTGGATCGTTACGTGGTCTGTGAGAAGAAGACACATGCAATGACACTGGTGGATCCATATGAGGTTTGTGAGAAGGACACACATGCAATGACACTGGTGGATCCATGTGTGGTTCATGCGAAGGATAAACATGCAATGCCACTAGTGGATCCATGTGTGGTCTGTGGGAAGAACACACATGCAATGACACTGGTGATATGTGTTTTGTGAAAGAAATAGACATGCAATGACTCTAACTATGGTTCATGAAAAGAACACACATGCAATGACACTGGTGGGTCCATGTGTGATTAATGAGAAGAACACACATGCAATGACACTGGGTGTGGTTCATGATATGGTTTGTGAGAAGAACACACGTGCAATGACTCTAGATGTGGTTTGTGAGAAGAACACACATGCAATGACTCTAATTGTGGTACATGAAAAGAGCAGACATGCGATGACACCGGTGGATCCATGTGTGGTTCATGGGAAGAAGACACATGCAATGATACTTGTGGATCCATGTGTTGTTTGTGGGATGAAAACACATGTAATGACACTGGTGGATCCATATGTGGTTTGTGAGAAGGACACACATGCAATGACACCGGTGGATCCATGTGTGGTCTATGAGAGGAACACACATGCAATGACATCGGTGGATCCTTACGTGGTATGTGAGAAGAACACACATGCAATGACACTGGTGGATCCATATGTGGTTTGTGAGAAGGACACACATGCAATGATACTTGTGGATCCATGTGTGGTTCATGGGAAGGACACACATGCAATGACACTGGTGGATCCATGTGTGGTATGTGGGAAGAACACACATGCAATGACATTGGTGATATGTGTTTTGTGGAAGGAACAGACATGCAATGACTCTAACTGTGGTTCATGAAAAGATCACACATGCAATGACATCGGTGGATCCCTGTGTGGTTAATGATAAGAACACACATGCAATTACACTGGGTGTGGTTCATGATATGGTTTGTGAGAAGAACACATATGCAAAGACTCTAGCTGTGGTTCATGAGAAGAACACCCATGCAATGACTCTCACTATGGTTCATGAAAAGAGCAGACATGCGATGACACCGGTGGATCCATGTGTGGTTCATGGGAAGAACACACATGCAATGACACTGGTGGATCCATGTGTGGTGTGTGGGAAGAACACACATGCAATGACACTGGTGGATCCATATGTGGTTTGTGAGAAGGACACACATGCAATGACACTGGTGGATCCATGTGTGGTTCATGGGAAGGACACACATGCAATGACACTGGTGGATCCATGTGTGGTCTGTGGGAAGAACACACATGCAATGACACTAGTGATATGTGTTTTGTGAAAGGAACATCCATGCAATGACTCTAACTGTGGTTCATGAAAAGAGCAGACATGCAATGACACTGGTGTATCCATGTGTGGTTAATGAGAAGAACACACATGCAATGACACTGGATATGGTTCATGATATGGTTTGTGAGAAGAACACACATGCAATGACTCTAGATGTGGTTCATGAGAAGAACACACATGCAATGACTCTAACTGTGGTTCATGAAAAGAGCAGACATGCGATCACACCGGTGGATCCATGTGTGGTCTATGAGAGGAACACACATGCAATGACACCGGTGGATCCATACGTGGTCTGTTAGAAGAACACACATGCAATGACACTGGTGGATCCATATGTGGTTTGTGATAAGGACACACGTGCAATGACATTGGTGGATCCATGTGTGGTTCATGGGAAGGACACACATGCAATGACACTAGTGGATCCATGTGTGGTCTGTGGGAAGAATACACATGCAATCACACTAGTGAATCCATATGTGGTCTGTGAGAAGGACACACATGCAATGACACTGGTGGATCCATATGTGGTTCATGGGAAGAACACACATGCAGTGACACTGGTGGATCCATGTGTGGTCTGTGAGAAGAACACACATGCAATGACACTGGTGATATGTGGTTTGTCAAAGGAACAGACATGCAATGACTCTAACTGTGGTTCATGAAAACAGTAGACATGCAATGACACTGGTGGATCCATGTGTGGTTAATGAGAAGAACACACATGCAATGACACTTTGTGTGGTTCATGATATGGTTTGCAAGAAGAACACACATGCCATGACTCTAGCTATGGTTCATGGGAAGAACACACATGCAATGGGTCGGGTGTATCCTTATGTGGTTTGTGAGAAGAACACACATGCAAGGACTCTAGCTGTGGTTCAATCAAAGAACACACATCCAATGACTCTAGCTGTGGTTCATGAGAAGAACACACATCCAATGACACTGGTGGATCCATGTGTGGTCTGTGAGAGGATCATACATGCAATGACTCTAACTGTGGTTCATGAAAAGAGCAGACATGCAATGACACCAGTGGATCCATGTGTGGTTTGTGGGAGGAACACACATCCAATGACACTGCTGGATCCATATGTGGTTTGTGAGAAGAACACACATGCAATGACCATGGTGGATCCATGTGATGTCTGTGGGAAGAACACACATGCAATGACTCTAGATGTGGTTCATGAAAAGAGCAGACATGCGGTGACACCGGTGGATCCATGTGTGGTCTATGAGAGGAAACCACATCCAATGACACCGGTGGATCCTTACATGGTTTGTGAGAAGAACACACATGCAATGACACTAGTGGATCCATATGTGGTTTGTGAGAAGGACACACATGCAATGACACTGGTGGATCCATGTGTCGTCTGTCGGAAGAACACACATGCAATGACACTGGTGATATGTGTTTTGTGAAAAGAACAGACATGCAATGACTCTAATTGTGGTTAATGAAAAGAGTAGACATGCAATGACACTGGTGGATCCATGTGTGGTTAATGAGAAGAACACACATGCAATGAAATCTAGTGGGTCCAAGTGGTTCATGAGAAGAACACACATCCAATGAACTCTAGTGGATCTATCGTGGCATAATTTGATGTATGCCATGATGTATTTGATTGTACAAGACACTCACTTTCCATTTTTATACTACTGAGTTTTGCCCTTGGTTTTATGTGGTACTACTTAGTTTTGCCCCCCCTCTCTATCTTTCGTAGAAGCACAAACCTGTGCTCACCCTGTCTGCTACTCCCTGATTGGTTATCACAGTTGTCACGTGGATCGTGCGTGCCAACCATTGATTCTGTGCGATCCAACGATGATCGTTGCACACGTCGTGCCCTTCACAGTACAACGTGAGACAGCACGGACGTCTCCCTCAGCGAGACTTCTACAAGAAGGAACACGATGCCGTCCATGGAAAAAGTCGTCGAGCGGTCATGTCATGTTTAATCAAGTCTGAAAAGCCTACTACTGCTACTACTATGCCACAACACATGCGTCATCGAGTGCACGGTCGTCGATGGACGGCTGCAATTTATTGCCACTTGATTTTAATAAGACATATCCCATTTTGTACGCAGTGGCTCTCAATCTCACTTCCAACTGGGCCCGCCCGTAAGAAGCTTGCACGCGCTAGCCGGAGACCGAAGAGCTGAGCTCGACGAAACCTAACGTCTCCGCCTTCATCAACACATCCCTCTACCAGATCTAGCACAACCCCACAAATCTCGCCATACAGCCACCTACCTTTCCCTCTACATTTCCACTTTTAACTATTGCCAATTTTAGGGCCGTGTCAAACTTCGTACATAGAAATTGTGTATGCGCCCTTTGCATGCGGCTCAATACAGAACTACCATGCATGGCCCAGGAAAAAAACATGTCGCGGTGCACGGTGCAGTAGACTACGCGGCGCATTGTGCGGTGGTGCAACAAAACATGCCTTGCTTCCATCCACCTTAACTATAGAGCACCTCTCCGCACACCCACTCTCACTCTCGCTCACTCTCCCCACACAACCCTCTCCACTGTCCCACCAGCATCCGCAAACTCCCGAGAATACCCCATCCGCGCCGACGATGGCCGAGGAGGATAAGGTGGCCATCGTCGCCTCCGAGGCCGCCGGCGAGTAGGCCCCCTTCTCCTCGCCGGCCCTCCTCAACGTGTTGAAAGCAGCCGCCGTCCCTATCCAGGCCTCAGTCGAGGCATCGATGGAAGCCGTCGTTCCCGTCCAGGCCCCCGTCCCTGCTACCCATGGAGCCGCCAAAGAGGAGCCCCCCGTCGACGAGGAGTCCCCTGTCGGTCACAAGCAGATCAAGCATTTCTGGGGCACCTATGATCCAGATAAGTACATCGCTCTGCTGAATCCCTACGATACTGGCAACGATGACCCATGGTCGGAGGTAACTGTAACACCTCAAATCGGCCCTATGCAAGTTTCAGCGCTTCCTGCCAAACCCGCATTGAAACGATTCAAGGATGCTCACCAGGCACTTTCGTGCGGGTGGAAAACGAAGTAATATCATTACACAATAGTCCACGATGGAAATATATATATATATATATATATATATATATATATATATATATAAACGACTCCATGAGTCAAGAATACAGATATACTATACAAAGATCCAAATCACCTTGAAAACGATAGAGCGTCCGACTGTGGACAAGATGCAAATGGGGCTAAGAGCCCTGAAGAATAGCCAATGGCATCCATAACCCTGCCCAGGCCAAGCCGAAAGGGTAACCCTGCTAACGACGTCGATCGCAAACCTGCTAAAAACAAAAGGGGGTGCCGACAAAGGGCAAAGGAAAAAGAGGAGCGTCAGTACTGAGGCCAGTACACGGCGAGGCTAGAATTCGGCGGCTCTCACCTACATTGGTATGGTGGACTGAAGCGGCAACACAGCAGCACTAAATAACCTATAGAGACTCAGTAAAACTGGCGGCTATTAGAGAGGGATAAGAAAGACCTATCCGGAACCAACCTGATACTAACATCAATCATACCCATCCTGGTATTCCCCCTCGAGACCAAACGAGGAAGTCAAACCGAGGAACTCACACAGTTGCTAGTTTTATTCATTCCATTATAGTTGAAGCACTTACTAGTCAGATATAGATAGCATGGGTCATCTTTACAACATAAGTAGTGGGCAGTTTTAGTTAACCATTCAGTTGTAGTTGCAGTACTTACTAGTCAGATACAATTAGCATGTGACATCCCAAACCCAGCAGTTGTTGGCACTTTTATTTCATTCCATTGGAGTTGCGGTACTTACTAGGCAGGTATAACATGACACGATACACCCCAGTTCCACCAGTTGTTGGCACTTTTATTATCCATTCCATTGTAGTGAACCTGATTACTAGTCACATATTAAGTCAAATTTATAGCACTACTTTAGTTATGCTTGTCTATGATCGAGATACTGTGCTCCAAGTCGTCCATAACCGCGGACACGGCTTTCAGAAAGATTTACCCTGCAGGGGTGCACAAATAGCAACACACACACACGATCGACCTCGGAAAAACCAACTCAAAACCCAACGAGGCTTTCACGACAAAGCAATCACAACATTCATAAAATATTTCAGGGGGCCACCCCACTAAGATACCCGCAACGAAGTTGGCTGCCTCCGAAACGGACCCAGGGTTTGTGACGACGGTTGTAAACCACTGGGAACCCGAAAGTGTGACTGGGCTTGTTGATACCGCGAAAACGTGGCACGACCCAAAACAGTACAGGTGCTCCACGCACAATCTTAAATCAAGCATTAAAGCATGGCATAGGTACAGGATAGTAATAAAAACCCAAACTAGTTTGTGGCCCCAAGAAATAAGAAATGAATCAAGCTCTGGCTAAGGGGGATTCATAGAGTCCCGTATGTGGATAGTGCGAATAGTCAAGGAACAGGTATCAAGTACTCGGGGCCTACGGGACACAAGTGGGCATGAAAAACGAAATAGCATGTAATAGCCCACCGGTGCCACTTTCATTAGTTGTCACAGCAATTTAATAGTTGTAATTAAAGACATGATCAACTCCACCATAAACATCTGCCAGCATTCCAACAACTGTGGTACTCGACAACACGAGATCGCACCTGAGCAAGAAACTACGACTTGCAAGGCCAGATATCTACCAAATAACAGGTATTAGGAGGTGTCCATGGCAATATAGAGGCTGCACGGGATATAACTGGTGCACGGAAACTAAAGCATCACGACACGGATAGCAATAGATCAACAGGAGGAAATAAAGACTATAAATGCAAAATAGGTAGAAGGGGGAGAGATGCTCGCCTGGGAAACACTGTTGAAGGATCATAACTGAAGAACTTGTCGATACTCTTATCAACTCATCGGCCTAATCCGCAAAGAAGCAAATACTAGAAGAAACACCGCATGCAATATTTAATACTACGACAGAAGATCCGGCATGCTTAGGATATGATGCATGGCATGGCACAGATGTGGTGCAATTAGGCAATATTAAGCGGAACCGGAGTCCCGGTAATTAATTACACGGTTCAAGTTATTTAGAACCCCCGCAATTTAAATGTTGTATTAACAGGGCGAAACATGGCATCGGTTCGCTACACCAATTTAAATGGAGACAATATAAGACTAGAATCGCCCGCAGATCGTCTCCATATTTAATTATGAGGTAAATCGACAAAGTACCCCCGAACAAATAAACGTGTATGCAAGCATGACAATTTAAATGCAAGAGATTTTATATATAGCATTTATAAAATAAGGGCTCAGGAAAAGGTGCACACATCAGGGTCGGAAGATCGTGGATTCCGGGGGTCCGGGGTTCGGTCTCAGGGTGCCGGGAACGGCGAGGTTCGGATACAAGATGGAGAACTTGTCGTGTCGTGACGAAGAACTTGGGTTCCAAGCGGTCGATCTTGCCGTCAATGACGAACTTGAATGGATCGGGTATCAGTGGTCTTCGGGTCCGTGTGGCGATCTTGGCGGTCTTCTAGTGGCACCATGTACATCCGTCGAACCCATGGGCATTGAGCCGGTCTTGTCAGTGACCATCCATGTACGAAGGTCTTGGTGTACCGGCTTCATTGTCGATGGCGATCTTGGTCCAACATCTGCGCGGTCTTCGGTTGTTTGTCCTTGGATCCAGAAGGAGTACTTGGAGTCCCAAATGAAGGTCATGTCGAGGGTTCGTCGAGTGGCATTCGGGTTCGGCTTCTCGTAGCAATCATTAGAAGATCTTGACGGCGGTTGTTCTCGGCGAACTATTCGTGGCAGCAACACCGACACAAACACGGGGATCTTAGAGTAGGTGACGACACGGTTTGCCTCAGTGTTAGATTGAGCACCCACGGGCACACGCTGTCCGGTCGACCGAGAAAGACACCGGTCTTGGCGACGAAGGGGAGGCAAAGACGAGGACAAAGAAGATGGCGTTGCGGAACGAAGGCTGCGCACGGGTGGACTTGAGGCACCAGGCAACGAAGAAGAGGAGGTCCCTGGCGGCCGAAGGGGTGGTCGGGTCTTGCGGCCAGACAGACCGCGCGGATGTGGCAGGGAGGTGGATGCTTGTGGTGCAGACGCAAGGAGGAGGAGGCGCGGGGCGGTTCCCCCAGCGGCAGAGCTTCGGCAGGGAAACAAGGGGCTGGCCAGGGACAGGGGCAGGCTCGGGAGGCGAGCTCGGAGCAGGAGGCGAGCGCGGGCTCGCGGGCGCGGTCGGAGAGAGAGGAGAGGTGGTGTCCGGTGGAGGGAAGACGAGGACACACGAGGAAGGCGAATGCCAGGGGTGTGGCCGACGAGGCGAGGTGGCCGGCGGTTGGCGGAGAGAAGTGAGGAGGCAGGCGCGCCCCTAGCGGCGATGGCGCACGCGGCCAGACGAGGGCGACCGGAGGAAGACGGCCCGCAGGAGAAGAACGGCGACGGGACGCTGGGCCGAGGGAGAGACCGAGGCCGGAGTCGGGGAGGAAAAAGGGGCCGCGTGGCAGTGGCGGCGACTGTTGCTAGCAGGGTTGGTGGCGAGGCCCCTGGCAGCGACGCAAGGGCGTCCGGGAACGGTGGGGCTCGGAGAGCTTGCTCGTAGGGCCGCCGGGAAAGAGAGGGAGGCGCGAGGGGAGGGGGCCCATAGTGGCGGCGGCGGCCATGGGGAGGAGCAGGGTACGGAAGGAATCGAGCTGGGACGGTGCGGTGGGTGGCGAAGGAGCGGGAAGGGCCGCATCGCAGGCGTGCTTGCGTGGTGGGGCCAGGAGCGGGGATGGGGTTGGCGACGTGGTGTGCGCGGGTCGGCAGGGTGCGTGGCACAGAAAAAGTTGGCCGTAGGTGACTCGGTGGGCCAGGCAGGAGGTGGCAGGAGGTGACCAGGGGGTTGGCGTGCGTGCTGTGTGAGCTGGGAGGGTGGCGCACGGGAGTGTGCGTGCGTGCGTGGATGGAAGACAGGGGTGGGGTCAGGGAGATGAGGTGGCCGGCTGGGATTGGGCGGGGTGAGGTGGCGGCTGGGCCAGGTGGCATGGGAAGTGGCCAGGCGGGGTGGTGGTCGGTGTGGAAAAGGGGAGGCGGGTGGAGGTTGTCGGCAGGTGGCCAGGTGGGGCCAGGGGGAGAGAGAGAGGGGGTATTTAGAAAACAAATATAGGCTTTGTAAAATAGTTGGAGGCAAACAGATGCTTGATGACATGACGATGCTCAAATGCAAGGTGGCATGATGACATGAGCATGCGGTCATGACGATGCAATGCACAAAAACACAGCGATTTTCTAGTAGTGGTTTTAGCGGGGCGCCACAATTCGACACCACTAACAAGGGATCTCGCCCTCGAGATCCGCCTCATGGTACCGGGAAGAAGGCCGACGATCAGAATCTTCTCGCTTTGGGTAGATCCCCACGACACCACTAACAAGATTGTTGCTCCATCTTGAAATTGACGACACCACCAACAAGGGGACGTTGTCCATGGTCGTCGAGAAAACACTCCGGGAACAAAGGACGAAGGTAAAGGTATCAAGAGATAAGCCCACCTTTAACTTCCGTCGACGGAGCGAAATTGCTTGATCCACCGATTCGATGTACAAAAGTGCACAGTGAGAGGCATGTAGGGTGATCAGTCCATCCCGTACTCAAAGCATCCTTCTGTAAATGAATCGCAGAATCGTGCAACAAACTCTCGGGATTTAGACTGAAGATCTTCACAAGCGGTGTTCAGAACAAGAGGGGTGATGCAGGATCTTCATCGGATCTGGCGTAGATGATGTCGTCGCATTGGGGACCACCGGAAGATACAAAGAAACATCGTACGAAAAGACACAATGATCAGGTTTTGCGATGGTTCCATTGGCATGAACAACACATGCTCAAGGTATACTCCAACTTCACCAATGCTCATCCTTCTCATATGCTTTTCAACGATACATATATCTATCAAGTGGCACATACGGATAAAGAGTTCATGGACAAAATATTGGATGAAGGTACAACAACCAAGAAGCAGATTGATGATTGTAGAACCACCGTTATAAAGGGAGGAAGCGAAACCCTGAAGGTACGACAGAAACCCAACCACGGGAAATCCTGGACTTGAAGAAAAGATAAGAGAGTAGAATGAAAACACGCAGAGGTAAGAGGAGAACAACAGAGGGGTAAGGAGTAAAAGCAGACCTAATCAGATCTATCCAAACGATTTTTGCAAAATAGTTTTAACACCCTGCTTCGGCCGTTAGCTAGGTTATCCTACAGGCTGGACAAGTGGGGTATCGCAACTGCTGGGCTCTGATACCACTCTATAACACCCTCAAATCGGCCCTATGCAAGTTTTAGCGCGTCCCGCCAAACCCGCATAGAAACGATTCAAGGATGCCCACCCGGCACTTTCGTCCGGGTGGAAAACAAAGTAATATCATTACACAATAGTCCACGATGGAACCCACAGAACACATATATACAAAAACAACTCCATGAGTCAAGAATACAGATATACTATACAAAGATCCAAATCACCTTGAAAACGATAGAGCGTCCGACTGCGGACAAGATGCAAATGGGGCTAAGAGCCCTGAAGAATAACCAATGGCGTCCATAACCCTGCCCAGGCCAAGCCGGAAGGGTAACCCTGCTAACGACGTCGATCGCAAACTTGCTAAAAACAAAAGGGGGTGCCGACAAAGGGCAAAGGAAAAAGAGGAGCGTCAGTACTGAGGCCAGTGCACGGCGAGGCTAGAATTCGGCGGCTCTCGCCTACATAGGTATGGTGGACTGACATGGCAGCGCAGCAGCACTAAACAACCTATAGAGACTTAGTAAAACTGGCGGCTATTAGAGCGGGATAAGAAAGACCTATCCGGAAGCAACCTGATACTAACATCAATCATACCCATCCTGGTATTCCCCCTCGAGACCAAACGAGGAACTCAAACCGAGGAACTCACATAGTTTGTAGTTTTATTCATTTCATTATAGTTGAAGCACTTACTAGTTAGATATAGATTGCATGGATCATCCTGATAGCATAAGTAGTGGGCAGTTTTAGTTAACCATTCAGTTGTAGTTGCAGTACTTACTAGTTAGATACAATTAGCATGTGACATCCCAAACCCAGCAGTTGTTGGCACTTTTATTTCATTCCATTGGAGTTGCGGTACTTAATAGGCAGGTATAACATGACACGATACACCCCAGTTCCACCAGTTGTTGGCACTTTTATTATCCATTCCATTGTAGTGAAGCTGATTACTAGTCACATATTAAGTCAAATTTATAGCACTACTTTAGTTATGCTTGTCTATGATCGAGATACTGTGCTCCAAGTCGTCCATAACCGCGGACACGGCTTTCAGAAAGATTTACCCCGCAGGGGTGCACAAATAGCAACACACACACGATCCACCTCGGAAAAACCAACTCAAAACCCAACGAGGCTTTCACGACAAAGCAATCACAGGATTCATAAAATATTTCAGGGGGCCACCCCACTAAGCTACCTGCAACAAAGTTGGCCGGCTCCGAAATAGACCCAGGGTTTGTGATGACGGCTGTAAACGACTGGAACCCGAAAGTGTGACTGGGCTTGTCGATACCACGAAAACGTGGCACGATCCAAAACAGTACAGGTGCTCCACGCACAATCTTCAAAAAAGCAATAAAGCATGGCATAGGTACAGTATAGTAATAAAACCCCAAACTAGTTTGTGGCCCCAAGAAATAAGAAATGAATCAAGCTCTGGCTAAGGGGGATTCATAGTCTCCCGTATGTGGATAGTGCGAATAGTCAAGGAACAGGTATCAAGTACTCGGGGCCTACGGGACACAAGTGGGCATGAAAAACCAAATAGCATGTAATAGCCCACCGGTGCCACTTTCATTAGTTATCACAACAATTTAATAGTTGTAATTAAAGACATGATCAACTCCACCATAAACATCTGCCAGCATTCCAACAACTGTGGTACCCGACAACACGAGATCGCAACTGAGCAAGCAACTACGACTCGCAAGGCCAGCTATCTACCAAACGACAGGTATTAGGAGGTGTCCATGGCAATATAGAGGCTGCACGGGATATAACTGGTGCACGAAAACTAAAGCATCATGACACGGATAGCAATAGATCAACAGGAGGAAATAAAGACTATAAATGCAAAATAGGTAGAAGGGGGAGAGATGCTCGCCTGGGAAACACTGCCGAAGGATCATAACCGAAGAACTTGTCGATACTCGCATCAACTCATCGGCCTAATCCGCGAAGAAGCAAACACTAGAAGAAACACCGGATGCATATTTAATACTACGGCAGAAGATCCGGCATGCTTAGGATATGATGCATGGCATGGCACAGATGCGGTGCAATTAGGCAATATTAAGCAGAACCGGGGTCCCGATAATTAATTACACGGTTCAAGTTATTTAGAACCCCCCGCAATTTAAATGTTGTATTAACAGGGCGAAACATGGCATCGGTTCGCTACACCAATTTAAATGGAGACAATATAAGACTAGAATCGCCCACAGATCGTCTCCATATTTAATTATGAGGTGAATCGACAAAGTACCCCCCAAACAAATAAACGTGTATGCAAGCATGACAATTTAAATGCAAGAGATTTTATATATAGCATTTATAAAATAAGGGCTCGGGAAAAGGTGCACACATCGGGGTCGGAAGATCGTGGATTCCGGGGATCCGGGGTTCGGTCTCAGGGCACCAGGAATGGCGAGGTTTGGATACAAGATGGAGAACTTGTCGTGTCGTGACGAAGAACTTGGGTTCCAAGCGGTCGATCTTGCCGTCAATGAAGAACTTGAATGGATCGGGTACCGGTGGTCTTCGGGTCCGTGTGGCGATCTTGGTGGTCTTCTAGTGGCACCATGTACATCCGTCGAACCCATTGGCATTGAGCCGGTCTTGTCGGTGAGCATCCATGTACGAAGGTCTTGGTGTACCGGCTTCATTGTCGATGGCGATCTTGGTCCAACATCCGCGCGGTCTTCGGTTGTTTGTCCTTGGATCCAGAAGGAGTACTTGGAGTCCCGAATGAAGGTCATGTCGAGGGTTCGTCGAGTGGCGTTCGGGTTCGGCTTCTCGTAGCAATCATTAGAAGATCTTGATGGCGGTTGTTCTCGGCGAACTATTCGTGGCAGCAACACCGACACAAACACGGGGATCTTAGAGTAGGTGACGCACGGTTTGCCTCAGTGTTAGATTGAGCTCCCACGGGGACACGCTGTCCGGTCGACCGAGAAAGACACCGGTCTTGGAGACGAAGGGGAGGCAAAGACGAGGACAAAGAAGATGGCGTTGCGGAACGACGGCTGCGCACGGGTGGACTTGAGGCACCGGGCAGCGAGGAAGAGGAGGTCCCTGGCGGCCGAAGGGGTGGCCGGGTCTTGCGGCCAGACGGACCACGTGGATTCGGCAGGGAGGCGGATGCTTGCGGTGCAGACGCAAGGAGGAGGAGGCGAGCTCGGAGCAGGAGGCGAGCGCGGGCTAGGGACAGGGGCAGGCGCTGGCTAGGGACACAAGGCGTTGGCTAGGGACAGGGGCAGGCACGGGAGGCGAGCTCGGAGCAGGAGGCGAGCGCGGGCTCGCGGGCGCGGTCGGAGACAGAGGAGAGGCGGCGTCCGGTGGAGGGAAGACGAGAACGCACGAGGAAGGCGAATGTCGGGGATGCGAACGACGAGGCGAGGTGGCCGGTGGGTGGGGGAGAGAAGCAAGGAGGCAGGCGCGCCCCTAGCAGCGACGGCGCACGCGGCCAGACGAGGACGACCGGAAGAAGATGGCCCGCGGGAGAATAACGGCGACGGGACACTGGGCCGAGGGAGAGACCGAGGCCAGAGTAGGGGAGGAAAAAGGGGCCCCGCGGCGGCGGTGGCGACTGTTGCTAGCGGGGTTGGTGGCGAGGCCCCTAGCAGCAACGCAAGGGCGTCCGGGAACGGCAGGGCTTGGAGAGCTTGCTTGCAGGGCCGCCGGGAAAGAGAGGGAGGCGCGAGGGGAGGGGGCCCACAGCGGCGGCGGCGGCCATGGGGAGGAGCGGGGTGCGGAAGGAATCAAGCTGGGACGGTGCGGTGGGTGGCGAAGGAGCGGATAGGGCCGCATCGCGGGCGTGCTTGCGTGGTGGGGCCAGGAGAGGGGATGGGGTTGGCGACGTGGTGTGCGCGGGTCGGCAGGGTGTGTGGCACAGAAAAGGTTGGCCACAGGTGACTCGGTGGGCCAGGCGAGAGGTGGCAGGAGGTGACCAGGGGGTTGGCGTGCGTGCTGTGTGAGCTGGGAGGGTGGCGCGCGGGAGTGTGTGTGCGTGTGTGGATGGAAGACAGGGGTGGGGTCAGGGAGATGAGGTGGCCGGCTGGGATTGTGCGGGGTGAGGTGGCGGCTGGGCCAGGTGGCGTGGGAATTGGCCAGACGGGGTGGTGGTCAGTGTGGAAAAGGGGAGGCGGGTGGAGGCTGTCGGCAGGTGGCCAGGTGGGGCCAGGGGGAGAGAGAGAGGGGGTATTTAGAAAACAAATATAGGCTTTGTAAAATAGTTGGAGGCAAACAGATGCTTGATGACATGACGATGCTCAAATGCAAGGTGGCATGATGACATGAGCATGCGGTCATGACGATGCAATGCACAAAAACACAGCGATTTTCTAGTAGTGGTTTTAGCGGGGCGCCACAGTAACTAGGGTTTGCTCCCCTCCCCTGGTTCTTCTACCGTTCCCATCGTTGGATGCTAGACGTTGGTTTATTAGAATTCGCTTGTTCACATTTCAATTGCTCGATCTTCTTACATCATCTACTCCCCCATTTTCCTTTTCTTCCAATAGGTTTCTGGCAGCGACGTCTGCAGTGATGACGAGTCCATACACACCAAGACTCGTCAGGTGCTGAGGAGACTGTGGGCCGGCCAGTACGACGCCTTCTTCAGGGACGGCCCCTGGTGCTGCCCCTTCCGCAAGGGGATCGCCTACACTTGTGTGAGTCGTGCCGACCGCACCGACTTCATCTCCTTAATGAAGCATGTTGAGGCCATGGGCTCCGGCATCCACAAAGGCGGCGAGCACGAGATCGTGAACATCAATGCCTACATCACGGAACACCGGGCTCTTGGTATTCACCTCCAAAACCTCCAGCGGTTGGCCATCAAAGAGGGTCGCATCGCTCCAATCAGGCCCAAGGTCCCCAAGATCAAGGGACTGGGCAGCAAGAAGTGGAGGAAGCGTCGGAGGGAGGAGGAGGAGGAGGCGCGGGCGCTTGTAGGATGTACATGCAGCTGCGGCGGCTGCTGCTGCTAAGCAGCTTCTTTCTAGCTATATCCTATTTCTGGTTGAATGCATCGAACCTCGTTAAGCAACCTACTTTCTATCGCTATATCGTATTTATCTGCGCATAGCTATATCTATATTTTTTGTTTTTGGAATGAATGTATTCTGCGGGTGTGATTTGTTGCTCTAGATTTGCTACCTGATCGGAGGCAAAAAGAGGTCCAAAAGGGAACGAAATATCGAAGTGAGAATCTTCTCTAGATTTGCTACCAATTTGGGCAAAATGAAACATATCTGTTTAGCGAGAGAGAAAAAAGGGCACTCTTTCAAACTGGCAGTTAACAAGCTACCATCTTGACAAGCTACAAGACACATACCTAAACATAACACAACGAGTTTTAAATTCATTTTACTAGTATCACTTGAGGCGCTAGACATCTTGACAAGCTAACTGAGTTCCACAAAACAGAAACATAACACTGACAAGTAAAATTTAATTCACTCCTCATCAGACCACTTGAGGCGCTTGCCATCGTTCCTAGGCGACGAACTGCGACCATTTTGGGTACTCCACAGCTCACGAAATGCTTCGTCCCACCTGGCATCTGACTTGGCTTCCCTATCTTCAGCGTCCTGCGTCACAATTAGCGGTGCATCACAGGCCTGATTGTTGCCGCTAGAAGATGTTGCCTCTCTGTTTGCCGCTTCAGCTGCAGCCTCTCTGTCAGCTGCTTCTTCAACTGCAAGCTCTCTTTCAGCTGCTTCTGCAGCCTCTCTGTTAGCTGCTTCAGATGCAGCCAATTTCTTTGCATATGCAGCTTCAAACTCAGCTATTCTGCATTTTCTACAAAGGGATCCCCTAAGCTCGTCTTCCCTCTTGCAAATAGGGCAAAACACAAGGTAACGTAGAAAAATGGATCTTCTTGTACAGCTGGTAGGTCACGTAAGCATCTATGGCTGCATACTTCAGGTTTATATCAGACAACGGCCACTCGTCCCAGAAATCGTGCCTATCCATAGGGAAATCTTACTTCATTTTGTCATATGACTCATCGAGGATTCTAGTTGCGAGTGATGCCATTCCATCCTTCGTCGAGCCCCCTAGGATCTTGACAAGACTCTGAATATCGATCCACTTATGCGCAGGAATTATAATTTCCTCTTGATAAAATTTCGAAAAATCAGTTGTTTTATCGATAGTGCAGAAAACAATTCCCTTTTCTATAAGGAACAGGCGTAGCGCCGGACATTTCCTATCAGTGCTGAAAGTATGTAGTTTGTCATCACGAAAATTTATAACTACAAATATTTTGTCAATGCAAGATCATCATCTCAATATAATTTTGAAAAGTTTAGTAAATGCAAGATCAAGACTCTCAACATTGTATTGTCATAATTTATTTGGTTTTGCTATTTCTCAGTCGACTGAACGAGTTGCACATTTCATTTAACTACGGTTGCACTTTTCTTAGGTGATTGAGACTAAAGAAAATCTCAGTCGATTGAGACATAGGCAAACCCTAATTTATTTGGTCCTAAATAAAATCCAGTAGTTGCAAGATGAGCAAGTGGATAAAGTACAAGAGGAGAAAACCCTAAAAGCGTTAGCTACAGAGAGCAGATCTACAAACCGGGAGAGGTGGTAGACGTGGACGTGTTTCCGCATGGCCAGTTGAACGACGGCGACTTCACTCCCTTCACATGGGTGCTCTGGGGTGTACTCGAGGTCCAATCCCACAAACTTGTCCTCGTCTATCCCAAGCCAACCCTCGTACATCCTCAGGACACGCACCACTGTCTCCTCCTTGTTAGTGTAGACAACGTCTATCTTCTTATTGTCATGGGTAGTGAAGCTTGTCTCTAGAGTGCGTAGATCTTCCATGGCGGCAAGGAGAAGACGGGAAGAAGATAGATTACATGAATAAGAAGAGTGGTTTTTGCGATGCAAGGGAACGGTGGAACCGTCAATGCGCTTTTAAGGTAGTGGTTAACGATTGGGACGGAAGTCCAAGGAGAGACGCGTGGCGGTGGCTGTTCCAGCTTCTAAGTAAACAAAAAATAATTATAACGCTGATACATGTGCCCTGTTTTGTCACGTCAATACACTGGGTAGGGGGTGTTGTCCTATCCACTGTGCCAACGCTGCAAGCCTAAAGGACAGCCACCCTGCCTAAGCGACGGGAGCTACATAACGGCGAGAACTGACAGGGGGGCCAACTTGACGGCCGTTAGCCTGATTTTTTGTATTGAAACGTGAAGTTGAATTCGTGCCGAAAAAGACCGTCTGAGTATTTGGCACACCAACTGTAGTCATCCCGGCTGATTTCAGGTAACTTGGGTACCGCGTTGCCTGTACACCCCAACTTTCAGGCCGCAAAATGATATTCTCCCGCTTGTGCGCACTCCAGCACATGGCGGTATGTTGCCCATCGAGCGAAGGACCGCCTCCGCTTCCGGGTAGGCCATGGGGCTTCCCGATCTTACTCCTAGGAACACGTGAAGGCGACCCTAGAGTAGAGTTGACGAGACATGTCCTTCATCTCAATGATCCCAAAAGCTACGTTAGGCAGATGATGAGGATTCCTAGACTTAGATTGACAACACCTCTTGGCCCTTTTAAGCGTCCTCGTGGGGTGCTTCTTCTAGTGCATTGCCTTATTTCCTTCTCCTGCTACCTTTATTTAAGAGTCATGGCTGCTTCACCGCTCACCGACCATGCTCTAGCCTTAGGAAGGTTGCTTCTGCCAACGCCAAAGGTTTGGCTCCCTCTGGGTGGCAGTGATGCAAGTCGAAGTCAAGGTCAGGAGGAAGAGGCTGCAGGTGTGCCCACCGCATAGAGTCCAATCGTTCCCCTCCAGCGGTGGCCCCTCGAGTCTCGTGGCCGGATTTGGATGGATTAGAATTTTATGTTAGTGTGCACTGTGAGAATTAATACGGGGACGATGGGTCTTCCAGACGCGTCCAGGTGGTCCTTCGGAGGCCGTTGCCACCCTTGCAAGTTGACGCCTCAACCTGCTAGGTGCTGCAACACCATCTGGTGGGCCCCGAGTCTTCACTAATAATGTAGGGAGCATTTACCTTAGAAGGGGATGGAACCGCTTCTCCGAAACTCACTGCCTCCAACATGGTGACATCCTCATCTTTTCCTTCGACGGAGCGGAGGTGCTGTCAGTCAAGGTGTTCAACAAAAGCCAGGGCCGCGTCGGCTTCTTCCATGAAGAGAGGCTCTAATTCCTCGGTGGGCCCTTTCCTAAGGGCTTCCCGGGTATTGGGAAGGCCATCTCCGCGTAGAATATCAAAGCTAGAAACATGTAAAGTCCAAAAAAGTGATTTTCACTCTTCTTAGTCGTAGCTTTGTACTTTTGTTTCTGAGTAAGAAGGCAATTATCTTGCTTGAGCCACCGTGCCTTCTTACTTTTCTTTCTTGCTTCTCGAATGGCTGGATATGAAAGACATGTTCATGAAATCATTGCATGTACTTCTGGGTTCAGCGGTCGCACAAGGCTCTTTCTTTTTGGGGCTCGAGGGCAACCCTGAGTGTTTCTTCTTCTCAGGTATGTCGACTACCGTTGGAGACCAACCGCGGGAAAGCCGAGCTATGCCTACTATCCTGATGGCGTGTTGCAGCACCTCTCGAATAAGACCTATGTAGATTTTTGCGATTCCTGTCAAACCCGCTTAGAAACGATTCGATGATGCCCACTAGGCACTTACGTGCGGGTGGAAAACAAAGTAATATCATTACACAATAGTTCACGATGGAACCCACATAACATATATATACATTAACAACACAATGAGTCAAGAATATATATATACAATACAAAGATCAAATTGGGCTAAGAGTCCTGAAGAATAACCAATGGCGTCCATAACCCTGGCCAGGCCAAGCCGGAAGGGTAACCTTGCTAAAATCGTCGAACTGAAACCTAGTAAAACAAAAGGGGTGCCAACAAAGGGCAAAGGAAAAAGGGAGGGGTCATTACTGAGGCCAATAGATGGCGAGTCTATAATTCGGCGGCTCTCGTCTACCTAGTGTCAACACCAGGATTTTTAATACCAGATGCCTGTTATGCCATACATCGCAATCCCAGGATTACAATTTTTGTGAGACATAACAGATTGGATATCACAGTACATCATCCATTACAAACCATAATAAGGTCTTACACAAATAGGATTCTCATGATCCAGTCTTAGTACAAACAAGTAGCAGAATAAATAGTGTAGCGGTGGGGTCCATCTTCAGTGTCACAGGCAATGCTGACGATGGGAGATGATCCTAGTTATCGTAGCCATCCTTCTGTATTTCTTCCGGATAGTCCTCCTCATAGTCTGGCCACGGCAATAGCCAAGGAAAAAGCCATGAGTACTCTTTAAGTACTCACAAACTATAACAAAGTGTATAGCCGAGATTCCATTGGTGTTAGATTCCTGCCTATTGTAAACTGGTTTTGTTTATACTCTAGTGCAAGTGGGAGACTGAAGGAGTTATGCCCTAGAGTAAAATAATAAAGTGTATTATTTGATACTTCTCCTGTGTGTTCATAATACGTTTCATACTGTCTTATAACTGTGTTAATACGAAACGTTAATACACGTGTGGTATGTAACCAAACTGTCTCTCTAGTTACCTCTAGTGAACTAGTTCATTGGTCATGAGGATGGTCTATGTTTCAAGACCATGGGCATTTATGCCAACTGACAATGAGGTCATGTTATTAGTTGAATAACATGATAGACAAACATCCGACCGTTATATCTTCCTGAGATCTAGTTACAAAGTTCACCATTGATGATAAAACACAGAGAACCTCGTAACCCAATCCTTTGACTGTGAGGTAATGCAAATCACCATTCCAGAAGAAGCTTAGATGGTTATCAAGAGTCATCTCGTAACAGGGTGACTAAAAAGGTGGCACTCAGGTTTTCCGAAGGGATGCGTAGAGGAGTACATATCAAGACCAGGATTTGTCTAGTCTGTGTAACGGACAGATACATGTGGCCATCTCGGTGACATTGCATTAATGAAGCTTGCAAGCATGTGACTAGGTAACAGAATGCAATGACATGAGAACGAGAAAACAAGTTCATCAGTAACGATATCGAACTAAGGTATGCAGATACCAAAGATCAAGTCTCGGATGAATTAGGTATCGAGTGACAAAGGGAATGGGGAACGACTATCTCACGGTTCGAGCGATTGTATTCGTGAAACGCACGGGGGTCACATGGCCATACAGGTCCCTTTGTTGATCATTGATATGAGAGTGGTATCTATCATGTCTGTAGTGTTTCCGAACCGAAGGATGTCACGCTTAAGGGTAGGGACGCTTAGGGTAGATGAGGCATCGTATGAGAAATAGAGAGAGAGAGACCGGAATAGTTTCGGTATCATCCGATGGAGATCGGAAAGGGGTCCGGAAGTTGTTCCGGAGTGAAGAGATAATATAATATGTATATTTGAATGTTAATTGGAGAATTAATATTAAATATATATTTTCTTTTATTTTTGAAGGCACCATATTGCTAATGGGCCTCACCCGAAGGGAGGCCCAAGTGTGCAAGGCACCTAGGGAGTGGGGCCAGCCGGCCTAGGGCTAGTGGGCTGCCCTAGTGGGGCCCACCTAGGGCCGGCGGCTGCCCCAAGGTGGCCGGCGGGTATGGGGATTAGTCCCACCCCGCCTGGCCCCTAGGTGGTGCGCCCCCCTCCTACTATATAAAGGGGTTCCCCCCTCCCCTTGGAGAACACCCATTCCTCTCATTCTCTCTCGCTCACCTGCTGAGGACTTCCCCGTAATATTGGGGAGGACCTCGTAGTTGAGTTCTCCACCTTCACACTACCGTCGTGTGATCGGCAATCCGGCATCTACTTCTTCTACTGCTCGGCTGGATCGGAGTCCGGTTGACGTCTCCTACACCGGACGTGTGACGAACTTCGGAGGCACCATACTTGGGGTGCTGCTCGTCTTCATCAATATACGCCTTCCTGTGTAAGGCATGCCTCTCTCTACAAAGGTATGAATACTGTATTCCTTCTTCGTTACTTATGTCTACATAGTATAGATCCTGGTATTAGTGTTCGAGTAGATAGAAATTTTTTGTTTTCTGCTACGGAACCGTTCAGTGGTATCAGAGCGGGTCTATCGGTAGACATGTCGTATGGATAGAACACATAGCAATATGTGGGCATTGATTCTCTAGTTGCTACCCTCTATTAGTGATATTGTTCATATCGCGACCCTGTTTGCTGAAGCGGCCCCCAACCGACCTCACGTGGTGATTCACGAGACTGGTCCGCAAATCAAAGTGGCTTAGGGGGGTGTCTGTCTCTCTACAATAGTTGATATGGAATTGACACCGGAGGGCCCTGAAAAGGGAAGAAGAACGGCAATCATTGAATCCATGTTGTGGCTCAATGTTCGTAGGAGGGAAGGGGTTCTACGCGAAAGACCTAAAGCCGCGTAAAACATGCAATAGTTAATATAGAAGCGTCTATGTTCATTATTGCATAGGGGAAAGTATTATATCATGGCAACAAACAAGTTTATGAAAATTTGAAGCTATTGATGATGATCATAAAGCTATAGCCATGCTATAATACTTTACTTTAGAAGTATTACTTATTGTGCTAGTATACTTACTAGACGGTAGCATAATAAGATAATCCCTCATAGTATTCAAGTTATCGTATTCCCCTTGTGTGTGCACCACCAAGAAAGTTCTTCGGTATGAGGCGATCCAGGGTTACAAGCCTGGGTGTCAAACATATCTACATTCGCATACAGTGGGTGTAAGCCATGTTGCACTGCGAATACACGAGTTAGGACTAGCGAGCCTAGCACGTTAGAGAAACGTGGCCTCAGAATACAAGAGACCGAAAGGTCGAGCATGAATCACACGGTTGATGTGATCGACATTAAGGAATGTCCACCTTTGATACTGCACTAATGGCGGTGACGATCGGGGGAGGTGCAGAGATAGGGATCATGTGATCACTAAACGAGTAGAGGGATGTTCGTTTAAGTGGGAGTTCTTTTAGTTAAAACTTGAACTCATTATTATGAACATGGTCTAGACACTTTGCAAGTCCTTTGTAGATGTCTCGCCCACCCACCTTCAACCTTAGCACTTTCCTCGAGAAGGACAAGCTGAAAACTGATGGAACCAACTTCACCGCATGGTTCCGCAATCTTAGGATCCTCCTAGTCCCCTACAAGTTGACTTATGTCATTGAGGCTGAGCTTCCAGCTAAGCCTGCAGATTCCACCTCCGAGGACAAAACGAATGTCTGGCAGTCCAAGGCGGATGATTTCTCCCTCATCGAGAGTGGAATGCTCTATGCCATGGAGCCGGAGCTTCAAAAGCGTTTTGAGAAGATGAATGCTTTTGAGATCATTGAGGATCTTAAGGTTGTCTTTTCTCCAGAGGCTCGTGCAGAGATGTATGATGCTTCCGAGCTCTTCTTCTCTGCTAAAATGGAAGAGCACGGCAGTATTAGTGAGCACATGGTCAAAATGTCTGGCTACGTTAAACGCTTAAACGCCCTGGATTGCAAAATCCCAGAGGAACTCGCTATACATAGGGTGATGCATTCACTGCCCCCTAGTTATAAGGGTTTTGTGATGAACTACAACATGCAAGGGATGACTAAGACCCTTGCTGAGGTGTTCGCCATGTTCAAAACTGCTGAGGTTGAAATCAAGAAGGAGCACACGGTGCTGATGGTCAACAAGACCACCAACTTTAAGAAATCAGGGCAAAAGGGAAAAGGCAAGGGCAAGAAGCCTAAGAGGGATGGCAAGTTTGTTCCCACCACCTCAAAGGCTGCCAAGCCTGGCCCAAAGCCCGGCACTTCGTGTTTCTACTGCAAAGAGGATGGGCACTGGAAACACAACTGCCCCAAATACCTTGAAGACAAGCGAGCTGGCAAGATAGCCATTCCGGACAAAGGGATATATGATATACATGTTATTGATGTATTCCTTACAAGCGCCAGAAGTAACACCTGGGTATTTGATATCGGATCTGTTGCTCACATTTGTAACTCTCAGTAGGATCTGCAGAGTAGGGGGCGCTTGAGGAAGGACGAGGTGACGATGCGCGTTGGCAACGGTTCGAAAGTCGAAGTGATGGCCGTCGGCACCCTGCATGTACGTTAATTTTGAATAAATGCTATTATGTACCTGCACTGAGTATGAATACTGTGAGTGGGTCTTGCTTGTTGCAAGACCATTATTCGTTTAAATCAGGAACAAATGGTTGTTCAATCTATATGAATGATGTTTTCTATGTTCATGCTCCTGTACGTGATGGTTTATTCTTACTTGATCTTGATTGTGATACACACATCCATAGTGTTGATGCTAAACATTGTATGCACAGTGACGATAATTCCATGTACATATGGCATTGCCGTCTTGGTCATATTGGCATAAAGTGCATGAAGAAGCTTCATTCAGAAGGGCTTCTTGGATCATTGGATTTTGAATCCTTGATACATGTGAGCCATGCCTCATGGGCAAGATGACCAGGACACCATTCTTCGGTATAGTGGAGAGAGCTGTAGACCTACTTGGGATCATACACACGGATGTATGTGGACCAATGAGTGTCTCAACACGCAATGGTTATCGTTATTTTGTTACCTTTACTGACGACTTGAGCAGATATGGATATATCTACTTAATGAGGCACAAGTCTGAAACCTTTGAAAAGTTCAAGGAATTTTAGAAAGAGGTTGAGAATCAACTTAACAAGAAAATCAAGCACCTTCGATCGGATCGAGGAGGCGAGTATTTGAGTTATGAGTTTAACATGCACTTGAAGGACTGTGGGGTTATACCACAACTTACGCCAGCCGAAACACCACAGCGTAATGGTGTGTCGGAACGTCGTAACCGAACCCTATTGGATAGCATACGGTCCATGATGTCTTTAACTGATTTGTCTGTGTCTTTTTGGGGATACACGTTAGAAACCGCCGCTTTTATTTTAAACCGAGCACCATCCAAATCCGTGGAGACAACCCCATATGAGATATGGCATGGCAAGAAGCCATTGTTGTCGTTTCTAAAAGTTTGGGGTTGTGAGACCCCATATGAGATATGGCATGGCAAGAAGCCATTGTTGTCGTTTCTAAAAGTTTGGGGTTGTGAGGCTTACGTTAAGAAACTGCAGCCTGACAAACTCGAACCCAAATCGGAAAAATGTATCTTTGTGGGATACCCAAGGGAAACCGTTGGGTATACTTTCTACAACCAAGCCGAAGGAAAAATGTTTGTCGCAAAAATTGGCACCTTTCTCAAAAAGGAGTTTCTTGCAAAAGGAGTGAGTGGAAGGAAAATTGAGTTAGATGAAATTGTTGACCCTTCTCTCCGTATTCTGAGTAGTGCAACGGAAGATGTTCGTGCCACTCCAGATTGGTACAGTAGCCTTGTAATGTTTGTCATCTTAGATGATCAGGAAGAAACTACAAACTACAAAGAAGCTATGGATAGTGCTGACTCCAAGAAATGGCTAGAAGCCATGAAATCTGAAATAGGGTCCATGCATGAAAACCAAGTTTGGCCCTTGGTGGACCTTCCAGAAGGCCGCAAGGCCGTGGAAAATAAATGGATCTTTAAGAAAAAGACAGATGCGAATGGTAATGTGACCATTCACAAAGCTCGACTTGTCGCAAAGGGTTTTCGACAAATTCAAGGAGTTGATTACGACGAGACTTATTCTCCCGTAGTAATGCTTAAGGCTGTCAGGATTTTAATAGCAATTGCTGCACATTTCGACTATGAAATTTGGCAGATGGATGTCAAGACCGCATTCCTCAATGGCCACATTCATGAAGAGTTGTATATGATGCAACCAGAAGGTTTTGTCAATCCTAAGGATGCTGGAAAGGTATGCAAACTTCAACGGTCCATTTATGGATTGAAGCAAGCATCTCGGAGCTGGAACCAACGTTTTGATCAAGTGATCAAGAGTTTTGGATTTGTCCAAAACCAACAAGAGTTCTGTGTTTACAACAAAGCGAGTGGGAGCTCGGTTGTTTTCTTAGTAGTATATGTGGATGACATATTACTCATGGAAAACAATGTGGATCTTATGAATAGCGTGAAAGCATATTTGAGTAACCAATTTTCCATGAAGGATCTAGGTGAAGCTGCTTATATATTAGGAATCAAGATCTATAGAGATAGATCGAGACACCTAATAGCATTGAGTCAGAGTACTTACAGAGATAAGATTTTGAAGAGGTTCAAAATGGAAAACACCAAGAGGGGTTTTACACCTATGATGAACAATTGCAACTTCAGTATGACTCAATGTCCTGTAATGGACAATGATAGAGAAAAGATGTCTTACATCCCCTATGCTTCAGCAATAGGATCTATCATGTATGCAATGCTTAGTACCCGACATGATGTGGCATTGGCTCTTAGTTTGACGAGCCAATATCAGAGTAATCCAGGACCGGATCACTAGACAGCTGTGAGAAATATCCTAAAGTATCTGAGAAGAACACAGGATATGTTCCTGATCTATGGAGGAAATGATGAAGCTCTAAACGTAACAGGTTACGTAGATGCGAGCTGGAATTCAGATCATGATCACTCGAAGTCTCAAACAGTATTTGTTTTCTTGGTGAATGGTGGGGCGGTAAGCTGGAAGAGCAAGAAGCAACCGGTGGTGGCACAATCTTTAATGGAATCTGAATACATTGCTGTGGCTGATGCAGCAAATGAAGTTGTTTGGCTAAGTAATTTCGTCATCGAACTGGGAGTTTTTCCAAATGCGCAAGACCCCGTGACGATCTATTGTGATAACACGGGAGCTATTGCAAATGCAAGGTAACCAAGAACTCATTCCACGGCCAAACATATGAAGCTTAGATTTCACGTCATCCGGAAAAACGTTGACGAAGGTGAAGTCAAGATTTGCAAAGTAGATACGGAACTGAATGTAGCAGATCCGTTGACAAAAGCTCTCCACTTAGACAAGGATGAACAATACCGAGATTCCATTGGTGTTAGATTCCTGCCTATTGTAAAATAGTTTTGTTTATACTCTAGTGCAAGTGGGAGACTGAAGGAGTTATTCCCTAGAGGCAAATAATAAAGTGTATTATTTGATACTTCTCCTGTGTGTTCATAATACGTTTCATACTGTGCTATAATTGTGTTAATACGAAACGTTAATACACGTGTGGTATGTAAACAAACCGTGTCTCTAGTTACCTCCAGTGAACTAGTTCATTGGTCATGAGGATGGTCTATGTTTTAAGACCATGGGCATTTATGCCAACTGACAATGAGGTCATGTTATTAGTTGAATAACATGATAGACAAACATCCGACCGTTATATCTTCCTGAGATCTAGTTAGAAAGTTTACCATTGATGATAAAACATAGAGAACCTTGTAACCCGATCCTTTGACTGTGAGGTAATGCAAATCACCATTCCGGAAGAAGCTTAGATGGTTATCAAGAGTCATCTCGTAACAGGGTGACCAAAAAGGTGCCACTCAGGTTTTCCGAAGGGATGCGTAGAGGAGTACATATCAAGACCAGGATTTGTCTAGTCTGTGTAACGGACAGATACATGTGGCCATCTCGATGACATTGCATTAATGAAGCTTGCAAGCATGTGACTAGGTCACGGAATGCAATGACATGAGAACGAGAAAACAAGTTCATCAGAAACGAGATCAAACTAAGGTATGCAGATACCAAAGATCAAGTCTCGGATGAATTAGGTATCGAGTGATAAAGGGAATGGGGAACGACTATCTCACGGTTCGAGCGATTGTATTCGTGAAACGCACGGGGGGTCACATGGCCATCCAAGTCCCTGTGATGATCATTGATATGAGAGTGGTATCTATCATGTCCGGAGTGTTTCCGAACCGAAGGATGTAATGCTTAAGGGTAGGGACGCTTAGGGTAGATGAGGCATCATATGAGAAATAGAGAGAGACCGGAATAGTTTTGGTAACATCCGATGGAGATCAGAAAGGGGTCCAGAAGTTGTTCCGGAGTGAAGAGATAATATAATATGTATATTTGAATGTTAATTGGAGAATTAATATTAAATATATATTTTATTTTATTTTAAAGGCACTATATTGCTAATGGGCCTCACCCGAAGGGAGGCCCAAGTGGGCAAGGTGCCTAGGGAGTGGGGGCCAACCGGCCTAGGGCTAGTAGGCTGCCCCAGTGGGGCCCACCTAGGGCCGGCGGCTGCCCCAAGGTGGTCGGCGGGTGTGGGGATTAGTCCCACCCCGCTTGGCCCCTAGGTGGTGCGCCCCTCCCACTATATAAAGGGGTTCCCCCCTCCCCTTGGAGAACACCTATTCCTCTCATTCTCTCTCTCTCACCTGCTGAGGACTTCCCCATAATATTGGGGAGGACCTCATAGTTAAGTTATCCACCTTCACACTACCGTCGTGTGATCGGCGATCCGACATCTACTTCTTTTGTTGCTCGGCTGGATCGGAGTCCGGTTGACGTCTCCTACACTGGACGTGTGACGAACTTCGGAGGCACCACACTTGGGGTGCTGCTCGTCTTCATCAATATACGCCTTCCTGCGTAAGGCGTGCCTCTCTCTGCAAAGGTATGAATACTATATTCCTTCTCCATTACTTATGTCTACATAGTATAGATCCTGGTATTAGAGTTCGAGATGATCCTAGTTGTCGTAGCCATCCTGCTGTCCTTCTTCCGGATATTCCTCCTCATAGTCTGGCCACGGGAATAGCCAGGGACAAAGCCTTGAGTACTCTTTAAGTACTTGCAAACTATAACTAACAAGTAAGGTAGTTCTAGTAGGAATGCTAAACTCTAAGTTTATTTGTAAAGTTAGGTTTGAAACCTAAGCTGAGTTCAGAAACAAAGAAAGATAAAATAAAGCTTGAAATCACCTAAGTGGGAACTTAGTTGTCATAGTCAAAATTCTATTCTGGTCACAATTCATTTCATTTCATAAGTCATTTTGAAAACATCTGACAACGGAATAGTATGGCCACTCCAACTGTCCATAACCGTGGACGCGGCTATTCGAATAGTTTGAACTCTACAGAGGTGGTACACTTTCACCACAAAATTCGATACATCTTTCAGGGATAACCTTGAATCATCATACTTAGTATGCAGATAATCAAACATAACCTTTCCTTTACACAGTCTAGTATAAGCACCTCTCCTATGAGCTTGGCCTCCCAGCCATGGCCATCTGCCATCCTAGGCAATGCATAGGTGGACAACATTGAGAGGTAGCCTCAGCTCAAACCTCTCCTGCGAGGGAACTAATACTAATGCATATAAACTTCCTGCTAAGCCTTACCCAATTTAGGTATTGTGGTTGTACGGTAAAATTGGAATGGTATCGCATCCGAACCCAACCATCAGTTTTTATAAAGGGCTAAGGCTCATGCCTCACATTTTCATCATCATAAACAATTTGTGTTTCCCAACACATGTCAAAACATCTCAATAGAATGACTCATCATTCCAAGGTTTTCATAAGTCATTTTCACCAAGTATTCCCATCTAAAGTGATCAAGTTTTTGGTTTAGCTCTAACTACTAAGTTAAGAGTGTTCACAAATGTTGGATGCTAATCTCAATCTCATGCCATAGCATGCCATCTATGTCTAACTAGATAGGCCAAGATTTATACTCTTTATGCTATCTATAAACAAAGTAAGGAACTTTGGTAAAGTAAAAGAAAGTAAAGCTTGTATGAAAACTTGGGGTAGGTATAAGTCAAAAGGTATAACCAAGCCTGCCTATGGCATCTTGCTTGGGTTAAGTTGCATCTAGTGATGGCTTGCTAAGTATAATACTTGCAAGTGTTATCTTTCCTTGGTTGGTGCAGTGGTTGAAATTCTCTTCTTCTTCCTCGGGGTAGAACTCCTCCTCCTCGTAGGCTGGTTCGGTACTATCGTCTATAAATACATACGGAATACACAATCACCAAACAATACTAAACTAGTCTATTTAGCACACTAATGCACACACTTGATGATCTAGTATCATCACAATCATCACAAGATTTAATGAACTAGTTTCATTTATTTTATTTGAGAAAAGTAATTTGTACTCATTGAAATTCACTAAGATTTAATATTCTCCAATTAAAATATGGGATCATATGGACACATGTCATCACCACATATTCTAATGCATGGTAATGTGATTTCAATGTTGGATCACATTTTAATAAGTTTAAGTTTAATATTTAATGATTTAAAGTGACTAGGAATGCCTATATAGCATTATTTTAGTACTAGTCCAAAGTCACTGCATGCAAACCTTAATATTATTACATATTTAGATAGGTATGGTCAAATGTGATTTTTGAGAGTTGGAAACAACTCCAAAGCTATTATGGTTAATTTTTGAAAAATGTTTGAATGCAGAAAAGTCTTTCTCTTGTTCTTTTTGCTATATGTGATATATAGATCTAAATGATTTAAATCCAACGTGCTTGGATAGATATTTTAATTATCTTTCTAACAAAATTTGAATCATTTAATTTGGATTTGTAAAACACCATGAATTGATTTTTAAACTTGTGGAAAGAATTGAGTTTAAGATAAAATTGAAAAAGATTTATTTGAATCTACTGGTTTGCGCGGGAAATAAATGGGCCGGCCCACTGCACTCCGCGTAGCGCCCAGGCTGGCTTAAGTGATGGCCCCACCTATCAATGCGACAGGGGATGCCGAACAGGTATGGGAGGAGGGTGACCGTAGGATTAAATCTTGGATCAATGGCTCACAGACATCGTCCTCACTGGAACAGTACACGACAGGGAGGAACCCTAGCACGGTCGGTGAGGGTCGTGGGAGGCTTACCGGAGCTCCGGTGAGGGTCGATGAGGCGGGAAATTGGACGTGTCGAGGACGTTGGTTCTCTTGGTACCGGCGGTGTCCCTAGAGATGGCTTGGATCAGTGGTGCCCTTCTCCTCCTTCCGCAGCGGTCTCTGGCGAAATTGGGGCGCTACGCGCAGCGGCTTGCTCCGGTGGGGCTCTGGGAGGTCTCTGAGGTGGAGTGGAGGGAGGTGGTGTGGAGAATTGGTGCCGGGGGCTTCCTTTTTATACCGGGGTGAGGGGTGCATCACGGCATGGGCGGAGCACGACGGGGTCGACGACACAGCGGGCTATAGGCATGGTCCGGGGGCTAGGACGGTGGGCGGTGCCCTGGCATTCATCACAGAGGTGCTCGTGCAGTGCAATGTTGTTGGGAGAAGCGAGCGTCGTTGCGTGTATGCTGCCTCGGTCGACGGCGAGTTTCGTGGCGTCCAGCGGCTACGGGTCACGGACGAAGGAACGGGCATGTCCTTGGGCCTCCTGGGACACTGGTGATCGTGTAGGCTGGCGGCGGGAGCGAGGCCAGGTCGGGTGGAGCGGGAACAGGCGTGAACGGCGGGTGCGGACGTCGGCATGGAGGACACGGCATGGGCGCACGTTTCCTGGCTTCTCCTCTCTCAGTCCTTGAGCTGGGGCTGGCCTGGAGGAGGGAGTGGAGCATGGGCGACGTGCTAGACATGGTAGGCGAGGCTGGCGGTGCTAGGGTCGTGCTGTCGACGGTGGGGGTGATCAATGGGCTCGGCCATGGTGGCCATGACCATTTGGTAGTGTGCATAGTGGGTGGCCGTGCTAGTAGAAGGTAGGGGTGTACTGGGAATGCTTTGGTTGCAAAATGGGGGACCAAGTTGGCCAGAACCCTGCTCACAATAGTGTTTTTGATTTTTGCCAGATTTATGCACATAAGGTGTTTGACAAAATGGCCGAAAGAATTCAACTTTGAAGTTTTTGAATGAAATTTTTTGAGTGATCTTCACTGTTGCTTGGTAGTCTGTGGTTGCTGGGGATTGTCAAATTGAATTCGTTTGATTGGTTTTTGAAAAAGTGGGATCTAGGTACATACACTTGATGCCATTTTCAAATGTCATTTAAATTTAGAGTTTGAATGTTTTTGGAAGATCACAAAGTGGGCCTTGGTATATCTTTACTTGTACTATCAAGGGGTGCAAAAAGTTAGAAATGTTTCTGTTTGAAGTTGAGTGCTAGGAACACCTAAAGTGACCTAGTTGATTAAAATGGCCAAATTGACCATTTCTAATTATTAATTCTTTTTGATTTCTTTTTCTTTGGAATGACCTAGATGATGTGGCATTCATCTTAGAATCATTTTACAACCATTAGAACAAACAAACATGGCAATTCAAAACAATTCCATATTAATCCAACACACATATGTATTCCTATTTGTTTTTAATGATAAAAAGTTTTTGTTAACCCTAAATTGGGTGATTTGGATCTTGATAACCTTGATTAAAGTTTTGGGATGTTACAAACCTTCCCCCCTTAAACAAAATCTCGTCCCGAGATTTAAGAAAGAAAAATAGGAACTAAAGAGATCTAGGAACTCAGTCCTAATGTAATCTTCTCGCTCCCAGGTAGCTTCTTCTTCGGTGTGATTGCTCCATTGGATCTTAAGAAATTTGATACTCCGGGTCCTGGTGGTTCTGTAAGCTTCCTCCAAGATACGGATGGGTACTTCACGATACATCAGATCCTTTTTGATATCAACGGCTTGGTGATTGATGTTCTTGAAAACTTCGGCCTTCTCCAGAACTTCTAGGCATTTGCGAAGTAACAAGATATGGAACACATTGTGGATAGTTGACATCTCTTCTGGAAGTTCCAGTTGATACGATACTTCTCATTGATGATTCAGAATCTTGAAGGGTCTGATATATCTCGGGGCTAACTTTCCTTTCAGACTAAAATGTTGCGTTCCCTTCAATGGCGATATTTTGAGATATACAAAATCTCCAACATTGAAAGTTAGGTCTCTCCTTCTCTTGTCCGCTTAACTCTTCACTTTGGATTGGGTGGTCTTGAGGTGCTCATGGACTTTGTGAACCTTCTCTTTGGCTTCTCGTAGGATGCCGGGTCCGAAAATCTGACTCTCTCCTACTTGCGACCAATTCAAAGGGGTACGACACTTTCTTCCATATAAGAACTCAAATGGGGCCAACATGGCTTGATAACTGTTGTTGTATGAGAATTCTGTGAATGGCAGACAATCTTCCCATTTTGATCCGTACTCTAACACACACGCTCTCAACATATCTTCTAAGATTTGGTTGACTCTTTTAGTCTGCCAATCAGTCTACGGGTGATAAGCTGTGCCAAAATTCAACTTGGTTCCTAATCCTTCTTGGATTTTCTGCCAAAATCTCGAGGTAAATTGGGTTCCTTGATCCGATACTATGGTCTTGGGGGTTCCATGCAAACTGACGATTCTAGCAATGTACAACTCTACTAGCTTCAAACTCTAGTATGTTGTCTTGACAGGTATAAAATGGGCTACCTTGGACAGTCTATCAACGATGACCCAGATAGAGTCATTTCCCCTACTAGAAGTAGGAAAATCAGTGATAAAGTCCATTCCGACGGAATCCCATTTCCATTCTGGAATCTGCAATGGTTGTAACAGTCCTGCGGGTCTCTGATGTTCCGCTTTGACTCTCTGACAGATATCACACTTAGCGATGTAGCTTCCGATTTCTCTCTTCATCTTGTGCCACCAAAATTGCTCCTTCAAATCCTGATACATCTTCGTTCCTCCGGGGTGGATAGAATAAAGAGTATCATGAGCTTCTTACATGATAACTTGCTTCAACTCCGAATCTACTGGCACACAGATACGTCCTTTGTACCACAAAACTCCTTCTTCGTCTTTGATGAATCTAGGTACCTTTCCTGTACCAATACGATGTTTGATTCCGTCGGTACTTGCATTTCCTTTCTTGGATTCCTTGATTTGGCTAACCAAAGTGGGTTGAAGTTCAATGCTAGCTAAGAATCCTTGGCTAACTAGCTCAGTTCTGAACTGTTCCAATTCCCCATGCAAACTTGGTTGCTTCTCCTTGACCATGGTGTTTAACCTACACGGCAATCTGCTAAGAGCATCCGCTACCACATTGGGTTTGCCGGGGTGATAGTGAATGTCAAGGTCATAATCCTTGATTAACTCTATCCATCTCCTTTGCCTCATATTCAGCTCCTTCTGATTGAAAATATACTTCAAGCTCTTGTGATCTGAGTAAATCTCACAGCGATTACCCATAAGGTAATAACGCCATGTCTTAAGTGCCAAAACTACGGCTGCTAATTCCAGATCAGGGGTAGGGTAGTTTTGCTCATGCTGCTTTAGTTGTCGAGGCAAGTATGTGATGACTTTGCCTTCTTGCATCAATACACATCCGAGACCAATCTTGGATGCATCACAATACACATCAAACAGCTTCTTGATATCTGGCATGATCAATATTGGGGCTGAAATCAATCTCTTCTTGAGCTCTTGGAAACTTGCTTCAAATTTGTCGGTCCATTCGAATTTGTTGTCCTTCTTCAACAATTGGGTCATGGGTCTTGCGATGCTCGAAAATCCTTCTACAAACTTGCAGTAATATCCCGCTAATCCGAGAAATGCACGAACTTGGGTTTGAGTGGTTGGGGCTTCCCATTCGTCAACATCTTTGACCTTGGCGGTATCAACAGCGACTCCTCCGGCAGACACAATATGTCCGAGAAATCCTACTTATTTCAGCCAAAACTCATATTTGCTGAACTTGGCATACAACTGATGCTCTCTAAGGGTTTCAAGGATGATTCTCAGATGTTGCTCATGCTCTTATTCTGACTTCGAGTAGATAAGGATATCGTCGATAAACACAACAACAAACTTATCTAGAAAATTCATAAAGATCTTATTCATGAGATTCATGAAATAATAGGGGGCATTGGTTAATCCAAAAGACATGACCGTATACTCATATAATCCATATCTAGTAGTAAAGGCGGTCTTTGGAATATCCGTTGCACGAATCTTAAGTTGGTGATAACCAGTCCTAAGATCAATCTTAGAGAACACACTGGCACCAGTCAACTGATCAAATAGATCCTCTATCTTTGGCAAGGGGAACTTTTTTTTGATGGTGACATCATTCAGCTTCCTGTAATCTATGCACAAACGGTTGCCTCCATCCTTCTTGTCGATGAATAGAACAGGCGATCTCCATGGCGAAGCGCTTGGTTGAATCAAACCTTTTGCTAGCATAGCATCCAATCGCTTCTTCAGCTCCACTAACTCGGATGGGTTCATGCTATAGGGTCTCTGAGCTATGGGTCCAGTTCCAGGGATTAGTTCAATAATGAACTCAATATCCTGATCCGGGGGCATACCTGGCTAGGGACAAGAATCTGTCACGATACTCCACTACAGTCATTCTGCCTTGCTTTACTTCTCTGAATTCATCTCTCATTCGGGTGACTAAACTCTGCAGCACATGGGTGCGGCTGAACTTGACTTTGAATGCTTCACACGTCATCACTTGACCGTAGTTCATGTTCCGGGTGCTGTTCCACCATGCTCTTTCATCTCTGGCTAGATAGTGGGTGGCAAATCGAACTTTCTCGTTGGCATCCACTCCGGCGACTTCTAAGTTATTCTCCATGGTCTCTAACCAATCATCTACATCTAGTGGGTTCTCCGATGGATGAAGATAGGGGGATTGGTATTATGGAAGTTTTTGAGTTTGGATCCCTGATGATCCTGATTTCCATGGCCCTGGTTGTTGTGAGCCATCTAGGCGATCTGCTGTAGGGTGGCTAGATTTGCTTGGCGCTCTGCCCTACTAGCTTCACGGTCTGCAATGAGCGTCAGCGGAATCTGCAGCATTGGGTCCTGCGATGAGTTGCTCCCTCCTTGGTTTCCATGAGTCATCTGAAGATTGAGATAGATAAAGGGGTAAGAGGGAAAGTCCTAAGGTTCATGGTTTTGGTTTCAAAGATAAAACTTTGAGTTTGACTCAGGTTTTGCAAACTAACTTCTTTTCATTCATTCAAGCAAAGAACACGATACAAACACACACACACCACAAAAAAAGGAAAACATATGGTTTTAAGAACCATTCTGTAAGCTAAGATACAATGGGACCGATACTTCTCACTCCTACGATAGTGCTCTAGTGCATCTACTCATCATCGATGAAGTCAGAGTCATCATTGTCGGTGTAGAAGTCCATGGCATCATCCTCCAGGTAGTTATCATCATTGCTGAGGTACGAGTGAATATCCCCTTGGATGTCCTCACCTTCTTCCTCTTCTTATTTTGCTGCAAGCTGAGCTTCTTGCTCCTTGATGGTCGTCTCGAGGTCGGCCACCTTCTTGCAAAGATGGTCGATGGTGCGATCCTTCTTTGCATGCTGACAACGAAGTGATTGCCGATCCTTGACTAGCAGTGAGAAAGTCTGGGCCTTCTGGGCGGCAATGGCAAGGTTGTGGTTGGCGAACTCCCGAGCATTGTCCAATTCCTTCTGTCTGTCGTATAGTAGGAAGTCGAGGTTCTGCACTTGGCGCATCAACTCCGGGTGACTTGGCATCTCCAAAGGCATTCCCATAGAATCACGCCTTGCATAGTGAGCAAAGCGAGTTCCCTGGATCAAGTTGACATTCTGTGCGCAAAGACGAGCGAGAGCTTCATGTATTGCCCTGGCTAATCCATCTAGCCAGTTGTTCTCTCTCACGGTGAATTGAATCTTCTCGGACATTGGTGCCTCTAACTTGCCTCGAAGATCAGCAACTATTAGCCATTGTAAATCTCCTCCTAGGGGACCATTGAGTTGAGCTCCAAAGAATTATGGATGTGGGCGCTCCAAGTACTCAGATAGTGCATCAAAATCCCTCTCGAAGATCAATTGGCCTCCGTTGCCCAACTGGTAGAACTTGTAGTACTGAACTTCCACCTATAAGCATTTAGGATGAGAAAGTTAGTGAAGTGATCAAGTGTGTCCAATTTTATGTAATAATGTAAGAATTTTTGAGGAACATGTATTTTTTGAGAGAAAGAAATCCAAGGATAAGAGTGGAAATAGTTTTTCATAAATACTCACTTCTTTGTTTTTGGAACTAAGTTTTTTGTTCGGACGGCCATTCTAACTAGGGTCTCCTATGGTCAGGATGGCGCTAATACCAACTTGTCAACACTCGGATTTTTAATCCTAGATGCCTGTTATGCCATACATCGCAATCTCAGGATTACCATTTTTTGTGAGACATAACAGATTGGATATCACAGTACATCATCCATTACAAACCATAATAAGGTCTTACACAAATAGGATTCTCATATATCCAGTCTTAGTACAAACAAGTAGCAGAATAAATAGCATAGCAGTGGGGTCCATCTTCAGTGTCACAGGCAATGCTGACGATGGGAGATGATCCTAGTTGTCGTAGCCATCCTGCTGTCCTTCTTCCGGATATTCCTCCTCATAGTCTGGCCACGGGAATAGCCAGGGACAAAGCCTTGAGTACTCTTTAAGTACTTGCAAACTATAACTAACAAGTAAGGTAGTTCTAGTAGGTATGCTAAACTCTAAGTTTATTTGTAAAGTTAGGTTTGAAACCTAAGCTGAGTTTAGAAACAAAGAAAGATAAAATAAAGCTTGAAATCACCTAAGTGGGAACTTAGTTGTCATAGTCAAAATTCTATTGTGGTCACAATTCATTTCATTTCATAAGTCATTTTGAAAACATCTGACAATGGAACAGTATGGCTACTCCAACTGTCCATAACCGCGGACGTGGCTATTCGAATAGTTTGACACTCTGCCGAGGTGGCACACTTTCACCACAAAATTCGATACATCTGTCAGGGATAACCCTGAATCATCATACTTAGTATGCAGATAATCAAACATAACCTTTCCTTTACACACTCTAGTATAAGCACCTCTCCTATGAGCTTGGCCTCCCAGCCATGGCCATCTGCCATCCTAGGCACTGCATAGGTGTACAACATTGAGAGGTAGCCTCAGCTCAAATGTCTCCCGCGAGGTAACTAATACTAATGCATATAAACTTCCGACAAAGCCTTACCCAATTCAGGTATTGTGGTTGTACGGTAAAATTGGAATGGTATCGCATCCAAAACCAACCATCTGTTTTTATAAAGGGCTAAGGCTCATGCCTCACATTTTCATCATCATAAACCATTTGTGTTTCTCAACACATGTCAAAACATCTCAATAGAATGACTCATCATTCCAAGATTTTCATAAGTCATTTTCACCAAGTATTCCCATCTAAAGTGATCAAGTTTTTGGTTTAGCTCTAACTACTAAGTTAAGAGTGTTCACTAATGTGGGATGCTAATCTCAATCTCATTCCATAGCATGACATCTACGTCTTACTAGATAGGCCAAGATTTATACTCTTTCTGCTATCTATAAACAAAGTAAGGAACTTTGGTAAAGTAAAAGAAAGTAAAGCTTGTAAGAAAACTTAGGGTAGGTATAAGTCAAAAGGTATAACCAAGCCTGCCTATGGCATCTTTCTTGGGTTAACTTGCATCTAGTGATGGCTTGTTAAGTATAATACTTGCAAGTGTTAGCTTGCCTTGGTTGGTGCAGTGATTGAAATTCTCTTCTTCTTCCTCGGGGTAGAACTCCTCCTCCTTGTAGGCTGGTTCGGTACTATCGTCTATAAATACATACGGAATACACAATCACGAAACAATACTTAACTAGTCTATTTATCACACTAAGGCACACACTTGATGATCTAGTATCATCACAATCATCACAAGATTTAATGAATTAGTTTCATTTATTTTATTTGAGAAAATTAATTTCTACTCATTGAAACTAACTAAGATTTAATATTCTCCAATTAAAATATGGGATCATGTGGACACATGTCATCACCACATATTCTAATGCATGGTAATGTGATTTAAATGTTGGATCACATTTTAATAAGTGTAAGTTTAATATTTAATGATTAAAAGTGACTAGGAATGCCTGTATAGCATTATTTTGGTACTAGTCCAAAGTCACTTCATGCAAACCTTAATATTATTACATATTCAGATAGGTATGGGCAAATATGATTTTTGAGAGTTGGAAACAACTCCAAAGCTATTATGGTTGATTTTTGAAAAAAAATTGCCTACAGAAAAGTCCCTGTCTTGTTCTTTTTTCTATATGTGATATATAACTCTAAATGATTTAAATCCAACGGTCTTGGATAGACATTTTAATTATATTTCCAACAAAATTGGAATCATTTAATTTCGATTTGTAAAACTCCATGAATTGATTTTTAAACTTGTGGATAGAATTGAGTTTAAGCTAAAATTGAAAAAGATTTATTTGAATCTACTGGTTGCGCGGGAAATAAATGGGCCGGCTCACTGCACTCCGTGCAGCGCCCGGGCTGGCTTAAGTGATGGCCCCACCTGTCAGTGGGACAGGGGATGCCGAACAGGTATGGGAGGAGGGTGACCGTAAGATTAGATCCTGGATCAACGGCTCACATGTCCTCACTGGAATAGTACACAACGGGAGTAACCCTAGCATGGTCGGTGAGGGTCATGGGAGGCTTACCGGAGCTCCGACGAGGGTCGGTGAGGCGGGCAACTAGACGTGTCTAGGACGGCGGTTCTCCTGGTACCAGCGGCGTCCCTGGAGATGGCTTGGATCAGTGGCGCCCTTCTCCTCCTTCCGCGGCAGTCTCTGGCGAAATTGGGGTGCTACGGGCAGTGTCTTGCTCCGGTGGGGCTATGGAAGGTCTCTAAGGTGGAGTGGAGGGAGGTGGTGTGGAGAATTGGTGCTGGGGGCTTCCTTTTTATAGCGGGGCGAGGGGTGCATCACGGCATGGGCGGAGCTCGACGGGGTCGATGGCACATCGGGCTATAGGCATGGTCCGAGGGCTAGGACGGTGGGCGGTGCCCTGGCGATCGTCACAGAGGTGCTCGTGCAGTGCAATGTGGTCGGGAGAAGCGAGCGTCACTGCGCGCATGCTGCCTCTGTCGACGGCGAGTTTCGCGGCGTCCTGCGGCTACGGGTCACGGTCGAGGGAACGGGCATGTCCTTGGGCCTCCTAGCACACTGGTGATCGTGTAGGCTGGCGACAAGAGCGAGGCGAGGTCGGGTGGAGCAGGGACAGGCGTGAAACGGCGGGTGCGGGTGTCGGCATGGCGGACACAGCCTGGGCATGCGTTTCCTGGCTTCTCCTCTCTCTGTCCTTGAGCTGGGGTTGGCTTGGAGGAGGGAGTGGAGCACGGGCAACGTGCTAGACATGGTAGGCGAGGCTGGCGGTGCTAGGGTCGTGCTGTCGACGGTGGGGGTGATCAATGGGCTTAGCCATGGTGGCCATGACCATTTGGTTGTGTGCACAGTGGGTGGTCATGCTAATACAGGGTAGGGGGTGTACTGGGAGTGCTTTGGTTGCAAAATGGGAGACCAAGTTGGCCAGAACCCTAATCACAATAGTGTTTTTGATTTTTTGCCAGATTTGTGCTCATAAGGTGTTTGACAAAATGTCCGAAAGAATTCAACTTTGATATTTTTGAATGAAATTTTTGAGTGATTTTCACTGTTGCTTGGTAGTCTGTGGTTGCTGGGGATTGTCAAATTGAATTCATTTGATTGGTTTTTGAAAAAGTGGGGGGATCTTGGTACATACACTTGATGCCATTTTCAAATGTCATTTAAATTTAGAGTTTGAATGTTTGTGAAAAATCACAAAGTGGGCCTTGGTAGATCTTTACTTGTACTATCAATGGGTGCAAAAAGTTAGAAATGTTTCTATTTGAAGTTGAGTGCTAGGAAAACCTAAAGTGACCTAGTTGATCAAAATGGCCAAAGTGACCATTTCCAATTATTAATTCTTTTTTATTTCTTTTTCTTTGGATTTTGCTTGGTAATGACCTATATGATGTGGCATTCATCTTAGAATCATTTTACAACCATTAGAACAAACAAACATGGCAATTCAAAACAATTCCATATTAATGCAACACACATATGTATTCCTATTTGTTTTCAATGATAAAAAGTTTTTGTTAACCCTAAATTGGGTGATTTGGATCTTGATAACCTTGATTAAAGTTTTGGGAAGTTACACATAGGTATGATGGGCTGAAGCGGCAGCGAAGCATGCACTAAACAACCTATAGAGACTTGATACAACTGTCGGCTATCAGATAGAGATAAGAAAGACCTATTCGGAACCAACCTCATACTAACACCATACATACCCATCCTAGCATTTCATCCTCGAGACCAAATGAGGAAGTTATTCCGAGGAAACTCACACATTTGGAAGTTTTTACATTCATTCCATGGTGGTTGTCCAACTTACTCGTCATGTCAGATCCAAGTAAAATTATAACATTAATTCTTTAGTTATAGTTGTCTATGATCGAGAAACGATTCTTCAATTTTCCATAACCATGGACATGGCTTTTCGAAAAGATTTAACTCTGCAAGGGTGTACCAAAGTATCCAGACGCACTTCCACCCTGTTTGCCAGATCACATACACCCATCGATATGTCAGCGGGGCTTCGGACATGATGTGTTCCCAGACCCAAAGCAAGTACATGGGGGCCACCAAAAGAGCTACCTGAACAAGGTTTAGCTAATCCTCGTACGGACCCTGAGGTTGTGTGCACTTTTCACGCGAGAAAAGGCCATAGACAATATATTCCTGTGACAGAGTGCCGCACCTACGCAACAGTAATGAACGCTCATCGAGCAACATGTCATAAACATCCCATACATGGCATAGGTACAATAGGTAACATATAAATCCTGAACTAGTTTTGTGGCCCTAGTAGTACTTTGAAATCAGGTAATAAGCGGACAGGGGTGCCCATACACCCCACATGTGGTTAGCACGCTCGATCTCAGAACATGTGTCAAGAACTCGGGTCCTAGATGGACACGAGTGGGCAGGATATTAACCAGATCTCAACTATTTCCCACTGTTGCCTCTGCATTATATCTACTTCCAACATTTAATTAGCATGTGATAAGTAAACCATGATTATCTCCACCATTAATCATGTGCCAACCCCCAACAACGGTGGAACATCGACGATGCGAAGCAACACCTAAGCAAGCAACTATGACTCGCAAGTCCAACTGTCTACCAAACAACATGCAATAGGATGTGTTCAAGGTAATATAGAGGCTGCAAGAAATATAAATGGTGCGGAAACTAAAGCATCAATACACAGATAGCAATAGACCAATAGGAGGAAGTAAATACTATAAATAAAAAATAGATAGAAAGGGGATGAATACTTGCCTACAAAACATAGCCGAAGATTTATTATCCGAAGAACTCGTGGAGACTCACATCAACTCAACGGACTAATCCGGGAAGAACCAAAGCATTAAAAGGAACAAGCGATGCAACAATTACAACTAATGCAAAAGAACTGGCATGATCATGATATGATGCATGATATTGCAATTTAATGATGCAAAAAATGTTGAAAAGATGTCGTTAGCATAGTACAATGATGATATAACATTAGTGAGGCATTAGTAACAATAAGGAATCAATTCCAATTATATTTGTTCATTTTATTATTGAATTTTCTTGTAGTAACATATTATAAATGCATGAAAAAAGATGCAAATGAATGTATAGATAACCTAGTTAGAAGAGGCTCGTCACACTGATTGATTTAGACATATTATTCATCAAATTTCGATTTACAGATTTAAAGATATGAATTTAATAAGAAAAGGCCATTTAATAACAATTATTAATTTGAAAGTTTTAAATGCCTGGAATTTATTTTAAAAAGCATATTAATATTCCTAGCATTTTTCTTATTAGAAAACATATATAAAATGTTGCATTTGGATAAACCATTAAAAGGTTGTGAATTAACTGTTTTAAACCCATTTTATATTTTTCTTGAACTTCTGTTTAAAAGAAAAACACTCTGGGACTTCTACCCACAAAATTTGCTACAGGTTGGAAGACTGGCATGCAAAATCTCTGCTCGTGCAACATTGAATTTCTTCAGTACGGCACCCGAGTGAGGTGAGGCAAAAATCTGGGCTCAAATAGGCCATTCCAGGAATTGAATCTTGGATGGCAACGAGGCTGGGTAATGGTTCAACAACTAGGTTACTTTGTAAATTAACTGGAGGGTGTTTATTTTTAAGGAGCAAGGTCGGATTAGACTTTACAAAACTGAATTTTCTCTAGGGTCGATTGACAGAAAAGCAAAAGAATAACAAGACAAATGGGAATTTTAACAGCTTCTAGGATTTGATCCTGGGACACACCAATTGAAGGATCAAGGGGCTAACCACTTGGATGCAACCTAATTTGTTTAACAAAGCGGATGTGCGGCTAGTTAAACCAGACCTGGTGGTTTTAGTTGTCAACTTAACTGACGGAACTGTATAACCTGGCATCTCTTCTTCTGAACCTAGATGTCATGTGCAAGAAAAAATACTGGCAGTGATTGCAGCAAGGTTGTGTGTGGTTCCGTACGAGGCCTAGAGATTCGGAGGACTCCCATATGCGTTAGTGACCATGCATGTGGAGAAGAGAAGCAAGCAGGTGCAGGAAGACGAGCTCCAGGATACGTACATGGCAGAAAACTTACAAGCAATAGATAAGAAAACATGGGGAGGTGGCTGTGATAGGAGAAAAGGACAAGGAAGAGGGTAAACGAAACATAGGGCAAACCGAGAGGGTGTGGGCACGCTTGGCGCCTCCGGAGATGAAGTAGGGGTGCCAGATTTTGACATTGAAGGCGACGGTCGAAGAGGAGGAAGTTGGTCTCGCGGTCTATTCGCCTCGCTCCCGGAGGATCTAATGGCCCGAGAAGCACCTCGACGCCACAACAGTACTCCTCGTATCGTCGCCTCGTCTTGGGGAGGCCGGGGCTATGGCGCAATGAGGAGGCAGTAGAAGCAGCATCAACTTGGATCAAAAGTAAGAGGAGAGGGGGAGGGGCACTATCTAGCACTCCAGCTAGTGTTAGAGAGGGGGCTCCAGGGTGGATCAAAAGGAGAGGGGCTCACGAGCGCGGCATGAGTAGACGGTGGCATCGACGGTCACCTGCCCTTGCCGTTTACCTGCAGGGATTGAAGGAAGGGGAACGAGACGTATATTAACAGAGAGAGGTTTGAAGGGGTTGGCATGGGTGTGTGATGTCTACGCACTTTTATTCTTGTAGACAGTTGTTAGGCTTGCAAGTGCAGAGGTTTGTAGAATAGTAGCAAGTTTTCCCTTAAGTGGATCATCCAAGGTTTATCGAACTCAGGGAGGAAGTGGTCAAAGGTATTCCCTCTCAAGCAACCTTGCAATCAAGATACAAGAAGTCTCTTGTGTCCCCAACACACCAATACACTTGTCAGGTGTATAGGTGCACTAGTTCGGCGAAGAGATAGTGTAATACAAGTGGTATGGATAATTATAAGCGGTAACGGTGCTAGTAAATAGCTTGATGGCGTGAGAAATACAAAAGTAAAACTGAAATAAAGATAGAAGCAAGCAAACATGTAATAGATCTAATAGCAAACGGTGTTTCGGTGCTTAGAAACAAGGCCTAGGGATCATACTTTCACTAGTGAACACTCCCAGATAAATATATTCTTCTTTATGATACTACGCTGAACTACTCTCCGGTTGGATACTCTAATCCATGGTAGGGATATAATAGCACACCTCAAAGTAAGCCTTTCCCATCTAGATAACTCCACACTATCACCTTGAGCTCTAGATGAGTCCAACAAACACCACAATTTCATAAAGACATCCAACTCCAAATATAACTCATAACAAGTATTTGAAATCTCTAGCCTAAGTGCCACCATGGTGTGCACACTGTCAACTTCACACACATGGGGAGAGCAGAGATCTATTAAAGCACTTGAGTAGCAAGGTAGATCTACTTGATTACAAAGCTCATGATCACAATATGATCATGCATAGAGAGAGAGATGAACACATAGCTACCGGTAGAACCCTTAGCCTCGAGGAAGAACTACTCCCTCATCATCATGGGAATCGGCAACGGTGATGGAGATGGTGGTGGAGATCGATGGAGATGGCTCCGGGGACACTTCCCCATCCCGGCAGGGTGCCGAAACAGAGACTTTCTGTCCCTCGAATCTTCCCTTCGGTGGCGGCGGCGCTGTGGAACTTTTCATGGATTTCTGATTGATGATTTAGGGTTTATGCATCGGGAGGATCTTATAGGCGAGAGGGGAGACCGAGGGGGTGCCGGAGGGGCCCACACCACCCCCTGGCGCAGCCTGGCCTGGCCCGCACCACCAGGTGGTGTGGCCAGCCCATGGCCCCTCTCCATCTCGTCTTCTGTCAGTGAGTCTTCCGGTAAAATATCGACTTTGGCTTTTGTTCGGTCAAATTCCGAGTATATTGATTTTCTAACTTTCTTGGAACCAAAAACAGCAGAAAATAGGCAACTGGCACTGTGGCTCTTGTTAATAGGTTAGTCCAAGAAATCATATGAAAAGTACTCCAAGGTTTGGACAAAACACAAGAATGTAGATAAAACCAAGCATGGAACATCAAAAATTATAGATACATTTGCAATGTATCAACATCCTCGAGTAGGTAAGTGATAAAAAGAAAGAATAATTTTTGATGTGACATGCACCATCATAAACTTGATCAAAGTATTTGGAAACATTCAAAGCTGGGATCATAGTATTTCAATCATAACATGAAAGACAAAGTTCTAGCAATAGGACAAAGAAACTATGATGCAACATGAAAAGGCATAAACAAAAGATTCATGAATAACACTGCTTTGCAAGACGTTTGTTTGTTTCACATAAAGAAAACATAGCATAATAGTATTCAGCGTGTCCCTCATAGAGTAGCAAATATAAATGCATAGGACACCTTCAAAGTTCATAAGAGTGACTAGATACAAATAGTTTAAAACAAGCAATATCAAGTTATGCATCAATCAACTAGTCTTGGGACAATGCACATAGAACTAAGAATGGACACTATGCTCTCAAAGTAGGTGCATAAAGATAGAAGGTGGAGACTCAAGATATAAGTGAAAGAAAGGCCTTCATAGAAGGAAGTAGGGATTCAAATTTCATAAAGAGCTTCCAAAAATTATGGTACTTATAGCTTTCAGCTCTCATTGCCCCTATCATAAGCATATTGAAGTGATTAAGGTTAAAGTGAACAAACTATGGTGTACATGCTTGACGAAGTATAAGTTAGAAATCTCATGTCCCTTGAATACGAGGGCCGCTCCTCATGCTACTCAAGTTTAGTCACCGGTAAGTTCTTGTCATTGTAAGTACATGTGTATCATAGAGAACCGCCAATGGGGTACTCCTTGCCCGATGATACGGAAGAATCCCCATATCAAAATGACAAGGCAAGCAGACAACGAGCATCTCAGCAATCTTCTTATTTACCATGGGAATATGGTGCTTTTTTCTCTCTTTCCTCCTTTCATAATCTCTTTTTTTTCTTTTTCTCTTTTTTCTCAATATAGAACTCTTTTTTTATAAGAAGAATGATTCATAGACAGCTCATTATGGTTACGCTGCAGGTTTCCACCATGTCAGCATGGATTAGACCAGCGGCCTAGGCGTTTCTCTAAGACATATACATAACTCCATGGACTTACAAGCTCCCCTTTCATTTCACACCGACGACATCCATAGACAAAAGAGCATGATATCAACTAGGTACAAAGTACCAGTGCAATGTTGAAAGAGTTCCCCATGACAGTATGGTTCTGCTAATCCCCAACAAATAAGTGCAAGCATATACAACATAGACGACACAATGGTTCAAGTTTATTAAGGGCAAGAAAAGTAAAGTGTGCCATCAAGTTCGTGAGAGCTTTAATCACTAGTTTTCTCATAACAAATTTAATTTGGAAGGTATATAAAAACATGAATATACTTGGAATAGCATATGCTAATAGGTAGATATGGTGGACTCTTTGGAATAACTTGGTTTAAGGAGTTGGATGCATGAGTGGAACTTATACTTGGTTGCGGAGGCTAGCAAAAGACTGGGAGTGACAAACTAAGAGAGCAATAATGGCCATAATCATGCAGAGCGACAAAACATCATTGATCAAAGCATAAAGTGATACTACAAGTTGAAAACTAAAGGATCATAAAGGCTATGGTGACTTTGGATAGTCATGACATGGTGTGAGCATGCGCCAAGTCAACCCAAATAAAGCATCAAAGGAGAATACCACAATACTATGCTTTAATATGCTAAAACAACGCATGATTCTTCCAAGGCACATTAAGCAATCTCAATTATTTATAACAAGTCATGCTACAGCAATAATCACTAAGTATAAAGCCAAAACAATACCAAGCATGACATGACAAAGCATAGGCCATAGTCAAAAACAAACTCTCTTTAACACTTAAGCATGAACTTTCCTACTCTTTTCCAATCCAAACCAAACTATTTGAAAACCAATGTATGAAAGAGGGGGTGTAACCAATTTATTCAAGCAAACTAAGAAAACCAAGCAAAGGAAAAACCAAAACGAAAACGGAAAAATAAGACGCTCCAAGAAGAACACAACTGTGCATGAAACAATAAAAATGAAGTGTTTGGAAGAAACCTGGGATTTTTATTGATGAAGAAGGGGATGCCTTGGGCATCCCCAAGCTTTGACGCTTGTACTTCTTGGATATTTTTTTGGGGTGACTCGGGTGGCATCTCCAAGCTTGATTTTTAGTCCATCCTTCATCTCATTACTCTTTCCTTTCATACACCTGCAATTTTTCCTTCATACAAAACTTCACACATTCTTTATTAGCAACATTAGTGCACTCAAGATAATACGTCTTTAGGTTCAGTTCTAACACCAATAAAACTTCCATTAAAACACAAGCTACTGTAGCACTTCCCTCAAAAATCTCAATTCCCCAAAAGAACTCAAAAAGGAACCAACAAGAAGCAAATGCAGAAAATAGCAGAAATCTGTCAAAACAGACCAGCAGGTAAAGACAAATTTTTTCGAAGCCCTTCTGTTGCTCAAATCGAAAAGTGTTGAACTAACGAAAGTTAGATAACAACCTGGGGCAGAAGCACAAAAATTCGCGCCTCAAAAGGACGTACAGAGATTTTACACGGTGAAGCACAGAAATCTGTTTTGGGACAGTAACTTTCCCAATCATTACTTCTCTCTCATTAGAGGTTACTCTTGGCACAAAAAGCAGATAAAAAGGATAAGCAGAGGTTATTACAGAGGTAATAACTTTCAAGGCTCATCTAAAATTTTTGGGTTATTTCCCAATAAGTACTTTTCTTTAACGCCTTTAAGTTAAGCATGATAGTTTGAGAAGATGCTCACATAAGAAATATGAATTGAAGTAAAAGAGAGCATCAAGAAGCAAATTCAAAGCACATTTAAGTCTAACCCACTTCCTATGCATAGGAATCTTGTAAAGAAACAAGTCATAAAAGCACAAAGCAACAAGCATAGTAAAGCAAAACAAGTGCAACTTCAAGACTTTCAACATAAAGAGGGGAAACTTAATATTATTGAGATGCATAAAATCATGTTTCCCTCTCTCATAATAACTTTCAGTAGCATCATGAATAAAATTAACAATATAACTATCACATAAAACATTCTTATCATGATCCGCATGCATATAATAATTATTACTCTCCACATAAGCATAGTCATTCTTATTAATTATAGTGGGAGCAAATTCAACAAAATAGCTATCATTATTATTCTCATCACCATAATCATCAAATATAGGAGACATATTGTAGTCATAATTAATTTCCTCCTCAATAGTAGGTGGACTTAAAATATCATATTCATCATTGTAATCATCATATATTGGAGGTTTGGTATCATCATAAGCAATAGAATAGCTATCTTCTAAAGCTGGGGAACTAAAAAGATCATTTTCGTAGAAACTAGCTTCCCCAAGCTTAGACTTTTACATAGCATTAGCAATAAAGGTGTCCAAATAATTCATACTAACAACATTGCTATTAGCATGCAAATAAAGTTCCATAGGTTTTTTAATTTTCCCTTCAAACACTTCATGTCCTAACTAAGGATAAAGACTATAAAGCTCTCTAATTTTGTTGTTGTTTTCCATTAAGCCTAACTAGTGAAAATAAAAACAAGAAACAAAAAGAAAAAATTGCAGAATCTAAAGGAAATAACTTCGAGCACTCACACCGGAGGATGTGAGTACCTTTTACCTTACGTCCCCGACAACGGCGCCAGAAAATAGGCGTTTACCGTGGGAGGTTCTTCTTCTTTAATCCTCTGGTGTGAATACCATTTACCTTACCTCCCCGGCAACGGTGCCAGAAAATAGCTTCATGTCTACGCACTTATATTCTTGTAGACAGTTGTTGGGCCTCCAAGTGCAGAGGTTTGTAGAACAGCAGCAAGTTTTCCCTTAAGTGGATCACCCAAGGTTTATCAAACTCAGAGAGGAAGTGGTCAAAGGTATTCCCTCTCAAGCAACCCTGCAATCAAGATACAAGAAGTCTCTTGTGTCCCCAACACACCCAATACACTTGTCAGGTGTATAGGTGCACTAGTTCGGCGAAGAGATAGTGTAATACAAGTGGTATGAATAATTATAAGCGGTAACGGTGCTAGTAAATAGCTTGATGGCGTGAGAAATACAAAAGTAAAACTGAAATAAAGATAGAAGCAAGCAAACATGTAATAGATCTAATAGCAAACGGTGTTTCGGTGCTTAGAAACAAGGCCTAGGAATCATACTTTCACTAGTGAACACTCCCAGATAAATATATTCTTCTTTATGATACTACGCTGAACTACTCTCCGGTTGGATACTCTAATCCATGGTAGGGCTATAACAGCACACCTCAAAGTAAGCCTTTCCCATCTAGATAACTCCACACTATCACCTTGAGCTCTAGATGAGTCCAACAAACACCACAATTTCATAAAGACATCCAACTCCAAATATAACTCATAACAAGTATTTGAAATCTCTAGCCTAAGTGCCACCATGGTGTGCACACTGTCAACTTCACACACATGGGGAGAGCAGAGATCTATTAAAGCACTTGAGTAGCAAGGTAGATCTACTTGATTACAAAGCTCATGATCATGCATAGAGAGAGAGATGAACACATAGCTACCGGTAGAAGTCTTAGCCTCGAGGAAGAACTACTCCCTCATCATCATGGGAATCAGCAACGGTGATGGAGATGGTGGTGAAGATCGATGGAGATGGCTCCGAGGACACTTCCCCATCCCGGTAGGGTGCCGAAACAGAGACTTTTTGTCCCCCGAATCTCCCCTTCGGTGGCGGTGGCGCTGCGGAACTTTTCGTGGATTTCTGATTAACGCTTTAGGGTTTATGCATCGGGAGGCTCTTATAGGCGAGAAGGGAGACCGAGGGGGTGCCGGAGGGGCCCACACCACCCCCTGGCGTGGCCTGGCCTGGCCCGCGCCACCAGGTGGTGTGGCCAGCCCCTGGCCCCTCTCCGTCTCATCTTCTGGCTCCGTGAGTCTTCCGGTAAAATATCAACTTTGGCTTTTGTCCGGTCCAATTCCGAGAATATTGATTTTCTGACTTTCCTGGAACCAAAAACAGCAGAAAACAGGCAACTGGCACTGTGGCTCTTGTTAATAGGTTAGTCCAAGAAATCATATCAAAAGTACTCCATGGTGTGGATAAAACACAAGAAAGTAGATAAAACCAAGCATGGAACATCAAAAATTATAGATACATTTGCAATGTATCAGTGTGTCAGGCTGGCTGTTGGCGATGGATGGACTGGGCCGGTCTAGAGGAAGGGGAGAGCGGGGAAGGCTACTGGTTGCTAGGCTGCTTGCTAGTGCCCAGGTAAAAATCACTCTCTCTCTCTCTCTCTCTCTCTCTCTCTCTCTCTCTCTCTCTCTCTCTCTTATTTTATTATTATACTGTTTTATTTTATTTTTTTCAAATTCAAGCAAGCATCTGACTTCTAAACCTTTTGAACCTTGAAGATAATTTTGAATAGAGAATGTTAGAACACCAACGATAGGTAAGAGGGAAAATAGAAGTGGAGAAAGAGTGATGCCCACATACATAATATGTGTATGTGCCAATTTGGGGATTTTACAAGATTAGTGAATTTAGGATTTTAGAAAGAATAAAATCATTTGCTAAATATGGAATCCTATCAATAATTCCCACATTGTAGAGAACAAAAATAGAGAAAGGTAAAATAAGGAGAGATATTGGCGATAGCAACTACACAATCAAGACAAAACAAATGCAAGCTTTGATATGATGCTCAAATGCAGTGTGGCATGATGACATGAGCATGATATCATGATGATGAAATAAAGTAAAAGAACAAGCGAGTTCTAATTGGGGAAAACTCGCGGTGCTACAATTAGAGACCACTAACAATGGATCTCGTCCCGAGATCCGCTCCATGGTACATGGAAGAAGGGTGATGATCAGATTCTTCTTGCTTTGTGTAAATCGTCGCGACACCACTAACAAGGCTTATTGTTCCATCTTGAAGTCCCCGACACCACCAAAAAGGGGTCGTTGCTCATGCTCGTCGAGAGAACACTCCGGAGAAACAAAGACAAAGGTAGAGGTCTCAAAAGATAAGGCCACCTCAAACTTCCGTGGAAGGAGTAAAACTGCATCGATCCACTGACTCAATGTACAAAAGCGAATAATAAGAGTAGTGGTATGGTCGTGAGTCCACCCCGCACTCAAAGCATTACTCTGTACATGAATAGAATATTAGTGCAACCAACTCTCAGAATTCAGACTAAAGATCTTTACAAGAGATGTTCAGAAAAACAAAGGAGTGATGCAGGACCTTGATCGGATCTGGCGTAGATGATGTTGTCGTGTTGGAAACACCAAAAAATACAAAGACATTTTTTAGTTAATTTTTTGGTCCACTGAAAGGTACATAGAGGAAACTTCCTCAGATAGCATGAAGACCGGATGTAGCAACACCGTTATGAATCGAAACCTTGAAGCTACTATAGAAACCCAACCAGGAGAAAACCTAGACTAAAGAAGAAGATAAGAGAGAAGATTTAACACACGCAAAGGTTATAAGAGAATAGCACGGAGGTAAGGAATAAAAGTAGACCTAATCAGATCTGTCCAACTAATTTTTGCAAAATAGTTTTGACACTATACATCGTTTGTTAGCTAGGTTACCCTACAAGCTGGACCAGTGGGGTATCATAACTGCTGAGCTCTGATACCACTTTGTAACACCCTCGTATCGGCCTTATACAGATTTCAGCGATTCCTGCCAAATCCACGTAGAAATGATTCGATGATTCCCACGAGGCACTTGCATGCGGGTCGAAAACGAAGTAATGTCATTACACAATAGTTCACGATTGAAACCATAGAACATATATATACATCAATGACTCAATGAGTCAAGAATACAGATATACAATACAAAGATCCAAATCACCATGAAAAATATACAACATCCGAGTATCGATAAGAAGCAAACTAGTCTAAGAGTCCTGAAGAATAACTAATGGCATCTGTAACCCTGCCTAGGCCAATCCGGAAGGGTAACCTTGGTAACTTCATCAAACTTAAACCTGTTAAAAAAGGGGTACCGACAAAGGACAAAGGAAAAAGGGAGCGGTCAGTACTGATGCCAGTACACGGTGAGTCTAAAATTTGGCGGCTCTCGCCTACATAGGTATGGTGGATTGAAGCGGTAGCAAAGCATGCACTAAACAACATATAGAGACTCGATACAACCGTCGACTATCAGATATGGAAAAGAAATACCTATTCGAAACCAACATGATACTAACACCATACGTACCCATGTTGGTATTTCCTCCTCGAGACCAAACGAGGAAGTCATTCCGAGGAAACTCACACAGTTGGCAGTTTTTACATTCATTCCATGGTGGTTATCCTACTCACTAGTCATGTCAGATCCAAGTCAAATTATAACAGAAATTCTTTAGTTATAGTTGTCTATGATCGAGAAACTATGCTCCAAGTTGTCCATAACCGATGGCATGACTTATTGAAAAGATTTAACCCTGCAGGGGTGCACCAAAGTATCGAGAGCACTTCCACCATGTTTGCCAGATCAATTAACATACACCCATCGAATGGCGGCGGGGCTTCAGACATGACGTGTTCCTAGACCCAAAGCAAGTACATGGGGGCCACCCAAAATAACTACCCAAACGAGGTATAGCTAATCCTCGTACGGACCCTGAGGTTGCGTGCACTTGTCACGAGAGCAGATGCCTTAAACAATATATTCCTGTGAAAGAGTGTCACACCTACACAATGGTAATAAACGCTCATCGAGCAACATGTCATAAATGTAACATCCCATTTTTCTACATCCATGTTTGTTGAGGGTTGGGAAGCTAGAAAGTAGGGGGAAATAAAACTTTTCTACTTGTGAGCTTATATGCCTGGCCTATTTAGAATTGTTTGATCACTTGTGTTGTTTTGGTAGTACTGTTTGTTAGTCAACATGCTGGCATGACCACCAAGGGTTCACTAACCCATAAATTGACTAAGTCATGGAAAACTAAATTTCTTCTTCCAACCTTGGAGCCTTGGCTTGATTAAATCCTTAACCTTTCCTACCATGCAAGACTACCAAGTGGTACTAGGCTACTAGTACCTGTGAACCACCCCTTAGTCTTGGTAAAACCACAAGCCCTAGCCTCTTGCATGTAGGTGTTTTCCTCTCTAGTGATCACTTAAGGAATGACACGCTTATTTTATTCCAAGTTTGGTTGGCCCTTGTGAGCATCTGGCTGTGATCCAAGGATCAACCATGGCCTAAAGCTTGATCACCAAGTCACCCTCTACCACCCTGAACCCTTCCCTCTGCCATGGGTGGCCCTAACCCGAAATGGCAAGCCCCCAAAGTAGACACCTCACTAACACTAATCTCGATCACGCCAAAACCCCCTCCCTCTTCCCTGCTCGTGCCACCCTCTCTCGCTGGCCGTGACACGGTGTAGCACCACCCCAACTACCCCCCCCCCCCTTGCACACACCCAGCCCGCATGCACCCTCTAGCACACTACAAAGAGGAGGGACACAAGAGATCATGCAAGATCTTGCCCACCTCGAAAACTAGTAGCCCTCCCTCTCTCCTGTCCCATCTGGCCCCACCATGGACAGCTCCCCTCCCTAGGCGCTCCCTCCACCCTTACCTCTCTCTCTCTCCGGCATGCCCAGCCACCCCCAACCCATGGCGTCCACCTCAGCCGACCACCCTCGATCATGTTCCCTCTCTTCTCTCTCTCTCGGTGCAAAACGGTGCCCCTACCCTCCTACTCCCCCAAGCCCTAGCCGCGCAGACAGCACGCTGCCGCACCGTGCTGTCCCGTCGAGCAGCCTGCCCGCACCGCGCATCGGCCGCCCCCTCTCGTTGTCTAGTAGGCCCAGCCAGCCCCTAGGGTAAAACCGTCCCCAGGTCACCCCCACGGCGATGCCACCGTCCCTCCTGGCCAATTCCCCGCTCCCAACGTGACCCCCACCAACTCGTCGTGCACCTGGTGCACCACCGTCTGGCCCTGCCCTTTTATAGCTCCCCCAACCCCTCACACGCCTCTCCCACCCCTCATTTCCACCCCAGAGCTCCCCAGCACCACCCCAGAGCAGAGGCAGAGCCTCTAGCTCTATCCCCCTCTCTCTGCCGTTCCACCCCGCCTCGGTGCCGACGACGAACGGGAAGGTTCTCTCCTCCCCGCTCTACCTCTCCTCCATGCACACCTTCCACTTCACTCCCCTCCCTAAACCGGCCCTAATCCCATCTCCTCTGGTTACTCTTGTCGACAGGCATGCCGGAGCCGCGTGGAGGCCGACGGTCCCGAGCCGCGCCGCTGCTGGCACGACGCATCTAGACGACCGGAGCCGTCGTGCCGTACCTCCCTCGACGCCCCTCCCTCGACCGCTTCGAACCACACCGTCGTCGACCCCTCTCCGCCCCTAGGTGAGCCACCCCGAGCCCTGCCCATGCCAGCTAGGGTTAGCTCGCCGGAGTTCTCGATCCGAGAAGAAGACACGTTGCGGGCCGTTGATCTGGATTTTAGTCCAACGGCCAGCCTCGCCAGATACCCCTTCGCCTCGTTGTGCCTATGACATGTGGGCCTCGTTGCGGGATTTAAATCCTCAGCACCCCGCACAGGCCATCGTGTACGCGGGCCGGCCCAGCTCCGTAGCGGGCCGCGACCCAGCCTCTGCACTACCCCTTTTCTTTTCTTTTTAAGTCATTTTAATTCCCGGAAAATTGTTCTGTAGCTTTAATTCCACCAAATAAAATCTGTGTAGTGTTATGGCTTGATTCCAATTTTGTAGAATAACCCTGGTAATTCCCTAGTGCATGTCCTTGGTAGCTAGTCCAAAGCTTGTCTGTATTTTTACTAAGAATTTCTGTGGTAAATAGTGTATGTTTAGTGTAATAAATTCATAGTGTCACTTTGAGAGCTCAGAAAATGTGAAACCAAGTCCCAAACATTGCCCTTGCAATTGTCTTCCGTGCAAAACTAGAATCATTTTTTTGGATGTGTGAGGCCTCTGTTCTTATTTTTGCAAGTTATGAACATAGGGTTCTTGTTTATTTTCCAGAGGTTGCTGTTAAGCTAATTTTGGGATGAAACCAACTCCCAGAGTTAGGCCTCTGCAAATACTAGTATTTCCTGGAAGGGCTTAATTTTTGGCTCTGTAGTTTTACCCTAGGGATTTTAGTACTAGTTTCTGCTCTGTTTCTAGTATTTTTATTTATTAAAAATCAACCCTTTTTGATAAAAATGTGAAACCAGTGGGGCTAGCTTGGTTTTCTCTGTAGCTACTCATATATGTATGTTGTGGTCAACTTTCACCAACTTATATTGGTCGAAATATCTTCTTGAGTGCTAATCTAGTCTTAACCACAAAAACCACCATTTAAGTTTGATGACACCTTTTTGATTGTTTTCAATGGCCTAGGATTGCTAGAGTCAGTAGCTACTACTATGTGGTTGGATTGGTTCAGTTGTGCAATTGTTCTGTACTGAGTCCATTGTTTGTGCCTTGGGTGATGTTTGGTATAGTGGTTTGCTTATAATTTCCCTTTTCGGCGATAGATACGAACGAGGACGAAATTGAGGAAGGTAATTGGGAGGATTTTGAAGAAGTGGACCAGGAACAAGCTGCCAACCAAGGCAAGCCACCTACAAGTTCATGAGACTTGTCCCATATTTATTTCCATGCACTTTGTTTTACTTATATTACTACTGCATTGGTTTTACTCGCTATATTAGTATTATGGTATTAGTTTGGCTCCACCAAACTTATGCCTATGGTACTGTCTAAGTACTCCCCCTTGGACCTCCTACTCCTATCCTAGTAGTTCAGGTGGTCTAATATACCACAGCCCCTTGGAAACTCCGATTTAGCCTAACAAAAACTCTAGGTTGGGAACCCGAAGGCAGGGATGGTTTTATAAAACGTTTTTGACAGAAAACCTAGGCAAGTGGGACTTGTCGAGGAGTCTTTTAAAATGTTTTGGTATTCATGCCACTGGTGGAGGCACCAAAATCGAAGATGGAGGAAAAACTGTTTTTCGAAAACGCACCTTGTTCTATGTAGTTTTGCCCGAACAACTACCCCGTGCAACCACACTACTCCTGTATGGGAAGGGGATTGACCCGAAGGTGGTTCCCTCTGATACTAGTGCCTCGCAACTACTACAGGGGATCGGGGATCCCTGGAGTGTGGGCCCTCTCCGATAAAGGTCCATGTGAGGAATCGACCTGGAGAAGGAACGAATGGTAAGCAGGCCTCCACGCGTTACTATGGGCCCCTCATTGAAAGTGCACACTCTCGAGGAGTGGAAAAAGTGCTCCGGTTGGTCCTCGCCCGACGTCCCGGTTTTGAGGGGAATAACACACATAGGGTAGGTGCCGGTGTTAAGAGGGGATTATCCTGAAGGTCTTGTCCGGTTATCCAAAACCCGCATACTGATGTATGACGATCCGTGACAGTTCACGGCGGATGTATCAGATCTTGTGGGTAAAGTTTACAACCTCTACAGAACGTGAATCTATTCGAATAGCCGTGTCCGCGGTCATGGACGGTTGGAAAGGTTGCTGCGTAGCGGTGCTGGTTTTGGTTTATAAAAAGAGACCCGACCATGGGATGGTCGAAGGGCAAGGAGGATGGGCCATGGGATGGTCGGACCTAGTTTAAGTATTGGTCATAGGATGACCACAGTGGAAGTGGATAACAGGATTGATCCCAGCCTAGTATTCTCAAGTTTTACTAACTATTTTTACCCTAACAAGGCTTTTTGGCAAACAACAAGTGGTAGAGTTGAGAATATACTTCTAAGAGATTTCTCAAATAGCCTCTTTGGATCCACCCTATCCACAACCATATTGCATACTCTTTGTACTTCCTTGTATGGTGGTTTGAGATTACATTCAAAGTACTCACTAGCAATGTTCCATGGCTATCTACTTTGTCAGACTATGAGCAGGATGAAGAGGACAATGGAAGGTACGATGACGACTTCGCGAACTAGGGCGTTTCTCCGAATCAGGCACCTTTTGGGCTATGGCTTGACTCAGGTCCTCCGCGTTAATTAGTACCGCTGCTATTATCTATTTGTGCCCATGGAGGTAAGGTTGTAAGAGTATTATTGTAAGACTTATTGTATCGTACTGTAATGGATGTGTGTACTTTGATATCATGTCAGTTATGCTCCACGATGCACTGATCATGGGATCGTGGTGGTTTGCATAATTTGGTAATCTCGGATAAAAATCCGAGGTTGCCTCAGACTTGGTATCAGAGCCATCCTGACCTTAGGATCCCCTAGTTAGCTTGGACGTTATACCCGGACCCCAAAAACTACTTTTCTTTATAAAGGAAGGAGTTTGATAATTGCAAAAATATTGCTTATGACTCCTCCCCTCTATTTAGAAAACAACTTGCATTAATTAAAATTTTGCATATCTAAAATTTTGCACACTATTCACTAACTTAAACTTAACAAATTTTTTGTAGATGGCAGTGGTGTTCAACATGTATCGTCAGGTCGGACTGGACTTGCCACTCCAGTTGTTTGAGGCTGAGCTGAGGGACTTGGCCAAGCATGTGGGTCGTCCCACACCAGAGATCCAAGGCGCTTTCATTCCCAGGATGGTTGAAGGAGAGAAGAACTGGTTGGTTGTCTGCACCATGAGAGGTGGTGTAGTACCTCCCTTCTCAGAGGAGCTGAAGGTAGAGGTGCTAGAGAAGGATTGAGGCGATGGTGTGCTCCGTGTGGCTCAAGAGGCCCTAGCACACCTCGCCTATCATCACCGTGAGCAGCTTGAGGGAACCAAGTTCTACCATTTTGGGAGACGCCACCCTCGAGGTTACGCCGCTATGACCCCGCGGCACTATGACTTTGGTGAACATATCCAAAACATGGAGTATCTCCTAAAGAAGACCCAGGAATCTTTGGATGTTGTTCCCACTCGCCCGGACAACAAGACTGTGGAGTACCTCACCCTCGTTGAGGACTTGAGGATCGAGAAATTGGAGCACGCTCAGACCAACCTGAACAAGCAGCCGGTTGTGCCAAGGAACAAGCGTCTCATGAAGACCACTAAGGAGCAGAAGGAGCTCCTAGTGACCATGGAGGCCCGGATAGAAGCATTGGAGGAGGAATGCACCTAGCTCGACAAGGACAACGATGACCTGCTAAATGAGACCGACAATGATGCCGCCTACAGGAGGATTTTGACATGGAGCCACAGAGTGAACCTGAGGATGATGATCAGATGGGTGAGGAAGAAGAGGATCCCGAAGAGCGCATTTTCGAGTCTGAGGAAGATACTGAGGTCATCATTGAGGAAGACACCACCGCACGGCACGACCCACAGTAGGTTTCACGATTAGTCTACGAGAGCAAGTGAGAATATCGCCGTGTCCCCCTTTTGAGTGGACATTTGTCTGTTTTCTGCTTGCTTGTATGGTTGAACTCGTAGTATTGTCTAGCGTCGGGATGTGACGCATGAACTTGGTTATTTTGTGGTTACCTCTATGATTGCTTAGCTCCTAAGCACCCGTTCTTCTTATGCGTGCTTGTTTGATTAGTTAATTCTCCCCCCGTACCTTGTTGTTTGTGGTTGCAAACCGCCCCATTGGTAACCCCTCCTAATCATACACCTTCAGGATGGTGCGCCCAAGCGGACCCCCTCCACCACCAACCATGGCGCAGCTCCTGCACATGTTCATGCAAAACCGCCAAGCCGCCAATGAGGAACGTCAAGCCAACATTGCCGCTCTCCAGCAGCTGGTACAAGCCGCAGCTGGAAACGCCCCCGACCCCGAAGGCGAAGAGCAACGATCCAGACTTAGAGACTTTCAGAACACCAACCCACCTGTGTTCACCAAATGCACCAATCCCCTTGACGCCGATGACTAGCTCCGCACCATTGAGAATAACCTAGAGGTTGCCCGTGTAGGAGAGAATGAGAAAGTCACCTTGGCCACTCATTTTCTCGCGGGGCAAGCTAGGACTTGGTGGATAAGTGTCAAGGAGATTCTGCCCGCAGGACAAGCCATCACCTGGGAGGACTTCAAGGAAAGGTTCCGCAAGCGTCATATCCCACCTAGTCTAATCAAGATGATGAGAGATCAATTCCGTGATCTGAAGCAAGGAGGAATGTCCGTGCTTCAATATCTGGAGAAGTACACTAATCTGGCCAGGTACGCGCCATATGACACCAATACTAAAGAGAAGAAGGTGGATACCTTCATGAATGGACTCTAGGATGAACTACAGTGCCACCTGGTAGCCCAGGGATTCAAGGAACTAGATGCCCTCGTTGATGCCGCCATACTGGTGGAGAACAAGCGCAAGGGAGTTATTGAGAATCACAAGTGTCAGATGATGCAGCAGGGAGGACCCAGTGGACAGAGGTCGCGAAGCATGCCACCCTCAAGGCCTGCACCCCCACCGCAGAGGACTCCGTCCTATGCTCCGCGCCCCAACAATCCCAATCGTAACTACAACAACCCTCGCCCTGGAGGTGGGAACCCAAGACCTATCCCAAGAGGCCCAGTCAACACCAACGTCCGCCCCAATACAGCTGGTTGCTTCAACTGTGGTCAAGTGGGGCACTTCTCCCGTGAATGCCCTGAGAGGAAGAAAGATACCGCACCCCGCCCAAATGCAGTCTGCCTGAACCAAGGTCACGCCAAGGGATCCCCAGCTAAGGTCACCGCCCCCAAGAAGCCTGCTAATGCTGCCAGAGGACATCTGAACCATATCACTACTGAGGAAGCCCAGGAGGCCCCTGACATTGTTCTGGGTACGTTCCTTATCAACTCCATCCCTACTACAGTACTATTTGACTCCGGGGCCTCGCATTATTTTGTTACGGGGCCGTTTGTTGAAAGAAGTGGGATGGAACCTAGTCAACTAAGCAGACTCATGCTAGTATAAATACCCGGTTCGACGGCTAAAACCCAATCCGTTTGCCGAGATATCCCCATAGTTATCCATGGTAAAACCTTCACTGCTGACCTAATAGTTTTGGGAGCCCAAGGTCTAGACGTGATCCTAGGAATGGATTGGATGACCAAGTACCATGGAATCATAGATTGTGTCAGAAAGTCCATATCCTTGACAAGTAGTGACAGAATACAAGTCGAGTATAAGGCAACTGTGCCCTCATCTCGAATCTATTGCCAGGAGAGTATAGCTGGACCTACTCTAGATCAAGTCTCCGTAGTCTGTGAATATCCGGAGGAGTTGCCCGGTATGCCCCCTGACAGGGATATCGAGTTCATCATACAACGAGTCCCCGGAACAGCCCCCATAGCTCAGAGGCCCTACCGTATGAATCCCGAGGAATTGGTCGAGTTGAAGAAACAATTGGACGACCTGGAACGCAAAGGTCACATTCAGCCGAGTGCCTCCCCTTGGGGATCACCCATTCTCTTTGTGGATAAGAGAGATGGAACCACCCGGCTAGTGAATGACTATCGGAAGCTCAACGACGTCACAATCAAAAACAAGTATCCCTTACCTAAGATCGAGGATCTGTTTGACCAGTTAAATGGAGCCCAAATCTTCTCCAAAATAGATCTCCGTACCGGATACCACCAACTCAAGATCCGAGAGTCAGATATTCCCAAGACCGCCTTTACCACCCGGTACGGTCTCTATGAATACACCGTCATGTCCTTTGGCTTAACCAACGCCCCTGCCTATTTCATGAATCTCATGAATAAGGTATTCATGCCCTACCTAGACAAGTTCGTCGTAGTGTTCATCGACGACATCCTCATATACTCCAAGAATGAAGCCAAGCATGAGCAGCACCTGAGAGTCGTACTGGGAATCCTCAGGGAGCATCAACTGTATGCTAAGTTCAGCAAGTGCGAGTTTTGGTTAAAGGAAGTTGGATTCCTGCCACATCCTGTCTGTAGGAGGAATTTCAGTCGACCACACCAAAATTAAGTCGGTTATAGAATGGAAAGCCCCCACAAACCCCTCGAAAATCCGAAGCTTTCTGGGTTTAGCTGGATACTACCATAAATTTGTGGAAGGTTTCTCAAGTATCGCGAGGCCAATGATGCAACTACTGAAGAAGGATAAGAAGTTCGAGTGGACCGAGATGTGTGAAGAGAGTTTTCAGGAACTCAAGAAGAGACTAGTGTCTGCCCCTGTCCTAACCATGCCAGATATCACCAAAAACTTTGAAGTTTACTGCGACGCCTCCAAGTTAGGACTCATGAGTGTGCTTACGCAGGAAGGCAAGGTCATCGCCTACCTATCCAGACAGCTAAAGCCACATGAGATGAATTACCCCACCCATGACCTGGAACTCGCAGCAGTGGTTCATGCACTTAAGACCTGGCGCCACTATCTGATGGGGAATCGCTGCGATATCTACACAGATCAAAAGAGATTGAAATACATCTTTACCCAAAAGGAGTTGAACATCAGACAGCGACGATGGATTGAGCTGATAAAGGACTACGATCTTGGCATTCACTATCACCCGGGCAAGGCTAATGTTGTAGCTGACGCCCTTAGTCGGGAACCATGTTCCTTGAATGCTATGGTTGTAAAAGAACAACCAGAACTAAGTCGAGAACTAGAAAGGCTCGGACTTGAAATAGTTAGCCATGGATTCCTAGCCCACCTGGAACTAAAACCGACCCTCTTAGAACAAATCAAAGAAGCTCAGAAAGGTCACAAAAGTATTGAAGGCATTAAGCGAAGAATGGAAAGAGAAACTGTCCCTGGGTTTAAAGTTGACGACCTGGGTGTACTATGGTACAAAGGGCGCATCTGCGTACCCAGCAAGCATCACTTGAAGCAGATGATTATGAAGGAAGCCCACGAGACACTCTACTCCATCCACCTCGGTAGCACCAAGATGTATCAGGACCTGAAGGAACAATTCTGGTGGCATGGAATGAAGCGCGAAATCGCTTTGTTCGTGGCTAAGTGCGATATATGCAGAGAGTCAAAGACGAACACTAGCGACCCGCTGGATTGCTACAACCCCTGAAGATTACCGAGTGGAAATGGGAAAAAGTTGGAATGGAGTTCATTACTGGATTACCCAAGTCCATCAGGGGTCACGATTCCATCTAGGTCATCGTAGACTACCTATCCAAAGTGTCTCATTTCCTCCCCGTGAATACTAGCTACAACGGCCAATAGCTAGCGGAATTGTATATCTCCCGTATCGTCAGTCTCCATGGTGTCCCTAAAGAAATCATGTCGGATAGAGGACCGCAATTCACCTCCCGTTTCTGGGGCAAGTTACATGAGGCTTTAGGCACCAGTCTATCCTTTAGCACCGCCTATCACCCCTAGACCAGAGGACCCCTAGACCAGAGGACAGACAGAGAGAGTCAATCAAGTCCTAGAAGATATGCTCCGTTCCTGCGTTCTAGCCTACGGAGCTAAGTGGGAGTATTGTCTGCCATTCGCGGAATTTTCTTACAATAACAGCTACCAATCCAGTCTGAAGATGGCACCCTTTCAGTTCCTTTACAGAAGAAAGTGTAGAACCCCTCTAAACTGGACTGAGACCGGAGAGAGTGTAGCATCCCATCTGTCTAACATATGTAATGCTACATGGTCTAGTAATATAATTACTACTTCCTACATATAATTGTTGCATCATAATTATATCATGCTCATGTCATCATGCCACATTGCATTTGAGCATCATATAAAACCCTTTTTCTTTTGGTTCTTATCTCATATGCATTATTAATTGTATTTGCCTCTTGATACATTGTAGTTGGTTCCTGGTATATTGTTTAATGCCCAAATCGAGTTGAGGGCACCTCTTTTCGAATCCTTCCATCTACTAACTTGGTAATGACAACTACCTCTTGATACCATCTATCTCTATCATATTTTCTATATGTGGGCATTGTATTTCACTTGGTACTTTAACTCCTAGCTCACATGTAGATTCATATGGATCTTCTTTTCCTTCTCTTACACATGATCCTATGGCATGATCCATGCATGCCCTAATCTTGTCCATACCCAAATCCTCATATATGTGACATCTTGTTTTCACTTAAAATCAGGCACATGTGAGAAATCCTCTGTTGTATGTCACATGCAAAGTTACAACCCTTCAACTTCCTCTTCTTTTTTCCCCCTTAATTCTTGTTGTTGTGCTGTTTTCTTTATTCCATAATAATCTTGATAAATAAAAATGTTTCCACTTAATCTAATCTAACCTAGCTAATTAACCTGATCTCCCACACCACACCTTCCGAAACTCCAAACCTAATCGGACTAGCTAAGCTAGCTAGCTTAATCCAATCACCCCTAGGTACTTTTGCTGCTACCGCCAGCTGTGCGCCTTCTCTCCACCAGGTGCATCATCGAGTAGCCCAGCCGATCACTGCACCGAACCCGACCGGCCCTACCCCTCTGGTCCGGCCCGACCGAACCCAGCCAGCAGTAGCGCATCGAGCCGGGTGAGCTTGCGTGTCCTGTTGATCTTCCACCCTCGCTCACGTGGTGCAGTCCAGCCCCGCGCCCACGCCTCGTGCGTTCCCTCTTTCCCCTCTCTCTGGCAAAAGTAGCAGCAGAGGCAGAGCCTCATCCTCATCCAGCCCCATCCTTTCTTCTTCTTTCCCAGGCTAAACCCCACCCTAGCCATGACCTAGCTACCCCCCTCTTGCCATCCGTCGTGTTGGGCTCCTGGTCCGCTGCGCCGCCGGAGGCATCAGCTTGCTGAGGTGTTGGAATCCTCTCCCCCCCCCTGTCACGGGTCACCAGCACGGAGGAGAAGGCCCGGAGCACCACCCTGCCTGGATGTGCACGCGACGTCGAGGTTGGACCGTGCAGTAGCCGTGCTCACCGCCAAGCTCTCCGTCCCGCTGCAAGCATCCTCAACGTCGTCGTTGTGTCGCTCGGCAAAAACCCCGGTGAGCCCTCCATCCCGTTCCAGCTCCCCTTCTTCCTCCTTAGTCTATGTCGCCGCCGTCCTGTGCCCCCGAGCCGCTCGCTCGCCGTCGTGCCTTGCTGCTCTGTCGGCCGCGCGCGCGTGCACGTCAACCAGCGACAGCAGCAGCGGAGCCTGGCGCACCCCTCTGTTCCTTTGCGTTTTCCGGGCGATGTGGTCTGCCTCCGTGCGATCTTGCTGAACCAAAGTTGTAGCCCGAGCAATCCTCTTCAACTCTCCTTTTTACGGCAGGGCGAAATTCGCAGCCGTTCGGTCGCAATCGTCGTCGCAAACCAGCCTGATCTCAGCCTGTTTCTGCAAATTTTACCGTCAATTTTTAAACCGCGAGATCTCCTCTGTTCATCTCCTTGTCCCGTCCGCTGCAGACCTCCGTTGGCGAAGCTCCAAACACCAAAGTTGTAGTCCGATGTTGGCTCTACAAATTTTGTTTTTGCAGCGTCGCAAAATTTCCAACGGTTTGCTCGCCATCGTCTTTCGAAAAATCGATGCAGCTAGCAGTTTTTCTTCGTCAGATCCGGTTCCTCCCGGCACTTTTCTAAAAGCACCCCTGGTAATTTTGTACCGCCACCGATTCGACCCCGGGGTTGCCACTGGTCACCCTCATGCGCCGTGGGCCGCCAGCGCTGCGGTCCCACTAGTCATAGACTGAGGCTAACTTCGGCCGAGTGAGAAAAACCGGTTCAATTCAGGCCACACCAGCACGACCCAGTCAGCACACGGGTCCCGCGTCTCTGTGACTGTGGATAGAGAGCCCTAGGGTAACAAAAGTCCCCGCCATCGTTTTCTAAAATAAAAATATTTCTAGAAATTGTCTATATGTTTTTAAATCGAGAAATTAACAACTTATAATTGGTAATTCCAAATTTGACAAATAATATGTGTTTTTGAATCAGAAAAAGGTGAGGATTTAAAATCTGCCATCCAAATTAGTGTTTGACTAATTTAAATTTTCGAAATTGTTTAAATGCAATAAAAATGCCTTTTCTTAAATAATTAATAACTTTAAATCTATAACTCCAAATTTGACAAATAATATGTCTAAATCGATCAGCGCGACGAGCCCGTTCTAACTATGCACTACTTGTTCTGAATTGCATCATGCATCATATAAATATAAAGTATACAGCAACTTATATGAGAGCAAACCGGACTAAAAACTTAATAAAATGCTTTAATCTTGTACCCCACACCTCACCCATGCCATGCTACAGTATTGCCATGCAAATTGTGCATCATTCATCATGGCATGCTTGTTTGCTTGTCGCACTTTAATTCATATGCTTGTGCACTTTATTTATGTTGGCCCTTATTTGTTTGGTTCTTCTTCGAATAGACGTCGAGCAAGGGATATATCAGGAATCCCAGGAGCACTACCCAGATCCGTCTCTCGCTTCAACTAAGCTGCCAGGCAAGCACTACCACATGCTTGCATACATATAGTACCTATTTCCTCTATCTTATTCTTACATCATTGAGTCGCGATTGCATTAAATTGAATCCCAAGTACTGCATAGCCTTTACTTTTAAACCCCACCGAGCCTGTTTTCCTCAATCCCATGAGCCATTACTACAGGAGTTGTTTGAGCCATGCGGGTCATAGAACAGCATGTGTAGGGTATGTGAGTGTCTGATGGATAACGAGGTACCTAAACAACTTAACCTGAGTAGTAATGGGATAACTAATGAAAGAGGCACCGGTGAGCACTATCTGCTATTTGGTTTTTCATGCTCACTTGTGTCCCGTAGGACCCCGAGTACTTGATTCCTGTTCCTTGACTATTCGCACTATCCACATCCGGGAGGCCTGTGGACCCCCCTGAGCCAGAGCTTGATTCATTTCTATTTCTTGGGGCCACAAAGTAGTTTGGGGTTTTGTTACTATCTTGTACTTATACCATGCTTTACTGTTTTATTTAAGATTGTGCGAGGAGCACCTGTACTGTTTAAGAATTGTGGAGTGTTTTCGCGGTATCGACAAGCCCAGTCACATTTTCGGGTTCCCAGTCGTTTACAGCCATTGGCGCAAACCTTGAGTCCGTCTCGGAGTCAGCTAGCTTCGTTCCGGGTAGCTTAATGGGGTGGCCCCCTGAAATATTTCTGAATCTTATGATCGCTTTGTCGTGAATGCCTCGTTGGGTGTTGAGTTGGTTTTTCCGAGGTTGATCGAGTGTGTGTTGCTATTTGTGCACCCCTGCAGGGTAAATCTTTCTGAAAGCCGTGTCCGCGGTTATGGACGACTGGGAGCACAGTTTCTCGATCATAGACAAGTATAACTAAAGTACCACTTTTAATCTGACTGAGTACCTGATTAGTAAATAGTGCAATACTCATGGAATGGTTAATAAAACTGCCAACGGGTGGGTTGTTCGTCCGCTTTCTTGTTGGTAAGCGAAAAGGAGGATGGATCTGTTAATTATACTGTTATAACTGTTTTTACTAATTAACGGACATCCGTCTATCATTGGTTAGGCGGATGGTTAGCGAGTATCTCTAGGCTTGTTAGTTATTATCTTTTGCTGCAATTGCGTCACCCCAGGTATATGTCCCCTTTAGAGGCATAAAGACTTGCTGAGTACCCCTAGGGTCTCACACGATAAATTGTTTGATTCAGATGAACAGGTGTACTCGCAAGATGGATACTAGGTGGAGGAGACGGATGATGTTGGCAACGATCACTCGGTGTAGAGATTCCGGGAACGGGGATCCGTGAGATCGGGATGTGTTTATTTATGTGGCATCTTATGCCAATTTGCTTCTTATCCGTACTCGGATCTTGTTTTCCGCTTCCGCCTGATACTCTGATGTTTGATGTATGAGGAGCTATCCTAAAGTATTATCTCTATCTAGGATATTTGGATCTTGTCGTATGGCGTTGCAATATTTCTATTTCTTTTAGATGGAATGGCTCTGTGAACAGTTGTATGGTGGCTTGCATACATACTCACTTGTGTATGTAGTTGATCCCTTCGCCTGCCGATTACGACGCTCGTTCTTGTCCCGATTATCTGAAAGTGGTTAGGACGGTCGAAAGGTCTACCTATGAGTGGCCCCTGGGCCCCACCGTACTATTTGAACCACTCTCGCTCATCCAGGCATGCAACTAAGAGCGTAATTCACCGAGGTAGTTACAGAGAGCCAAATCTTCGGCCCGGATGTGATCAAGGCAGCAGAAGAGCAAGTACAACTAGCTTGTGATTGCTTGGGAGTGGCCCAGTCTCGTCAGAAAAGCTATGACGACAACAAACGCCAGGAAGTGAGTTTCAACAAGGGAGGCTTCGCGTATCTTCGCGTCTCCCCCCTCAAGGGTATGCAGAGGTTTCATGAAAAAGGGAAGCTTGCCCCTAGGTATATTGGGCCCTTCAAGATCCTCGCCCAGCGAGGAAAGGTGTCATATCAACTAGAGTTACCCAAGGAGTTAGTAGATTCCACAACGTCTTCCGTGTGTCCCAACTCCGGAAGTGCCTCCAGACGCCCAACAAGCCCGAAGCGTTCAAAGAGGTTGACTATCAAGCCATTGACCTCAACCGTGATTTAACCTATCGTGAGGTGCCTATCAAGATCCTAGAGAAAGCCAATAGGCTCACCCGGCGTCGAAACATAAACTTCTACAAGGTTCAGTGGAGCAACCATTCAGAAGACGAAGCTACATGGGAACGAGAGGATTTTCTCCAAAAGGAATTTCCCCATCTCTTGTTAGCAAAACCCGCGAATCTCGGGACGAGATTCTTTTAAGGGGGGAAGGTCTGTAACATCCCATTTTTCTACATCCATGTTTGTTCAGGGTTGGGAAGCTAGAAAGTAGGGGGAAATAAAACTTTTCTACTTGTGAGCTTATATGCCTGGCCTATTTAGAATTGTTTGATCACTTGTGTTGTTTTGGTAGTACTGTTTGTTAGTCAACATGCTGGCATGACCACCAAGGGTTCACTAACCCATAAATTGACTAAGTCATGGAAAACTAAATTTCTTCTTCCAACCTTGGAGCCTTGGCTTGATTAAATCCTTCACCTTTCCTACCATGCAAGACTACCAAGTGGTACTAGGCTACTAGTACCTGTGAACCACCCCTTAGTCTTGGTAAAACCACAAGCCCTAGCCTCTTGCATGTAGGTGTTTTCCTCTCTAGTGATCACTTAAGGAATGACACGCTTATTTTATTCCAAGTTTGGTTGGCCCTTGTGAGCATCTGGCTGTGATCCAAGGATCAACCATGGCCTAAAGCTTGATCACCAAGTCACCCTCTACCACCCTGAACCCTTCCCTCTGCCATGGGTGGCCCTAACCCGAAATGGCAAGCCCCCAAAGTAGCCACCTCACTAACACTAATCTCGATCACGCCAAAACCCCCTCCCTCTTCCCTGCTCGTGCCACCCTCTCTCGCTGGCCGTGACACGGTGTAGCACCACCCCAACTACCCCCCCCCCCCCCCTTGCACACACCCAGCCCGCATGCACCCTCTAGCACACTACAAAGAGGAGGGACACGAGAGATCATGCAAGATCTTGCCCACCTCGAAAACTAGTAGCCCTCCCTCTCTCCTGTCCCATCTGGCCCCACCATGGACAACTCCCCTCCCCAGGCGCTCCCTCCACCCTTACCTCTCTCTCTCCCGCCTGCCCAGCCACCCCCAACCCACGGCGTCCACCTCAGCCGACCACCCTTGGTCCCATTCCCTCTCTTCTCTCTCTCGATGCAAAACCGTGCGGTGGACAGAGGAGAACCCCTCCACCCTACGGCGCTCCTACCCTCCTACTCCCCCAAGCCCTAGCTGCGCAGACAGCACTATGTCGCTCCTTGCTGTCCCGTCGAGCAGCCTGCCCGCACCGCGCATCGGCCGCCCCCTCTCGCTGTCTAGTAGGCCCAGCCAGCCCCCTAGGGTAAAACCGTCCCCAGGTCACCCCCTCGGCGTCGCCACAGTCCCTCCTGGCCAATCCCTCGCTCCCAACGCGACCCCCACCACCTCGCCATGCACCCGGTGCACCACCGTCTGGACCTGCCCTTTTATAGCTCCCCCAACCCCTCACACGCCTATCCCACCCCTCATTTCCACCCTAGAGCTCCCCAGCACCACCCCAGAGTGGAGGCAGAGCCTCTAGCTCTCTCCCCCTCTCTCTGCCGTTCCACCCCGCCTCGGTGCCGACGACGAATGGGAAGGTTCTCTCCTCCCCGCTCTACCTCTCCTCCATGCACACCTTCCACTGCACTCCCCTCCCTAAACCGGCCCTAATCCCATCTCCTCTGGTTACTCTTGTCGACAGGCACGCCGGAGCCGCGTGGAGGCCGACGGTCCCGAGCCGCGCCGCTGCTGGCGTTACGCATCCAGACGACCGGAGCCGCCGTGTCGTACCTCCTTCGACGCCCCTCCCTCGACCACTTCCAACCACACCGTCGCTGACCCCTCTCCGCCCCTAGGTGAGCCACCCGAGCCCCGCCCGTGCTAGCTAGGGTTAGCTCACCGGAGTTCTCGATCCAGGAAGAAGACGCGTTGCGGGTCGTCGATCTGGATTTTAATCCAATGGCCAGCATCGCCAGATACCCCTTCGCCTCACTGTGCCTATGACACGCGGGCCCCGCTGCAGGATTTAAATCCCCAGCACCCCGCATAGGCCACCGTGTACGCGGGCCGACCCAGCTCTGTAGCGGGCCGCGACCCAGCCTCTGCACTACCCCTTTTCTTTTCTTTTTAAGTCATTTTAATTCCCAGAAAATTGTTCTGTAGCTTTAATTCCACCAAATAAAATATGTGTAGTGTTCTGGCTTGATTCCAGTTTTGTAGAATAACCTTGGTAATTCCCTAGTGCATGTCCTTGGTAGCTAGTCCAAAGCTTGTCTGTATTTTTAATAAGAATTTCTGTGGTAAATAGTGTCTGTTTAGAGTAATAAATTCATAGTGTCACTTTGAGAGCTCACAAAATGTGAAACCAAGTCCCAGACATTACCCTTGCAATTGTCTTCTGTGCAAAACTGGAATCATCCTTTTTGGATGTGTGAGGCCTCTGTTCTTATTTTTGCAAGTTATGAACAGAGGGTTCTTGTTTATTTTCCAGAGGTTATTGTTAAGCTAATTTTGGGATGAAACCAACTCCCAGACTTAGGCCTCTATAAATACTAGTATTTCCTGGAAGGGCTTAATTTTTGGCTCTGTAATTTTACCCTAGGGATTTTAGTACTAGTTTCTGCTCTGTTTCTAGTATTTTTATTTATTAAAAATCAACCCTTTTTGATAAAAAACTGTGAAACCAGTGGGGTTAGTATGGTTTTATCTGTAGCTACTCAGATATGTATGTTGTGGTCAATTTTCACCAACTTATATTGGTCGAAATATCTTCTTGAGTGCTAATCTAGTCTTAACCACAAAAACCACCATTTAAGTTTGATGACACCTTTTTGATTGTTTTCAATGGCCTAGGATTGCTAGAGTCAGTAGCTACTACTATGTGGTTGGATTTGTTCAGTTGTGCAATTGTTCTATACTGAGTCCATTGTTTGTGCCTTGGGTGATGTTTGGTATAGTGGTTTGCTTATAATTTCCCTTTTCGGCGATAGATACGAACGAGGACGAAATTGAGGAAGGTAATTGGGAGGATTTTGAAGAAGAGGACCAGGAACAAGCTGCCAACCAAGGCAAGCCACCTACAAGTTCATGAGACTTGTCCCATATTTATTTCCATGCACTTTGTTTTACTTATATTACTACTGCATTGGTTTTACTCGCTATATTAGTATTATGGTATTAGTTTGGCTCCACCAAACTTATGCCTATGGTACTGTCTAAGTACTCCCCCTTGGACCTCCTACTCCTATCCTAGTAGTTCAGGTGGTCTAATATACCACAACCCCTTGGAAACCCCGATTTAGCCTAACAAAAACTCTAGGTTGGGAACCTGAAGGCAGGGATGGTTTTGTAAAAAGTTTTTGACAGAAAACCTAGGCAAGTGGGACTTGTCGAGGAGTCTTTTAAAATGTTTTGGTATTCATGCCACTAGTGGAGGCACCAAAATCAAAGATGGAGGAAAAACTATTTTTCAAAAACGCACCTGGTTCTATGTAGTTTTGCCTGAACAACTACCCCGTGCAACCACACTACTCATATATGGGAAGGGGATTGACCCGAAGGTGGTTTCCTCTGATACTAGTGCCTCGCAACTACTACAGGGGATCGGGGATCCCTGGAGGGTGGGCCTTCTCCGATAAAGGTCCATGTGAGAAATCGATCTAGAGAAGGAACGAAGGGTTAGAAGGCCTCCACGCATTACTATGGGCCCCTCATTGAAAGTGCACACTCTCGAGGAGTGGAAAAAGCGCTCCGGTTGGTCCTCGCCCGACGTCCCGGTTTTGAGGGGAATAACACCCATAGGGTTGGTGCCGGTGTTAAGAGGGGATTATCCTGAAGGTCTTGTCCGGTTATCTAAAACCCGCATACTGATGTATGATGATCCGTGACAATTCACGGCGGATGTATCGGATCTTGTGGGTAAAGTGTACAACCTCTGCAGAGCGTGAATCTATTCGAATAGCCGTGTCCACGGTCATGGACGGTTGGAAAGGTTGTTGCGTAGCGGTGCTGGTTTTGGTTTATAAAAAGGTTTTATAAAAAGAGACCTGACCATGGGATGGTCGAAGAGCAAGGAGGATGGGCCATGGGATGGTCGGACCTAGTTGAAGTATTGGTCATAGGATGACCAAAGTGGAAGTGGATAACAGGATTGATCCCAACCTAGTATTTTCAAGTTTTACTAACTATTTTTACCCTAACAAGGCTTTTTGGCAAACAACAAGTGGTAGAGTTGAGAATATACTTCTAAGAGATTTCTCAAATAGCTTCTTTGGAGCCACCCTATCCACAACCATATTGCATACTCTTTGTACTTCCTTGTATGGTGGTTTGCGAGTACACTCAAAGTACTCACTGGCAATGTTCCCTGGCTATCAACTTGGTCATACTATGAGCAGGATGAAGAGGACAATGGAGGGTACAATGACGACTTCGCGAACTAGGACGTTTCTCCGAGTCAGGCACATGTTGGGCTATGGCTTGACTCGGGTCCTCCGCGTTAATTAGTATCGCTGCTATTATCTATTTGTGCCCATGGAGGCAAGGTTGTAAGACTATTATTGTAAGACTTATTGTATCGTACTGTAATGGATGTGTGTACTTTGATATCATGTCGGTTATGCTCCACGATGCACTGATCATGGGATCGTGGTGGTTTGCATAATTTGGTAATCTCGGATAAAAATCCGGGGTCGCCTCAATAAACATCCCATACATGGCATATGTACAATAGGTAATGTATAAAGCCCGAACTAGTTTTGTGGCCCTAGTACAATACTTTGAAATCAGGTAATAAGCCGACAGGGGTGCCCATACACCCCACATGTGGTTAGCGCGCTCGATCTCGTAACATGTGTCAAAAACTCGGGTCCTAGATGGACACAACTAGGCGGAATATTAACCAGATCTCAACTATTGCCCACCGGTACCTCTGCATTATATCTACTTCCAACATCTAATTAGCATGTGATAAGTAAACCATGATTATCTCAACCATTAAGCATGTGCCAACCCCCAACAACGGTGGAACATCGACGACACGAAGCAACACCTGAGCAAGCAACTACGACTAGCAAGTCCAACTGTCTACCAAACAACATGCAATAAAAGGTATCCAAGGCAATATAGAGACTGCAAGGAATATAAATGGTGCGGAAACTAAAGCATCGCAACACGGATAACAATAGATCAACAAGAGGAAGTAAAGACTATAAATACAAAATAGGTAGGAAGAGGAAGAATGCTTGCCTAAAAAACATAGCTGAAGATTCATTATCTGAAGAACTTGTTGATACTCGCATCAACTCAACGGCCTAATGCGGGAAAAAGCAAAGCACTAAAAGGAACAAGCATGCAACAATTATAACTAATGCGAAAGAACTGGCATGATTATTATATGATGCATGACATGGCAATTTAATGATGCAAAAGATGTTGAAAAGATGTCATTAGCATAGTACAATGATAATACAACATTAGTGAGGCATTAGTAACAATAAGGAATCAATTCCAATTTTATTTGTTCATTTGAATATTGAATTTTCTTGTAGTAACATATTATAAATGCATGAAACAAGATGCAAATGAATGTATGGATAGAACAGTTAGAAGGGGCTCATTGCGTTGATCGATTTAGACATATTATTTGTCAAATTCTGATTTACGAATTTGAAGATATAAATTTATTAAGAAAAGGCCATGTAATAGCAATTACTAATTCAAAAAAATTAAATGCCTGGAATTTATTTTAAAAAGCATATTCATATTCTTGGCATTTTTCTGATTAGAAAACATATATAAAATGTTGCATTTGTATAAACTGGTAAAAGGTTGTAAATTAATTCTTTTAAACCCATTTTATATATTTCGAGAATTTATGTTTAAAAGAAAAACGCTCTTGGACTTCTACACACAATTTTGACTACAGGCTAGAGGACTGGCATGCAAAATCTCCGCTGCTTCTCAAATGTGCAACACTGAATTTCTTCGGTACAACACCCGAGTGAGGTGAGGCAAAAGTTGGGCTCAAATTGGCCATTCTAGGAATTGAACCCTGGATGACAACGAGGCTAGGTAATGGTCCAACAACTAGGTTACTTTTGTAATTAACTGCAGCGTGTTTATTTTTAAGGAGCAAGGTCGGATTGGACTTGACAAAACTGAATTTTCTTCAAGGTCGTTCGACAGAAATGCAAAAGAATTACATGAAAAATGGGATTTTAACATCTTCTAGGATTTGATCCTGGGACACACCGATTGAAAGATCAAGGGGCCAACCACTAGGATGCAACATAATTTGTTTAACAAACGGGATGTGCGGCTAGTTAAACCAGACCTGGTGGTTTTAGCTGTCCTTTTAACTGACGGAACTGTATAACCTGGCATCTCTTATTCTAAACCTGGACGTCGTGTGCAAGCAAAAATACTGGCGGTGATTGCAACAAGGTTGTGTGTGGTTCCGTACGAGGCCTAGAGACTCGGAGGACTCCCATATGCGTTAGTGACCGTGCATGTCGAGTAGAGCAGCAAGCAGGTGCAACAAGGCAAGCTCCAAGATACGTACATGGCAGAAAACTTACAGGCAACATGTAAGAATACATGGGGAGGCGGCTATGACGGAAGAAGATGACAGGGAAGAGGGAAAAAAAATAGAGGGCTCACCGAGAGGGTGTGGGCGCGCTTGGCGCGACCGGAGAAGAAGTAGGGGTGCCAGATTTTGACGTTGAAGGCGACGGTCGAAGAGGAGGAAGTTGGTCTCGCGGTCTATTTGCCTCGCTCTCGGAGGATCTAATGGCCTGAGAAGCACCTCGACGCCACAACGGTGCTCCTCGTACCGTCGCCTCATCTTGGGGAGGCCGAGGCTATGGCGCCATGAGGAGGCACTAGAAGCGGCGTCGGCTTGGATCAAAAGTAAGAGGAGAGGGGGAGGGGCACTATCTAGCACTCCAGCTAGGGTTAGAAAGGGGGCTCCAGGGTGGATAAAAAGGACGGGGGCTCCCGAGCACAACATAAGTAGAAGGCGGTATCGACGATCACCTGCCCTTCCCGTTTACCTGTAGAGACTGAAGGAAGGGGAAGGAGCCATATAGTAACAGAGAGAGGTTCGAAGGGGTTGGCTTGGGTGTGTCGGGCTGGCTGCTGGTGATGGAAGGACTGGGCCGGTTTAGAGGAAGGGGAGAGCCGGGGCGGGATGCTGGTTGCTGGGCTGCTCGCTAGTGCCCAGGTAAAACTCTCTCTCTCTCTTATTTCATTTTATACTATTTTATTTTATTTGTTTCAAATTCAAGCAGGCATCTGACTTCTAAACCTTTTGAACCTTGCAGATAATTTTGAATAGAGAATGTTAGAACACCAAAGATAGGCCAGAGGGAAAATAGAAGTGGAGAAAGAGTGATGCCTACATACATAATATGTGTATCTGCCAATTTGGGCATTTTACAAGATTAGTGAATTTAGGGTTTTAGAGAAGAATAAAATCATTTTATAAATATGGAACCCTAGCAACGGATTCCCACACTGTAGAAAACAAAAATAGAGAAAGGTAAAATAAGGAGAGATATTGGTGATATCAACTAGACAATCAAGACAAAACAAATACAAGCTTCGATATGATGCTCAAATGCAATATGGCATGATGACATGAGTATGATATCATGATAATGCAATCTATATCTATATCTATATCATATATATATAATATCTATACCTAATAATAAAAGGGCTAAGGTTTCTCTCTTCGTCCGTATTTTTACGCTTTGGTCCGTCGGTAAAGGCGCCTTCATAGGCCGCATCGCGTTTTTCCTCTGTTTGTCCCACGCGCGATGCAGCGGAGTCCGACTCGAACTGGACAGCTACAGAGTCCGTGGGTAAACACGATCGAGACTCTCAAATAATCATGGATCGGTTTGGTTCACCGCCGCCTCCCCCGAGCAGCAACGTGTGCTGCGACTGCTACGAGAACAAGGTGAAATGGGAGCCGGATGAAGACGACGGGCTGCTCCATGAGGCCACGCTGCCGGTGGAATTCAGTGGCCATTGAGCAGCGATAGCGAGTCGTGTGACTACTACGAGAAAGAGGTAGGATTTGAGCCAGGCGCAGGAGGCCACACTACCGATGTCTCGCCATGGTCAGCGAGCGGCGACATCAAGTTCTAGGACTACTGTGAAGACGAGGATGGATTGGAGCCGGACGAGGATCAGGCCGGAACAGCTCAAGGAAGCCACACCGCCGGCTCGTCATGGATAGGGACAGTGAACGCACGATCAATCAGAAAACACGTGGCCGGCGGCTCACTGCCGCATCGGGATTAAGCTGGGCAGGAAGACGATCCCGATAAAACTGTCCAAGGCATTCATGAGCGAGTGTAAGGTCGCCAAAAATCATCACACCAATCCCGTCATCTCCATGGGGTTGTTTAAACAATTTAGGAAAGAAAACATAATCATCTCCATGTGCAGCTCACATCACACGCCATCCGGAAATTCAGACCACCTGCATGCAGCGATCGATGCTCTGCTGCCCGCTTCTCCGCCGCCGCCGCCGCCGCGCTGCTCGCCTAGGTCCGTCAGGCACATTCTTTCTATTTTTGTTGATTTAGTACCTGAGAATTCTCTACACCAGTAGCAGTATATATTGATTTTCACTTATGGTGATTATTTTCTTATAGCTAAAGAGCTCACGGAAGTTTCACATACACCGCTTGTTGTGGAGCTCCATTGTATCTAAATTTTAAACTTAATCCTTCATCGTAGTTCTATGAGAAATCATATATTTATGGAGCAATGTGTTCTATCTAATGCTCTGTATCTCCAAGGAACTCCTATGCTTTCTTAGTTGTTAGTGATCTACATTGTTCGGTCAGATTATGGTAATCGAATGCTCCTATTTAGTTATTCTCATGCATGGTTGTTTGGTAGGTTGACCTTCTAGGTCTCGGTCCATGCGTTGCCAGACCGGTAACCCTGTCGCCACGCCAGCAGTGTCCCCAAGATGTCCCTACTCCGGCGCTGCCCCCGAAGGCGATGATTTTTTAAAATTTCATTCTCAGATCTAAATAGGGAAATTGATCAAATATATTGTTAGTTAAATCCAACATGAGATCCATCATCCGGTTAAATGAGTACATTCCAATAAGTTAAATCCAACATGAATGTGTATAAAATCCTAGATCCGCCACTGTGGTGTCGTCATTGGCTCTTCGCACGCAACCACTACATCAACCACGCTGTTGCCAAGATCAGCCGCACCGTACCATCGATCAAGTCGTGTCATGTAGATAAGAAAAATGTCCAACTCGAGACTGGTGTCATGAGGTAAGAGAAAAAAATTTCCATACGAATTGGACCGGTCTTCCCGGTGCAACGCACGCGCACCTTTTGCTAGTATATCTATACCTAATAATAATAAAGATGGATTGTTTCTCCCGGTCCAACACATTTTTAGACATTTTTGTTCTCCCACCAAATCACGTATTACCACCAATGTCTTCTGGACCGTGTAGCCCCTGCAGTTTGGAGATATTGCAGCTCATGCCACCGCTAGGTTTCTATCGGGTTTATCTTTCCTGGTCAGGTGCGTTTCCTATATCCTAACCTCCTATCTCCTCAATATACACGTGAGATGAGGAGACGAGATTGACCACGACGAACACCAATACCTGGCCTAACCCATGGCATCGAGCGAACTCATCTACGCCACCCCGACATCGATGACGGCAAGATCCGGAGGGATGGAAGCCGGACAGCGCACAGAATCGGCCGACCATGATCTTGGTATGCTTCTCGTGCTTTAGTTTCTATCTGAAACACGTCGCGGTGTCATGCTAGCTAGATTCCTATGATCAACTGATACTCTCGCCAAGTCAGACTTCGCCGTCATCGAGGCACATATCTCTCGGCTTCTCTCGGATGACAAGCTAATGTTCCAGGGTAGGATATCATCGGATCGAGCCAGAAGGCCGAGCTCAAGGGCCAGGTTTCAGGCACGGAACTAGGTGGGTTTCTGCTTTTCTCATGCTCTTTGAAGAAAAAGGATCGATGTGCTTCAGGTTCTTGTACGTGAATTTTCCTATGCTCCTTCCACGACCAAGCACGGATTTTCCTCTCTTCCTATTTGCACTAGCAGTGGATTTCGTTTTTTAATGAATCAACAAGCTGTGATAGATTTGGGGGGCTCATGTATTTTCATTTGAGTTGGCGATGGAACAAATTAGCTGGGGATAAAAAGAGGACAAGCGCGTGCAACATTGTCATCTTACCTTCAGCCTACTTCGGGAACTATGTCCAACCGTGCTCCTTCCAAGTGAGATTTAAAGGCATCATCGTGAGATGATCTTATGTAACACCCTCGAATCAGTCCTATACAAGTTTTAGCCCTTTTCCGCTAAATCCGTATAGAAACGATTCAAGGACGTCCACCAGGCACTTTCATACGGGTGGAAAACGAAGTAATACCATTACACAACAGTCCTCGATGGGACCCACAGAACAGATATATATACAACACGACTCCAAGAGTCAAGAATACAGATATACAATACAAAGATCCAAACCACCTTGAAAACGATACATCGTCCAAGTACGGACAAGATGCAAATTGGGCTAAGAGGCCTGAAGAATAACCAATGGCGTCCATAACCCTGCCCAGGCCAAGCCGGAAGGGTAACCCTGCTAACGACGTCGATCGCAAACCTGCTAGAAACAAAAAGGGGTGCCGACAAAGGGCAAAGGAAAAAGAGGAGCGTTAGTACTGAGGCCAGTACACGACGATACTAGAATTCGGCGGCTCTCGCCTACATAGGTATGGTGGACTGAAGCGGCAGCGTAGCATGCACTAAACAATCTATAGAGACTCGATTCAACTGTCGGCTATTAGAGAGGGATAAGAAAGACCTATTCGGAACCACCTGATACTAACACCAATCATACCCATACTGGTATTCCCCCTCGAGACCAAACGAGGAAGTCAAACCGAAGAACTCACACAGTTGGCAGTTTTATTCATTCCATTATAGTTGCAGCATTTACTAGTCAGTTATATAGCATGAGTCATCCTGATAGCATAAGTAGTGGGCAGTTTTAGTTAACATTCCGTTGTAGTTGGACATTTATTAGTCAGATATAATTGTCCTGAGGAACCCAAAACCCAGCAGTTATTGACACTTTTATCACATTCCATTGGAGTTGCAATACTTACTAGGCAGGTATAACAAGACACAAGGAACCCCGGCTCCACCAGTGGTTGGCATTTTTATTATCCATTCCGTTGTATTTGAATCTGATTACTAGTCACATATTAAGTCAAATTTATAGCACTACTTTAGTTATGCTTGTCTATGATCGAGATACTGTGCTCCAAGTAGTCCATAACCGCGGACACAGCTTTCAGAAAGTTTTATCCTGCAGGGGTGCACAAATAGCAACACACACTCGATCAACCTCGGAAAAACCAACTCAAAACCCAACGAGTCTTTCACGACAAAGCAATCACAGGATTCATGAATATTTCAGGAGGCCACCACACTAAGCTACCCACAACGAAGTTGGCCGGCTCCGGAACGGACCCAGGGTTTGTGACGACGACTGTAAACGACTGGATAAAACAGTAAAGCATTACAGGATAGTAATAAAGCCCCAAACTACTTGTGGCCCCAAGAAATAGAAATGAATCAAGCTCTGACTCAAGGAGGTCCATAAGGCCTCCCGGATGTGGATAGTGCGAAAAATCAAGGAACAGGTATCAAGTACTCGGGGTCCTACGGGACACAAGTGAGCGTGGAAGAACCAAATAACATCTATTGCCCACCGATGCCTCTGCATTAGTTATATCTAGCAATTTAATAGTTGTGTTTAAAGTCATGATCAACTCCACCGTAAAGCATCTCCGCCATAAACATCTGCCAGCATTCCAACAACTGTGGTTCTCGACAACACGAGATCTTACCTGAGCAAGCAACTACGACTCGCAAGGCCAGCTATCTACCAAACAACAGGTATTAGGAGGTGTCCATGGCAATATAGAGGTTGCACGGGATATAACTGGTGCACGGAAACTAAAGCATCGTGACACGGATAGCAATAGATCAACAGGAGGAAATAAAGACTATAAATGCAAAATAGGTAGAAGGGGGAGAGATGCTCGCCTGGGAAACACTGTCGTCATATCCGGAGAACTTGTCGATTCTCGCATCAACTCATCGGCCTAATCCGCAAAGACGCAAACACTAGAAGAAACACCGGATGCAATATTTAATACTACGGCAGAAGATCCAGCATGTTTATGATATGCATGTATGGCATGGCAGATATGATACAACTTAGCAAATTAAGTGGAATCGGAATCCAAACAATTTAAGATATGGTTAGAGTTATGTTTCTAATCACCAAAATTAAATGTTATTTAGCATGGTGGAGCATGGCATAGGTGATCAAACCAGCAAGCTACACAATTTAAATGAGGTGGGAAAAGATGTGGTTTAATCTGTTTTAAACTGAACATGGGATTTAAGTGTTGTTATAGTACAAGGAGATGCCATATTCAGGCAGATTTCAATTTTTAGAATTTAAACCAATAGAACAAGGGGAAACAGGAATAAAAGGATCCAAAAAGAGGTGATTGTGGGGATTGAACTCGGGCCTAATGAGTGTAGGAGCATGTCTAAAGCCAATGGCTTAACTTTTGTTTTGTGTCTAAGGAGAAAGAAGCACGGCTGAACTATGATTTAAAAGATTACAGAGAGTTAGGCAAAAAGAATAGAATTTAAATGTCCAAGTGGGGATTGATCTATAGACCTCCAGGATTGTTTCGTGAGGGCGTAGCCATTGGGCTAGCTGCCTGCTGATTTAAAAGATTACAGAGAGTTAGGCAAAAAGAATAGAATTTAAAGGTCCAAGTGGGGATTGACCTATAGACCTCCAGGATTGTTTCGTGAGGGATTGGGCTAGCTGCCTGCTGTTCATATGAATGGAAGTTGGATATTTTAAACAGGATCTGGAGCCTCCTGCTGCTATTCCACGGACTGACAAACATAAGACATGCTCATGTTCAGATAGCAAAATAAAAATAAAAGGAAGCTTAAATCGGCAGCACTAGGGAGTCGATCCAAGGACCAACTGGTGGAGGTTGAAGGGAGGAGCCACTAAGCTAGCTTCCTGCTGTTGGACAATTGAAAGATTCCTGAAACATGAAGGAGATACATCGGTTTTGCAGTGTTTAACTGACGAACAGCTGCAGCACATGAACATGGAGCGACATCTCATGGAGGACGACGTTGAGAAGAGAGGGAGAGGCCTTGTCGTGGGCAGCAGGGAGAGGCTGCGGCGTGGGCTGTAGCAACCTAGGAATCGTCGAGGCTGTTGGCGTGCGCTTGCTCAACCAGGAGGCCAGGTAGCGGCAACAGGCACGAAGCTTGCGTCCATGGCGTCCGTCACGGCACGCACGGAACATCAGCGGCAAGGAAAAAGAAGGCTAGGCACGAGCAAGAAAAAGAGACGGGATAGGAAGGTAGGCTCACCCTCTACTCGTCGGTGCGGTTGGCGTGGATGGTGATGGAGCGGTGGCGGTGAATTTCGACAGCAAGGGTGGACGGCGTCGGGGAAGAACCAGTCGTTGGAGTGAAAATTAGGGCGGCCCCATCTGTGATTCTTCAGCGAGGAGGAAGAGGATGATGTGGCGGCTCCGTTCTGGAGTTCAGCTCATCTCAGACACGCTCGTAGCGTTGGCTTGGTGGCGACTGCAGACGATGCGCTCGGTTGTGGTTCAGAGGCTTGGAGAACAGAGGAAAAAGAAAGGGACGCCGAGGGGGTAGCTAGGGTTGCCTAGGGTATCGATCTGATCCATAAGGAAGAGAAGGAAGGGGATCTGTGGTGGATGGTAGAGCATGGATGCCTCGGCTCGTCTTTGACAGGGAGGGGAAAAAAATAGCCTGGCTGGTACTCACGAGCACAGCGTGTGCCTGACTCGGTCGCACGATCGAGAGGGGGAGGAGGAGAAACAGAGAGAGGAGGTCTGTCTGCTGCTGCTGGCTGTACTGGCTCGATGGCAACAGGGTTCAGAAGAGGGATGAAAATTTAGAAGGGGTAAGGGGTTTAGACAAGAGGGAGGTGCACTCGGCTGGTGATTGTAGCTATACTTAGCTAGCTAATTAGATGATACAAGGGGGAAAATGGCACAGGTGTGTGTATGTGTGTAGGTAGTTACACACGGCTAGGAGTAGATTGTAGTGTGGGTGAGACAGAGATTAGATATAGCTAGTGATAGCTAGCTAGCTTAGGGCAGAGTAGAGCACAATATTGGATGGTTTAGATAGGAGATTTTTGACCAAATTCAAATAAAAACCAAGAACTTCAAAAGGTATTGAGTAGAAAGGATGGCACATGCCTAAGGGAATTAGAGAGAGAGTGCAAGGCACCAGAGTTGGATGATATCAAAATTTCAAAGAGTGGATCCACACATCAACATATGGGTATGATTTAAACTCAAATGGCAAAACAAAGAAACCCATGTGTCATATGTGGTAGAAGTAGAACAAGATCATATGGCAAGATGGATTGGCAAGTTAGTGATAAAATGAATTAGAAAGGTTATGCCTCCAAATCAATTTGGACATTTAAGCAATATAAAAAAAATGAGCAAGACCCCAAAATATAGAGTAAACATTATGGTTCCATATCAATGGCACCAACTAGAGGTAGAATAGAAAGTGGTATCAATAGAGAGAGGCAAAAATCAAGATCAAATACAAATATCAAGAGCCAAATATAAGTGGGTCAATTTAAGTACCACCATTTAATTATATGTCCCATGCAAGGTGGCTTGATGAACATGAGCATGCTATCATGAGGATGCACAAAAATAAAATAACAAGCGATTTTCTAGTAGTGGCTTTAGCGGGATGCCACATCTTACATGAAAGAGATGTCCACCATGTATGGATATTTTTCTTGCAAGAGTTTTTTATGTTAGCAATGTGCGTCGTGGTTTCCTGAGGCCATGAGATATATAGGAGAAGTTCATCTGTGCCTTGCCGTATGTGATAGTTGAGCTGAAACTATAAACTTCAGAGGACCTAATTGATGCTTAGCAGTACTATGCACCTCGAGAAAGATTTGTATTGCCTACATCACGTTAATTTATTCTTTCATTCTAGCAGTTGAGGAAGGCTTCTTGGCCCCACGCTCAGCTCCTGAATTTTCCAAAAGTGGACGCGCTTCTGCCCTTCAATGACACTCATAATTTGGAGCAGTTTAAGTAGGAAATGATACGGCTCCATTCCATTCAAGGTTCAGTGAATATGATCAATGGATATAACCCAGCTGAACCTGATTACCAAGAGGTAATGATAGAGTTGAGTATTGAATTCATAATGTTATTTGTGATGCCAATTATTATAGGAGATTCCAAATTATTTATCTCTAAATAATTGGGTGCAAGGAATTCAATGGTGACTTAGAGTATGCTAAAAAACTATCCACATACTACCTCCGTTCATAAAATGTTTTAGTTTTATGAATCGAATATATTTAGACGTCTTTTAGAGTATAGGTTCATAGAGGTTCGGAGTGAACCTATACACTAAAAAGCGTCTAGATACATTTATTTCACAAACCTAAAATGTATTATATTTCTAAACAGAGTCATGTAGTATTGCTATGGACCTATGGTCAGGTCTGATGTTTTTACCAGTGAGGCATTTTTTCAGAAAATAAATTAATTATTATTGGGAGCTCTTAATTGCTATCATATAACCTGACGAGAGGGATTTGTCGGAATCATGTTGGTCATCGAAATACCTGTCCGCGACGCACATCCACCACTACATTGTATCTTGCATGAGCTCATGAATTGGTAGTCCAAGTCTTACAAGGATGGTTCAAGATGAACTGGTAAGATCTCTACATCCGTGCAACGACTAGATAATAAAATAAAGATCCCCATTTTTTTTAAATTTACTATGGAGAGTACTATCTGAAACTTTCTTACTGCAAGTTGACATGGTTCTTCTCCACCATACCTCATATTGATTTTGAGCTGCGGTTTTCTTTATAGAGTGGGCATGTGTTTTCTAGAGTGGATGTGTGTTTGCTACAAAGATGAACAACTTATAGCCGTGTATTGGTTCTTCTCCACCATACCTCCGCTCCATATGCTTGCTGTTAGAAATAATGGGCTAAATAAATAAGCCCATATAGATTTCAGATTTTTCCTAAATCTCACAGCCTATGTTTGTGGCAGCTCACATGTGTTTGGGCCCATGTTTGGGGCAGCTCACATGGGAGTGGAGTGGGAGCTAAAGTTTAGTCCCACATGGAAAGTTGGAGGAGAGTTACACCACCTTATAAGGTGGAGTGGTTCGTCACTTAGTAAAGTGAGTGAGAAGAGGAGAGCTACACGCACGCTCCTCCTCCGACGCCGCCGCTCGCACGCACCGCACCACCCGTCCGTCCGTCCCGTCACGACGCGCGCGCGCCGCAGGTTGCGGGAATCTCGCCGAGCCGAGCTTTCTTTTTATTGCTCAGGAAAACATGTGAGGTTTTGACAGACGTGTCAACAGTCAGCCTATTCGGGTCGCTCCCGGATCGTGGGCTACTATAACCGACCCGAGCGTGCGCTACGTGGAATCAGCCCACGTTCGCTTCCGTTAGGGTTTCCTGAGCTGCTCTATATAAAGTGCTGCGCGGCTACCACCACAAATGACCACCGAACCAATCTAGGGTTTGCCAACCTCTCTGCTTGCGCCGCCACTGTAGTCTACTCCATCCCGCTTGCCGGCGTGCACCGGCGGACGGGAGAGCAGGTCTCCAGAACCACTCGCCTTTGCGATCCTGTACGGGAGAGGGCGAATAAGGTTTTTGGGAAGCGCTCTGCGTGACTGCTCGAGTTCTGCATCATGGCTCGTCTTCCATCCAAGTCAGGCAGTGCTGCCTATCGCCGTCTTCGTCGTCGCCTCCTTCGATCAATCTTCCCCAAAGCTACTACGGCGACTTCATCTGCAAGCGAACGGTACGTGCGACGTGCTGCTGTCCGATTATTCATCATGTTCTGCGAGTACATGTTTAGCTGCTACTTGTTTCCGTTCATCTTGCTGTTTAGTACATCTAGTATGTTCGAGTTACATGTGTTAGCAGTTGGTTCTGTCATGTTTAATATTCTGGAATTGATCATGGAAATTGTGCCTAATTATACAACAATCCAAAAACCTTATTATAGGCAATTTCCTGAGTTAAACATGGGACATCTAGCTGATGCTATGAAGCCGGAAAATTTTATCGGTGTGCATTTTAAGAGGTGGCACTATAAGACCACCATGTGGCTGCAAGCTCTAAAAATATTCGATGCTAGCGAGAGTTTACCTAAAGGAACTATATCTGAGCAGGATCAGAACAAGTTCAAGGAAGCCAATCTAGCCTTCGTGGGATGTGTTCTAAGTGTTCTTGATAACAAGTTGTTTGACGTGTATATGCACTTCAAAAACGCAAAAGAGCTCTGAGAGGCACTAGACGCTAAGTTCGGTGTAGCAGATGCTGGCAGTGAATTGTATATCATGGAGAGCTTCCATGATTACATAATGGTTAACAATCGTTCTGTAGTCGAACAGGCTCATGAGATACAGTGCTTTGCTAAGGAGTTTGAAATTCTTAAGTGTATCCTACCCGACAAGTTTGTGGCTAGGTGCATTATTGCAAAGTTGCCTTCTTCATGGAGGAACTTCGCCACAACTCTCAAGCATAAGAGGCAAGAGATATCGGTTGAAAACCTGATAGCATCTCTTGATGTTGAGGAGAAGGCTCGGGCCAAGGACACTGCTGACAAAGGAGGCGACAGTCAGTCCAGCGCCAATATGGTGCAGAAGAAGACCTTCGGCAAGAACAAAGGGAACTATAAGCCCTCCTTCAACAAGCCTGAAAAGACTACAACCTTCAAGAAGAAGAAGAAGCCGAACAAGGCCGAGCTAGGTTGCTTTACCTGTGGAGAGCTCGGGCACTTTTCCAAGAACTGCCCAGAACGTGTAGATCGTAAAGGAAAAAAGGGGAAGACTGTCAACATCGTGACTGCTAGCAATGCTGATGGGTATGGTAATCTATTTACTGTTCTTTCAGTTTTCAATCACCATGCTGGTGGATTGATACGGGTGCTAATATTCATGTGTGTGCTGACATCTCTATGTTCACTTCTTATCAGGTCGCTCGGGATTCATCCGTCCTAATGGGGAATGTGTCACATGTTTCTGTTTATGGTGTTGGTACGGTGGATCTGAAGTTCACTTCGGGAAAGATCGTGCAGCTGAAGAACGTGCAACATGTCCCTTCCATGAAGAAGAATCTCGTTAGCGGCTCCCTTCTATGCAGAGATGGGTTTAAGGTTGTTTTTGAGTCTAATAAAGTCATTGTGTCGAGACATGGACAATTTATTGGTAAAGGCTATGAGTGCGGAGGGTTGTTTCGCTTTTCACTTTCAGATTTTTGTAATAAGTCCGTAAACCATATTTGTGGCGGTGTTAATGATGATACCAGTGTTTGGCATTCTCGTTTATGTCACATTAAATTTGGTTTGATGTCCAAGTTGTCCAATATGAGTTTAATTCCGAATTTCACTATTGCCAAAGGCTCCAAGTGCCATAGTTGTGTGCAATCAAAGCAACCTCGAAAGCCTCACAAGGAAGCTGAGGAGAGAAACTTGGCACCTCTGGAGCTCATACATTCTGATATATGTGAGACGAATGGTGTGTTGACAAAAGGTGAAAAGAGATATTTCATGACTTTGATTGATGATGCGACTAGATACTGCTATGTTTATTTGTTGCGCACAAAAAATGAAGCTTTAGACTACTTTAAAATTTATAAAGCCGAAGTTGAAAATCAACTAGAGAGAAAGATCAAACGTCTTAGGTCGGATCGTGGTGGTGAATATTTTCCCAAAATCTTCGATGAATTCTGTGAGGAACATGACATTATTCATGAAAGGACGCCTCCCTACTCGCCTCAATCAAACGGGGTTGCCGAGAGGAAAAACCGCACACTGACTGACTTGGTGAATTCCATGTTAGCCACCGCTGGTTTATCTAAGGCATGGTGGGGGGAGGCCTTGTTGACAGTGTGTCATGTCCTGAATAGAGTTCCTAACAAGAATAAAGATAAAACCCCTTATGAGGAGTGGGCTGGGAGAAAACCATCACTTTCTTACTTGCGCACTTGGGGGTGTTTAGCTAAGGTCAACATACCGATTCCTAAGAAACGCAAACTTGGACCAAAGACAGTGGATTGCATCTTTCTAGGATATGCTCCGTGGAGTGTAGGCTATAGATTTTAGTGGTTAAATCTAAGGTTCCTGATATGCATGATGATACTATAATGGAATCTCGTGATGTAACATTCTTTGAGAATATGTTTCCTATGAAAGATATGCATAGCACTGCTAGAATTTCTTCTGAAATACTTCCTGAAACTAGTGCATCTAGTGAGAATTTTGAGCAACCATGCGAGGAAGAAGTCCTAGAGAAGGATGACAATGAAGCTCCTAAACGGAGTAAGAGACAGAGGGTTGCAAAATCCTTTGGAGATGATTTCATTATGTACCTTGTGGATGATACTCCCACTTCCATTGCAGAGGCATATGCATCTCCTGATGCAGATGATTGGAAAGAAGTTGTTCATAATGAGATGGACTCGATTCTTTCTAATGGAACTTGGGAACTATCAGAACGACCCCATGGTTGTAAGCCTGTGGTTTGCAAATGGGTGTTCAAGAAGAAGCTAAGGCCTGATGGTACTATTGAAAAGTACAAGGCTCGGCTTGTAGCAAAAGGCTACACCTAGGGAGAAGGTGAAGATTACTTTGACATCTATTCACCTGTTGCTAGACTGACCACCATTCGAGTACTACTATCCCTGGCTGCCTCTTATGGTCTTATCATTCATCAAATGGACGTTAAGACAGCTTTCCTCAATGGAGAGTTGGAAGAGGAGATCTATATGGATCAGCCTGATGGGTTTGTGGTAAAAGGTGAACAGAGAAAGGTGTGCAAGTTGTTAAAATCTTTATATGGCCTGAAGCAAGCACCTAAGCAATGGTATCAGAAGTTTGACAGAACATTAACTTCTGTTGGCTTTGTCGTTAATGAGGCTTACAAGTGCGTCTACTATCGCCATGGTGGGGGCGAAGGTGTTATATTATGTTTGTACGTGGATGATATCCTTATCTTTGGTACAAACATGAATGTGATAAATGAAGTTAAGTCCTTTCTATCAAAGAGCTTTGATATGAAAGATCCGGGAGAAGCTGATGTTATTCTGAATATCAAGCTGATTAAGCACGAGAGTGGGATTACTTTGACGCAATCACACTATGTTGAGAAGATCTTGAGCCGTTTCGGTTTCGTTGATGGTAAGTCTTCCCCAACACCTTATGATCCTAGTGTGACATTACGGAAAAACAAGAAAGAGCCGAAAGAATAATTGAGATACTCTCAAATCGTTGGCTCACTCATGTACTTAGCTAGCGCGACAAGACCCGACATCTCTTTTGCTGTGAGCAAGTTGAGTAGGTTCATGTCTAACCCGGGTACTGAACATTGGTGTGCACTTGAAAGGGCCATGCGCTATCTATGTGGTACAATGAGTTATGGGATACACTATTCGGGGCATCTAGCGGTGCTCGAAGAATATAGTGATGCGAACTGGATCTCAGATGTAGATGAACTCTACGCCACTAGCGGGTATGTATTTACCTTTGGAGGTGGCGCGGTATCATGGAGATCTTGCAAACAAACCATATTGACAAGGTCGACTATGGAAGCAGAACTTGTTGCTTTAGACACAGCCACTGTAGAGTCAGAATGGCTACGTGAACTCTTGATGGACTTGCCGGTGGTTGAGAAACCTATACCGGCCATCCTTTTGAATTGTGACAATTAAATTGTTATTGTCAAAGTGAACAATTATAAGGATAACGCGAAGTCATCAAGACACGTCAAGAGACGTTTGAAGTCTGTCAGGAAATTGAGAAACTCCGGAGTAATTACTGTTACGTATATTCAAACTGACAAAAACCTGGCAGATCCCTTTACAAAGGGACTATCACGAAACGTGATAGAAAGTGCATCGAGAGAGATGGGTTTGAGACCCATGGATGTTACACAGTAGTGGTAACCCAACCTTTTTGATCGGAGATCCCGTGAATTAGGACCTGGGAAAAACAACCTAGTGGTGTGACGGAGGAGAGTATTAGACAACCCTCTCTATGTGAAGATGTACAACTCTCAAAAGCTGTAAGGTAGGTTGGCAACATGCCTTAATGTGTTTCTGTTGGCTATGATTAGCAAAGATGCAGTCCTACAGAGCATTCTTGAAAGAACACACATATACGAGTTCCGATTGTTAAACGTCGCAATCTATGAGATTTGGGTGATCTCTAGTAAACTCATGAAGAGACCAAGTAGTATGACGCATATGCTACACCCGCGGGGTAGGCTGCTGGCAGCCAGGTACTAGTTATGACTTTGTATGAAATCTAAAAGCACCAAACTTGCAATTCAAGGTTCGTCCATTGTTCAAGTTGCTGATAGACGTAGCTCAAGGTTCTAGGCGGAAGTTCCACTTAACAGTCTCTGCTGAAACACTGGTATATAAACAAGTAGCGAGAATTGGCAAATCTTCAAATGGGCATTTGAGATCTGGTGGGGGGTTGTTAGAAATAATGGGCTAACTAAATAAGCCCATATAGATTTCAGATTTTCTCTAAATCTCAAAGCCCATGTTTGTGGCAGCTCACATGTGTTTGGGCCCATGTTTGGGGCAGCTCATATGGGAGTGGAGTGGGAGCTAAAGTTTAGTCCCACATGGAAAGTTGGAGGAGAGTTACATCACCTTATAAGGTGGAGTGGTTCATCACTTAGTAAAGTGAGTGAGAAGAGGAGAGCTACACGCGCGCTCCTCCGACGACGATGCCGCCGCTCGCACGCACCGCACCGCACCGCATCGCCCGCCCGTCCCGTCACGATGCGTGCGCGCCGCAGGTTGCGGGAATCTCGCCGATCCGAGTTTTCTTTTTACTGCTCAGGAAAGCATGTGAGGTTTTGGCAGACGTATCAACATTCAGCCTATTTGGGTCGCTCCCGGATCGTGGGCTACTGTAACCGACCCGAGCGTGCGCTACGTGGACTCGGCCCACGTTCGCTTCCGTTAGGGTTTCCTGAGCCGCTCTATATAAAGTGCTGCGTGGCTACCGCCACAAATGACCACCGAACCAATCTAGGGTTTGCCAACCTCTCTGCTTGCGCCGCCACCGTAGTCTACTCCATCCCGCTTACCGGCGTGCACCGACGGACGGGAGAGCAGGTCTCCGAAACCACTCGCCTTTGCGATCCTGTACGGGAGAGGGCGAATAAGGTTTTTGAGAAACGCTCTGCGCGACTGCTCGAGTTCTGCATCACGGCTCGTCTTCCATCCAAGTCAGGCAGTGCTGCCTATCGTCGTCGTCGTCTCCTTCGATCAATCTTCCCCAAAGCTACTACGGCGACTTCATCTGCAAGCGAACGGTACGTGCGACGTGCTGCTGTCCAATTATTCATCATGTTCTGTGAGTACATGTTTAGCTGCTACTTGTTTCCGTTCATCTTGCTGTTTAGTATATCGTTCTGTCATGTTTAATATTCTGGAATTGATCATGGAAATTGTGCCTAATTATCCACACTGGTCAATCTATTTGGAAAAGTTAGATCAATGTTGGCTCTTGACCATGGATAATTTGTACGTATATCGCAGATACAAATATGCCTGAAAGTTAATAGTTATTTAAACGTTTTGATGTTAATATAAAATTTTCCATCTGTCAGATGCCTCATGCATACGAATTTAAAAAGATTTAATCTCCGATTCCATGAATTTACTACATCTCTGCCATAAAATTTTTGTATGTTACATATGGCTCTTCGGTTCTTCTACATGTAGGTGAGAAAGCTCTAGACATTTCAGCTGGCAACCACCATTCTTGTGCAGTAACAGGTGGAGAAAAGAGCATGGTGCAGTTAGGTATCTTGTACATTGAGTATAGCGGAAGATGATTTAAATTCAAATTGGAAACAAGCCGTCCATCAACAGAAATTTACATTTAAATCATGTTCTCTTGCCTGTGTGATTGCTTGATCAGCCTCTACTAAGAATGAGCAAGAAAATTCTATCTCCTTCCCTCCATGTGATGTACACAGTAGTCCAGGCCTTCAAATGTATGCTCCAGAGGAAGCTCAATGTAAATATTAGTTGATCCTATGTATCTGTGTACTGTACATTCTCACATACAAGTGTATCTTCTCTGACTAGAGCGCGCCGCTGGGCTCGCTCGGAGGAGGGTCTGAGTGTGCGTCAGATTTCGTTTTTGTTTTAGGGAAGAATGCATGTTCCTCTATTAGATCTTCGAAAGTTATGAGACAAAGCAATTTTTTTGAGTACTCACTGGAAAATCATAAGGTTCCACTGAGATTTCTTAGATGTTCCAAAAAAGTTTCAAGTAGCATCACATACACATGGTACCGGCCTTTTGTGCAACAAACATGGTCTTTCAGAAATGTCCTCTCTAGTGGGTCACTGTGAATTTCTCTTGGATCTCGATCCGCGTTCTATTCTAACCCTTGTGCCCTAGGAGTCCGCTGTTTCCTCTCACTAGCCCACGATGATGACAAAGAGAAGTGTCGACGATGATGACAAAGAGGAGAAGTGTCGACATGGATGGTTTGCTCGGGAGTTTGAGAATTTGTTTCTCTCGGTGCAACGCACGGGCACTTTTGCTAGTATATAAAAACAAACGCTTCTCTCTTTAGGTTTTTGTTCGTCCTGATTTAGGCGTTCGTACATGGAGCGCATCCCTCTCTGATACGACAGATCACATGTGTTCAACTCAGACAAGGAAACACGGTGGGTCCTTAACTCCTGATCAATGGAACCTTTTACATATAGCTGAGTGCACGGTTCTTCAAATACCTCAGGCCACCAGAAATATAGCTGAGTGCACGGGCCTTCAAATACCTCAGGCCACCAGAAAAAATAGGAATCGATATGTTTCAATCCATCGCCGCCCTGTGGTCTCAGCAGACAGCCGATCTGTTTCAAGCCGCCGCTGCCCTGTGGTTTCAACAGCCAGGCCAGCCGTCCGAGAGAGGATCGATTAGTTGCATCTCCACATCATGTCCGCGATGGAGAAACACGCGGCGGCGACGGCCGGGTCGATCTCGCCGGCGGCTGGCGTCAAAGGGTGGTTGCCTGCACGATGAGGCCTTGTTTACTTCTCTCGTATTCGCTAGTGTATTCGCGGGGATCGGAGAGGATTACTCTAATTCCTCCAAAATCATTGTAGGCCGTTTATCATGCCGGGTTGTGCCGGAATAATTCCGAAATATCCCTGCGTATCCTTCATTTTTTGTCTAGATTGAATACTCTTCTCTAAGATAGAGTATTTTTAGGGAAGAGTATTGTAGGGGATTGGAGAGTATTGGGTGAACACCAAATCCCGGTATATCCCGAAACTCTAGTGGTTAAAAATACGAGAGAAGTAAATTAGATCTGAAGGGGAAGAACAGGATCGATCAGTTGATTATGTTCAACAGAGGAGTCACTCTTGGTGCGAAGCTCGAGCAATGCCAGAATTTCCCGGGAGAGCCGGTGTCTCAGTCCATCCCGGACTTCTTCGACCGCGTCAAAACGCGTGGGGACGGGACTGACGGCCACGGCGAGGATTCCTTCTTCGCCGCGCCGGTGCCGGCCGTTTGCGCCACCACCGCTCTGTAGTGTTCGTCCATTCTGATGGCTTAGGACGGCGAGGACGTGGGGGCGGAAATTTGGTTGTTTCGTGGAGAGGGAGGTGGGCGTTTGTTGCTCTCCGAGGCCGCTCCGGTGTGTTCATGCGGGGTTATGTGCTAAGTAGGCACGATTTGGAGAAGTAGCGGTGGGATCTCTGTGGAGGTATTTGTTAGCGTGTACACGTTCTAGCTAGGACTCGGTCTTGTACAGTTGAGTCAACCCACGACGCGCACTCACCCCACCTCGTGCACGTCCTCGCACGCATGTACTCGTGTCTATATATACTCGATGAATACAATGAGCAGCACCCAAGGTGCATAGCCAAACTCCCTCTCCTCGCGCACATGGTATCAGACGCCATCTCCACCTAGTGCCGGAAAACCACTTGCTTCCACTGCCCAACTCCGGCCATTGCCGGGATGAACACACCACCTCCCCCACCTCCTCCGCCACCGGCCGGCCACGGCCCTGGCCGATGCACTCTCACCCCCAGCTTCAAGCCCGCTGCTGACCCCCTCTGCAATCGATGTTGCTGCCTCGAGCAGCGCCGTGGCTTTCCCTGCCGCCGTCGAGTCCGCACCTGCCGCGGCGGCTCCGATCTCCTCACCTCTTGCGGGCGTCTACATCAACCAACACGTTCCGATCGTGCTGCAGCTCAACCCTCCCAACTACACCCAGTGGCGCACGCTGTTCGAGGTCACCTTCACCAAAACCGGCGTCGACGACCACATCACCAACCCACCGAGCGCGGCAGCGCCGTACTGGCTTCAGGACAATGCCTACATCATCTCATGGTTGTACAACCGTGTGAGCCCCGAGATCTTCGGCCTCATCCACCAGCGCCGCGCCACCGCCGCGCAACTTTGGAGCTCCATCGCCACCCTGTTCATGGAGAACCGTGAGCACCAAGTTGTCTTCCTCGCCACCGAGTTCCGTCGCATCGAACAAGGCGGCGGATCCATCATCAACTACTTTGCTCGTCTCAAGGACTGCACCGACCGCCTCGCTGATCTCGGTGAACCTGTATCTGACAGGGACCAGGTACTGAACATGTTCAGAGGGCTGCACCCTCGTTTGAACTATGCCTTGCCGATCCTTACCATGCAGAGCCCGTTCCCCACCTTCATGCGTTGCCGTGCGTTCCTGCTCCTAGAGGAGAGCAGGATGAACAGCTTCACGGACACTGAGACCGCTCTCTACGCGGCTCGCTCACCCCAGCCATCCGGCGGGGGCGCGACAGGCAACGGTGGCTCTGGTGGCGGCTCCGGCGACGGCTCTGGCGGTGGCAACCGCCACAATCGCAACCACCGCAACAAGGGCAAGGCGCCCGCTACCGGCGCCTCTAGCTCCGACGGGGTCTCTACGCTGCCGCCGCGCCCACCCGCTCCGTCTGCCGAACCATGGACTGGCATGGTGCACGCGTGGCCCATGCCCTGGCGCCCGCATGTTCCCGGCGCCGGCATACTTGGCGCTCGCCCCGGTGCTCCCGCTCCGTTCGCCGGCACTGCCTCCCACTACGGTGCGCCGCCGGCCCACTACTACCCTATGGCCACACCAGCGTCGTCGTCCAGCTCCGCCACGCCGTCCTGGGATCAGGCTGGCCTCATCCAGGCGCTGAACAACCTCTCCATCCAGTAGCCGCAGCCGGTGTCTGCTCCCGGTGCCTGGTACCTCGACACCGGCGCCTCGGCGCACATGGCTTCGTCGTCAGGTAATCTCGACGCTCTCAAACCTTGTTCTTCTTCTCGTATAGTGGTTGGCGACGGATCATCGCTTGCTGTCACGCACACCGGCCACCACACTCTTCCTACCGCCACCCAACCCATCCATCTACATGACGTTCTTGTCTCTCAACCTCTCCTCAAAAACCTCATCTCTGTCAAAACTCTCTGCCGCCATAACTCTGTTAATATTGAATTTGATCACCGTGGTTTCTCTATCAAGGATCGGGCGACAAAGAAGGAGATCCTGCGCTGTGATTCTGATGGCGACCTGTACCTAGTGACGGCTCCATCCACGCACCATAGCCTCGTCACTGTCACCAAGAACTTATGGCACCACCGTCTCGGGCACCTTGGACGTGACGCTCTGGACCTCGTCTTGCGCCACACCGACGCTTCCCCCGATGGCTCCCTCGACACACCTTGCCATGCCTGTCAATTAGGAAAACAAAGTCATTTACCTTTTTTAGATTCTAGACATGTGTCTTATTTTCCCTTCCAATTAGTTCACTGTGACCTCTGGACATCGCCTGTATCCAGTGTGTCAGGATGTAAATACTATCTGATCCTACTTGATGATTATAGTCACTTTGTCTGGACCTTCCCTCTCCGTCAAAAATCTGATGAAATTTACCACATTCAGGCCTTCCAAACATTCATCTCGCGTCACTTTAACCTCACAATCCTAACCCTGCAAACTGATAATGGCCGAGAGTTTGATAATCATGCCAATCGTGCCTACTTTTCCTCTCAAGGAATCACCTTGCGTATGTCCTGCCCATACACCTCTTCCCAAAAAGGCTGAGCCGAGCGCATTATCCGCACCCTCAACGACATCGTTCGACCCCTTCTGACCCATGCCACAATGCCCCCTGAGTTCTGGGCTGAGGCGCTCAACACCGCTACGTTTGTCCTCAATTGCCGGCCCTGCCGTCCACGACACAATCAGACCCCATTCTTCTTGCTCTATGGAGTCCAGCAAGATTATGCCTGCCCACGTGTGTTTGGCTACCTTGCTTACCCTAACACAGCCGCCACCGCGCCCCACAAGCTAGCACCGCGATCTACCCCATGCGTATTTGTCGGCTACTCACCAGAGCACAAAGGATATCGCTGCCTCAACGTAGCTACCGGCCGTGTCCTCACCTCCCGTCATGTCATCTTCAACGAGCATCACTTCCCTTATCGCGCTTTTGCCGCCCCACCAAGTGTCCTCGACCACCTTGACGAGCCACTCCCTCCGCCCACTCGAGTTCGTCCCCTCTCTACCGTGGCTGCAAAACAGCCTCTCCTCGTGCCGCGGCAGCCCACCTGGCAGTCTGCCGTCACTCGTACACCTACCATGACACCCGATCCTACCACACCGTCCACACCACCCAGATCGCCACCCGCTCCCACTCCGGCAGGGCTCGCCTCTCCCCAGCGCGCGCCATCCACACCAACCAACGACTGTCCCGTCCCGTCCCCACGCCAACACACACCCATGCCATCCTCATCCTGTCGAGCTCCTCTTGCACCCACCCATCACATGATCACGCGCGCCCAGCTCGGTACATTCCGCCCCAACCCGAAATATGCCAATCTCTCCACCACCACCACCATATCCCCTGTCCCAAAATCCGTGCGTGCTGCGTGCAATGATCCGTGTTGGCTAACTGCTATGCAAGATGAATATAGGGCTTTGATGGCGAACAGGACCTGGACACTCGTGTCGCGCCCGCCGGGGGCCAACGTCGTCACTGGCAAGTGGCTGTTTCGGCACAAACTGAAGAGCGACGGATCTCTGGAGCGGTACAAGGCACGCTGGGTGGTGCGCGGGTTCTCCCAGCGCCCCGGCGTCGACTTCGATGAAACATTCAGCCCCGTCGTCAAATCTGCCACGATTCGTGCCGTGCTCACTGTCGTCAGCTCGCGTGACTGGCCCGTTCATCAGATGGACGTAACAACGCGTTCTTCCACGGGCATCTCACGGAACGAGTCTACTGCCAGCAACCAGCTGGCTTTGTCGACGCACAACGACCTGATCACGTGTGCCTCCTCGACAAATCACTATATGGATTGAAACAGGCGCCCAGGGCCTGGTTCGATCGGTTCGCGGCCTTCCTGCGCTCCATCGGCTTCGTCGCCGCCCGCTCTGATCCCTCGTTGTTCGTGCTACACCAGGATGCCGGCACCGCCTACCCCCTCCTCTACGTGGACGATATTGTGCTCACGGCCTCGACGTCGGCCCTTCTCCAACGCATCCAGCATTGGTTGTTCGCTGAGTTCTCCATGAAAGACCTAGGACCCCTCCACTACTTCCTCGGCATCTCCGTGGTGCGCGCGCCGTCGGGATTCTTCCTCTCCCAAAAGAAGTATGCTGACGAGCTCCTCGACTGTGCCAACATGGCTGGCTGCAAGACGGTGTCCACCCCTGTTGACATCCACTCCAAGCTGTCCGCTGATGGGGGTGCCCCTGTCGCCGATCCCTCGGAGTACCGGAGCATCGTCGGCGCACTCCAGTACCTCACCATGACCCGCCCCGACATGGCGTACGCTGTCCAGCAGGCGTGCCTCTACATGCACGACCCGCGGGCACAACATCTCGCGCTCGTCAAGCGCACGCTCCGGTACTTGCAGGGCACAACGGAGTACGAGCTGCATCTCCACCGCTCGTCTACGCTGGACTTGGTCGCCTACTCCGATGCAGACTGGGCCGGCTGCCCCGATACACGGCGATCGACCTCTGGCTACGCCGTCTTCCTCGGCGACGCCCTGATATCGTGGTCGTCCAAAAGGCAACCCACGGTGTCCCGCTCCAGCGTCGAGGCCGAATACCGCGCCGTCGCCAACGTCGTCGCCGAGTGCTGCTAGCTTCGACAACTCCTCGACGAGCTCCGTGTACCTGTTACCAAGGCCACGGTCGTCTACTGCGACAATATCTCGTCAATGTACATGGCAGCAAATCCCGTCCACCACCGCCGCACAAAGCACATCGAGCTCGACCTCCATTTTGTTCGGGAGAAGGTCGCGCTCGGTCAGTTGCGTGTGCTCCATGTGCCTACGACTCAACAGTTCGCTGATGTGATGACCAAGGGGCTCCCCACGCCGGCGTTCCAGGAATTCCGGTCCAGCTTGTGCATCCGGCCGCTGGCCGCCGGATGCTGCAGCTGCGGCGGGGTGTTAGCGTGTACACGTTCTAGCTAGGACTCGGTCTTGTACAGTTGAGTCAACCCACGACGCGCACTCACCCCACCTCGTGCACGTCCTCGCACGCATGTACTCTGTGTCTATATATACTCGATGAATACAATGAGCAGCACCCAAGGTGCATAGCCAAACTCCCTCTCCTCGCTCACAGTATTTTCTGCGAGGGAGAAGGCAGCGGTTAGTGCACGTAGCACGGTGCTCGTGTAGCCGGAATTTAGGCACTTCGAAGGGTGGGGGAGCTCTGGCGAGGAGGAGATGGATTCGCGGGGATGGTGTTGCTGCAGCCGCAGCAGCAGTCGCGAGCGTGAACACTGGGTGCAGCATCTGGCCGTGGCCACGGCGGTCCAAGGTAACACATCCAGCACCACCAGCAGTGCCAACAGCCCATCACGCACGACGTTTTTCAGGATGCTGCCGTTTTGGATAATCAGATTTTATGTAACGCATGTCGTTGTTGGTCTTTATAGTATGTTAGATGGTCAATGCCGATGATTTTGCATGGTCTGTTGGTTAAAATGCTAGAGAGTAAGTGTTTGTGTTGCCGCAGTCTGTCAGAGAGCTAACAAGTTGGATCTGCACAAGAGGAATACGATGAGAGAATTTCTGAAAATAGACTAGGGTCTGTTGGAGAGGAGAGCTAACATGTTGGATTTGTGCAATTGTACATTACTGAGCGTACCTGGTATAGGAAAATGATTCAAAGCCCCGACTTGGTGCCGACATTTGTTCTGAAGTAGTAGATCGCGAGGATAAAAAATAACCAGCGCATGAATAAATCTGGAGTGGTCGGTGGTGCTGCTAAATGAATGTACTTTCAGCTATGAGAAAAAGGAATAGCATCTTGGCCAAGATCGGTGTTGTCATAAATGATTGGTCCATGCCAAGTTGCAACTGTTTATATGACGGGAAACCAAGAAAAGATTATCAACACGAAGTGCGTATTCATTTTCGGTTTTGCTTGTTCTCAGGCACCTAAAAATTAGTTAAATCTAAGTCACCTTTATCATCGTTGGATTTCTATATCAAGATTCGTGCAGCTTCTTGCCGTTTTCTGCTTGTGGGAAACTTTAGAATCTAGGCCGGTGCTGTTACCGCACGTGCTTGGGCCGCTACAGCCGCGTGTTGGCCTGGGCCTTTTTTCTTTTCTTTCGGTGGTTCTTGTCCCGTCAAACGGGTATTTTTTGTTTCTTGAACGGTGTATCTGGTTTTGAAACTGAGTTGTGTTCGGTTGTTCATTCAGCTGCACGACTTTTTCTCCTTTTCCCTTTTTTGTTGCACTGGCTTGTCAGTATTCGGTGTCCACCGCATTTTTGTAGGAAGTATGTTTCTCTCTTTCAGATATTATTATTCTTTTGATGGACTGTTTTATTGTTAAAATATTGGTATCATGTTAATTTTTTTTTATTCGGTTTTGCTAATTCTCATGCGTTGAGAATTAGTTAAGTCTCGGTCACCTAATATACCGTCGGATTATTTGCTTTACGATCTGTGCAAACAAGGGTGTCTTAGCTGTTGTCTTGGCTGTGTCCCGACGTTGTTTTGATTTTTTTTGGGAGTTGTTTTGATTTTGTGGCCTGTTTTTCTGAGGTTGTCACCGATCTGGGCTATCTTTCTGTTGGCTTGTAACCGGTCGATTCACAATTTCAACGGGAAGACCGGGAGGTGGACACGGTTGTGTGTTTTTTTCCTATACTTTTATTTCTTTTTTATTTTGCCGACAGCTAGTTGTATTTTTCTTTCAAGTGAAATTGAGATTACCTTAAGAGTTTTTGTCGGTGGTTCATTTTTCTTTCAATCGATTTGTAATTTTCAACTTTTTCTTTGTTGGTTGTATTTTTTATTGTTCCTTCCAGATTTTACAGTTGTACCTGTTTTATTGCTAGGACGACATAATACTACAATTTTTTACTATGCTGATCATAGTGCATATTAACTTAGATTAGTAACATTTATTCCCTCCGCTTTTGTTTTTAGCTATGTGAAAGTAATGTATCTAGATCTCTTTTTAATGTATAGATTTAAAGGGAACCTACACACTAAAAGTGGACTAAAAGTGGTCTAGGTACACTCTTTTTTAGAAGCAAATTGCAACTTCATTGTAACTGAGCCATTTTATAAACTTGTTGGGCTAGTTTCCTTGTCGAGCCAGCTATAAGTTGGTTGTTACTTTTTAAGCCAGATGCAACATGATTGAAAACAAGTTACTATTTTCTTGTAACTGGGCCCCATCGAGGGGCCAGTTGCAACTTACTTGTAACTAAACCTCATCGAAGACCATTTTTTCAACTTGCTTACCTGTCGAGGGCCGCAACTAGGCATCCGTCGAGTGGGCCATTTTGCACCTTAATTGCAACTAGGCCCCGTCGAGGGGCCAATTGCAACTTGATTGCCACTGGCCCCTCGTCGGGGGGGGGGGGGGGACATGTTGCAACTTGATTGCAGCTGGGGCCCTGTCGAGGAGCCAGTTGCAACTTGTAACTGAGCCCCCGTCGAAGGCCATATTTTTCCAACTTGCTTACGTTGTAGAAGGCTAGTTGCAACTTGCTTGAAACTGAGGCCCCGTCGAGGGATTGCAACTGGGCGCCCGTCGAGGGGCCATTTTGGAACTTGATTGCAACTGGGCCTCCTTCGAGGGGACGCTTGCAACTAGGACCCCATCGAGGGGCCACTTGCAACTTGCTTGTAACTGAGCCCCTATCGAGGGCTAGTTGCAACTTGATTACAACTGAGCTCCTATCGAGGGGCCGGTTGCAACTTGTTTGCAACTAGGGACCCCATCGAGGGGCCAGTTGCAACTTACTTGTAACTGAACCCTGTCAAAGGGTATTTTTTGCAAACCCGTCGAGGACCAGTTAAAACAGGGACCCCGCGAGGGGCCAGTTGCAACTTGCTTGTAACTAAGCCCCCAGCGAGGGTTAGTTGCAACTTGATTGCAGCTGGAGCCCCGTCAAGGGGCCAGTTGCAACTTGCTTGTAATTGAGGCCCCGTCGAAGGCCATATTTTCCAACCTGCTTACCCGTAGAAGGCCAGTTGCAACTTGCTTATAACTGTGCCCCCGTCGAGGGGCCAGTTGCAACTTGCTTGTAACAGCGCCCCCGTCAAGGGGCTAATTGCAATTTGATTGCAACTGGGGGCCCCGTCGAGGGGCCAGTTGCAACTTTCTTGTAACTGCGCCCCTATCGAGGGGCCACTTGCAACTTACTTGTAACTAAACTGTCGTCGGATTGAGGACAAGTATGCCATGAGGGGGTCCTCGGGGCGTGTGGAAGAGAGGGGTGTGAGACGTACGGTGTTCCGGGACGGTGAGCACACAAGTTTACTCAGGTTCGAATCCACCGGTTTGGACGGATCCCACTCCTGCTAGCAATCCAGTAATACGGCAGAGCCAGAATATGGGTTACAAGGGTTCGCTTGTGCGAGTTGAGATTGTAGACTATTGAAGGTGAACCCTTGTAACCCATATTCCAGCTTTGCCGTATTACTGGATTGCTAGCAGGAGTAGGATCCGTCTAAAGCCGGCGGATTTGAACCTGGGTAAACTTGTGTGCTCACCGTCCCGGAACACCGTATGTCTCACACCCCTCTCTTCCACACGCCCCGAGGACCCCCTCATGGCATACTTGTCCTCAATCTGACGATAGTTGGCGCCCACCGTGGGACAAGTGAGCTTCGGATCTACGTTCCGAGCAGAATCTGCAAGAATCGGAATCAGCGAGACTATCGCCGTCGGTCGCATCCTCTACGCCAGCGACATCCCTCTCATCGTTCTCGACGAGACCTGGATTTCGGCTAGGGAGGCTGTGACTACCTACACCATCATGTCTTTTGGCGAGATCGATGTTTACATCAGTTTTGCTGAACCTGTCCTATCCACCCCAGCGGTGATGATAGAGGCAGAGGAAATTTCTGGATCCCCTTTGTCCGTGGAGGCGGCAAAGTTCCGGATCTCAGAAAACCCTAACCCCACCCAACCCGCACTAGTTGCGGAGATAGTGGAGAAATCTGAGCCTAAAGCAGACCTAGCGGTCCAAGTCGAATCTGGAGTGGATCTCTTTGGAGAGACCGAATCCCAGATTGACCCACCCACTAAAGTCAAAATCCAGGAGGAGCATAGCAACGACACTGATTCCGGCTCTGATGACGCCGGGACAGACATGCCTTTCCTGAGATACACGCTAAGACGCATGATGCTGCAAAACTGGCGTAGATGAAATCCTCGAGACCATCAAACGTTTCGACGAGGCCGATCGCGAGAGCCGCAGGTACCTCAGGAAGCACGCGTCGCACTTCGTCGGATATGTGGGATCCGGATCCGGCTCCGCTGATGCTGGAGAAAACACCGACTCTGTGCTAGAAGCGATCGGAACAAGCGCCGATGTACCCGCATCCTCGGATGAATCGATGACATCAGCAGATTTCTGAAAGTTCTCCGTGGAATATGAAGAGGAGTATAACTCCAAAGCTACAGAGGAAGGAGAATCCATGGATGAAGGATCCAGGGAACACTCTCCCAAAGCGCAGGATGACATGGAAATCGGAGATAATCCTGAGGTCTAGATGTCCGAAAGTACCGATCAGAGCTTGACTCCGGGAAACGGACCCAAAGCCATCTTTGCTACCGGCGTTGCCAAGAAGGAAAAGAAGAAGAACAAGACCCCGGTAAAAGATCCCCCGACAGAGGATGTGATTGCCGAGGAATACTAGGAATACTCGGATGGAGCGCTTATCCCAGACGAGCCCAAAAAAGAAGAGTCGGTGGATGGACACGTGATCACTGAAGGTGCGCGTAAACTCATCGATGCTGCATTAACCACACCTATTCCTACAGCTGCAGAACTTACTACTGAAGAGCTGGACGAGAGGGCACATGCCCTAGAAGCGCGTCGTCAAGTACTCCTCGATGAAGCCAAAAACATTGAGGAGGAAAAGAAACGCATGGCATCTACGGAGAAGTACAACTCCAGGCAATACCAAAAAACTAGGAAGCGTCATACTAATGACAACCAATTCCCGCAGATCCACGCCGTCCTTTTCGGAGAAGAAATGGGGAAGCCTCAAAAAGATAGCAAAGGGGATTGGGTGTATCCAACCCCAGTACAGAACACCATTGTGGCCCGAGAAATTCTATCGACTAATCCAGACCCGGAGCAAATCTGGTTGGGCATCAAATTACTCAACAAGGGACTGGAGCAGCAAAAGGTCGCCATGTCCGGAAGTCAAAAGTTGGTCTCTAATTCCGACCAGTGTCGCACAGATCCGACAGGGGCTGACGTAAGACCCCAGCGTGTTCCGGAACAACACCACCGTTCCGATCGCCGGGAGGACAATTACTCAAGAACCGAATCTTTGGGACAACACCACAAACATGCCCGTGACTGGCGTTATGTTAACCCAGTTATGGAGCAAGAGGCAATTGCTGCACTGAATCCAAGGAACCCGCCCCGGCGAGAGTCGAAAGACCGCAGGGACGATGATAAAGAGAAACGTCGGGAGGAGGACCGACAAAGAATGCCACCTCCTAGACATGCAAGCCGTCCGTATGACGGACAAAGGAACGACGGACATCGTGCTGAGACAAGCCGGCAGGGGGCTCGTCACAATGAAGACCCTCCCTGGAACCGGACTAATGAGGTTCCGGATGGAGGCCGGTGATCAGCCGGAAATAACCCAGCTGCTCCACCCTCTCCACCAAGTAGCCATCACAACGGCTCCCAAGGAGGCCAGGGAGGGCGTCGTGGTGGAGGAGGTGGTGGCAGAAGCCGCAGTCCGGCTCCAAGGCACCGCAGCCACAACCGACACTCGGGACGATCTCTATCCCCGAACGACACAAGGCACAGGATCCACTCCAATATAGAGGCGTGGCGCTACGAAAATGATGATATATACGTGGGACCAAAGTGCTTCGGACCACGCATAAGAGCCACAAGATTCCCGAAAGGATTTGCTATCTCAAGACATATCCAAGCCTACAACGGCATAGCTCGGCCAGATACTTGGCTACAGGATTTTTTCCAAGCTTGCTGCATCACCAAAGGCGAAAATAGCCTGGTCGCAACCCAATATCTCCCACCCACTCATGTTGCGGAAGACAACAAGATCATGGCTCAATGAACATCCGGAGAACACCATCCATAGCTGGTATGACATGCAAAGTGTGTTCTTTCGGAATTTCGAAGGCACATACCGGAGGCCCTGTACGGTCGGAGACCTACATTGTTGCACCCAGAAAGCCAGAGAAACTTGTCGGGATTACCTCGGACGATGGATCGACACCAAGAATTCCTGTGAAGGAGTAAATGACCAAACTGCGATTGAAGCTTTCATTGCAGGTCTCCCAATTGGTTTACTGCGTCATCGTTTGAAGTGTGACAAGGTCACTGATTTGGGAGAGATGATAGAAACAACGAGCAAGTATGCAGATGCTAACGACGATGGAGAGGGATTACTCAACGCCCTGGCTGTGCCATAGTCGGCAAACACAACCAAAGCAACAAGCTCAGAAGCGCAAGAATACCTCAGAAGAAAAACCCAACGCGGAAACGGCAGTGGTCACTGCTACTTTCTGGTCTGGAGGACGAGGAGGACATGGCGGAGGCCGCGGACGCCATCGTGGGACTTCGAGAGTTCAAGGTAGAGGAGACCAGCAACCAGGCAAAACCTACTCTTGGGCTGACATTGCCAATAACCCATGTGTGCATCACTTAGACGCCAATGGGGGCTCGTCCCACACAAACATCGAGTGTCATTTCAATGACGACATTAAAAGAGATGATACCGCTGGCTACAAAGCTAAGCGGAAGAAGGGAAAGAAGAATCCCGAAAAAGATAAAGAGACCAAGGAAGATTCCGACATGGAGGAAGCTGATGCTTCAAATCCCAAGCCGGAAGGGAAGAAAAATTTTCCGACCAAGAAAGACACTTACTGATGGGTTCGTAGCATGGAAAACAAAAATTTTCTACCACAAGAAAGAACAAAACCCAGATCTAATCTAGATAAAAGCCAAGATCTAATCTATTAGACATGTGCAACGAGATAGATCTGTACTAACCCTTGCAGATCCGAAAGCGTTACGAGATTCGGATCTCGTGGTTGATGTAGTCGATCACTTGCCGATCTCAAGATCGAGTAGACGATCCTTCCGGCGCCGCGTTCCGGCAGCGCTTCCGCAGTCGGTCACACGTGCGGAGTCGAAGCAGACCTTCCTCTCGCCGTTCCAGCGAGCAGCGGAGGTAGTAGATCTCTCCACGGAATCCCAGCAGCACGACGGCGTGGTGGTGGTGGTGGAGTAGAGAATTCTGCAGGGCTTCGCCTAAGCCAGAGCAGAGGGAAGGAGGAGGAGAGAGGCGGCTAGGGCTTGGAGTGGAAGGGGGGCAAGGGGGTGGCGCCTCCACCCCCTCTCTTTATGGGAGGGAGGCGCCATGGGGAGGTGGAGTCCTTGTAGGACTCCCCTCTCCCTTGGCCGGCAGATCAATGAGGTGGGGGGAGAGTCCTACTCCCCCACGAATCCTTGTCTTACCCCACAAGGATTCCTTGATCCTTTCTTGGTTTTCAAGTAAACTCCAAGAAATCTTCCAGAACCTTCCGGAACATTCCGAAACCTTCTAGAATCCCCATACAAATACTATGGCACATTTCATAACTTAGAAAATAATCCCCAATATATGAATCTTATTCTCCGGACAATACCAGAGCTCCTCGTGATGTCTCGAATCCAATCGGAGACTCCGAACAACATTCGGTCTCCAACGCACACTCCATATCTACTTAAAACAACTTCGAACCTTAAGTGTGTCACCCTACGGTTCGTGAATATGCAGACATGATGGAGACACCTCTCCGATCAATAACCATCAGCGGGATCTAGAGATCCATAACGGCTCCCACATACTCAACGAAGACTTCATGATCGATAGAACCATTAACATACGAAACCAATTCCCTTTGTCATGCGATACTCTACTTATCCGAGGTTTGATCGTCGGTATCTCCATACCTAGTTCTACCTCGTTACTGATAAATACTCTTTACTCGCTCCATGTTATGTCATCCCTTGTGACCCAGTCACATGCTTGCAAGCTAATTAGATGACATTCCACCGAGAGGGCCCAGAGCATATCTATCCGTCATATGGATGGACAAATCCCAATCTTGGTCCATGCGCTTCAACACATACTTTCAGGATACTCAATGACACCTTTATGACCGACCTAGTTACGAAGCGGTGTTTGATGTCATCAAAGTACCCATCCGGTGATGGTGATTAACATAACCTCATGGTCGAAGGATTAGGTTACTATGTATTTTAAAGCTTATAGCAAACGAACTTAATGACTTGATCTTATGCTATGCTTACTACGGGTGTGTGTCCATCACATCATTCTCCTAATGATATGATCTTGTTATTAACGACATCCAATGTCCATGATCAGGAAACCATGATCATCCATTAATCAACAAGCTAGTTTAACAGGAGGCTTACTAGGGACTCTTAAGAATATCTTTACTATTATCCAATGATCTTCTTATGAATCATTCTGGTATATGCTCATAACATTTAGAGCATAGGACATATCTGGATGTGTACATCTCAAAGAATGATTGATCAAAATATTCTTGTGATTTCACCAAGTGTCAAAACACTTGAATCTCGTGTCAACACACTTGAATCTTGATTTAGTCCTTTCCGTGCGTCAAGAACCTTTCTTGTTGTTTCCACATTGAACTCATTCAACATCTTATCTATGTACATTTGGCAAAACCATATTAGCGCCTCAATCTATCCATATAGACATTGATGCCTAATTCTTGAGTTATGCCTAAGTCTTTCATCGAAATGAAATTCTTAACCTGTGTCAATAAAAGATACATTATTTCTAATCAACAATATGTCTTTCACATAATGTATTAGAAATATGTCTTAGCGCTCCCACTTAATTTCTTGCAAAATGCAAACATCTTCATTGTCTCTGAAGATTCCAACTCCGCGATGCTCACTTCAACCATTGAAGTTTTGCATTCTCTTTTAGCATCCTTTGAATTAACAAAACCCTTTGGATCGTGTCATGTACACGTCCTAGGTAACCATTCTATTAGAAGAACTTGTTTTGTTTGTTCAACTACCATATACCAAAATATATGTAGTGGTTGCTACATTAATCCGTCCAGACTAAATATCGCTATGAAAGATCAAATCTTATCATAGTCAATTCCTTGAACATTGTCGTAAACTCTTTCCGACATATCGACTATTTCATAGATTTGAAACATCCATGTCTATTTCTTTATAGATCCAAAGACGACCGATAGGCTTCACGCCTTTTTGGAGGGTCTTCTAAGTTCAGAAACTTGATTTCTCGTGTATGGATACTATCACGGATTCCATGACTTCTAGTCATTTTATGGAGTCAGGGCCCATCATCGCTTCTTTGCATGTAGTCAGTTCATCATTGTCAAAACAATAACGACTTCCTTATCAAATCTTACTATTTGATTCTTACCGACCCACACGGTTCTATAGGAACTCTAATCTCCGAGATCACAACTTTTGTACTCATGAGAGCCATGAGCATTGTGGCCACCACCGGGACACTTTCCGGCGCTGCGCTACTTAGCACATATAGCTAAGGTTCAACAACCTTATCAAAGTTCTATTGTCCTCCCACTTAACTTTTCACGAAAAAATTCCTTCTCAAGAAACTTGACGTTCTAAGCGACAAACTCTTTTGTCCTCGGCGTTATGGAGAAATTCCCAACAAATTCTTTGGAATAACCTACAAAGACATTCTTATCCGACTTTGGTTGTAAACATTTTACTTATGCATAGCATACCAAAATTTAAGAAAAGACAATTCGGGTTTTATCCCAAACCATAACTCATATTGTGTCATTTCAATGGATCACGATGGAGCTCTTTTCAGTGTAAAAGCGGTAGTCACTAAAGCTTTAATCTTTAAAATATAATGGTAGTTTTATAAATTACACCTTTGATCTTACCATGTAAAACAAGGTTTCATTACATATCTCGAACACTCCATACTCCTATGGTGTTTTGGGAAATGCAAATCCATGGAACGATTCCTCAAATCTTAGGTGTTTTGCTAAACTTGTAACTCAAACATCTTTCTTTATGATCCAATCATAAACTCTTTTATTTTCTTGTTACAATGATTTTCCACTTCATCTTGAAAGTCTTTGAACATTTTTCAAATGTTTCATACTTCTTCCTTATTGAGTAAGTATATACATATACTCACTCAAATCTTCGGAGAAAGCATATGAAGTTGAAATCCATCGCCCACGACTACACATAATGGACTATATACATCAATATGTACAAATTCCAATCAGTTAGTCGTCCGTTCCTCTTTTGGCCTACGAACGGAGTTTTAATTATCTCCAGGAAAGTATCACAAGCTTCATTTGATCCAAATCAAAGACTCCAAAAATCCATCAACATGGAGTTTCTTCATATATCCTTTCAATATAATTTAAACGGTGATGTCACTTTGCAAGTGATCTTTCAATCATTTGTCTTGCGACATTTTAGCATTAGTTTTATGGTCGTTATTTCTCCTACCAGACTTGTATATTATCCATCTATTATGGAATACGGTAATTATTTGAACAACCTTTTGTCGTCATAATACCTGATCAAAATAACAATTATTGAAACAAATCTTGAAGGCAAGCTTTGATGTTAACGAGCACCACAACAACCCTTTGTTTGTTTTCGATGAACATCATCACATTTTCTCTTGCTAGTTACTTAGGCCATTGCAGTTCATGAATTGTGTTGTCCTGTATGACACTTCATACCAACCAATTCGGTATCTAATACCGGTATCCAATACCTAAGAACCACATTGTTTAACAAGCAAGGAATACAACCATAACATGTATATCTTCTATATGCCTAAGTTGGACATCTCCAACCTTTTATTTTCTTGCCAAATATTTTATAGATTCTCTTTCAGCAATTCCTTTTCTTTTAAAAGAATCTATCAACATCAATAGTGGTGTCATCAACATGACACATGGTACAAAGCGTATATAGTCAACTACTAATACCTTTGGACTTGCACTTTGAGGTGGATCACCATCATCAAATGTTTGGCGTTCTTTCAAAAATCCAATCTTTAGTAATCTTTTAGTGTAGTAAACATTTTACTTACATCTTATATTCATCCTTATCATGACAACTTTCATGATCAAGCTACTATAGCCTATAAGGAAGAATCTTGAATATAATATCAGTTCCCAAAACCTTTTTGGTAGATTCGGATGCCTAGCTTCTCCATCCTTCACAAATTCTCATACAATATGAGAACATGTATTTTGCTAAATTATACTCTATCATAATGCAACCAAAAACATTGTTTCAGATATCACAATATCTTTCACACATGATGGTTTCTGAAACAATTTTCAGCTCCAATATAATCTTGATATTAAAACAACCTTTTGAATATCAATAATCATGGAGGCAAACATGATACTTTAGATACTAACATTGGAATTCTTACTCTTGATTTAATACTACTTATTAAACTTCATGGAGTAAATAGAGTTTGCTGCAAGTTTGCAATAGGACTTATAAACTTTAAATTGACATTCAAAACAATACGATACCAGTTCGTAAAGTAAATATCCAGAATTTCTATAGTTCCACTATCTCAACTATAACTAAGCGTAAGGTGGTGAACGGATGCCAATGACTACAACAAACTATGCAAATTCACTTTGATTGTGTTTATGATAAATTGAGTTCGACTAATCCAAATTACAAATGGAACTCCCACTCAAAACAACATCCCTCGAGTTGTTTTAGTGATTACACGAACCAAATCCACTACACCAAGTCCGATCATCACGTGAGATGATGTAGCTTTAAAGGCGAACAATCAACATGTTCATCATATCATCCATATGACTCATGCTTTACCTTTCGGTATTCCGTGTTCCGAGACCATGTCTGTACATGCTAGGCTCGTCAAGGTTAACCTTAGTTTCCGCATGTGCAAATCTGGCTTGCACCCGTTGTATGCACACGTAGAGTCTATCACACCCGATCATCACGAGATGCTTCGAAACGACGAGTCTTAGCAACGGTGCCAACTAAGGACGAACACTTTATTACTTGATATTTAGTGAGAGGGATCATCTTATAATGCTACCATCGTGATCTAAGCAATACAAGATGCATAAAGGATTAACATCACAGACAATTCATAATTAGTGTGATATGATATGGCCCTTTCTTCTTGTGCCTTTGATCTCCATCTCCAAAGCACAGACATGATCTCCATCATCACCAGCATGGCGTCAAGGTCAGTGGCGCCGCTTCATGGTTGTCCATCATCACTAGCAACTATTACAACTACTTGGAACAAAGCTATTACAAGATGAATAGACACGCAGGTCTTAACAGAATTGAAGACAACCATTAGGCTCCTGCCGGTTGCCATATTACAACAAGGATCATTGCATACATCAAATATAATCACAATCACATGATGGCCATATCACATCACAAAACCCCTGCAAAAACAAGTTAGACGCCTCTAATTTTCTTTGCATGTTTTACGTGGCTTGAGGCTTTCGAATAAGTACGGATCTTACCTACGAAACTGAACCACAACGTTGATACAAGTGCTATCAAGTTGCAAAGTGTAAATTGGATCTATACTATGGTGAGAGAGACAGACACCCGCAAAGCCACTTGTGCAAAGCAAGTTACATGTCAAGCGTGGAGAAAGTCTCATGTGCGATGACATGTAAGGTTTGCCCGAGCCGCTTCATCCCACCATACCACAAGATGCAAAGTACACAAAGCAAAAGACGGCACAAGCACCGACGCCCACAAAACCATTGTGTTCTACTCGTGCAACAGATCTACGCATAGACACGGCTCTGATACCACTGATGGGTTCATAGCATGGAAAACAATAAAATTCTACCGCAAGACAAACAAAACCCAGATCTAATCTAGATAAAAGCCAAGATCTAATCTATTAGACATGTGCAACGAGATAGATCTGTACTAACCCTTGTAGATCCGAAAGCGTTACGAGATTCGGATCTCGTGGTTGATGTAGTCGATCACTTGCCGATCTCAAGATCGAGTAGACGATCCTTCCGGCGCCGCGTTCCGGCAGCGCTTCCGCAGTCGGTCACACGTGCGGAGTCGAAGCAGACCTTCCTCTCCCTGTTCCAGCGAGCAGCGGAGGTAGTAGATCTCTCCACGAAATCCCAGAAGCACGACGGCGTGGTGGTGGTAGTGGAGTAGAGAATTCTGCAGGGCTTCGCCTAAGCCAGAGCAGAGGGAAGGAGGAGGAGAGAGGCGGCTAGGGCTTGGAGTGGAAGGGGGCAAGGGGGTGGCGCCTCCACCCCCTCTATTTATGGGAGGGCGGCGCCATGGGGAGGTGGAGTCCTTGTAGGACTCCCCTCTCCCTTGGCCGGCGGATCAAGGAGGTGGGGGGAGAGTCCTACTCCCCCACGAATCCTTGTCTTACCCCACAAGGATTCCTTGATCCTTTCTTGGTTTTCAAGTAAACTCCAAGAAATCTTCCAGAACCTTCCGGAACATTCCGAAACTTTCTAGAATCCCCATACAAATACTCCGGAACATTTCCTAACTTAGAAAATGATCCCCAATATATGAATCTTATTCTCCAGACAATTCCGGAGCTCCTCGTGACGTCCCGAATCCAATCCGAGACTCCGAACAACATTCGGTCTCCAACGCACATTCCATATCTACTTAAAACAACTTCGAACCTTAAGTGTGTCACCCTACGGTTCGTGAATATGCAGACATGATGGAGACACCTCTCCGATCAATAACCATCAGCGGGATCTGGAGATCCATAACGGCTCCCACATACTCAACGATGACTTCGTGATCGATAGAACCATTAACATACGAAACCAATTCCCTTTGTCATGCGATACTCTACTTATCCGAGGTTTGATCGTCGGTATCTCCATACCTAGTTCTACCTCGTTACTGATAAATACTCTTTACTCGTTCCATGTTATGTCATCCCTTGTGACCCAGTCACATGCTTGCAAGCTAATTGGATGACATTCCACCGAGAGGGCCCAGAGCATATCTATCCGTCATATGGATGGACAAATCCCAATCTTGGTCCATGCGCTTCAACACATACTTTCAGAATACCCAATGACACCTTTATGACCCCCAGTTACGAAGCGGTGTTTGATGTCATCAAAGTACCCATCTGGTGATGGTGATTAACATAACCTCATGGTCGAAGGATTAGGTTACTATGTATTTTTAAGCTTATAGCAAATGAACTTAATGACTTGATCTTATGCTATGCTTACTACGGGTGTGTGTCCATCACATCATTCTCCTAATGATATGATCTTGTTATTAACGACATCCAATGTCCATGATCAGGAAACCATGATCATCCATTAATCAACAAGCTAGTTTAACAAGAGGCTTACTAGGGACTCTTTTATGTTTACAAAACACACAAGTATTAATGTTTCCGGTTAATACAATTATAGCATGGGATGTAAACATTTATCATAAACATAAAGATATAATAATAACCACTTTATTATTGCCTCTTGGGCATATCTCCAACACTTACGTCACCTTCCTCGGATCTCAACCATCAAAGGTCAAGAAAGCAGTTCTAGATGAGCTTAATGGAACAGTTCTGGCTGTCCCCCAATTCTTCGATTGGTCGAAAGTGGCAATCACATTTGACCACACTGATCATCCGCCTAAGTTGCACAGGCGAGGAAAATATGCCTTAATCATCAATCCACTGATTGACGGTTATGGTTTATCCAAGACTCTCATGGACGGTGGCAGCAATATTAATATTCTATACGTCGAAACGCTACGCCGGATGAAGATCTTGGAGACCCAACTAAACCATAGCTCTGTGATCTTTCACGGAGTTGTCCCAGGAATACAAGCTAATTCCCTAGGCGAAATCACTTTGGATGTTACCTTTGGAACTCCAAAAAACTATCGGACGGAGGCACTTTCCTTCGAAGTGGTCCCATTCAAGAGCGCGTACCACGCTATATTCGGACGTCCGACTTACTAGGCTTTTATGGCTCGTCCGTGTTACATTTATAATATGATGAAAATTCTAGGTCCCAATGGTGTGATCACCATCAAGGGAGACCCGAAGAAAGCACGAGAGTGAGAGGATGTAAATGCTGCCTTTGCTGAAGCCGTGCTGCATGCCCAGGAGTACCAGGAGATCAAGAAGAGCATGGATCCGTCCGAGATGCCCGCAACGAAGAAGGAGGTGACAAAGCCGAATCCGGAGTTCAAGGCATCAGAAGATACGAAGAAGACGTCGTTGAAGGATGATGACCCCTCCAAGGTGACCTAGATAGGCGTAGGCCTAGATAGCGCATAGGAAAGCACACTCGTCAAGTTCCTCAAAACAAATCATGATATCTTCGCATGGCAGCCATCTGACATGACCAGAGTACCTAGGGAACTTGCCGAGCACTCTTTAAATGTAAACCCGAACGCTAAACCCGTCAAACAGTCCTTACGATGTTTCGGTGATGAAAAGCGTAAGGCAATAGCTAAGGAACTAGCACGGCTCGAGTTAGCCAGATTCATAGAAGAGGTCATCCACACTGAGTGGTCGGCCAATCCTATAATGGTCCCTAGAAAGGACACCACTGATTTAAGGATATGTGTTGATTATACTGCCTTGAACAAGGCTTGTCCAAAAGATCCATTCGCTCTGGCTAGGATTGATCAAGTTATCGATTCTACGGCAGGCTCGGAACTCCTCTGTTTTCTCGACGCATATTCCGGTTATCACCAAATCCGGATGAAGGAATCTGACAAAGTCAAAACCTCATTCATAACCCCCTTCGGAACCTTCTGTTTTGTTACGATGCCCTTTGGGCTGAAGAACGCAGGAGCTACGTACCAGCGCACGATGCAGCGTTGCCTCCACGACCAACTCAGACGCAATGTACATGCATACGTGGATGATATTGCGGTGATGTCCAAAAAGAAGGAAAAGCTGATTTCCAACTTGGAGGAAACGTTCGCCAATCTACGAAAATACAACATCATGCTTAATCCAAAGAAATGCTTCTTTGGAATCCTAGCTGGAAAATTGTTAGGTTTCATCGTGTCCCAAAGAGGTAAAGAGGTGAACCGAGACAAAATCAAGGCTATATTTCCAGGCCAACTCGCCCGAAGGACGTACAAAGACTAACTGGTTGCATCGCTGCAGTCAGTCGGTTTGTAATCCGGCTCGGTGAAAGAGCGGCCCATTATACAAACTCCTGAAAAAGACCAATGATTTGTATGGACCGACGAAGCTGAAGCTGCACTACAAGACCTGAAGAAAGTACTCTCATCTACTCCTAGCCTTGCTGCACCGGAACCACAGGAACCGATGTTGCTTTATCTTGTTGCGTCAAACAAATTCGTTAGTATCGTCATGGTAGTGGAGAGACCAGAGGAAAATCAGGAACACTTGCTGCAACATCCGACTTACTTTGTCAGCGAGGTCCTAACAGAATCAAAAAAGCGGTATCCGCACTATCAAAAGCTGGCTTATGGTGTTTTCCTAGTATCTTGTAAGCTACGACATTATTTTCAGGAGCATCCGATTACCGTGGTGAGCACAGCTGCCATGAGAGATATAGTCAATAACAGTGACGCCACAGGACGCATCGCCAAATGGGGCATAGAGCTTTCGGCTTTCGATATTGAGTACAAACCTCGGACAACGATTATATCCCAAATCCTTGCCGACTTTGTCACTGATTGGACAGAGACGAAGGAGAATATGACCCTCCATGAGTCGGAATATTGGACCCTATATTTTGATGGGTCTAAGGCTCGCGGGGGCTCGGGGGCTGGCGTGGTGCTCAAATCACCCCAAGGAGACAAACTTCTATACGTGTTGCAGATCCACTTCATAGCAACAAATAATATTGCCGAGTATGAAGCACTGTTGCATGGAATCCGGATTGCTAAGGATATCGGCATACGACGTTAGATGTGTTACGGAGATTCGGATCTTGTTCCTCAGCAAGTGTCGGATATTTGTAATGCAAATAAACACATGGCAGCATATAAAACTGTCGTGGATGATTTATCTAAATCGTTCGAAGGGTTTGAGGTTCAACACATCCCTCGAGCAGAAAATGAGGAAGCAAATGCATTATCTCGAATAGACTCTGCACGGAAAGAGGTCCCGGATGGTGCTTTTTTAGAGCACCTCAAAGTTCCCTCAATAAAGGGAGTGGATGAGGAATATCCGACCAAATCCGACTCACCTTTCACAGCAGTTCTGGCTGTAATTCCAAGCTAGACTCAACCCTACCTCGATTGTCTGGTAGATGGAAAATTACCCGAAGATGAGGTGCTGAGCCGGCAGATCGTCGGACGAGCAAAAACCTACACTATAGTTAAAGGTGAGCTCTATAAGCGGAGTGTGTCTGGGGTCTTCCAGCGCTGCGTATCTCCAGAAGAAGGAGTGGAAATCTTAAGATAAATCCACGAAGGCGAGTGTGGTCACCACGCTGCAGCCAAATCTTTAGTGGCAAAAGCTTTCAGACACGGTTATTTCTGGCTTACAGCCAAGGCAGATGCCGAACGGCTAGTCAAGACGTGCAAGGGCTGCCAAAAGTACGCCAAATAAGCTCCTGTTCTAGCTAATCAGCTGCGAATAATACCTATAACATGGCATTTTGCGGTCTGGGGGCTTGACATGGTAGGACCATTTAGACGAGCTCCAAGTGGATTTACTCACCTCTTAGTGATGGTGGATAAATTCACTAAATGGATTGAGGCTGAACCTGTCACCAGTTGTGATGGAGCAACAACCAAAAGATTTGTCGAGGATGTTATAAGCCGGTATGGTTATCCGCATAGCATTATCATGGACAACGGTAGTAATTTCTCTATGGGAGAATTGGCTGAATTCTGCAACGAACAAAATATCCGGCTTGAAATTGCGTCAGTCGCACATCCACAGGCTAACGGACAAGTTGAAAGAGCAAATGGTTTAATCCTACAAGGCCTAAAACCGAGACTTGAAACACCACTACGACGTGCCGCGGGGGCTTGGGCAGAGGAATTACCCTCTGTAATATGGAGTTTACGAACAACTCCGAACAGGTCAACCGGATACACACCTTTCTTCTTGGTTTATGGCGCATAGGCAGTTCTTCCTAGTGATTTGATTCACACTTCTCCTAGAGTGGCCGCGTATATCGAAGAGGATGCCGAGATTTCTTGACAAAATGATCTCGACTTAGTCGAAGAAGTTCACGTCGTTGCTGAAATGAGATCAACAACCTATCAACAGAAGTTACGCAAGTATCATAGCCAGAGAATCAGAAACAGATCTTCCAATAAAGGCGATTTGGTTCTCCGGCTTGTGCAACAAAGAAAGCACAAACTTTCCCCAGTATGGGAAGAGCCCTTTTTAGTTAGTCGAGTATTGCACAATGGTTCGTACTACTTAACTGACATGAGGCCAGCCAAAGAAAGACCTTCTACTAAGAAGAGAAAGAGAGCTGGAGGCAGTACAAATCCGGATGAGTTAGACAAACCATGGAATATTGCTCAGCTACGTCCCTTTAATTCTTAGTTTATCCTTCTTTGTAATCATACATATGTACATGTTCTGTGAGAAATAAAAGTCTTAGTTGCCTCAAGTTTTTTCTGAGAAGTTTTTACCATCTTCTTTCCTAATGATCATGTCATAGTCGAAAATCCCAGAATACTTGAAAGTACTTTATGCTTATGTTTGTTCTGGTTTAGATTTCCGATTCTAAAAATGCTACCTTTGGGTATCACTCTAAAGTTTCTAGTCTATACTTTGGTTATTTGTGTGATTGCCGGATGCGGGCATTTTTCGAGTAGTGAATTGTTGGTACTGGAAGCCGGCTTTGTTTCCGAGTTTAAACTGGTTTAGCAATTGAGCTCCGTTGCTCGACAAAGTTTCCGTGTAGAAGGTTTAGCCGGCTCGCGAAAGGGACGAGGCAGAAAGCTAGATAAACGATAAGTATAGACGAAAAAGTATAAGTGCTTATGTAAACATTTCAGGCACACAAAAATTTAAGGCAAAAAATGCTGAATATATTAAAGCTTAGCACTAGCAAAATTATAGTACTGCATATTTACAGACCCATAATGTTTCTTACAATAATACATTTGTTTCTGGTAATTTATGATGCAGGAGAGGAGGTAGGAGCTGCCGGCTCGCTGGATGCATCGGCCTGGGTTTGATAACGCTCCGAGATGTTCAGATCTGATACGGCCTGTTCATCGTCGGAAACTTCAGCTGCTTCTTCCAGAGGCGGAGGTGGTGTGTCGACACGGGTGAAGAAGGGAGTGTCGTAGCTGGTTAAGTCAGCTACATGACACCCATATCCGGCGCAGGAGTCCATGATGGCTTGGATATGTTGCTCCTGGCCGTCTTCATCCACCTTGCAGTACCCTCTGGTCACTTGCCATATCTCCATGTTTCCATGGTGGCTCATGACCATGGTGAGAGTGTTCTGCGCCACGGATCGCGGGTAGGACATGTTCCAGTCCCGGACGAGCTGCGGCATCTCCTTCGCCTGGTCTCGGACCTGAAAGTCAGACATGCTATGCATGTCTGGAACCTTGAGAGCTTCGCCAATATCCTCAATGGATTGGCGGAAGTCATGAAGCATATCATCGACTTGGGTAAGCCGGTGGGTGCGAGGCTCGGCAGAGGTGGAGTCCGTCAAGTTCAGAGGACCTATACACAACAAAAAAATGGTTAAGAAAATCCGACATCGGAAGAGTTGAAGAATATAGACAAGTCAAAAAGATAGAAACATACCGAAGATGATGTCATCAACTTTGGTCTTCTCGTCTCGAAGACTCCGGAGTTCAGCCCGGAGCGCCTCGGAAAGATCCTTCTCTCTACAAAGCTCATTGTTGAGATCCGAGATTCTCTGATCTTGAAGCGCAATGTTACAATCACGTTCATCAGTGGCCTTGGAGGTGGATTCTCATGATCTGCCTTGAGCTTATCCGGTTTTGAGGTTCTCGGCCTTTTCAATCATAGCACAGGACTGTTTTACCAGTGCTGTAAGACAAAAAAGAATAACAGTTCAACAAAAAATATTCGAGTAAGAAAATCAAGACAAAGTTTTGAGTCTCGGAATGTTTACCTTCGACCTCATCCTTTGAAACTTTCAGCTCAACATTTTCAAGTCGGAGAGCTCTGATCTCTCTCCGCTTGTTGCATATGTTCTTCAAAAAATCCTGGTTATATGAATTAACTTTCTGTAAGTTAGAATATCCAGAGTCAGAAGTCTACTAAAGACTCGAGCTAATATTGTTACTAATATCAGCACGAGCCTTGGGGGCTACACTAGTTCATTCTTTGGCATCCTAAGGAAGCATAAACCCGGATTGTATATCCTACTTTATGCTTGGGGGCTAGAGGATATGATATAAAGTACAATAAAGAAAATCGTGAGTTAGAATTCCGACTTACATGATGTTCATATGTGAGCTTGCTCAGGCACATGTTCACCTTAGTGGTAACCTTCTCGGCGAGGGTGAGTGGAATAACGGAGGTGGTGGAAGCACACCATCTCTAAGTCCCTCGTCGCGAAGGCATACTTGTTCAAGAAGGTCGGAGTACTTGATGTCTTCCGCTTCTTATGCTTCTTCTTTGGCAGAAAGATTTCGGCTCTCTAGGCATTGTGGGGCCAGAAGTTGGATTTCTTCTACAGATTTCCGAGACAAGCCAAATTTGGCAAGTCCCAGATTTTTCAGGAGGTTTTTGGCAATAATCTCTGACTAGGGATCATTACAGGGTTCACCCTTATCTAAACCTGAGCCACCCATGGTGGCGTCAGTCGGCGATTCAAGGATCGCTGGCCCCGTTGAAGGAGCCGGATCTTCTGCGACAACTGGTGATGGAGTAATCAGCGGAGTTGTGGAAGGTTGAGGAGCAGGAGTCGGAGGAGCCGCAGCAGGAGAAGCCATAGTCAGCTTCGTCTTCCACAAAGGCTTCGAAGAATTTCCCTTCCCCTTGCCCTTGATGAGCTGCTTAGCTCTGAGAATGTAATAGAATGGAAAACATTACATCTCGGAAGAAAATTCGAGTAAGGTACAAAGGCGGAAGTTGTGTTGAAAGTTACCTCTTCACGACAGGCACCTCCTTTGTGCCGACGGCCACTATCGAAGCTTTGCGCTTCCTAGGCACAATGTCCGGTAGTGGGACTAGTTCCGCCTCCTGAGAAAACTCTGGAGGATATCCCTCGAGAGGAGCCAGTTCCGACTCGGGGAGGTCAGTAAGCTGAAAAGAAGAAAATATATCAATATTGCAAAATAGCTTAAAAGGTGAAACACATAAAAGGGTTTATTATTGAAGCTTACCGGAACTACAGGGTCTTCCGCTATATGCATGTCCAGAGACAAGTTCGGAATCTTTCTCTCGATTCGCTCCTTGATCGGCCATTTGATTTGGCTTATGTAATCCTGTGGCTTCAAAGCCCTGGGACTGATGCAAAGGGAATCATTCTTCGACGCCGTGATGGAGTGCATCAGATGGTCGTCGTGTTATTGGAGAGGCTAGATCCGGCGTGAGATCTAGCACTGGACCAGGTCGGATCCTTTCAAGCCCTTGTGTTTTATTAGGTATTCGATCCGCCTCTTAGCAAGGATCAGATCGTCACTGAGAGCCGGAGGGGCCTCGTCCCAAGACGGTTGGGCCGTTGCGGCTCCGTCAATAAAAACCGGCAAAGCAGTAGCTTTGCCGGGAGCAGGAATATCCTTATGATAGAAGAAAGTGGCCGGCCATTGTTTGACCGACTCACTGGCAGAAATGCGAGGATAACTACGCTCGCATCTAACTGAAAGGCTAATAGTGCCGGTAATATAAGGATTACCAGCAGTGATGGAGTTTCTACGGACATGGAAGTAGAAACAAAAGAAAGTGAGACTCAGCCTAATGCCGAGATAACCCTCACACAAAGCTGCGTAAGAACCCATCTCTAAGATGGAGTTCAGGGGAAGATGGTGGAGCTGAACACTGTAATGATCAATCACCTCGGAAAATAATTCCAAGGGAGGGAAAGACAAACCTCTGTTGAGGTGGGTGCCGAAGTGTACCCGCTCACCGGCGTGCGGGTGGGGTATGGTTTCGCGGAAACCGCTCCGCCAGTCGCCGGCGTGGAGGAGACCTTCATTCTCCATGTCATGGAGTTTCTTGTCGTCGAGGAGACACAGGATCCAAACCTGATGCAGCCCGTCCTACGGACGCTCCTACATCTACACCAACAAGTCCCTCAAGTGGACCCATGACTCGTGCCCGAGCCAAACTCCTACAAGCTAAGGTGAACTCGCTCCTTTCCTCGTGCCAATTTGATACCTCCTTGGATGGTGTGCTACTTCATGCATCTACACTATGTATCATCAGGTACGAAGCTTCGACACATCACCAAGCACCCAAGGATGGAGAACAAAGAGCAGAACGTGAAGCAAACACCGTTGGAGCTGCTCAGACCGGAGTCTCCGGTCTGCACACACCGGAGTCTCTGGCCTGCCAAAGTCTCTGGCCTGAAGACACCGAAGACTCTGGCCCTCTCTCGGGTATGACCCCCTGCACCAAGCCCTGGCACAATCTGAAGGCCCCTCCGGAGGCTGGTCCGGAGGCTACACCGGAATCTCCGGCCTAGACCGGAGTCTCCGGTCCACCACACCGGAGTCTCCGGTCCGACTGTCGCCAGGCATGAAAAGGCCTTTGGGCCCTCAACCCATGTACCCCTTAGTCCATCCAAAACTTGTCTTTTATTCCTAAAGTACCCCTGTTTAAGTGGCTGGCCTATATATAGACCCCCACCTCCATTGTAAACCCGAGGCATGATATTGGAATTAGTGGAAACCCCTTTGTGCATCTATCTAATTCTTGCCTCATGCTCCTTGACTAAGGAGCACCAATATCCCCAAACCTTCTTGGAGTTTGCATCGTGCCTCCGCGTTGTACAAGGCCTAGGCATCGGTGTCCCTTTGCCTAGACATCAAGATCTCACCGAGTCTCCCATCTCGCCGTGCCGGTTCAAGAGAGAGTCCTCCACCCGACACCGATCCTAGGGATTGCGCCGGACCGGTCACCGCCGGCATGAGCTATTGGTGTTTATCGTGGTTTTGCGTGTGTGTGTTCATAGCATTCTTCGTGCATGTGTTCGTCGTGTTCATCCTTCCCCTCCTTCCCCCGCACCCCAACCTCGATTTGAAAGGGAATCATGAAAGATCGGGCCACCCTAGAGGTTTGCCCTCAACATATTGGTATCAAGAGCTTCGTTGCTCACGATTTCCCCCACAAAATTTTCTTCTATCCACCCAAAATTCGAAAATCCCCAAAAAAGAGCCCCAAATTTGCCTTTGGATCGATCTCTTGATTTGGACTATTATTTGTGGTTTTGATCCGACCAAACCTTGTCTTAGGTGTTGGTCCAGCTTTATCCTGCGTTTTCCCAGCCCAATTTGTCCAATTTTTCGTGGATTTGAGGACCCAAGGCGTGGATTTCCGCTCAAGAACATGAGCAGTTCGTGATCTGACTCCAGACCGGAGTCTCCGGCCTACACATCGGAGTCTCCGGCCTACACCGGAGTCTCCGACCCATCCACACCGGAGTCTCCGGCCTAGACCGGAGTTTCCGGCCTGAAACCCCGGAGTCTCCGGCCTGACGCCTGATTTTGACAGTTTTTGCCTCTAATCTTGAATTGGCTAATTTCCTCTTGTTTGTTTGTGCCCATGTGCGTGTCACCAACTAACAGCAAGCTTCCGCATCAACAACCCCCACGCTCATCGACACCACGGCCCACGAACATCAACCCGCACCACCGACGCCAAGTTCATCATCAAAGAAGGTATAACTTGCGTCACCTTGTTAACCCCTATCTTCCTTTGTGTGTGCCTATCCTATGAGATTGGCTCATCTTGTGTTTTCTTGAGCATTGTGCATTTGTCCTTGGATAGTGAGAGTGCAAGAGCAATATCAAGTGTGACTAGGTAGCATCAAGGGAGAGCAAAAAAAATACAAAAGAAAGAAAAAAAGATACAAAGAAAATGCAAAAGAAAAATAGTCTCCCGTTGCAAAAGAGAGTCTCGAAGCTTGTAAGCAAGAGAGAAAGAAGAGCGCCCAAGGCAAGTGCACAAATCCGTTGCTCATTTTCCCTCTTTGCAAACGAGCCATGGTCTCTCCTTGCATTGGCACGGCAACGAGCTTAGTCTTCGTTAGGACATTTTGTTTGCTCATTTTCATAGTCGTGTCAATCCCACCTTTCTCCACGTGTGTGTACATAGTCGTAGGTTCCCGCCCCTTTGAGTTGATGACCTTTGCCTTTGACTTGAGTTTTGTTGGATTTTACCCACTTTTGACTATCCCTTTTCTTTTGGTTGGTTCTTTGGCTTTCCACAATCCTAACCTACCACCAACAAACTTTTGAGAGTTAGTTCTTTCTTTAGTGTGAGTTTCCTTTGCATTTCCACTTTGCACACTTATAGCTCTCACTTGTGGTTTCTAGTTTGGTGCAATCCCCAAGGTGAGGTACACGGATAACACCACCATATTCCACTTCCATATACAATACTTGTGTTTTGCATGATGGATAGGCACGGTGAGGCGAGCCAACCACCTCCCCAAAAAGAAGATCAAGGACCGTACATGACACACACAAGTCACTTCATCGTTCGACAAGAGTTCCGTGAATGTTGCCAAGCCCTTGAGATGCGACAAGATGAACAATTTGGCGAGACGCAAGCCGAGTTCAAGAACATCGACAACCGCTTCGACGACCTCGAATGAAAAATACATGCAATGCATCACAACTTCGGCCACCAAAATGAGGCGCTCCAACGCTCCGTCGCCGAAACAAATGACAATCTTCAACGCCTGATCGAGGGCATGGCAATACCATGTTCACGCGCATCAAGCTCTTCAAGTTCTTTGCGTCGTCATGCACCTCTTCCACAAGATCTACATCAAAGTACTCAAAGACGCAATGATGCACCCGTGGTTGAAAATGGAACCTCTTCGAACTATGTACCTTCCCCACGGCATGCCGCAACATCAAGCTATGATGGTGACCTCTCTTCAAGGCCACGAGCAAGGCAAGAAGCACACCGTCATCACGCAAGGGCACTAGTGATCCAACAAGAGCAACCACAAGAAGAACCGCAAGTCTACCACCATCGACCGCAACACATACTTGACACAACAAGTGATGACTCCAACTTGGAGAATCAAGCTCGTCATCGACGTGAAGCTCTCCAAGATCTTCCTCCTCGTCATCAACGTCATGAACGTCCACACCGACACCATGGTCATCATGAGGCGCCTCCCCCACCTCAACAAAATTTGGAGCGTCAAGTGATACAAATTGAGCGATGCCAACCACGTCAAGAGGCTCATGACCATGTTCTTCGCCGTGAGGCCCATGTGCCTAACCAACATCACCAACCGAGGAACGAGCCTCCTCTTCGTCATCAACCGCGTCAAGAGGCTCCACACCCTCACCACCATGAGGCCCAAGCGCCTCAACCACGTCAACATCCGCGCCAAGAGCAAGAGCAAGCTCTGCAACAAGGTCACGAGAACCAAGTTCCACCTCCCCAACTACAAGATCATCAACAAGGTCACCAAGCTCGTCGCAATGACCGCAATGATGAAGAAACTTTTGGCAAGCTCAAGTTCACGATGCCCAAGTTCACCGGATCCAATGACCCCGAAGAATACCTCTCGTGGGCACTCAAAGTCGACAAGATCTTCCGCATGCACAACTATTGCAACGAGAAGATGGTCGCCATGGCTTCGCTTGAGTTTGATGATTACGCCAACCTTTGGTGGGAACAAGTTCAAGTTGCTCGTGATGCAAGACAAGAAACGCCAATCACAACTTGGCATTACATGAAGGCTCACATGAGATCCCGATTTGTCCCCGCGCACTACACGCGTGACCTCTTCAACAACCTTCAAGCGCTTCGTCAAGGGACAAAGACCGTGGAAGAGTACTTCAAGGAAATTGAACTCAACTTGATTCGCGCCAACATTGATGAACGCATGGAGCAAACAATAGCATGTTTCCTTATTGGCTTGAATCACCAAATCAAGCGCATCGTCGAGTTTCAAACATACAACACCATGGTTGAGCTTGTGCACATCGCAACAAAGGCTGAACGTCAAGTGCAAGAGGATATCAAGTACAACAAGCCCAAGACGTACTTCACCTACAAGCAAGCTTCAACCGCTACACCAACAACTTTCAATGGAATCTCCTCAAGTACCTCCAAGCCTTCCTTCAAGCCCACACTTCCTCAAGGAAAACTGCCCCCAAGTGGCAAGCAAGCAAAGAGTGATACACCTTTCAACGGTGAATGCTACAAGTGTGGAGGTAAAGGACACAAGTCGGCCGAATGTGGAAATAAGAAAGTCTTGTTTATCCATGACAATGGTGATGAAGAGTACTTGAGTGAAGATGAGTTTGATGCCCGTGTCAAGGAAGCAATGGCAAGGCAACGAGTGGAAGATGATCAAGAACTCCTCATGTGTGAACATGACGCAAGTCCATCGCTTGTCTTCACAAGGATCTTGACCACTCAAGCACAAGAGCATGAAGACCAACGCTCCAATATCTTCCAAACACGAGCCGGCATCAATGGAAAATCTATCAAGGTGATCATCGATGGAGGGAGTTGCCACAACCTTGCTAGCACCAAGTTGTGTGAGAAGCTCAACCTCACCCTCCTTCTGCACAAGCACCCCTACCACGTGCAATGGCTAAGTGACCAAGGGTCCGTGAAGATCAAGCATACCGTATCGGTCTCCTTCACCATTGGTCCTTACAAATATACGGTGGAGTGTGATGTGGTTCCTATGACAGTTTGCCACATGCTTCTTGGTCGACCATGGCAATTTGACAAGGCTGCTCAACATGATGGTCGCACCAATGTATACACCTTCAAATGGCTCAACAAAACATGTGTTTTGCAACCGATGACTCCTAGCCAAATAATTGCGGACAATGCAAAGGCTTTAGTGAGGGCGCAAAGCACAACACCTACTTGTGAGAAGAGCGGTGAGAGAGAGAACCACCTCATAGTGAGTGAGAGCCACAAGCCAAATTCGAGTGGAAAAACTAAGAGTGTTCTCCTTGCCACCAAAAGTGAGATGCGAGATGTTCGGAACAACCCATCCATCTTGCACTATGTCCTCCTTTGCAAGGGACTAGTGCAAGGAACTAATGAATTAACCAATGTTCCTCCATCATTGATGAATGTTTTGCAGGAATTCAAGGATGTGTTTCCCGAAGAGCTTCCACATGGACTACCTCCTCTTCGCGGCATCGAACATCGCATTGACCTCATCCCCGATGCACCACTTCCCAACCGCGCCGCTTACCGCACGAACCCGGAGGAGATGAAGGAGATCGAACGTCAAATCAACCAACTCGTCTCCAAAGGTTTGATCCAAGTTAGCACTAGTCCAAGTGCCGTACCCGTGATTCTTGTCCCGAAGACGGATGATACATTACGATTATGCATGGACTGCCGTCCAATCAATGCTATCACCGTGCGTTATCGACATCCCATACCACGTCTTGATGACATGCTTGATGAGTTGTGTGGAGCCACTATTTTTTCGAAAATTGATCTTCGTAGTGGTTACCATCAAATACGCATGGCTGAAGGTGATGAGTGGAAAACTGCCTTCAAGACCAAACTTGGTCTCTATGAATGGTTGGTTATGCCCTTTGGTTTATCGAATGCCCCATCCACCTTCATGCGCCTTATGAATCACATATTTTATTCTCTCATTGATGAATCACATCTTCCCCGGTTGCTCTCCTTCTTTGCTGCTGCCGTCATCGCCGCCGCTGCTGTTGCCAAACCGAATGAGGAAGAGGAAGCCATTTCTCCGGTGCGCCGGTGACCTTAGATGGGCGGCTCTAGGAATCTGGGAGGCGAGAGAGCTCTGTGTGCGAGGGAGAAGTGGAGGAGAAGAAACGGCAAGGGGAACATGTGAAGATGGGAAAAGGAGAATCCTCACCCCTTATATCCACCTAACCACGCCAAGATTCGTGCAAACGGCACTGTGTAAACGCCACACGTCGTGGAAGGAACTGGGAAGGACCCATACAATGATTACGTCGCCTCGATCTCTGCATACGCATTGAAACGGCGCCTCGGTTCCATGAACGACGGACCCACCAACGGTCGTGCTAATAGGATGTTTGTCAGATGACGTGACTTGACCATGACCTGTGTCAAATGACGTCAGAGACCAAGTTCCGGCTTAGTTTAAATATCAAGCTGGAAAATCCGAGTAACATGTTGATAGGTCCGACTTATTTTTAAGACCCGGATCGTATTTTTTGTTTTGAAGTTTCAGGAATCCTTCAAGATTCTGCAAGCCGAAGATCAAGCTAGACGATGATGAATCCGACTTTGGATCTTGGAGACTTCTAGGGGCTGCTGTTGGGGATATACTTTCCGGGTATCCTCACAGTCCTCACTGACCAGGGTGGCCCACTTCGGGTTAGAGCTTTGCTTCACGGGCGGCCCAGTCAGGGAGAAGAGACGGAGTCCAGTCCGGCTACGGGAAGGCCCAGAATACTTACCGACTTAGGCCCATACTGTTACTTGTAGTTCAAGATGTACTCTGTAACCGACTCTCAGTTGTAGCCAGACAGATCTCTCCTGTAAACCCTAGGCCAGATATCTATATAAGCCGTCCTAGGGAGAGCCTTTAGGGCACCTTCAATAGTCTACAATCTCAACTCGCATAGACGAACCCTTGTAACCCATATTCCGGCTCTGCCATATTACTAGATTGCTAGCAAGAGTAGGATCCGTCCAAAGCCGGCGGATTCGAACATGGGTAAACTTGTGTGCTCATCGTACCAGAATGAAGGAAATATGCCCTAGAGGCAATCATAGAGATGATTGTATTTCATGTGTATCCATGAGTTATTATAATGTTCCTTGAATATCCATATACCAGGCAACTTGTATTGATTGGCAATTATGTGAATTGTTTGTGAAACTCTTTACTTGTATGGTTATCTAATAATTGTCCCTAGTCGGAGTTCATGTGAGGACACACGTGAATATTAGACTAGCACATCGATTGGTTGATGACTATGTTTCGCAAGTCATAGACATGGAGATGTCAAACCAATGATGTGGACACATGTTATGAACATGGGGTTGGACTGACCCAACATGAGACTGGCAATAATACTTGCAGCTCTCTCTACACATCGTGTATGTCTTTTCCTTAGACCTAAGATTGTCGCATGTACTTGAGATGTGGATCGACCTACTTTGGGGCTATCAAACACTACTACGTAACTGGGTAGTTATAAAGGTAGTTTTCGGGTTTGTCCTGATACATGATGCAAGGCATCGGTCAATCAAGATGGGATTTGCCCCTCTCTACTTGAGAGAGATATCTCTGGGCCCCTCGAGTGATCGGATCTAGAAATGCATGTCCGTGCTACATATGGTTAAGAGTTAACCTAGTAAAGGGATTCCGAATCACAGTATCGAGAAAGAGAGGTCAGCTTGGAGCTAGACCAAATATCGTGAGGCAAAGGGAAAGACATGTACTCAACCTTGTGATGGTTCGTCCGAATGATCTTTATATGCGTTTAGGAGTTGGCACGTCTTGCTAGAGGCCGCTACCAACTATTGACGGAGTAAGTGTACTCGCATCATGTCTATACGTGTATGAACCTATAGGGTCACCCACTTTAGGGGCTGGAAGCCTAATGAGGATTGGATCCGAATTAGACCAGGCTTAGGCTGCTAATGGGCTGCTAATGCAGAAGCCCACTAGGGATGCCTATATAAGAGAGGGTGAGGCGAGCTGAATAGGGTAGAGCATTCCACCCAGCCGCCACTCCTCTTCCGCCTGTGTTACACGCGCAGACCTAGCAGTCTGGCGTGTGACGGCTTCCACTCCGGACGTGTGGATACCTCGGAGGTGCTGCATCTGTAGCACTTGGACGAGCCGTGCAAAGGGGAGCTGCTCGTGGGACGAGGACGAGGAGGAGACGTAGAACATCTACACTGCCGCAACGTGCTTCATCGAGTTCCGCACCTGCGCGTCTAGCGGTAATCCCGTGATCTATGACAATAGTATTCCTGGTTGACGTGGTAGAAATTTTTTGATTTTACGCTAGTGTAGCCTACCCGTTACCCTATAGTGGTATCAGAGCCGATGCTATTCAGTCATAGGTTCGGGAAGTTTGCATATGGTGATATGTAGATTGATATGAATGATGTGATCGTTTGTATGGCGGTGTTTCTGGATTGATCTATGATCTTACTTTCTGTGATCGTGATTCTAAGGTCGTCGAACGATTACCCCTACCGGTCAGTTTCCGCCATCGGGGTAGACAGTGACACATAAATCCTTTTGAATCACGCAAAGATCAATATGATTGATCGAATCGGGAATTAGATGTGAATCGACGTATCGTGATCAGAGGAGTTTGGTCGAATCGAAACTATGGTCGGTTTATGGTAAATCGAAACTATTGTATAGATTTGATCTCTCATTTTTCACAAAGGTACCGCGAGGGGCGCTGCCCCTTCGAACCCCGCAGGGGAGACCCCCTAGACCCCCTTAGTCGTAGCCCCCTTTTGTATCTCATTAAGGTTCATAGGTGCTACGATTTCACATGATCCGGTAGAATGCGATCCTATGCACAACTTGTTTTTGCAGGCTTTGTGTGATCAGTATGGACCAAAAATGTATGTGATGCATGTATGTATTTTTCATGACCTGCGTGTCGTGAGTAGGGCAACACGGCTAGAGCCATATGTGTTGTCAATTATTGTAATGGCCTGCGTGCCAAGTTGTGATGATCCCAATACCATGTAATTTTGATTACTAGCTGTTAGGAGTAATAGCTTGTATTAGTTCTTGGAGAACTCATCACTTGGAGGATGGCTCGCATAGAGCATGAAGATGGAGATCATCATGGTGGACAGGTTCTATGGCGATGGAGATCACCATGAGAAAATGGGCCATACTGTATCACATCTATGTGAATGCTATTCTTATACGTTTTACTACTATGCATGCTTAGATGATAGAAGTAGAACGATCCCTCACAAAGTTTAAGTTAAACCATGCCCTACCAACCAAACCTTGCACCATCCTATGCCCTGTACAATCGTTGGTGGGTCTATGAAATTAGGGTGCCACGGTTTTCCTTGCCTGGATGGGTTTATATCGGATACCTACACGCATAAGGGTTGGTGAGCTTAACAAGGTCATCTTAACAGTTAAGGACCTTGGGGCATAAAGGTTGGGCGCCTAGTTTTGACATAGAGATGTCACCCAACAACCAGAGTCATATGTGATATGATTTGCAAAGGTTGCTTACCGATTTACCTTGTCTTCTAGCAGTGATGCTAAAGCTCACTAGTCGACTTGTTAATTGTGGATCTTGAATCACTTAGTATCAATAGAGGGATGTTGATTTAAGTGGGAGTATATGCTATTAAATTGTTTAATATGTTTTACTCTTTCATGGTTACATGGCTTAGTATTTTGCATTTTTGTTGTTGTAGATCAATGGCACCAAACAATTCATCACCTTTTGCTTTGCGTTCGATTCTTGAAAAGGATAAACTAAATGGAACAAACTATTCGGACTGGGTCCGTAACCTGAGAATTGTTCTCAGGGCTGAGAAAAAGGAAACTGTTCTGGATACCCCAATCCTGGATGAACCTGCTGATAATGCAACTGCTACCCTTAAGAATTCCTACAAGAAAGCATGTGATGAATCTCTTGAGGTTAGTTGTATTATGCTTGCATGCATGGAACCTGATCTTCAAAAGCAGTTTGAGGACCAGGAAGCGTACGATATGATCGTTGCGCTTAAGGACATGTTCCAGACTCAGGCTAGGACTGAGAGGTACAATGTCGCTAAGTCCTTTGTGGAATGCAAGCTGGCAGAGGGAGCAGCTGTAGGTCCCCCATGTGATCAAAATGGTTGGTTACAGTCAGACTTTGGAAAAGCTTGGTTTTCCATTAGGCCAAGAGTTGGCCACTGATTTCATTTTGGCATCTCTTCCATCTAGCTATGGGCATTTCATTTCGAACTACCATATGCATGGGGTGGAGAGGGGCCTTAATGAATTATGTGGGATGCTGAAAACAACAGAATGTGACATTAAGAAGTGTGCAGGGCATAGCCATGTGATGGCTGTGCAGAACAAGCCTAGCTTCAAGAAAAAGGGCACTTCTTGGCAGAAGAAGAAGGGCAAGGCTAAGGATATGATCCCTAAGCCAAACCCTGCACCCAAGCAAAAGGCTGGTCCTGCAGGAGACACTGAGTGTTTCTTTTGTCACGAATATGGCCACTGGAAGAGAAACTGCAGCAAGTACCAGGCTTCTTTGAAGAAGAGTGGAAGTAAGAGTACTTCCCACTCAGGTACGCTTGTTGTAAATGTTGTGGACATTTTTCTCGCAGATTCTTATGTTAACTCTTGGGTATTTGATACCGGATCGGTTGCTCATATTTGCAATTCGATGCAGGGGTTAATAAGGACTAGAGAAGTGCAGAAAGGCGAAGTGGATTTTCGCGTCGGAAATAAAGCAAGGGTTGCTGCATTGTTCGTCGGCGTCATGCAACTTCACCTTCCGTCAGGATTTATCATGGAGTTGAATAATTGTTATTACATTCCTAGTATGGGTCGAAACATTTTATCACCTTCATGTTTGATGAGGGATGGTTATTCATTCGCGAGTACAAACAATGGTTGTGTAATCTCTAAGAATGCTATGTTTGTGGCTGATGCTCCCATTGTGAATGGGTTATTTATTTTAAATCTTGATAATGCATGTGTTTACAATGTTAGTGCTAAAAGGCTTCGGCCAAATGATTTGAGTCCTACCTATTTATGGCATTGTTGTTTGGGGCATATAAGTGAAAAGCGCATGAAGAAGCTCCATGGTGATGGTCTTCTAACTTCGTTTGATTTTGAATCATACGAGACATGTCAAGCTTGTTTACTTGGAAAGATGACCAAGACGCCTTTTACGGGGTTTCCCGAGAGAGCGACAGACTTGTTGGAACTCATACATACTGATGTATGTGGACCAATGAGCACGACAGCCAGAGGAGGATATCACTACTTCATTACTTTCACTGATGATTTCAGTAGATATGGCTATGTCTACTTGATGAAGCATAAGTCTGAAACTTTTGAAAAGTTCAAAGAGTTTCAAAATGAGGTAGAGAATCGACGTGGCAAGAAAATAAAGGCCTTGCAATCTGATCGTGGAGGTGAATATTTGAGTCACGAGTTTAGCAATCATCTTAAGAGTTGCGGAATTGTTCCACAGCTCACACAGCCCGGAACGCCTCAAAGAAACGGGGTCTCTAAACGGCGTAATCGAACTTTGTTGGACATGGTTCGATCGATGATGAGCCAGTTGGATTTACCATTATCATTTTGGGGTTACGCGCTAGAAACAACAGCTTACACACTAAACAGGGTACCATCTAAATCCGTAGTTAAGACACCATATGAGATGTGGACTGGAAAGAATCCCACTTTGTCTTTTCTAAAGATTTGCGGTTGTGATGCATTTGTCAAGCGACTTTAGTCGGACAAGCTAACACCCAAATCGGATAAGTGCATTTTTGTGGGATACCCAAGGGAAACCTTAGGGTATTACTTCTACAACCGAGAAGAGGGCAAAGTGTTTGTCGCTCGTAGCGGTGTTTTCCTAGAGAAAGAGTTTCTCACAAAGGGAACGAGTGGAAGGTCAGTGCGACTTGAAGAAGTTCAAGATGAGCCAGTTGGGGATGCTTCTACGAGTGATGCTATTGTAGAAAAACAAGTTGAGGAACCCGTGGCAATAGAAGCACCACAGCCACGAAGGTCGGCGAGGCTTCACGAAGCGCGAGAGTTATTATTGTTAGACAATGATGATCCCGCGACCTATGCAGAAGCGATGGTGGACCCAGACTCTGAGAAATGGCTGATTGCCTTGAGATCCAAGATAGAGTCCATGGGAGACAATCAAGTTTGGAACTTGGTTGACCTGCCTGATGTTTTAAAGCCATCGAGTGCAAGTGGATCTATAAGAAGAAGATTGATATGGATGGAAATGTTCACATCCATAAAGCTCGACTTGTTGCAAAAGGTTTTTGACAAGTTCAAGGAGTTGACTACGACGAGACTTTCTCGCCCGTAGCGATGCTTAAATCTATACAGATCATTCTAGCCATTGCTACACATTTCGATTATGAAATATGGCAGATGGATGTCAAGACGGCTTTCTTAAATGGAATCCTTTCTGAGGACGTGTATATGATGCAGCCCGAAGGTTTTGTCGATCCAAACAATGCTGGAGAGGTATGCAAACTTCAAAAGTCTATTTATGGGCTGAAGCAAGCATCTCGGAGTTAGAACATTCGATTTGATGAAGTTGTAAAGGAGTTTGGCTTCACCAAAAACGAACAAGAACCTTGTGTGTATAAGAAATAAAATGGGAAATCACTTGTGTTTCTAATCTTATATGTGGATGACATATTACTGATTGGAAATGACATTCCTATGCTCGAGTCTGTTAAGACCTCATTGAAAAATAGTTTTTCTATGAAGGTACTTGGGAGAAGCGGCATATATTCTGGGTATCAAGATCTATAGAGATAGATCAAGGAGGCTAATTGGATTAAGCCAGAGTACGTACATTGACAAAGTGTTGAAACGGTTCAGCATGGAAGAGGCTAAGAAGGGGTTCTTGCCCATGTCTCACGACATTAAACTCAGCAAGACTCAGTGTCCTTCGACCACTGATGAGCGAGAACGCATGAGTTGGGTTCCATATGCTTCGGCTATTGGATCCATCATGTATGCAATGACATGTACTCGCCCAGATGTTTCCTATGCTCTAAGTGTTACGAGCAGATACCAGGCTGATCCAGGTGAGATTCACTGGACAGCGGTAAATAATATCCTTAAGTACTTGAGAAGGACTAAGGATATATTCCTAGTTTATGGAGGTGAGTTTGAACTCAGTGTAAAGGGTTACACAGATGCGAGTTACCTTAACGACTCCGATGACTCGAAATCGCAATCAGGTTATGTGTTTGTCATGAATGGTGGTGCTGTGAGCTGGAAAAGTTCCAAGCAAGATACAATGGCCTCCTCTTCAACAGAAGCTGAATATATTGCTGCCTCGGAGGCTGCAAAGGAAGCTGTTTGGATTAGGAATTTCCTGATCACTCTTGGTGTGGTTCAGGGCTCGTCCAATCCCTTGGACGTTTATTGTGACAACAATGGTGCTATTGCACAAGCCAAGGAACCTAGACAGCACCAGAAGAACAAACATATTCGCATGCGTTACCATCTGATTCGTGAGTTCATTGATGATGGTAGTGTCATGTTATGCAAAATACATACGGACTCAAATGTTGCTGATCCCTTGACTAAGCCACTCCTGCAGCCTGTGCATGAAGCGCACACAAGAGCAATAGGTATTAGATACTGTCTAGATTGACTCTAGTGCAAGTGGGAGACTGAAGGAAATATGCCCTAGAGGCAATCATAGAGATGATTGTATTTCATGTGTATCCATGAGTTATTATAATGTTCCTTGAATATACATATACTAGGCAACTTGTATTGATTGGCAATTATGTGAATTGTTTGTGAAACTCTTTGCTTGTATGGTTATCTAATAATTGTCCCTAGTCGAAGTTCATGCGAGGACACACGTGAATATTAGACTAGCACATCGATTGGTTGATGACTATGTTTCGCAAGTCATAGACATGAAGATGTCAAACCAATGATGTGGACACATGTTATGAACATGGGTTTGGACTGACCCAACATGAGACTGGCAATAATACTTGCAGCTCTCTCTACACATCGTGTACGTTTTGTCCTTAGACCTGAGATTGTCGCATGTACTTGAGATGTGGATCGACCTACTTTGGGGCTATCAAACACTACTCCGTAACTGGGTAGTTATAAAGGTAGTTTTCGGGTTTGTCCTGATACATGCTACAAGGTATTGGTCAATCAAGATGGGATTTGCCCCTCTCTACTTGAGAGAGATATCTCTGGACCCCTCGAGTGATCGGATCTAGAAATGCATGGCCGTGCTACATATGGTTAAGAGTTAACCTAGTACAGGGATTCCGAATCACAGTATCGAGAAAGAGAGGTCAGCTTGGAGCTAGACCAAATATCGTGAGGCAAAGGGAAAGACATGTACTCAACCTTGTGATGGTTCATCCGAATGATCTTTATATGCGTTTGGGAGTTGGCACGTCTTGCTAGAGGCCGCTACCAACTATTGATGGAGTAAGTGTACTCGCGTCATGTCTATACGTGTATGAACCTATAGGGTCACACACTTTAGGGGCTGGAAGCCTAATGAGGATTGGATCCGAATTAGACCAGGCTTAGGCTGCTAATGGGCTGCTAATGTAGAAGCCCACCAAGGATGCCTATATAAGAGAGGGTGAGGCGAGCTGAAGAGGGTAGAGCATTCCACCCAGCCGCCACTCCTCTTCCGCCTGTGTTGCACGTGCAGACCTAGCAGTCTGGCGTGTGACGGCTTCCACTCCGGACGTGTGGATACCTCGGAGGTGCTGCATCTGTAGCACTTGGACGAGCCGCGCAATGGGGAGCTACTCGTGGGACGAGGACGAGGAGGAGACGTAGAACATCTACACTGCCGCAACGTGCTTCATCGAGTTCCGCACCTGCGCGTCTAGCGGTAATCCCGTGATCTATGACAATAGTATTCCTGGTTGACGCGGTAGAATTTTTTTGATTTTACGCTAGCGGCAGAGAAGGAGTGCAACCGGGGGGTTTGGATCCCGTGCCTCCTCGACGACGAGAAACTCCATAGCGTGGAGAATGAAGGTCTCCTCCGTGCTGGCGACTAGCAGAGCGGTTTCGGCGAAACCATCCCCAACCCACATGCCGACGAGCGGGTACACTTCGGCACCACCTCGACAGAGGTTTGTCTTTCCCTCCCTCAGAATTCTTTTCCGAGGTGATTGATCATTACGGTGTTCAGCTCCACCATCTTCCCCTGAACTCCATCTTAGAGATGAGTTCTTACGCAGCTTTGTGCGAGGGGTATCTCGGCATTAGGCCGAGTCTCACTTTGTTTCATTTCTACTTTCATGTCCGTAGAAACTCCATCGCTGCCGGTAATCCTTATATTACCGACACTATTAGCCTTCAAGTTAGACGCGAGCGTAGTTATCCTCACATTTCTGCCAGTGAGTTGGTCAAACAATGGCCAGCCACTTTCTTCTATCATAAGGATATTCCTGCTCCCGGCAAAGCTACTGCTTTGCCGGATTTCATCGATGGAGCCGCCACGGCCCCACCGTCTTGGGAGAGGCCCCTCCGGCTCTCAGTGACGATCTGATCCTTGCTAAGAGGCGGATCGAATAACTGATAAAACACAAGGGCTTGAAAGGATCCGACCTGGTCCAGTGCTGGGTTGCACGCCGGATCTAGCCACTCCAATACCACGGCGACCGTCTGATGCACTCCATCACGACGTCGAAGAATGATTCCCTCCGCATTAGTCCCAGGGCTTTGAAGCCACAGGATTACATAAGCCAAATCAAATGGCTAATCAATGAGCAGATTGAGAGAAAGATTCCGGACTTGTCTCTGGACATGCATACATCTGAAGGCCCTGTAGTTCCGGTAAGCTTCAATAATAAACCCTTTTATGTGTTTCACCTTTTAAGCTATTTTGCAATACCGAGATATTTTCTTGTTTTCACCTTGCCGACCTCCCCGAGTTGGAACTAGCTCCTCTCGAGGGACATCCTCCGGAGTTTTCTCAGGAGGCGGAACTGGTCCCACTGCCAGACATTGTGCCTAGGAAGCGCAAAGCTCCGATAGTGGCCGTCGGCACAAAGGAGGTGCCAGTCGTGAAGAGGTAACTTTCAACACAACTTCCGCCTTTGTACCTTACTTGAATTTTCTTCCGAGATGTAATGTTTTCCATTCTATTACATTCTTAGAGCTAAGCAGCTCATCAAGGGCAAGGGGAAGGGAACTTCTTCGAAGCCTTTGTGGCAGACGAAGCTGACTATGGCTTCTCCTGCTGCGGCTCCTCCGACTCCTACTCCTCAACCTTCCACAACTCCGCTGATTACTCCATCACTAGTTTTTGCAGATGATCCGGCTCCTTCAACGGGGCCAGCGATCCTTGAATCACCGACTGACGCCACCATGGGTGGCTCAGGTTTAGATAAGGGTGAACCCTCTTTGGGTAATGATCCCTCGGTAGAGATTTTTGCCGAAATCTTCTAAACAATCCGGGACTTGCCAAATTTGGCTTGTCTTGGAAATCTGTAGAAGAAATCCAACTTCTGGCCCGGGAATGCCTGGAGAGCCGAAATCTTTCTGCCGAAGAAGAAGCACAAGAAGCGGAAGACATCAAGTACTCCGACCTTTTTGAACAAGTCCGCCTTCGCGACGAGGGACTTAGAGCTGGTGCGCTTCCACCACCTCCGGTTATTCCACTCACCCTCGCCGAGAAGGTTACCACCGAGGTGAACATGTGCCTGAGCAAGCTCACACATGAACATCATGTAAGTCGGAATTCTCACTCACGATTTTCTTTATTGTACTTTATATCATATCCTCTAGCCCCCAAGCATAAAGTAGGATATACAATCCGGGTTTATGCTTCCTTAGGATGCCAAAGAATGAACTAGTGTATCCCCCAAGGCTCGTGTTGATATTAGTAACAATATTAGCTCGAGTCTTTAGTAGACTTCTGACTCTGTGTATTCTGACTTACAGAAAGTTAATTCATATGACCAGGATTTATTGAAGAACATCTGCAATAATCGGAGAGAGATCAGAGATCCCCGACTTGAAAATGTTGAGCTGAAAGTTTCAAAGGATGAGGCCGAAGGTAAACATTCCGAGACTCAAAACTTTGTCTTGATTTTCTTAGTCCAATTTTTTCCTAAACTGTTGTTCTTTTTTGTCTGACAACACTGGTAAAACAGTCCTGTGCTATGATTGAAGAGGTCGAGAACCTCAAAACCCTGGTGGTGGAGAATAAAGAACTTCGCCAAGAGCTGGATAAGCTCAAGGCGGATCATGAGAAGAGCATCGCTCAAATTCTCGAATCCACCTCCATGGCCATTGATGAACGTGATCGTAAGATTGCGCTTCAAGATCAGAGAATCTCGGATCTCAACAATGAGCTTTGCAGGGAGAAGGATCTTTCCGAGGCGCTCCGGGGATGAACTCCGGAGTCTTCGAGAAGAGAAGACCAAAGTTGACGATGTCATCTTCGGTATGTTTCTATCTTTCTGACTTGTCTCTATTCTTCGAATCTTTCGATGTCGGATTTTCTTAACCATTTTTGTGTTGTGTATAGGTCCTCTGAACTTGACAGACTCCACCTCTGCCGAGCCTCGCACCCACCGGCTTACCCAAGTCGGTATCTGCTTTATGACTTCCGCCAATCCATTGAGGATATTGGCAAAGCTCTCAAGGTTCCGGACATGCATAGCATGTCCGACTTTCAGGTGCGAGACAAGGTGAAGGAGATTCTGCAGCTCGTCCGGGACTGGAACATGTCCTACGCGCGATCCGCGGTGCAGAACGCTCTCACCATGGTCATGAGCAACCATGGAAACATGGAGATATGGCAAGTGACCAGAGGGTACTTCAAGGTGGATGAAGACGGCCAGGAGCAAGATATCCAAGCCATCATGGACTCCTGCGCCGGATATGGGTGTCACGAAGCTGACTTAGCCAGCTAAGACACTCCCTTCTTCACCCGCGTGGACACACTGCCTCCGCCTCTGGAAGAAGCAGCTGAAGTTTCCGACGATGAACAGACCATATCGGATCTGAACATCTCGGAGCGTTATCAAACCGAGGCCGATGCATCCAGCGAGCCGGCAGCTCCTACCTCCTCTCCTGCATCATAAATTACCAGAAACAAATGTATTATTCTAAGAAACATTATGGGTCTGTAAATATGCAGTACTATAATTTTGCTAGTGCCATGCTTTAATATATTCAGCACTTTTTGCCTTAAATTTTTGTGTGCCTGAAATGTTTACATAAGCACTTATACTTTTTCGTCTATACTTATCGTTTATCTAGCTTTCTGCCTCGTCCCTTTCACGAGCCGGCTAAACCTTCTACACGGAAACTTTGCCGAGCAATGGAGCTCAATTGCTAAACCAGTTTAAACTCGGAAACAAAGCCGGCTTCCAGTACCAACAATTCACTACTCAAAAAATGCCCGCATCCGGCAATCACACAAATAACCAAAGTATAGACTAGAAACTTTAGAGTGATACCCAAAGGTAGCATTTTTAGAATCGGAAATCTAAACCAGAACAAACATAAGCATAAAGTACTTTCAAGTATTCTGGGATTTTCGACTATGACATGATCATTAGGAAATAAGATGGTAAAAACTTCTCAGAAAAAACTTGAGGCAACCAAGACTTTTATTTCTCACAGAACATGTACATATGTATGATTACAAAGAAGGATAAACTAAGAATTAAAGGGACATAGCTGAGCAATATTCCATGGTCTGTCTAACTCATCCGGATTTGTACTGCCTCCAGCTCTCTTTCTCTTCTTAGTAGCAGGTCTTTCTTTGGCTGGCCTCATGTTAGTTAAGTAGTACGAACCATTGTGCAATACTCGACTAACTAAAAAGGGCCCTTCTCATACTGGGGAAAGTTTGTGCTTTCTTTGTTGCACAAGCCGGAGAACCAAATCGCCTTTATTGGAAGATCTGTTTCTGATTCTCTGGCTATGATACTTGCGTAACTTCTGCTGATAGGTTGTTGATCTCATTTCAGCAACGACGCGAACTTCTTCGACTAAGTCGAGATCATTTTGTCAAGAAATCTCGGCATCCTCTTTGATATACGCGGCCACTCTAGGAGAAGTGTGAATCAAATCACTAGGAAGAACTGCCTATGCGCCATAAACCAAGAAGAAAGGCGTGTATCTGGTTGACCTGTTCGGAGTTGTTCGTAAACTCCATATTACAGAGGGTAATTCCTCTGCCCAAGCCCCCGCGGCACGTCGTAGTGGTGCTTCAAGTCTCGGTTTTAGGCCTTGTAGGATTAAACCATTTGCTCTTTCAACTTGTCCGTTAGCCTGTGGATGTGCGACTGACGCAATTTCAAGCCAGATATTTTGTTCGTTGCATAATTCAGCCAATTCTCCCATAGAGAAATTACTACCGTTGTCCATGATAATGCTATGCGGATAACCATACCGGCTTATAACATCCTCGACAAATCTTTTGGCTGTTGCTCCATCACAACTGGTGACAGGTTCAGCCTCAATCCATTTAGTGAATTTATCCACCATCACTAAGAGGTGAGTAAATCCACTTGGAGCTCGTCTAAATGGTCCTACCATGTCAAGCCCCTAGACCGCAAAATGCCATGTTATAGGTATTATTCGCAGCTGATCAGCTGGAACATGAGCTTATTTGGCGTACTTTTGGCAGCCCTTGCATGTCTTGACTAGCCGTTCGGCATCTGCCTTGGCTGTAAGCCAGAAATAACCGTGTCTGAAAGCTTTTGCCACTAAAGATTTGGCTGCAGCGTGGTGACCACACTCGCCTTCGTGGATTTCTCTTAAGATTTCCACTCCTTCTGGAGATACGCAGCGCTGGAAGACCCCAGACACACTCCGCTTATAGAGCTCACCTTTAACTATAGTGTAGGTTTTTGCTCGTCTGACGATCTGCAGGCTCAGCACCTCATCTTCGGGTAATTTTCCATCTACCAGACAATCGAGGTAGGGTTGAGTCTAGCTTGGAATTACAGCCAGAACTGCTGTGAAAGGTGAGTCGGATTTGGTCGGATATTCCTCATCCACTCCCTTTATTGAGGGAACTTTGAGGTGTTCTAAAAAAGCGCCATCCGGGACCTCTTTACGTGTAGAGCCTATTCGAGATAATGCATCTGCTTCCTCATTTTTTGCTCGAGGGATGTGTTGAACATCTAGCCCTTCGAACGATTTAGATAAATCATCCACAACAGCTTTATATGCTGCCATGTGTTTATTTGCATTACAAATATCCGACACTTGCTGAACAACAAGATCCTAATCTCCATAACACATCAAACGTCAGATGCCAATATCCTTAGCAATCCGGATTCCATACAACAGTGCTTCATACTCGGCAATATTATTTGTCGCTGTGAAGTGGATCTGCAACATGTATAGAAGTTTATCTCCTTGGGGTGATTTGAGCACCACGCCAGCCCCTAAGCCCCCGCAAGCCTTAGACCCATCAAAATAAAGGGTCCAATATTCCGACTTAGGGAGGGTCATATTCTCCTTCGTCTCTGTCAATTCAACAACACAGTCGGCAAGGATTTCGGATTTAATCGCTGTCCGAGGTTTGTACTCAATATCGAAAGCCGAAAGCTCTATGCCCCATTTGGCAACGCGTCCTGTGGCATCACTATTGTTGATTATATCTCTCATGGGAGCTGTGCTTATCATGGTAATCAGATGCTCCTGAAAATAATGTCGTAGCTTACGAGATGCTAGGAAAACATCGTAAGCCAGCTTTTGATAGTGCGGATACCATTATTTTGATTCCGTTAGGACCTCGCTGACAAAGTAAGTCGGACGCTGTACCAAGTGTTCCTGATTTTCCTCCGGTCTCTCCACTACCATGACGATACTAACGACTTTGTTTGTCGCAGAAAGATAAAGCAACATTGGTTCCTGTGCTTTTGGTGCAGCAAGGATAGGAGCAGATTCTTGTAGTGCAGCTTCAGCTTCGTCGATCCATACAAAACCCTTGGTCTTTTTTAGGAGTTTGTATAATGGTGCGGCTCTTTCACCGAGCCGGCTTACAAACCGACTGACTGCAGCGATGCAACCAGTTAGTCTTTGTACGTCCTTCATGCGAGTTGGCCTGGAAATATAGCCTTGATTTTGTCTCGGTTCACCTCTATGCCTCTTTGGGACATGATGAAACCTAACAATTTTCTGGCTGGGATTTCAAAGAAGCATTTCTTCGGATTAAGCATGATGTTATATTTTCGTAGATTGGCAAACGTTTCCTCGAAGTCAAAAATTAGTGTTTCCTTCTTTTTGGACATCACCGCAATATCATCCACGTATGCATGTACATTGTGTCCGAGTTGGTTGTGGCAACGCTGTATCGTGCGCTGGTACGTAGCTCCTGCGTTCTTCGGCCCAAAGGGCAACGTAACAAAACAGAAGGTTCCGAAGGGGGTTATGAATGAGGTTTTGACTTTGTCAGATTCCTTCATCCGGATTTGGTGATAACCGAAATATGCATCGAGAAAACAGAGGAGTTCCGAGCCTGCGGTAGAATTGATAACTTGATCAATCCTAGGCAGAGCAAACAGATCTTTTGGACAAGCCTTGTTCAAGGCAGTATAATCAACACACATCCTTAAATCAGTGGTGTCCTTTTTAGGGACTATTACAAGATTGGCCGACCACTTAGTGTGGATGACCTCTTCTATTAATCTGGCTAACTCGAGCCGTGCTAGTTCCTTAGCTATTGCCTTACGCTTTTCATCGCCGAAATTTTGTAAGGACTGTTTGACGGTTTAGCGTTCAGGTTTACATTTAAAGAGTGCTCAGCAAGTTCCCTAGGTACTCTGCTCATGTCAGATGGCTGCCATGCGAAGATATCTTGATTTGTTTTGAGGAACTTGACGAGCGCGCTTTCCTATGCGCTATCTAGGCCTACGCCTATCTTGGTCACCTTAGAGGGGCCATCATCATTCAACGGCGTCTTCTTGGTCTCTTCTGATGCCTTGAACTACGTATTCGACTTTGTCACCTCCTTCTTCGTTGAGGGCATCTCAGATGAATCCATGCTCTTCTTGATCTCCTGGTACTCCTGGGCGTGCAGCATGGCTTCAGCAAAGGCGGCATTTCCATCCTCGCACTCTCGCGCTTTCTTCGTGAAGGAAATATGCCCTAAGAGGCAATAATAAAGTTGTTATTATATATTCCTTGTATATGATAGATGTTTATTTTGCATGCTATAATTGTATTGAGAGGAAACATCAATACATGTGTGTTTAATAAACAAAAAGGGTTCCTACTTATGCCTCTCTTATAAACTAGCTTGTTGATTAACAAGATGATCAAGGTTTCCTGATCATGGACATTGGATGTTCTTAATAACAAGGTCACAGCATTTATGAAATGATGTGATGAACATTCATCCAAAGTATAGCATTACGATCAAGTCATTATGTTTATATTGCTATAACATTATACAAAGTAGTCTTAGTCCTTAGACCATGAGATCATGTTAATTGCTAACACCGGAAGAGTATCTTGATAACATCAAACGTCACACCGTAACAGGGTGACCATAAAGGTGGGTTCAGTGCTATGAAGATGTTATGTTGAGGCTCATGGATCAAGAGTGGAATTTGTCAATCCCGATAACGGATAGATATACTCTGGGCCCTCTCGGTGATATCACATTAAGATAGCTTGCAAGCAAGTGATGTGATCACTAGAATGTTATATCACAGGAACGAGAAAAGAGTGCATGTCGGTAACGAGATCAAACTAGGTATTTGGATACCGATGATCGAATCTCGGACATGTATTATATGATGAGACAAAGGGATTAAATTGCTGACGTTAAAGGTTCTCACGATCACAGAAGTCATCGTTGAATATGCAGGAGTCAGTATGGATCTCCAGGTCCCGCTTCTGATTATTGATCTGAGAGGAGTCTCAATCATGTCTGTATTATTCGCGGACCGTAGGGTGACACACTTAAGGGTTGCCGGACACCATTTAGGAGCACATATGTTCCAGACAAAAGGGTTGCAAAGCGCAGGAAATGTTTCGATACAACCGGAATTGTTTCGGGTGAAATTGCAGAAAGTGGTTCTGCATGTGATATTGAAATGTTGCAAGGGGTTTTATGTGAATGTTTGTTAATTAAAGTAATTAACAAAATTCTGAATAAAATAAATAAAAGAGTTTTATTAATTGAGAGTTGCATTTAATTTGGTGGAAATTAAATACATGTGAGTGGGATTTTGGGTGGAGGCCATGTTTATGTGAGTGGAGGTTCACCACATGAATGAAGGAGGGGAGGAGTCCCCCCCTCATGCGCCGGCTATGGGAGAGGAGGGGTCTCCCTCCCTCCTATATAAAGCCTCCCTCTCCCCTCTCACAAATCACACCTCCTCGTGAAGGATCTCTCTCCCCCTCTAGATATTCCCCCATGGTCTCGGATTAGCGAGATACATGTTCCCGGTGGCCTTGCGTCTGGAAGGAGTTGCTGCTTCCGCTGATTCGCTGGAGCGAGGAGGTGGAGGTTGTCCGGTGGCTTGAACGTGTGTGCGAGGACGGATGAGCTGCTGATTTGCGGCGCTTGGACTTCCACACGATCTTGAGATCGGCAAGCGTACGACTACATCAACCACGAGTTCCTACTCGTTAACAAAACTCGTTGTCTTCGAGGGTAAGTTCTCCATGGATGTATGTCCACCTGTTGCTCTGTATCTAGTAGATAGATCTTGGCGTATAGTTCTCATTGTAGGAAATTTTTTGTTTTCTATGCTGCGGACCCAACAGTGGTATCAGAGCCTGGTCTATGCGTAGGTGCTTTGCACGGGTAGTACACATATGTTTATATGTGGGCGATGATGATCATGTTATTGCATCTTCTATGTACTTTGGATATTGGTGGCATAGTGGGATGAAGCGGCCCGGACCAACCTTACATGTCATCGTACATGAGACCGGTTCCACGACTGACATGCAACTAGTTTTGCATAAGTGGCTAGCGGGTGTCTATCTCTCCTACTATAGTCAATATCTGATTTACAACGAGTTGCTAATAACTTGGTTATCCTCGTTGTGGTTCAGGTTCGTAGGTAAGACCGGTTCTATCTCCGAAAGCCCTAAGCCACGTAAAACTTGCAATTGATAAATTAGAGGCGTCTAGTTTAGATCGTTGCTGGGCTAGTGTCTTGATATGGTATTGTTGTAAGTAGATGTATGATAGATACTCTTACAACTCACTTAACGTGTAAGTTCCATAGACCTTGGCCTTACACATAAAGGAATGATAGAGATCATACCACGATGCAAATGATAGAGATCAAATGCATGGACCATATCACCTCACTTCACACATTAGATGTTAGCATCTTATATTGCTAGTTTGGCGTTTTTTGTAGCATTATAAGATGATCCCTCATTTAGATATCAAGATAAAATGTGTTCTTCCTTAAGTATGCACCGTTTTGTGGATCGTGTTTTGAGGCATCACGTGATGATCGGGTGTTCTCAACTCTACGCTTTCATACAACGGGTGTAAGACAATTTTACACACGCGAATACTAAGGTTCTTACTTGACGAGCCTAGCATGTACAGACATGGCCTCGGCACGGACCGAAAGGTTAAGCATGAGTCATATAGTTGATAGGATGCCCATATAGATGCTCGCCTTTGAAGCTACACCGACTCACGTGATGATCGGACTTGGTGTAGTGGATTTGGTTCATGTAATCACCAAAAGGACACGAGGGATGTCGTTTTTGAGTGGGAGTTCATTAGTAATTTGGATTAGTTGAACTCAATCTATCATAAACTTAGTCTAAATATATTTTACAAATTCTATTGTAGATGGCACCACCTGCTTTTAATTTCAATATGTTCATGGAGAAAGAGAAACTTGCTGCGAATGGTAGCAACTTCACCAACTGGGCTATGAATTTGAGGATTCTCCTCACTGCTGCACAAAAGCAATATGTGCTAGAGCTGCCGCTAGGCCCCCCACCAGCTCCTGATGCCCCTGACAAGGAAAAGAATGTCTATATAACTCGTCAGGAGGACCACAACTTAGTTCATTGCGGCATACTGTATGGGCTAGAGCCAGAACTTCGAAAACGTTTCGAAAATGGCAATGCCTTTGATACCATGGGAGAATTGAAAATGATTTTTGATAACCATGCTGCCATAGAGAGTTATAATGCTTCTGAAAAGTTCTTTAGCTACATGATGGAAGAGAACAGCTCCGTTAGTGAGCACGTACTCAAAATGTCTGGGTACGCCGATAAGCTTGTCTCCTTGGAATAACGATTCCCAATGACTTAGGCATACATCGTGTTCTCCAATCTCTGCCACCTAGCTACAAGAGCTTCGTGATGAACTATAATATGCAGGGCATGAAGAAGTCTCTTCTCGAGCTTCTGTCAATGCTTAAGACTGCATAAGTGGAGATTAGGAAAGAACATCAAGTGTTGATGATCAATAAGACCACCGGTTTCAAGAAGGACAAGAGAGGTAAGCAGAAGGGAAAGAAGGGCGGCAAATCTGTTGCCGCGTCTGAAAATAAACCCCGAGCTGGCCCTAAGTCTGACACCGAGTGCTACTATTGCAAAGGGACTGGCCATTGGAAGCGCAACTTCCCCAAGTATTTGGCGGACAAGAAGGCCGGCAAGGCAAACAAAGGTATATGTGATATACATGTTATTGATGTGTACTTGACTAGTACTCGCAGTAGCACCTGGGTATTTGATACGGGATCGGTTGCTAATATATGTAACTCGGTTCAGTGGCTGCGGAACAAGCGACAACTAGCAAGGGATGAGGTCACGATGCGGGTCGGCAATGGATCAAGAGTTGATGTGATCGCCGTCGGAACGCTGCCTCTCCATATGCCGTCGGGATTAGTTATAAACCTGAATAATTGTTATTTGGTGCCTACACTGAGCATGAACATTGTATCCAGATCATGTTTGATGCAAAGTGGTTATTCGTTTAAGTCTAAAAACAATGGTTGTTCGATTTATATGAATAATATCTTTTATGGTCATGCACCTGTGTTGAATGGTTTATTTCTGTTGGATCTCGATAGTAGTATTACGCATATTCATAATGTTGATGCTAAAAGGATTAAACTTGATAATGATATATCTGCATATATGTGGCACTGCCGTCTAGGTCATATTGGCATTAAACGCATGAAGAAACTCCATTCTGATGGACTTTTGGAATCATTTGATACATGTGAGCCATGCCTTATGGGCAAGATGACTACAATGCCGTTTTCCGGTTCAATGGAACAGGCAACAGATTTATCGGAAATCATACATACTGATGTGTGTGGACCAATGAGCGTGTCGGCGCAAGGTGGATATCATTATTTTGTTACTTTCACGGATGATTTGAGTAGATACGGGTATATCTTATTGATGAAACATAAGTCTGAAACCTTTGAAAAGTTCAAAGAATTTTAGAATGAAGTGGAAAATCATCGTAGCAGAAAGATCAAATTTCTGCGGTCCGACCGTGGAGGAGAGTATCTTAGTTACGAGTTTAGCACACATATGAAAGACTGTGGAATAGTTTCACAACTCACGCCTGCCGGAACACCACAATGTAATGGTGTGTCAGAACATCGTAATCGTACTTTATTGGATATGGTTCGATATATGATGTCTCTGACTGACTTGCCACTATCATTTTGGGGTTATGCACTGGAAACCGCTGTATTCACTTTAAATAGGGCACCATCTAAATCCGTTGAAAAGACACCGTATGAATTATGGTTTGGTAACAAACCTAAGCTGTCATTTCTTAAAGTTTGGGGATGCGATGTTTATGTGAAGAAACTTCAACCGGATAAACTCGAACCCAAAGCGGAAAAATGCGTCTTCATAGGATACCCTAAGGAAACGATTGGGTATACCTTCTATCACAGATCCGAGGGCAAGGTCTTTGTTGCCAAGAATGGATCCTTTCTTGAGAAGGAGTTTCTCGCGAAAGGTGTGAGTAGTCGGAAGGTAGAACTCGAAGAGGTTATTGAACCTTCTCTTCATGAAATGGCGAGTAGCGCAGCACCGGAAGTTGTTTCGGAGTTGACTTCACCTAATGAAGAGAGAGCTAATGATATTGATCATGAAACTCCGAAAGAGGACACTACCGAACCTCGCAGGTCAAGTAGGACACGTGCAGCTCCTGAACTGTACGGCAATCCTGTTATGAATTTCATGATTGATGAAATAGATGACCCTACGACGTATGAAGAAGCGATGATGAGCCCTGATTCCAACAAGTGGCTAGAAGCCATGAAATCCGAGATGGAATCCATGTACGAAAACCAGGTTTGGACCTTGGTGGACTTACCTCACGATCGAAAGGCCGTTGAGAATAAATGGATTTTCAAAAGAAAAACTGATGCTGATGGTAATGTAACCATCTATAAGGCTCGACTTATCGCAAAGGGGTTTCGACAAATTCAAGGAGTTGACTACGATGAGACATTCTCTCCCGTAGCGATGCTTAAGTTGGTTAGGATTATGTTAGCAATTGCTGCATATTTCGATAATGAAATATGGCAGATGGATGTCAAAACTGCGTTCCTCAATGGTAATATTGAAGAAGAGTTGTATATTATACAACCTAAGGGTTTTGTCGATCCTAAGGATGCTGATAAGGTGTGCAAACTTCAGCGATCCATCTATGGACTGAAGCAAGCATCCCGGAGTTGGAATCTCTGCTTTGATGAGGTGATCAAAGAGTTTGGATTTGTCCAAACTTATGGAGAGGATTGTATTTACAAGAAAGTGAGTGGGAGCAATGTGGCATTTCTGATATTATATGTGGATGACATATTATTTATTGGAAATGATATAGATCTTTTAAACAGTGTTAAAAGTTATCTAAACAGCAAATTTTCGATGAAGGACCTTGGTGAAGCTTCATATATATTAGGCATTAAAATCTATAGAGATAGATCAAGACGCCTAATTGGGCTATCGCAAAGTACATACCTTGATAAGATATTAAAGAAGTTTAATATGGGCGGAAGTAAGAAGGGGTACTTACCTATGCTGCAAGGCAAGACATTGAGTAAGACTCAAAGTCCGGCTACGGCGGAAGAAAGAGAGATAATGGATAAGATCCCCTATGCCTCAGCCATAGGCTCTATAATGTATGCCATGCTATGTACAAGATCGGATATGGCACATGCTATTAGTTTGACTAGTAGGTACCAATCTGATCCAGGTTCGGAACACTGGATAGCGGTCAAGAATATCCTTAAGTACTTGAGAAGAACTAAGGATATGTTTCTTGTATACGGAGGTGAAGAAGAGCTAGTCGCTAAGTGTTATGTCGATGCTAGCTTTAACACTGATCCGGATGACTCTAAGTCTCAATCCGGATACGTATTTCTCTTGAACGGAGCAGCAGTTAGTTGGAGGAGCTCCAAACAACCTGTGGTGGGTGGATCAACGATGGAGGCGGAATATGTTGCTGCTTCAGAAGCGGCACAGGAAGCGGTTTGGATGAAGGAGTTCATAACTGAACTAGGTGTGGTTCCTAGTGCGTTGGACCCAATGGTGATCTATTGTGACAACAATGGAGCCATAGCCGACGCTAAGGAACCAAGGTCTTACAAGAATTCCAAACATATTAAGCACCGGTTTCACTCCATCCGCGAGAATGTCAAGGATGGAGATATAAACATTTGTAAAGTGCACACGGACCTGAATGTATTAGATCCGTTGACTAAAGTACTCCCTAGGGCAAAACATGATCAACACCAGAACTCCATGGGTGTTAGATTTATCACTATGTGAACTAGATTATTGTCTCTAGTGCAAGTGGGAGACTGAAGGAAATATGCCCTGAGAGGCAATAATAAAGTTATTATTATATATTCCTTGTATATGATAGATGTTTATTTTGCATGCTATAATTGTATTGAGAGGAAACATCAATACATGTGTGTTTAATAAACAAAAAGGGTTCCTAGTTATGCCTCTCTTATAAACTAGCTTGTTGATTAACAAGATGATCAAGGTTTCCTGATCATGGACATTGGATGTTCTTAATAACAAGGTCACAGCATTTATGAAATGATGTGATGAACATTCATCCGAAGTATAGCATTACGATCAAGTCATTATGTTTATATTGCTATAACATTATACAAAGTAGTCTTAGTCCTTAGACCATGAGATCATGTTAATTGCTAACACCGGAAGAGTATCTTGATAACATCAAACGTCACACCGTAACAGGGTGACCATAAAGGTGGGTTCAGTGCTATGAAGATGTTATGTTGAGGCTCATGGATCAAGAGTGGAATTTGTCAATCCCGATAACGGATAGATATACTCTGGGCCCTCTCGGTGATATCACATTAAGATAGCTTGCAAGCAAGTGATGTGATCACTAGAATGTTATATCACAGGAACGAGAAAAGAGTGCATGTCGGTAACGAGATCAAACTAGGTATTTGGATACCGATGATCGAATCTCGGACATGTATTATATGATGAGACAAAGGGATTAAATTGCTGAAGTTAAAGGTTCTCACGATCACAGAAGTCATCGTTGAATATGCAGGAGTCAGTATGGATCTCCAGGTCCCGCTTCTGATTATTGATCTGAGAGGAGTCTCAATCATGTCTGTATTATTCGCGAACCGTAGGGTGACACACTTAAGGGTTTCCGGACACCATTTAGGAGCACATATGTTCTAGACAAAAGGTTTGCAAAGCGCAGGAAATGTTTCGATAGAAACCGGAATTGTTTCGGGTGAAATTGCAGAAAGTGGTTCTGCATGTGATATTGAAATGTTGCAAGGGGTTTTATGTGAATGTTTGTTAATTAAAGTAATTAACAAAATTCTGAATAAAATAAATAAAAGAGTTGCACTTAATTTGGTGGAAATTAAATACATGTGAGTGGGATTTTGGGTGGAGGCCATGTTTATGTGAGTGGAGGTTCACCACATGAATGAAGGAGGGAAGGAGTCCCCCCCTCATGCGCCGGCTATGGGAGGGGAGGGGTCTCCCTCCCTCCTATATAAAGCCCCCCTCTCCCCTCTCACAAATCACACCTCCTCGTGAAGGATCTCTCTCCCCCTCTAGATATTCCCCCATGGTCTCGGATTAGCGAGATACATGTTCCCGGTGGCCTTGCGTCTGGAAGGAGTTGCTGCTTCCGCTGATTCGCTGGAGCGAGGAGGTGGAGGTTGTCCGGTGGCTTGAACGTGTGTGCGAGGACGGATGCGCTGCTGATTTGCGGCGCTCGGACTTCCACACAATCTTGAGATCTGCAAGCGTACGACTACATCAACCACGAGTTCCTACTCGTTAACAAAACTCGTTGTCTTCGAGGGTAAGTTCTCCATGGATGTATGTCCACCTGTTGCTCTGTATCTAGTAGATAGATCTTGGCGTATAGTTCTCATCGTAGGAAATTTTTTGTTTTCTATGCTGTGGACCCAACACTTCGGGTCTCCCCTGATGGTGATCACGCCATTGGGACCTGGAATTTTCATCATATTGTAAATGTAACACGGACGAGCCATAAAATCCCAGTAAGCTGGATGTCCGAATATAGTGTGGTACGCGCTCTTGAACGGGACCACTTCGAAGGAAAATTCCTCCGTCCGATAGTTTTTTGGAGGAAAATTCCTCCGTCCAAAGGGATTTCGCCTAGGGAATTAGCTTGTCTTCCTGGGACAACTCCGTGAAAGATCACAGAGCTATGGTTCAGCTGGGTCTCCGAGATCTTCATCCGGTGTAGCGTTTCGACATATAGAATATTAATACTGCTGCCACCATCCATGAGTGTCTTGGAGAAACCATAACCGTCAATCAGTGGATTGACGATTAAGGCGTAATTTCCTCGCCTGTGCAACTTAGGCGGATGATTAGCACGGTCAAATGTGATTGCCACTTCCGACCAGTCCAAGAATTGGGAGACAGCCAGAACTATTGCATTAAGCTCATGTAGAACTGCTTTCTTGACCTTTGCTGGTTGAGATCCGAGGAAGGTGACGTAAGTGTCTTTCTTGGTCGGAAATTTTTTCTTCCCTTCCAGCTTGGGATTTGAAGCATCAGCTTCCTCCATGTCGGAATCTTCCTTTGTCTCTTTATCTTTTTCGGGATTCTTCTTTTCCTTCTTCCGCTTAGCTTTGTAGCCAGTGGTATCATCTCCTTTAATGTCGTCATTGAAACGACACTCGGCGTTTGTGTGGGACGAGCCCCCATTGGCGTCTAAGTGATGCACACATGGATTATTGGCAATGTCAGCCCAAGAGTAGGTTTTGCCTGGTTGCTGGTCTCCTCTACCTTGAACTCTCGAAGTCCCACGACCGCGTCCGCGGCCTCCACCACGTCCTCCTCATCCTACAGACCTAAAAGTAGCAGTGAACAATACCGTTTCCGCGTTGGGTTTTTCTTCCGAGGTATTCTTGCGCTTCTGAGCTTGTTGCTTTGGTTGTTTTGCGACCGTGGCACAACCAGGGCGTTGAGTAATCCCTCTACATCGTCGTCAGCATCTGCATACTTGCTCGCTATTTCTATCATCTCTCCCAAATCAGTGACCTTGTCACACTTCAAACGATGACGCAGTAAACCAATTGGGAGACCTGCAATGAAAGCTTCAATCGCAGTTTGGTCATTTACTCCTTCACAGGAGTTCTTGGTGTCGATCCATCGTCTGAGGTAATCCCAGCAAGTTTCTCCGGCTTTCTGGGTGCAACGCTGTAGGTCTCCGACCGTACAGGGCCTCCGGTATGTGCCTTCGTAATTACGAAAGAACGCACTTTGCATGTCATACCAGTTATGGATGGTGTTCTCCGGAAGTTGATTGAGCCATGATCTTGCCGTCTCATGACCCACAAGTATAGGGGGTGTATCGCAGTATTTTCGAGGGAAGTGAAACCCAATTTATTGATTCCACACAAGGGGATCCAAAGAATATTTATAAGCCTTAACAACTGAGTTGTCAATTCAGCTGCACCTTGAAACAATCTTGCTCACAGCAGTTTATTAGTAGCAATAGTTTTGTAGTAGGAATAGCAAAGTAACAGCAGTAGTAAAGCAAAGACAGCAGTAACAAAAGCAGTAAACAGTGGGATTCGAGTGCGGTAGGCATAGGGATGGATGGACGGGCGTTGCATGGACAAGACAATTCACATAGCAATCAGAACATAGGGCAATTGCAGATAAATAAGATAAAGCATCCAAGTACTAGAAAATCCTAGGCATGTGTTCCATATATAGTCATACGTGCTCGCAATGAGAACTTGCACAACATCTTTTGTCCTGCCAACCCGTTTGGAACGGGGCCTCTAGGGAACTACTAGCAATTATGATGCTCCTTTTAATAGAGCACCGGAGCAAAGCATTAACACTCCATGAACACATGTGATCTTCACATCAAATCCTTTCCCTTCCGGTTATCCTGATTTCTGTCACTTCAGGGCCATAGGTTCCGGACAACAACGTGTGTATACAACTTGTAGATAAGACCAAAAACAATACTATCATAATGAATCAATAATATGTTCAGATCTGAAATCATGGCACTCGGGCCCTAGTGACAAGCATTAAGCACAACAAGTCGCAACAAAGTCATAAAGCACTAATAAAAGATACTAGGCACCATGCCCTAACAATCCGATGCCATTACATGAATGATCTCATCCAATCCCTACCATCCCCATAGCCTACAACGGGGGATTACTCACTCATAGATGGGGGAAACATGGATGGTCGATGGAGAAGCGATGGTGATGATGATGGCGATGATCTCCTCCAATTCTCTGTCCCGGCAGGGTGCCAGAACGGAGTTTCTGGTGCTATTTCATGGAATCTGGTGGTGGCAGCGGAGCGGAACTCCTTCTGGAAAAACGTCGAACCCCCCAGAGTTTTTAGGTAAGTAGGCTTCTTATAGGCGAAGAGGGAGACCGAGGGGGTGCCTGGGGGGCCCACACCACCCCCTAGCGCGGCCTGGCCTGGCCCGTGCCACCAGGTGGTGTGGACACCCCCTGGCTCTTCTCCGTCTCGTATTCTGGCTCCTAGAGTCTTCTATAAAAATAGGCACTTTGGCTTTTGTCCCGTCCAATTCCGAGAATATTTATTTTCTGACTTTCCTGGAACCAAAAACAGCAGAAAACAGGCAGCTGGCACTGTGGCTCTTGTTAATAGGTTAGTCCAAGAAATCATATGAAAAGTACACCAAAGTGTGTACCAAACACAAGAAAGTGGATAAAACCAAGCATGGAGCATCAAAAATTATAGATACATTTGCAACGTATCAACATCCCCAAGCTTAACTCCTGCTCGTCCTCGAGTAGGTAAGTGATAAAAAGAAAGAATAATTTTTGAGGTGACATGCACCATCATAAAATTGATCAAAGTATTTGTAAAACATTCAAAGCTGGGATCATAGTACTTCAATCATAACATGAAAGAAAAAGTTCTAGCAATAAGACAAAGAAACTATGATGCAACACGAAAAGGCACAAACAAAAGATTCATGAATAACAATGCTTTGCAAGACGTTTGTTTGTTTCACATAAAGAAAACATAGCATTGTGGCATTCAGCTTTTCCCTCATAGAGTAGCAAACATAAATGCATAGGACACCTTCAAAGTTTACAAGAGTGACTAGATACAAATAGTTTAAAACAAGCAATATCAAGGTATGTATCAATCAACAAGTCTGGGGACAATGCACATAGAACTAAGAAATGGCCACTATGCTCTCAAGAAAGTGCTCATAGAATGTGTGGAGACTCAACAAGGAAATGAAGAGGTTTTGAAAAGTTTGAAGGGATTCAAAATGCTGAAAGTATGGTACTCGTTAGCTTTGAGCTCTCATTGCCCCTATCATAAGCATCTTAAGTGGTTAAGGTTAAAGTGACACAACTAAGAGGATATGCTTGACAAGTTATAAATCGAAGTCTCATGCCCCTTACTTACGAAGACCGATCCTCATGCTACTCAACTTCAGTCATGAGTAAGCTCTTGTCATTGTAAGTATATACGTATCATACAGAACCGCCAACGGGGTACCCCTTGCACATGATACATGAGCTATCCCATAATCAAAATGACAAGGCAAGCATACAATGAGCATCTCAGCGATCTTTTTATTAACTATGTGCATATATTTTTATTGAGGATGCTTCATAGAATGCTCATTATTTTTATGCTGCAAGTTTCCACCATGATTAGGCATGGCTTAGGCTAGCGGCCCAGGCGTTTCTCTAACATACATACAAACTCCATGATCTTACAAGTTCCACTTTTATTTCACACCGCCGGGATCCATAAGCAAAAGAACATGATATCAACGTGGTACTAAGTACCAATGAAATGTTGAAAACGTTCCCCATGAAACATGGTTCTGCTAACTTCAACTTTTAAAGTGCAAGCATATACGCAACAAAGAAGGACGCAATGGTTCATGTTTATTAAATGCAAGTAAGTAAAGTGTGCCATCAAGTTCGTGAGAGCTTTACTAACTAACTTTCTCATAACAAGCAAACATTTTATTCGGAAGAAAAAAAGGCATATTGAATATGCACGGAAGTAGCAAATGATACTAATAGGTAGGTATGGTGGACACTTTGGCAATATTTGGTTTTGGGGAGTTGGAAACATGAGTAAAACATACTCAGTGAAAGTGAAGGCTAGCAATAGTAAGGGAGCGACAAACGAGAGAGCAATAATGGCCATAATCATGCAGAGAGACAAAACATCATTGATCAAAGCATAATGTGATACTACAAGTTGAAAACTAAAGGATCATAAAGGCTATGGTGACTTGAGATAGTCATAACATGGTGTGAGCATGTGCCAAGTCAACCCAAATAAAGCATCAAAGGAGAATACCACTATACTATGCTTTAATATGCTAAAACAACGCATGATTCATCCAAGGCACATTAAGCAATCTCAATTGTTTATAAAAATTCATGCTACAGCAAAGAATACTAAGCATAAAGCCAAAACAATATCAAGCATGGCATGACAAAGCATAGGCACAGTAAAAAACAAGCTCTCTTTAACACTTAAGCATGAACTTTCCTACTCTTTTCCAATCCAAACCAAACTATTTGAAAACCAATGCACGAAAGAGGAGGTCCAACAAATTTATTCAGCAAACTAAGAAAACCAAGCAAACGAAAACCAAAACGAAAAACGAAAAATAAGACGCTCCAAGAACAACACAACTGTGCATGAAACAATAAAAATAAAGTGGTTGGAAGAAACCTGAGATTTTTATTGATGAAGAAGGGATGCCTTGGGCATCCCCAAGCTTTGATGCTTGCAATTCTTGGATATTTCTTGGGGTGATACGTGTGACATCCCCAAGCTTGAGCTTTAGTCCATCCTTCATCTCATAACTCATTCCTTCCATACACCTGAAATTTTTCCTTCCTACAAAACTTCACACAATCTTTATTAGTAACATTAGTGCACTCAAGATAATAAGTCTTTAGGTTCTGTTCTAACACCAATAAACTTCCATTAGAACACTAGCTACTGTAGCACTTTCCTAAAAAATCTCAATTCCCCAAAAGAACTCAAAAAGGAACTAACAAGAAGCAAATGCAGAAAATGGCAGAAATCTGTCAAAATAGACCAGCAGGTAAAGACGAATTTTTTCGAAGACCTTATGTTGCTAAAATCAAAAAGTGTTTAAGTAACGAAAGTTAGATAACAACCTTGGTCAGAAGCACAAAAATTCATGCCTCAAAAAGACGTTCAGGGATTTTACACGAATTTTTACGGTGAAGCACAGAAATCTGTTTCGGGACAACAACTTTCCCAATCATTACTTCTCTCTCATTAGAGGTTACTCTTGGCACAAAAAGCAAATAAAAAGGATAAGGAGCGGTTATTACAGAGGTAATAACTTCCAAGACTCATCTAAAACTTTTGGGTTATCTCCCAATAAGTACTTTTCTTTAACGCCTTTAAGTTAGGTATAAGCGAAAACTAGAATGGATAAAATAGAAGTAAACATAAATAATCATAGTGAAAACATTGTTTTGTTCAATGAAATCCTTGTGTTAACAAGGTTCATTAGGTCTTGCTACCAAAACAATTTCATATGATACAAAACTTTGTATTCCACTAATGATTATGTTACCTCAACCTTGATAGCAATGATCCCAATCATAATAGTTTCAAATTTTTCTCATGGTATGGGACAATATATTTCTCCAACTTGAATGCCCTCAACATGTTCAATTGAATTCAAACCATAAGTCCTTTCAATATTCTTGAGGAAATATACAATGTGTTCCTTGTCATTAACATTGAAGGTCACCTTCCCCTGATTATAATTAATAACAGCTCCTGCAGTATTTAAGAAAAGGTCTCCCAAGAATAATAGACATATTATCATCTTCAGGCATAAAAGTTTGAGAGGATGCTCTCATAAGAAATATGAGTTGAAGTAAAAGAGGGCATCAAGGAGCAAATTCAAAACACATTTAAGTCTAACCCACTTCCTATGCATAGGAATCGTGTAAGCAAATAACAAAGTGACAGGCATAGGAAGATTAAACAAGAGTAACTTCAAAACTTTCAGCACATAGAGCGGTGTTTCAATACCATGAAAACTTCCACAACCACATTTTCCCCTCTCATAATAATTTTCAGTAGCTTCATGAAGAAACTCAACAATATAACTATCACATAAAGCATGCTCTTCATGATCTACAAGCACTAGAGCTTTATTATAAACATTTTCAAGAGAAACCTCAGGAACATAACATTCATTCTCCTTTAGTACGCAAGGGGGATAATAAAATAATGTAAGGGATAAATAGTTACTCTCATTAGAAGGTAGGCATGGGTAGCTAATCCATTCTTCCTCCTTTTGTTCATCACTCTCCTCCTCTTTTTCATCTAGTGAGATTCCAGGTTCATCAATTTCTTCTTCCATAGGATCCTGGAAGGCATTAGTCTCTTCCATTTGTGGAAAGAATCTATTAAAATATTCAAGAATATAGCCATTTTCATCCTTGTAATTATCAAAGCAAAATTTAAGTATACCATACACCTCATATTTGTAAGGTGAATCATCAATATTTTCAAGCAAACTAGCAAGTTCAAAAGCACCCTTCCAAGCAATAAATTCTTCAATTTGTTCCGCATCATAAAAGTCATAAATTCCTTTAGCATAGGAAGATATGGTATCATTATCACTATACTCACATTGAAAAGGGAGGTGTTTATACCTGTTTCTGCAACAAGACTCATTACAGCAATAAGTAACATTATAAGTAGAGCACACGTTCCTAGCAATGGTATACAATCTATCGATTTGTTCCCATAAGTGTTTCCCTTTTTGTGACAAGCGGTGTTCCTTATAATAATATTTTTGATCTTCCGTGAACCCACCTTGCCAATAAGCTTCAATTTCGAAGAAACCAACCATTGCCAATAAGCATGATAAAGCAAGACAATAACAGACCAACGAAAATAACAACTAGAGTAGGAACTAATTTTTTTTTGTATTTTTTAATAAAGAAACAAGCAAAGAAGGAGAAAGATAAACTTATCTTGAACAATAGTGATTCCAAGTGAACTTGATAAATAAAGCTATGCTCCCCGGCAACGACGCCAGAAAATAGTCTTGATGACCCACAAGTATAGGGGGTGTATCACAGTATTTTCGAGGGAAGTGAAACCCAATTTATTGATTCCACACAAGGGGATCCAAAGAATATTTATAAGCCTTAACAACTGAGTTGTCAATTCAGCTGCACCTTGAAACAATCTTGCTCACAACAGTTTATTAGTAGCAACAATTTTGTAGTAGGAATAGCAAAGTAACAACAGTAGTAAAGCAAAGACAGCAGTAACAAAAGCAGTAAACAGTGGGATTCGAGTGCGGTAGGCATAGGGATGGATGGACGGGCGTTGCATGGACAAGACAATTCACATAGCAATCAGAACATAGCGCAATTGTAGATAAATAAGATAAAGCATCCAAGTACTAGACAATCCTAGGCATGTGTTCCGTATATAGTCATACGTGCTCGCAATGAGAACTTGCACAACATCTTTTGTCCTGCTAGCCCATTTGCAGCAGGGCCTCTAGGGAACTACTGGCAATTAAGGTGCTCCTTTTAATAGAGCACTGGAGCAAAGCATTAACACTCCATGAACACATGTGATCTTCACATCAAAGCCTTTCCCTTCCGGTTATCCCAATTTCTGTCACTTCGTGGCCATAGGTTCCGGACAACAACGTGTGTATACAACTTATAGATAAGACCAAAAACAATACTATCATAATGAATCAATAATATGTTTAGATCTGAAATCATGGCACTCGGGCCCTAGTGACAAGCATTAAGCACAACAAGTCGCAACAAAGTCATAAAGCACTAATAAAAGATACTAGGCACCATGCCCTAACAATCCGATGCCATTACATGAACGATCTCATCCAATCCCTACCATCCCCATAGCCTACATCAGGGGATTACTCACTCATAGATAGATGGTCGATGGAGAAGCGATGGTGATGATGATGGCGATGATCTCCTCCAATTCCCCGTCCCGGCAGGGTGCCAGAACGGAGTTTCTGGTGTTGTTTCGTGGAATCTGGTGGTGGCGGCGGAGCGGAACTCCTTCTAGAAAAACGTCGAACCCCCCGGAGTTTTTAGGTCAGAAGGCTTCTTATAGGTGAAGAGGGAGACCGAGGGGTGCCTGGGGGGCCCACATCACCCCCTGGCGCGGCCTCGCCTGGCCCGCACCACCAGGTGGTGTGGCCACCCCTGGCTCTTCTCCATCTCGTATTCTGGCTCCTAGAGTGTTCTGGAAAAATAGGCACGTTGGCTTTTGTCCCGTCCAATTCCGAGAATATTTATTTTCTGACTTTCCTGGAACCAAAAACATTAGAAAATAGGCAGCTGGCACTGTGGCTCTTGTTAATAGGTTAGTCCAAGAAATCATATAAAAAGTACTCCAAAGTGTGGACCAAACACAAGAAAGTGGATAAAACCAAGCATGGAGCATCAAAAATTATAGATACATTTGCAATGTATCACCGTCTTCCGCAACATGAGTGGGAGATATCAGGTTGTGACCAGGCTATTTCCGCCTTTGGCGATGCGGCAAGCTTGGAAAAAATCATGTAGCCAAGTATCTGGCTGAGTTATTCCGTCGTAGGATTGGATATGTCTTGAGATAGCAAATCCTTCCGGGTATCTTGTGGCTCTTATGCGTCGTCCGAAGCACTTTGGGCCCATGTATATATCATCATTTTCGTGGCGCCGTGCCTCTATATTAGAGTTGATCCTGTGCCTTGCGTCATTCGGGGATAGAGATCGTCCCGAGTGTCGGTTGTGGCTGCGGTGCCTTGGAGCCGGACTTCGGCTTCTGCCACCACCTCCTCCACCACGACGCCCTCCCTGGCCTCCTTGGGAGCCGTTGTGATGGCTACTTGGCGGAGAGGGTGGAGCAGCTGGGTTATTTCCGGCTGATCACCGGCCTCCATCCGGAACGTCATTAGTCCGGTTCTAGGGAGGGTCTTCATTGTGACGAGCACCCTGCCGGCTTGTCTCAGCATGGTGTTCGTCGTTCCTTCGTCCGTCATCCGGATGACTTGCATGTCTAGGAGGTGCCATTCTTTGTCGGTCCTCCTCCCGACGTTTCTCTTTATCATCGTCCCTGCGGTCTTTCGACTCTCGCCGGGGCGGGTTACTTGAATTCAGTGCAGCAATTGCCTTTTGCTCTGCAACTGGGTTAATGTTACGCCAGTCACGGGTAGGTTTGTGGTGCTATCTCGAAGATCCGGTTCTCGAGTAATTGTCCTCCTGGCGATCAGAACGGTGGTGCTGTTCTGGAACCCGCCGGGGTCTTACGTCAGCCCATGCCGGATCTGTGCGACACTGGTCGGAATCAGAGACCAACTTTTGACTTCCGGACATGTTGACCTTTTGTTGCTCTAGTCCCTTGTTGAGTAATTTGATGCCCAACCGGATCTGCTCCGGGCCTGGATTAGCCGATAGAATTTCTCGGGCCGCAGCGGTGTTCTGTACTGGGGTTGGATACACCCAATCCCCTTTACTATCTTTCCGAGGCTTCCCCATTTCTTCTCCGAAAAGGACGGCGTGGATCTGTGGGAATTGGTTTTCATTAGTATGACGCTTCCTGGTTTTCTGGTATTGCCTGGAGTTGTACTTCTTCGCAGATGCCATGCATTTCTTTTCCTCCTCAATGTTTTTGGATTCATAAAGGAGTACTTGACGATGCGCTTCTAGGGCCTATGCCCTCTCGTCCAGTTCTTCAACAGTAAGTTCTGCAGCTGTAGGAATAGGTGTGGTTAATGCAGCATCGATGAGTTTACGCGCACCTTCAGTGATCACGTGTCCATCCAACGACTCTTCTTTTTTGGGCTCGTCTGGGATAAGCACTCCATCCGAGTCTTCCTCGTATTCCTCGGCAATCACCTCCTCTACCGGAGGATCTTTTACCGGGGTCTTGTTCTTCTTCTATGCCTTCTTGGTAGCGCCGGTAGCAAAGACGGCTTTGGTTCCGTTTCTCGGAGTCAAGCTCTGATCGGTACTTTCGGACATCTGGACCTCGGGATTATCTCTGATTTCCATGTCATCCTGCGCTTTGGGAGAGTGTTCCCCGGATCCTTCATCCATGGCTTCTCCTTCCTCTGCAGCTTTAGAGTTATACTCCTCTTCATATTCCACGAAGAACTTTCGGAAATCTGCTGACATCATTGATTCATCCGAGGATGCGGGTACGTCGGCATTTGTTCCGATTGCTTCCAGCATAGAGTCGGTGTTGTCTCCAGCATCGGCAGAGCCGGATCCGGATCCCACATATCCGATGAAGTGCGACGCGTGCTTCCTGAGGTACCCGCGGCTCTCGCGATCGGCCTCCTCGAAACGTTTGATGGTCTCGAGGATTTCATCTACCCAGAGTTTTGCAGGATCATGCGTCTTTGCGTGTATCTCAGGAAAGGCCTGTCTGTCCCGGCGTCATCAGAGCCGGAATCAGTGTCATTGCTATGCTTCTCCTGGATTTCGACTTCAGCGGGTGGGTCAATCTGGGATTCGGTCTCTCCAAAGAGATCCACTCCAGATTCGACTTGGACCGCTAGGTCTGCTTCAGGCTCAGATTTCTCCACTATCTACGCAACTGGTGCGGGCTCGGTGAGATTAGGGTTTTCTAAGATCCGGAACTCTACCGCCTTCGCGGACAAAGGACATGATGGTCTCGGTAGTCACAGCCTCCCTAGCCGGAATCCAGGTCTCGTCGAGAACGATGAGAGGGACGTCGCTGGCATAGAAGATGCGACCGACGGTGATAGTCTCGCCGATTCCGATTCTTGCAGATTCCGCTCGGAATGCAGATCCGAAGCTCACTTGCCCCATGGTGGGCACCAACTGTCATCGGATTGAGGACACGTATGACATGAGGGGGTCCTCGGGGCGTGTGGAAGAGAGGGGTGTGAGCCGTACGGTGTTCCTGGACGGTGAGCACGCAAGTTTACCCAGGTTTGAATCCACCGGCTTTGGACGGATCCTACTCCTGCTAGCAATCCAGTAATACGGCAGAGCCAGAATATGGGTTATAAGGGTTCTCCTGTGTGAGTTGAGATTGTAGACTATTGAAGGTTCCCTAAAGGCTCTCCCTAGGACGGCTTATATAGATATCTGGCCTAGGGTTTAAATGAGAGATTTTTCCGGCTACGACTGAGAGTCGGTTACAGAGTACATCTTGAACTACAAGTAACACTTTGGGCCTAAGTCGGTAAGTCTTCTGGGCCTTCCCGTAGCCAGACTGGACTCCGTATCTTCTCCCTGACTGGTCCTCCTGTGAAGCAAAGCTCTAACCCGAAGTGGGCCACCCTGGTCAGTGAGGACTGTGAGGATACCCGGAAAGTATATCCCCAACATGAACCCTCGTTGAATGGGGCCAGTGGCAACTTGATTGCAACTAAGCCCCCGTCCAAGGTCCACTTTCAACTTGTTTGTAACTAGGGCACCGTCGAGGGCCAGTTGCAACTTGCTTGCAACTAGGGCCCTAGCTAGGGGACAGTTGCAGATTGTAACTAAGCCCCCATCGAAGGCCATATTTTTTCAACTTTGCTAACCTTGTAGAAGGCCAGGTGCAACTTGCTTGAAACTGAGACCCCGTCGAGGTCCAGTTGCAACTTGCTTGCAACTGAGGCCCAGTTGCAACTTGCTTGCAATTGAGCTCCCGTCGACGGGCCAGTTGCAACTTGATTGCAATTAGGGGCCCCATCAAGGGGCGAGTTGCAACTTACTTGTAACTGAACCCCGTTGAAGGGTATTTTTTGCAAACCCGTCGAGGACCAATTGCAACTTGTTTGCAACTAGGCCCCTGTCGAGGGGCCAATTTCAACTTGCTTGTAACTGAGCCCCTGTCGAGGGACATTTGCAACTTGATTTGCAACTAGGGTGCAACTTGCTTGTAATTGAGCCTCCGTCGACATCCATATTATCCAACCTGCTTACATGTAGAAGTTCAGTTGCAACTTGCTTGTAACTGTGGCCCCATCGAGGGGCCAGTTGCAAGTTTCTTGTAACTGAGCCCCCATCGAGGGGCCAGTTGAAACTTACTTGTAACTAAACCCTGTCGAAGGACATTTTTTGCAACTTGCTTACCTGTCGAGGGCCAATTGCAACTTGCTTGTAACCGCACCCCCGTCGAGGGGCCAGTTGCAACTTGCTTGTAACCGCGCCCCCGTCGAGGGGTCAGTTGCAACTTGCTTGTAACTGAGCCCCCGTCGAGGGGAGAGTTGCAACTTACTTGCAACTGGGGCCCCGTCGAGGGGCCAGTTGCAACTTGCTTGTAATTGAACCCCCATCGAAGGCCATATTTTCCAACCTACTTACCTATAGAAGGCCAGTTGCAACAGATCCCCTATAAAGTTGAAGGCAGTTGCAAGTTGATTGCAACTGATCCCCTATAAAATTGATTTTTGCATTTTGAAGGCAACTTAAGCCAGTTGAAAATTGATTGAAATTGAACCCTATCAAATTGATTTTTGCAATAAGACAGTTGCAAGTTGATTGAAACTGAGCCTCATGAAGTTGATTTTTGCATTTTAAGGTAACTTAAACGCTAACTTGATTTCAACTTCGAAGCCGGTTGCAAGTTGATTGCAACTGAGCCCCTATTAAGTTGTTTGTAATAAGCCAGTTGCAAGTTGATTGCAACTAAGCTTAAGCCAGCTTTGCAAATTGATTTTTGAACTTCGAATAAAGTCACAAGTTGATTGAAACTGAGTCCCTATCATGTTGATTTTTAAGACAGTTAGAAGTTGATTGCAACTCAGCCCTGTCAAGTTGGTTTTTGCATTTTTAAGGTAACTTAAGCCAGTTGCAATCAAGTTGCAACTGAGAAGCCAGTTGCAAGTTGATTGCAACTGAGCCCCAATTCAAGTTGATTTTTTGCAATTTGAAGGTAACTTAGGTCAGTTTGCAACTTGATTGCAAATTCAAAGCCAGTTGCAAGTTAATTGCAACTGATCCTGTATAAACTTGATTTTTGCAATTTGAAGGTAACTTAAGCCAGTTGAAAATTGATTGCAACTGAGCCCCTATAAAGTTGGTTTTTCCAATAAGCCAGTTGCAATATGATTGCAACTGAGCCCTATGAAGTAGATTTTTGCAAATTGAAGGTAACTTAAGCAAGTTCTAATTTTATTGCTACTTGATTTCAACTTTAAAGCTAGTGGCACGTTTATTGTAACTGAGCCCCTATCAAGTTGAGTTTTGAAAATTGAACATAACTTAAGTCAGTTTGCAACTTGATTGTAACTCATCCTCTATATTTTTGCAATTTGAAGGTAACTTAATCCAATTGCAAGTTGATTGCAACCGAGCTCCTGTAAAGTTGATTTCTGCAAATTGAAGGTAACTTAAGCCAGTTGCAAGTTGATTGCAACTGAGCTCCTATAAAGTTGATTTCAACGGAGGCCCTATCAAGTCGATTTTTACAATAAGCTAGTTACAAGTTGATTGCAACTGAGCTTAAGCCAATTATGCAACTTGATTTTCAACTTCGAAGTTAGTTGCAAGTTAATTGCAACCAAGCCCCTATCAAGTTGATTTTTGCCATAAGCCAATTGCAAGTTGATTGCAACTAAGCCCTATAAAGATGATTTTTGCCATAAGCCAATTGCAAGTTGATTGCAACTAAGCCCTATAAAGTTGATTTTTGCAAATTCAAGGTAACTTTTGCAACTTCGAAGCTAGGTACAACTTGATTGTAACTGATGTTCTATAAACTTGATGTTTGCAATTTGAAGGTAAGTTAAACTAGTTGCAAGTTGATTGCAGTTGAGCCCCTGTAAAGTTGATTCCTACAAACTGAAGGTAACTTAAGCCAGTTGCAAGTTGATTGCAACCGAGCCCCTATAAAGTTGATTTTGTCGTGGGCTGGGCTGGCGGCTACTTCTTTTTAGTGGATGGTGCGGCTACTTTTTCATGGGATTCTGGTTGTGTCTTTCCGTGAGCAATGTGGCCTTTGGGGTGTGTGACTCTTTTCTTTTGTGTTTTTTTTTTCTATTTTTTTCTTATTGTTGTGTTGTACAAATGACCATCGGGTATTCTCTAAGTATGACAATCATGGACCCTTGACAAATAGTGTGAAAGCGAGGCTTGGGCCATATTTTGTGTGTAGCACGACGTTCAGAGGGTTGCATGTGGGTTTCAACCGACAATTTTTTTTGAAAAATCTGGTTGCATGAGGGTTGCAATTGAGATTTTTTTAGTTACAACATGGTCGCAATTGACAAAACTTTGTTGTAGGTGCATGTGGGATGCAAATGACAAAAATAAAAAAATTCTAGTTGCATGAGGGTTGCAATTGCGGTTTTCCCTTGTTGCACCATCATTGGAACTATGATTTTTCCAATTAGATCATGGTTGTAACTGCGGTTTTTCCAATTGCAACACGGTTGCAATTTCAATTTTTGAATTGTAGTATGGTTGTAACGATTTTCTAGTTGCACTATGGTTGAAACTGAGAAAAAAATAAAATTTCCTAGTTGCAACCGGGTTGCAATTGAGATTTCCCCCTATTGCATATGGGTTGTAACTATCAATTTTACCCTCTGCACCATTGTTGAAACTGAGAAAAATAATACTCCCTCCGATCCATATTACTTGTCATTAAAATGGATGTATCTAGACATGTTTTAGTGTTAGATACATCTATTTCAACGACAAGTAATATGGATCAGTGGGAGTAATTTCCCAGTTGCAAATGGGTTGAAAATGAGAATTCCCCCATAGTTGCATATATGTTGTAACTGTGATTTTTCCAGTTACACCATGGTTGAAACTGAGAAAAAATTAAGATTTTTCCACTTGTGCATGGAACGTAATTATGATATTCTCAGTAACACTATGGTTACAATTTTCTTTTCATCAGTTGCACTCGGTGTACAACTAATGCACCGTTGCACCAGGTGTGCAACTTAGAATGGTAGGTGTACAGAAGACTAAGAGCCCCCCACATTATTTTTCCTACATTTAGTTTGTCTTTTAGATATCGACACCATGGATCTCATGCATTTTTCCAAGAAAAGAAACACTTTAAGCTATTGATTTTGGAACAGAAAAGAAACACATTTTTTGGTGCCCTGTTACTTTTTTTACATGCCTCGTGCATGTCTGGAGGCCCAAGCCAACCCAATCCCAGGTCAAAATAAAACTACATAAGCAGAGCGGCTAGTGAAACAAAAAAAGAACGGAAAAAAGGCATGCAAAGAACCGTCCGCAAATGCTGTGAATCAATTTACCAACATATGACGTCAGCTGACTGAGATTTATTAAATCTCAGTCCCCTGATTTCTAGGCTCTCCCATTCATTTTATCTCTCATGGGCTGCTATATTAAAAATAGTACTAGATTAAATAAATACGATTTTTCAAAAGTATAAGATTTATAGATAAAAAGGGCGAGCCCAAGGCTAACGCTCAGCTGATCAACTTCCGGGCACAATTTGGGTCAGTCGCAGCGATGTTTCTTCCTTCAAGCCGTCGTGGGAGATACACTCAAATAGTAAATCAATATGTAGCAACGCATCGGTAAAGTAAAAGAACAAGCGAATTCTAATTGGGGAAAACTCTAGGTGCTACAATTCGACACCACTAACAATGGATCTCGTCCCGAGATCCGCTTCATGGTACGGGGAAGAAGAATGATGATCAGATGCTTCTTGCTTTGTGTAAATCATCGCGACACCACTAACAAGGCTTCTTGTTCCATCTTGAAGTACGCGGCATCACCAACAAGGGGTCATTGCTCACGCTCGTCGAGAGAACACTCCGGAGAAACAAAGACAAATGTAGAGGTCTCAAAAGATAAGGCCCACTCTAACTTTCGTGGAAGGAGTAAAACCGAATGATAAGAGTAGTGGTATGATCGTGACTCCACCCCACACTCAAAGCATTACTCTGTACATGAATATAAGATTAGTGCAACCAACTCTCGGTATTCAGACTGAAAACCTTTACAAGCGATGTTGAGAAAAACAAAGGAGTGATGCAGACTCTTCACCGGATCTGACGTAGACGATGTTGTCGCGTTGGAAACACCGAAAATACACATAATTTTTTAAGTGAATTTTTTGGTCCACTGAAAGGTACACAGAGGAAACTTCCTCTGATAGCATGAAGACCAGATGTAGCAAGACCATTATGAATCGAAACCCTGAAGGTACTCCAGAAACCAAACCACGAGAAAACCTAGACTAGAGAAGAAGATAAGAGTGAAGATTTAAAACATGCAAAGGTTAGAGGAGAATAGCACAGAGGTAAGGAATAAACGTAGACCTAATTAGATCTATCCAACCGATTTTTGCAAAATAGTTTTGACACTCTACATCGTCCGTTAGCTAGGTTATCCTACATGCTGGACTAGTGGGGTATCGTAATTTTTCAGCTCTAATACCACTTTGTAACACCCTCGAATCGGCCCTATGTAGATTTCAATGATTCCTGCCAAACCCACATAGAAACGATTCGATGATGCCCACCAGGCACTTGCGTGCGGGTTGAAAACGAAGTAGTAATATCATTACACAATAGTTCACGATGGAAACCACAAAACATATATATACATCAACGACTCAATGAGTCAAGAATACAGATATACAATACAAAGATCCAAATCACATTGAAAACGATACAACATCCGAATACGGATAAGAAGCAAATTGGGCTAAGAGCCTTGAAGAATAATCAATGACGTCCATAACCCTTCCCAAGCCAAGCTGGAAAGGTAACCTTGGTAACTTCGTCGAACTTAAACCTATTAAAACAAAAGGGATGCCGACAAAGGGTAAAGAAAAAAGGGAGCGGTCAGTACTGAGGCCAGTACACGGTGAGTCCAGAATTCGGCGGCTCTCGCCTACATAGGTATGGTGGACTAAAGCCGCAACGAAGAATGCACTAAACAACCTATAGAGACTCGATACAATTATCGGCTATCAGATAGGGATAAGAAAGACCTATTCAGAACCAACTGATACTAACACAATACATAACCATCCTAGTATTTCCCCCTGGAGACCAAATGAGGAAGTCATTCCGAGGAAACTCACATAGTTGGCAGTTTTTACATTTATTCCATGGTGGTTGTCCAACTTAGTAGTCATGTCAGATCCAAGTCAAATTATAACAATAATTCTTTAGTTATAGTTGTCTATGATTGAGAAACTAAGCTCCAAGTCATCCATAACCGCGGACACGGCTTTTCAAAAAGATTTAACCGTGTAGGGGTGCACCAAAGTATCCACACGCACTTACCTATTTGTAACATCCCAATTTCAGCAAACCCTGATTAGTCAGAATGCAAAAATCAGGGGGAACAATTTTTTTCTTGTTTAGTGATGCAATATTTGCTTGCTTGTTTGTTGATGCTTAGGCATTGAGTGTCTAGAAAATGATATACTACTTACCTCAACCTCAGTTGACAAAAGCTATTTAATAAAAATTGTCTTGGCTTATGTTTCATTTTCTCAAATGTTCTGGCATTTTAAAAACTTGAGCCAAGATGCCTTGCAACCCTAAAACCTTTTTGTAGCTACTATTGAAAAAGATATAGAGATCTATATGATATAATCTCCCTATGTTTTCAAAGTTAGAACCTTCAAAATACTCCTACCTCTAGGTTTCTCTAAAACCTTTTTATAAAAGTTTTGAACTCTACTCTTGGTAGATGTACCAAGGACCTTACCTTTTTCAAACTCCAACCTGTTCAAAATACCAATCGTTACCTCAAGCTAGGCTTGGTGGTAACTCTAATAATAGCTTGATTTACTTGTTAAGATGAATTGCCTTGATCTGCTGTCTGATGATTTGCCTTGTTCTGTGATACATTGCAAATGTATCTATAATTTTTGATGTTCCATGCTTAGTTTTATCCACTTTCTTGTGTTTTGTTCCAACTTTGGAGTACCTTTATTATGATTTCTTGGACTAACCTATTAACAAGAGCCACAATGCGAGCTGCCTGTTTTCTGCTGTTTTTGGTTCCAGGAAAGTCAGAAAATGAATATTCTCGGAATTGGACGGGACAAAAGCCAAAGTGCCTATTTTTCTGGAAGGTATCAAGTGCCAGAATACGAGACGGAGAAGGGCTGGGGGCCGGCCACACCACCTGGCCATGTGGCCAGGCCTGGCCCGCGCCAGGGGGTGGTCTGGCCGACCCCAGCATCCCCTCGGCCTCTCCTTCCGCCTATAAGTTGCGCTCGGGACGAAAACCCTAAGTACCCGATCAAAAATCCACGAAAGAGTCTGTAGCCGCCGTCATCTCTGTCCCTAGATCGAGGGGATCTGAAGCTCTTCCCGGCACCCTGCCGGAGAGGGGAATTCACCCTGGAGGCCTTCTTCATCACCATGCAAGCCTCCGGTATGATGCGTGAGTAGTTCATCCTTGGACTACGGATCCATGTAGTAGCTAGATGGCTGGTTTCTCCTCCTTTGTGCTTTCATGTTTAGATCTTGTGAGCTCCGTTCATGATCAAGGTCATCTATTTGTAATTCATACATGTTGTGTTTGCGGGGATCCGATGGATATTGAGATGCTATTTCCGATTGATTATTGATTCTATCATGTCTTTGTTATTTGAGATCTTGCATGCTTTCCGTTGTTAGTACCTATCTTGGCCAAGTAGATGCTAGCAACTCCAAGAGTTAGTATTTATGCTCGATAGTGGGTTCATGCCTCTGGTAATCTGGAGAAGTGACAGAAATCTGTAAGGTACTAGATGTGCTGTTGCTACTAGGGAGAAAACAACAATCCTTTGTTCATAGAACAATCGTATTGTTTACTTTACATGCAGTTCGTAAAGCAATAATCTGTTGCTTGCAACTTAATACTGGAGGGGGTTTGGATGATAATCTGAAGGTGGATTATTAGTCATAGATGCAGTTGGCTGGCGGTCTATGTATTATGTTGTAATGCCCAATCAAGTCTCAGAGGAGTCAAGATGATTAGTATATGCATGTATTGCTTTCTCGGTGTTTGTCAATTGCCCCGCTGTAATTTGTTCACCCAGCATGTTATTTATCTAAGGAGAGCCACCTCTAGTGAACTATGGATCCCGGTCCTTTTTATTTACATACAATCTATAAACTGTTTCTGCTTTGTGTTTACTTTCTGCAAACTTTTACTTCTTGCAATTCGATACGTTTAATCCTTTGTTTTCCGCAAAACACAGTGAGATTGACAACCTCATCGCAAGTTGGGGACAAAGTTCTGTGGTTGTGTTGTGCAGGTCTCCACGTTGCTACTAGCACCGGTAGTGCGCCCTGCCAAAGCTCAGCTAGTAACACATTTGGGGTGTTTCCTGGCTCCTACTGGTTCGATTAAACCTTGGTTTCATAACTGAGGGAAGATTTGCTGCTGTATTCATCGTACCTTCCTCTTGGGGTTCCCAATAAGCTCTACGTCGAAAGTCGAGTGCATCAAGGTTTTTTCGGGCGCCATTGCCGGGGAGTCAAGGACATCTTCACAAGGGGGGTCCCTCATAACCAATCTCTTTACTTTGTTGTTTTTGTTTTGCTTAGTTTCTTTTTGCTTTGTTTGCTTGTTTTCTTCTTCAGAAAACACAGAAAAAAAATAGTTCCTTTCTTAAGTTGCCTTTATGACTAGCTCTACTCCAATCACTATTTCATTATGGATAGCTCACTCAGTTTTCTATTTGGGAACAGTTTTATGACTGCTAAGGTAATAGATGAACCACCGCCTGCTAGAACCTCCATGGAAGAAGAAATTTCTGAACCTGAAAGCTCATTAGATGAAAAAGAGGAGGAGAGTGATGGACAAAAGGAGGAAGAATGGATCTACCCATGCCTACATTTTAATGAGAGTAACTCTTTATCCCTTACATTATTTGATTGTCCCCCATGCTTATCAAAGGAGGGTGAATGTTATGTTCCCGAGGATTCTTTCAAAAATATTTATAATAAAGCTCTAGTGCTTGTAGATCATGAAAATCATGCCTTGTGTGATAGTTATATTATTGAGTTTATTCATGAGGCTACCGAAAATTATTATGAGAGAGGAAAATATGGTTGTAGAAGTTTTTATGGTAATGAAACACCTCTCTATGTGCTGAAAGTTTTGAAATTACTTTTGTTTTATCTTCCTATGCCTGTCACTTTGTTCTTTGTGCATATATTTGCATACAAGATTCCTATGCATAGGAAGTGGGTTAGACTTAAATGTGTTTTGAATTTTCTTCTTGATGCTCTCTTTTACTTCAATTCATATTTCCTATGAGAGCATCTTCGCAAATTTTTATGCCTAACTTAAAGACGTTAAAGAAAAGTACTTGTTGGGAGATAACCCAAGAGTTTTAGATGAGTCTTGGAAGTTATTACCTCTGTAATAACCTCTTCTTATCCTTTTAATTTGGTTTTTGTGCCAAGAGTAACCTCTAACGAGAGAGAAGTAATGATTGGGAAAGTTGCTGTCCCGAAACAGATTTATGTACTTCACCGTAAAAATTCCTCAGAGAGTTCTGTACGGCGGATTGAGCTGTAGTTTTTTGTGCTTCTGCCCCAGGTTGTTATATAACTTCCGTTAGTTCAACTATTTTTGATTTGAGCAACATAAGGTCTTCGAAAAAATTCGTATTTACCTGCTGGTCTGTTTTGACAGATTTGTGCCATTTTCTGCATTTGCTTCTTGTTAGTTTCTTCTTGAGTTCCTTTGGGGAATTGAGCTTTTTGAGGGAAGTGCTACAGTAGCTAGTGTTCTAATGGAAGTTTATTTGGTGTTAGAACTGAACCTTCAGACTTATTTATCTTAAGTGCACTAATGTTGCTAATAAGATTGTGTGAAGTTTTGTATGAAGGAAAATTTTCAGGTGTATGGAAGGAATGAGTAACGAGATGAATGATGGACTAAAGCTCAATCTTGGGGATGCCACGCGTGTCACACCAAGAAATATCCAAGAAGTACAAGCGTCAAAGCTTGGGGATGCCCAAGGCATCCCCTTCTTCATCAATAAAAAATCCAGGTTTCTTCCAAACGCTTCATTTTTATTGTTTCATGCACAGTTGTGTTTCTCTTGGAGCGTCTTCCTTTTTTTTGGTTTTTCGTTTGCTTTTGTTTTCTTAGCTTTATGAATAAGTTGGTTGGAACCCCTCTTTCATACTTTGGTTTGCAAATAGTTTGGTTTGGTTTGGAAAAGAGTAGGAAAGTTCATGCTTTTGTGGTAAAAAGAGCTCGTTTTTGACTGTGGCCTATGCTTTGTCATGCCATGCTTGATATTGTTTTGGATTTATGCTTAGTATTCTTTGCTGTAGCATGACTTGTTATAAACAATTGAGATTGCTTAATGTGCCTTGGATGAATCATGCGTTGTTTTAGCATATTAAAGCATAGTATAGTGGTATTCTCCTTTGATGCTTTATTTGGGTTGACTTGGCACATGCTCACACCATGTTATGAATATCACAAGTCACCATAGCCTTTATGATCCTTTAGTTTTCAACTTGTAGTATCACTTTATGCTTTGATCAACGATGTTTTGTCGCTCTGCATGATTATGGCCATTATTGCTCTCTTAGTTTGTCGCTCCCAGTCTTTTGCTACCCTCCACAACAAAGTATGAGTTCCACTCATGCATCCAACTCCCTAAACCAAGTTATTCCAAAGAGTCCACCATACCTATCTACTAGCATATGCTATTCCAAGTATATTCATGCTTTTGTTTACCTTCCACTTGTTATGAGAAAACTAGTGATTAAAGCTCTCACGAACTTGATGGCACACTTTACTTTACTTGCCCTTAATAAACTTGAACCATTGTGTCTTCTATGTTGTATATGCTTGAACTTATTTGTTGGGAATTAGCAGAACCATGCTTTCATGGGGAACGCTTTCAACATTGCACTTGGTACTTGTACCTAGTTGATATCATGCTCTTTTGTATATGGATGTCGTCGGTGTGAAATGAAAGGGGAGCTTGTAAGTCCATGGAGTTATGTATATGTGTTAGAGAAACGCCTAGGCCGCTGGTCTAATCCATGCTGACATGGTGGAAACCTGCAGCGTAACCATAATGAGCTGTCTATGAAGCATTCTTCTTATAAAAAAAAGAGTCCTATACTGAGAAAAAAGAGAAAAAGAGAAAAAAAGAGATACTATGAAAAGAGGAAAGAGAGAAAAAAGCACCATATTCCCATGGTAAATAAGAAGAATGCTGAGATGCTCGTTGTCTGCTTGCCTTGTCATTTTGATACGGGGATTCTTCCGTATCATCGGGCAAGGGGTACCCCGTTGGCGGTTCTCAATGATACACATGTACTTACGATGACAAGAACTTACCGGTGACTAAACTTGAGTAGCATGAGGAGCGGCCCTCGTATACAAGGGACATGAGATTTCTGACTTATACTTCGTCAAGCATGTACACCATAGTTTGTTCACTTTAACCTTAATCACTTCAAGATGCTTATGATAGGGGCAATGAGAGTTGAAAGCTATAAGTACCATAATTCTTGGAAACTCTTTATGAGACTTGAATCCCTACTTCCTTTTACAAGGGCCTTTCTTCCACCATTATATTGAGTCTCCACCTTCTATCTTTATGCACCTACTTTGAGAGCATAGTGGCCATTCTTAGTTCTATGTGCATTGTCCCAAAACTAGTTGATTGATGCATAACTTGTTATTGCTTGTTTTAAACTATTGTATCTAGTCACTCTTATGCACTTTGAAGGTGTCCTATGCATCTATATTTGCTACTCTATTGAGGGACAAGCTGAATACTATTATGCTATGTTTTCTTTATGTGAAACAAACAAACGTCTTGCAAAGCATTGTTATTCATGAATCTTTTGTTTGTGCCTTTTCATGTTGCATCATAGTTTCTTTGCTTATTGCTAGAACTTTGTCTTTCATGTTATGATTGAAGTACTATGATCCCAGCTTTGAATGTTTTGCAAATACTTTGATCAAGTCTTTGATGGTGCATGTCACCTCAAAATTTATTTCTTTTTATCACTTACCTACTCGAGGACGAGCAGGAGTTAAGCTTGGGGATGTTGATACATTGCAAATGTATCCATAATTTTTGATGTTCCATGCTTAGTTTTATCCACTTTTTATGTTTTGTTCCAACTCTGGAGTACTTTTATTATGATTTCTTGGACTAATCTATTAACAAGAGCCACAGTGCCAGCTGCCTGTTTTCTGCTGTTTTTGGTTCCAGGAAAGTCAGAAAATGAATACTCTCGGAATTGGACGGGACAAAAGCCAAAGTGCCTATTTTTTTGGAAGGGATCAAGTGCCAGAATACGAGACGGAGAAGGGCTGGGGGCCGGCCACACCACCTGGACGAGCGGCCAGGCCTGACCCGCGCCAGAGGGTGGTCTGGCCGACCCCAGCACCCCCTCGGCCTCTCCTTCCACCTATAAGTTGTCCTCGGGATGAAAACCCTAAGTACCCAATCAAAAATCCACGAAAGAGTCTATAGCCGCCGTCATCTCTGTCCCTAGATCGGGGGGATCTGAAGCTCTTCCTGGCACCCTTCCGGAGAGGGGAATTCACCCTGGAGGCCTTCTTCATCACCATGCAAGCCTCCGGTATGATGCGTGAGTAGTTCATCCTTGGACTACGGATCCATGTAGTAGCTAGATGGCTGGTTTCTCCTCCTTCGTGCTTTCATGTTTAGATCTTGTGAGCTCCCTTCATGATCAAGATCATCTATTTGTAATTCATACATGTTGTGTTTGTGGGATCCGATGGATATTGAGATGCTATTTCAGATTGATTATTGATTCTATCATGTCTTTGTTATTTGAGATCTTGCATGCTTTCCGTTGTTAGTAGCTATCTTGGCCAAGTAGATGCTAGCAACTCCAAGAGTTAGTATTTATGCTCGATAGTGGGGTCATGCCTCTGGTAATCTGGGGAAGTGACAGAAATCTCTAAGGTACTAGATGTGTTGTTGCTACTAGGGAGAAAACAACAATCCTTTGTTCATAGAACAATCCTATTGTTTACTTTACACACAGTTCGTAAAGCAATAATCTGTTGCTTGCAACTTAATACTGGAGGGGGTTTGGATGATAATCTGAAGGTGGATTATTAGTCATAGATGCAGTTGGCTGGCGGTCTATGTATTATGTTGTAATGCCCAATCAAGTCTCAGAGGAGTCAAGATGATTAGTATATGCATGTATTGCTTTCTCGGTGTTTGTCAATTGCCCCGCTGTAATTTGTTCACCCAGCATGTTATTTATCTAAGGAGAGCCACCTCTAGTGAACTATGGATCCCGGTCCTTTTTATTTACATACAATCTATAAACTGTTTCTGCTTTGTGTTTACTTTCTGCAAACTTTTACTTCTTGCAATTCGATACGTTTAATCCTTTGTTTTCCGCAAAACACAGTGAGATTGACAACCTCATCGCAAGTTGGGGACAAAGTTCTGTGGTTGTGTTGTGCAGGTCTCCACGTTGCTACTAGCACCGGTAGTGCGCCCTGCCAAAGCTCAGCTAGTAACACATTTGGGGTGTTTCCTGGCTCCTACTGGTTCGATTAAACCTTGGTTTCATAACTGAGGGAAGATTTGCTGCTGTATTCATCGTACCTTCCTCTTGGGGTTCCCAATAAGCTCTACGTCGAAAGTCGAGTGCATCAAGGTTTTTTCGGGCGCCATTGCCGGGGAGTCAAGGACATCTTCACAAGGGGGGTCCCTCATAACCAATCTCTTTACTTTGTTGTTTTTGTTTTGCTTAGTTTCTTTTTGCTTTGTTTGCTTGTTTTCTTCTTCAGAAAACACAGAAAAAAAATAGTTCCTTTCTTAAGTTGCCTTTATGACTAGCTCTACTCCAATCACTATTTCATTATGGATAGCTCACTCAGTTTTCTATTTGGGAACAGTTTTATGACTGCTAAGGTAATAGATGAACCACCGCCTGCTAGAACCTCCATGGAAGAAGAAATTTCTGAACCTGAAAGCTCATTAGATGAAAAAGAGGAGGAGAGTGATGGACAAAAGGAGGAAGAATGGATCTACCCATGCCTACATTTTAATGAGAGTAACTCTTTATCCCTTACATTATTTGATTGTCCCCCATGCTTATCAAAGGAGGGTGAATGTTATGTTCCCGAGGATTCTTTCAAAAATATTTATAATAAAGCTCTAGTGCTTGTAGATCATGAAAATCATGCCTTGTGTGATAGTTATATTATTGAGTTTATTCATGAGGCTACCGAAAATTATTATGAGAGAGGAAAATATGGTTGTAGAAGTTTTTATGGTAATGAAACACCTCTCTATGTGCTGAAAGTTTTGAAATTACTTTTGTTTTATCTTCCTATGCCTGTCACTTTGTTCTTTGTGCATATATTTGCATACAAGATTCCTATGCATAGGAAGTGGGTTAGACTTAAATGTGTTTTGAATTTTCTTCTTGATGCTCTCTTTTACTTCAATTCATATTTCCTATGAGAGCATCTTCGCAAATTTTTATGCCTAACTTAAAGACGTTAAAGAAAAGTACTTGTTGGGAGATAACCCAAGAGTTTTAGATGAGTCTTGGAAGTTATTACCTCTGTAATAACCTCTTCTTATCCTTTTAATTTGGTTTTTGTGCCAAGAGTAACCTCTAACGAGAGAGAAGTAATGATTGGGAAAGTTGCTGTCCCGAAACAGATTTATGTACTTCACCGTAAAAATTCCTCAGAGAGTTCTGTACGGCGGATTGAGCTGTAGTTTTTTGTGCTTCTGCCCCAGGTTGTTATATAATTTCCGTTAGTTCAACTATTTTTGATTTGAGCAACATAAGGTCTTCGAAAAAATTCGTATTTACCTGCTGGTCTGTTTTGACAGATTTGTGCCATTTTCTGCATTTGCTTCTTGTTAGTTTCTTCTTGAGTTCCTTTGGGGAATTGAGCTTTTTGAGGGAAGTGCTACAGTAGCTAGTGTTCTAATGGAAGTTTATTTGGTGTTAGAACTGAACCTTCAGACTTATTTATCTTAAGTGCACTAATGTTGCTAATAAGATTGTGTGAAGTTTTGTATGAAGGAAAATTTTCAGGTGTATGGAAGGAATGAGTAACGAGATGAATGATGGACTAAAGCTCAATCTTGGGGATGCCACGCGTGTCACACCAAGAAATATCCAAGAAGTACAAGCGTCAAAGCTTGGGGATGCCCAAGGCATCCCCTTCTTCATCAATAAAAAATCCAGGTTTCTTCCAAACGCTTCATTTTTATTGTTTCATGCACAGTTGTGTTTCTCTTGGAGCGTCTTCCTTTTTTTTGGTTTTTCGTTTGCTTTTGTTTTCTTAGCTTTATGAATAAGTTGGTTGGACCCCCTCTTTCATACTTTGGTTTGCAAATAGTTTGGTTTGGTTTGGAAAAGAGTAGGAAAGTTCATGCTTTTGTGGTAAAAAGAGCTCGTTTTTGACTGTGGCCTATGCTTTGTCATGCCATGCTTGATATTGTTTTGGATTTATGCTTAGTATTCTTTGCTGTAGCATGACTTGTTATAAACAATTGAGATTGCTTAATGTGCCTTGGATGAATCATGCGTTGTTTTAGCATATTAAAGCATAGTATAGTGGTATTCTCCTTTGATGCTTTATTTGGGTTGACTTGGCACATGCTCACACCATGTTATGAATATCACAAGTCACCATAGCCTTTATGATCCTTTAGTTTTCAACTTGTAGTATCACTTTATGCTTTGATCAACGATGTTTTGTCGCTCTGCATGATTATGGCCATTATTGCTCTCTTAGTTTGTCGCTCCCAGTCTTTTGCTACCCTCCACAACAAAGTATGAGTTCCACTCATGCATCCAACTCCCTAAACCAAGTTATTCCAAAGAGTCCACCATACCTATCTACTAGCATATGCTATTCCAAGTATATTCATGCTTTTGTTTACCTTCCACTTGTTATGAGAAAACTAGTGATTAAAGCTCTCACGAACTTGATGGCACACTTTACTTTACTTGCCCTTAATAAACTTGAACCATTGTGTCTTCTATGTTGTATATGCTTGAACTTATTTGTTGGGAATTAGCAGAACCATGCTTTCATGGGGAACGCTTTCAACATTGCACTTGGTACTTGTACCTAGTTGATATCATGCTCTTTTGTATATGGATGTCGTCGGTGTGAAATGAAAGGGGAGCTTGTAAGTCCATGGAGTTATGTATATGTGTTAGAGAAACGCCTAGGCCGCTGGTCTAATCCATGCTGACATGGTGGAAACCTGCAGCGTAACCATAATGAGCTGTCTATGAAGCATTCTTCTTATAAAAAAAAGAGTCCTATACTGAGAAAAAAGAGAAAAAGAGAAAAAAAGAGATACTATGAAAAGAGGAAAGAGAGAAAAAAGCACCATATTCCCATGGTAAATAAGAAGAATGCTGAGATGCTCGTTGTCTGCTTGCCTTGTCATTTTGATACGGGGATTCTTCCGTATCATCGGGCAAGGGGTACCCCGTTGGCGGTTCTCAATGATACACATGTACTTACGATGACAAGAACTTACCGGTGACTAAACTTGAGTAGCATGAGGAGCGGCCCTCGTATACAAGGGACATGAGATTTCTGACTTATACTTCGTCAAGCATGTACACCATAGTTTGTTCACTTTAACCTTAATCACTTCAAGATGCTTATGATAGGGGCAATGAGAGTTGAAAGCTATAAGTACCATAATTCTTGGAAACTCTTTATGAGACTTGAATCCCTACTTCCTTTTACAAGGGCCTTTCTTCCACCATTATATTGAGTCTCCACCTTCTATCTTTATGCACCTACTTTGAGAGCATAGTGGCCATTCTTAGTTCTATGTGCATTGTCCCAAAACTAGTTGATTGATGCATAACTTGTTATTGCTTGTTTTAAACTATTGTATCTAGTCACTCTTATGCACTTTGAAGGTGTCCTATGCATCTATATTTGCTACTCTATTGAGGGACAAGCTGAATACTATTATGCTATGTTTTCTTTATGTGAAACAAACAAACGTCTTGCAAAGCATTGTTATTCATGAATCTTTTGTTTGTGCCTTTTCATGTTGCATCATAGTTTCTTTGCTTATTGCTAGAACTTTGTCTTTCATGTTATGATTGAAGTACTATGATCCCAGCTTTGAATGTTTTGCAAATACTTTGATCAAGTCTTTGATGGTGCATGTCACCTCAAAATTTATTTCTTTTTATCACTTACCTACTCGAGGACGAGCAGGAGTTAAGCTTGGGGATGTTGATACATTGCAAATGTATCCATAATTTTTGATGTTCCATGCTTAGTTTTATCCACTTTTTATGTTTTGTTCCAACTCTGGAGTACTTTTATTATGATTTCTTGGACTAATCTATTAACAAGAGCCACAGTGCCAGCTGCCTGTTTTCTGCTGTTTTTGGTTCCAGGAAAGTCAGAAAATGAATACTCTCGGAATTGGACGGGACAAAAGCCAAAGTGCCTATTTTTTTGGAAGGGATCAAGTGCCAGAATACGAGACGGAGAAGGGCTGGGGGCCGGCCACACCACCTGGACGAGCGGCCAGGCCTGACCCGCGCCAGAGGGTGGTCTGGCCGACCCCAGCACCCCCTCGGCCTCTCCTTCCACCTATAAGTTGTCCTCGGGATGAAAACCCTAAGTACCCAATCAAAAATCCACGAAAGAGTCTATAGCCGCCGTCATCTCTGTCCCTAGATCGGGGGGATCTGAAGCTCTTCCTGGCACCCTTCCGGAGAGGGGAATTCACCCTGGAGGCCTTCTTCATCACCATGCAAGCCTCCGGTATGATGCGTGAGTAGTTCATCCTTGGACTACGGATCCATGTAGTAGCTAGATGGCTGGTTTCTCCTCCTTCGTGCTTTCATGTTTAGATCTTGTGAGCTCCCTTCATGATCAAGATCATCTATTTGTAATTCATACATGTTGTGTTTGTGGGATCCGATGGATATTGAGATGCTATTTCAGATTGATTATTGATTCTATCATGTCTTTGTTATTTGAGATCTTGCATGCTTTCCGTTGTTAGTAGCTATCTTGGCCAAGTAGATGCTAGCAACTCCAAGAGTTAGTATTTATGCTCGATAGTGGGGTCATGCCTCTGGTAATCTGGGGAAGTGACAGAAATCTCTAAGGTACTAGATGTGTTGTTGCTACTAGGGAGAAAACAACAATCCTTTGTTCATAGAACAATCCTATTGTTTACTTTACACACAGTTCGTAAAGCAATAATCTGTTGCTTGCAACCTAAATACTGGAGGGGGTTCGGATGATAACCTGAAGGTGGATTATTAGTCATAGATGCAGTTGGATGGCGGTCTATATTATGTTGTAATGCCCAATCAAGTCTCAGAGGAGTCAAGATGATTAGTATATGCATGTATTGCTTTCTCGGTGTTTGTCAATTTCCCCGCTGTAATTTGTTCACCTAGCATGTTATTTATCTAAGGAGAGCCACCTCTAGTGAACTATGGATCTCGGTCCTTTTTCTTTACATACAATCTATAAACTGTTTCTGCTTTGTTTTTACTTTCTGCAAACTTTTACTTCTTTCCATTCGGTACGTTTAATCCTTTGTTTTCCGCAAAACACGGTGAGATTGACAACCTCATTGCAAGTTGGGGACAAAGTTCTGTGGTTGTGTTGTGCAGGTCTCCACGTTGCTACTAGCACCGGTAGTACGCCCTGCCAAAGCTCAGCTAGTAACACCTTTGGGGTGTTTCCTTGCTCCTACTGGTTCGATTAAACCTTGGTTTCATAACTGAGGGAAGACTTGCTATTGTATTCATCGTACCTTCCTCTTGGGGTTCCCAACAAGCTCTACGTCGAAAGTCGAGCGCATCATTCTGCTGTTTGACTTGTTTGCTTAGGAGTAGTATGAGCTACTCTAGGGGCTCATCATCTAGCATCTGGCTAATCCAAGAGTGTCAACCCTAAGCATGTTAACCAAGCTGGATATAATCCATAGCCACTAGGTGATCATCTAAAACCATTAACTAGATCACTTCTAGAGTTATTCATTCTAGAAGCTTCCAAGTCAATGAAGACCAATATCAAGCATGGATCCTTTATACTCAAGATGCACTTCAACATCATCCATTTGATGATGATTTGGTACATTACCTCATATTAAAACCATCCTCTCTTACATTAGTCAAATCCCCAAATCTGCCAAAATATGACTAAGTATGGAAATCTGATATCAATATCACATCTTTAAGTCTCCCTCATTTCCACTCCATCTGCATTTTTGGTAATGCACTTGAACCGTCTCGTAGACCGTCTTAAGGGATACCAAGGACCACTTTTGTCCTTGGAAATATCATCCTCCAACTCACTTGTTCTCGATGGTTTTGCAGGCAAAAAAATAACATTTCCTGCAAATCTTATCAACTAGCCTACTTGGTCAGAAGCTCACACCTTCATCCTACCTTCTTTGGACCAAATATTTACATAATTTTGTTGTACTCATAAAGTTCTAGCAATACCTACTTCACTGGTTCCAAAGGGATTCTTGTGCCTCAAAATCCCACAAGGTTTTGAAGGCTATTTGATAATCTGCTTTGGCACCCTTATTTTATTCAAAGTTTGAAATCAATTCCTAGAGCACTCAAAGCATGATAAAGCTCAACTTCTTGCACCATGGTGATCTAATCAACTTGGTCTACCCACCCATCTATCCCATGCCCCAAGGGGAGATCTGAGGTCCAAGATCCAACAAGGTTTTGGAGGTAATAAAATAACATTATCCTAGAACCTTAATGTCATGTTTTCCACCAAAAATCAACTTTTATTCTCAACACCCAAGGTTGAAAATTCTAGATACACCTTGTTTACATCCTCTAACTTGATTATAAAAATTTATCAAATAACATCAATAATTATTATGGACCAAAACCTATTTAATCTCTTTAATGGACAAAACCTCCAAAACTTAATCTACAACAGAAAGTTTGGTTTTCTCCAAATTACATCCCCATATTTAGACTCATTTTAAGTGTAAATATCATAACTTATCTTCCCACTTCAAAAATAAATATTTTTTGAGGAGTTTTATTATTTCTTTTTCCCATTTTCTAAAATGGTTGAACTAGAATAATAAATATTTTAAATACTTTCATGCCTTAGTAAATCTTCAGAAAATTCACCAATGTGTGAATTCATATTTTAGACTATCTCCAACCAAAAACCAAACTTGTCCGATTCAAAAATCTAAAATAAATCTAATAAAACAGATTCAGCAGTTTTTGCATAATTGATATAAAAGAGATCAAATATCTTTAGAAAATTTCCAAACAATTTCTCAGGTTAACAGCTCACCCAATCAGCTCACAGCACCGCCCAGCTCACCCAATCAGCTCCCTAGCTCTCCTCCCCAAGTCCCTCATGGACATAGTCCAATAAAGGCCTCTCGCCTCGGTTTTTAAGGAAAAAGAGCAGCACAACACTCCATCCCTGCCCCATTTGCTTCCACACCTCCCACTTATCCTCCCCATAGAGCCACTCATCCTCCCCTACTCTATCCTACCCGAGAGAAGGAGAGGAAGGTGTTTCGGCCATGGTTCTGGATCCAAGCAAAGCTCCCTCTCCGCCGTCCTTCCCTCTTTGCATGTCATCTGGCTGGAACCTCCATGTCCTCCTCTAACTAACCATGCCTTTCTTTCCTCTCAAGACTGACCCAGGCCACCCCTCCGGCTCTCTTTGCGCGAGCTAGCTCCCAGCGTCAAATCCGTGGTGCTGCACCTCTTCGCAGTCACTGCCTGCACTGCGTCGCCCAGTGACCTCCCCTTCACCAGAAATCGCCCCCAGGTGAGCCCCTGTGCAGCCCCCACTCGCCCTAGATTTTCCCTCTGTTCTACTGCCGCTATCTCCCTCCATCGAAGACGACCACCAATCGCTGTTGGATGCCCTTAGATCAAACGGCCGGCGATCTCCCATACCCCTTCGGCGCCTTCCCCCACTGACCGTCCGGCCCCATGCTGCGGGAGTCAAACCCCATCTCCCAACCATTCGCGGCATGAGCTGGGCTGGCCAGCCATGAGTCAGCCCACCTCACTGCGGATCCGGCCCCCACTGCCCCCTCCCTTTTTCTTTTTCTTAAATCTTTTATAGATCTGTTAACAGGCATGATGGTTATAATCTTTTCAAAAATGTAAAATACATGAAATTGACCAGATTTAAATACCGGAAATCCTATGCTGTTTTATCAAACGTGTAGAACTTGTACCTTACCCAAAATAATATCCCTTATTTTCTGGTAATTAATCTAGTAAATAGTATCCTTTGCAATAATTAAATCACTCAGTGGGTTACATTGATCCAAATGGAGAGAAACAAGATTTACATTGTAGGTATTAACTATACCCATCCTTTAACCCTGGTCCCATGCATTTTGGAGCTATGGTTTATCTTTGGGGAAATAACAAAATCAATCCATATCTTCCTTATAAAAATTCTACAGGACAAACACTGAAGTGAATTGACCTCATTCCAACTCCAAGTGAAGTGGTACATCAAAACATATTCAAACCTAGGAGCTCACTATTATTGAGCCTCTTCGGATTTATTATGAATTAATCCTCTCTGCCTAGGGTTATCTCAGTATAAAATAACTACTGGAGTTTTACAACTCAAAATAGGCTGAACCCATTTTCTACAGAAAGGTATTCAACATACCTACCATGTGCCTTTGGAATAACATCAATAGCTCATGTATAATAAATCTGGTGAAAAACAGAAAACCCCTCTAGAACTTCCTTTGGGAATTTCCTAAGGGCATTCTGGTAAATATTTTGAAGTGATTCCAACTTTAGCTGAACCATTCCAGCAAATCCTACTTAGCCATCCAGGGAAATAATTTTTGGACACACAGAACTTTTCTGGTGAATTATTTCCTAAAACCAGAGCCTTTATCACTAGAAAATGCATAATAAATCAAAGGAAAATGATAAAATAGTGAAACCACTTTTGTTGGTTTCATATTATGACTACCTATCTGATGGTAACATTTTTATTCAATGGTATCCTACAGAACTTGGACCTTATATCAAAACCCCTAAATTGAGTAGTTTTGGCCTCCAAATCACTAAAGAAAACCCACAAAGGCATTCAAGTAATTCCACTTGCGTAGCACCCAACTAATCAAAACCAACTGAATTGCAAACTTGTATTGTTCATTGCTTGCTGGATGTATTGGTACTTGTATGCCTTGTTTTGATTGTGGCATTGCTTGTTTGCATGTATACTCGATGACGTCGATAGATGTGATTATATCAGAGACCAGAAGAAGATGGTTATTATTATTGGTTATTATGGTTTTCTAATAAGAAGTCCAGGGAGATATATTGCCAGTTTTCTGAACTCAGGCAAGCCACCTTCTTGCTCACAAGCCTTGTCCTACTATTTTACTTATGCATGTTTACCTACTTTTTATGAAACTACATTGTTTTATACTATGATGATCTATATCTGGCAGTGATTGGCTCCTCCAAACCATTACACTTTAGTACTATTAAGTACTACCCCTTTGATGACACTTACTGGTCCCTAGTATGATAGTTGGTGTGTAACACCATACCCCTTTGGAGACCCCATTTTAGCCGAAGCAAAACTGTTGGATGGGAAGACCCGTGAAAAAGTTTTACAAATGTTTATGGCAAAACCATGGTGAGGTTTGACCTACCAAGAGAAGTTTGAGAAAGGGAAAATGGTTTTTGTTTTGCAAAATGCTGAAAAAAAATGGAGGAAAAATGTTTACGAAAACGCACACGGTTCTTTACAGTTTTGCTAGAACAATTAACCCGTGCAACCACACTACTCTAGAATGGGACAGGGCTGGATTTGATGTTTGTTTATTCTGGTATAAACTGCCTCACAACGACTACAGGGGAATAAAAAATCCCTGGAGAGTGGGCCTTCTCCTATAAAGGTCCATGTGAGACATTGACCTGGAGAAGGAACTAAGGGTCTACGGGCCTCCACGCGTTACTATGAGCCCCTCATTGAAAGCACACATTTTGTGCAGTGCAAAAAGCGCTCCGGTTGGCTTGTGAACTATATAGGGCGTCCCGGTGTTGCAGGGAAGAACTCCCATAGGGTAGGCACTTATATTGGAGTGGGCATCCAGAGAGTCATGATCGGTTACTCGACCCACGATCCATTGGGGATCAGCGCAGGGTACTCGGATTGTGTGGGTAAAGTGTACAACCTTTACAGAGTGTAAATCTATTCTAATAGCCGTGTCCACGGTCATTGACGGTTGGGAAGGTTGCTGTAGAGGGGTGCTGGTTTTGAATTCGAAAAGGAATTTGGAAAAGCAATGGCTTTGGAAATATTCTAACCATGGGATGGTCGGAAAGGATAAATGTTTGGACCATGGGATGGTCAGAAAGAAAGGAAAGGAGTTGGTCATGGGATGACCGGAAGGAGGAACTAATGGGTGACCTAGTCCTAGTGTTTTACAAAACCTTTTCAAAAAGGTTTCCAAAATGTCTTACATAAGTTTTTAACAAAGATTTTTAGATGCTATATCTACAAAAGAAACTATTTGAGAAAATAACCTCTTTTGGAGCCTGCCTACTACCACAGCTATATTGCATATCCTCTTATTGTTAATATCTTAAGGTGGTTTGCGAGTACATTCAAAGTACTCACTAGCATTGTCCCTGGCTATTAACTTGGTCAGATATCAAGAAGATGATGGAGTCGATGACTATGCGAGCTAGGACATTCTCCCAGTCAGTTGCCTATAGGTTAAGGCATGGCTCGGGCTTTACGCATGATGAAGTTCCGCTGATGATGGTTAATGTAGCCATAATGGCAAATAAGGTTTGATAGGTATCCGTTTAAATAATGGATGTTTACTTTGATACTTGTCGGTTATGTGTCACGACTAACTGATCATGGGATCGTGGTGTATGCATAACCGGGATTCTCGGAGGATTAATCCGGGGGCGCCACACTATTTTTCTAGATCAATTAACATACACCCATCGGTATGTCGGTGGGGCTTCAGACACGACATGTTCCCAGATCCAAAGAAAGTACAAGGGGGCCACCCAAAGGAGCTACTCGTACGAGGTATAGCTAATCCTCATATGGACCCTAGGGTTGCATGCACTTGTCACGTGAATAGAGGCCATAGACAATATATCCCCGTGACAGAGTGCCGCACCTACATAATAGTAATAAACGCTCATCGAGCAACAAGTAATTAACATATCATACATGCATACATGGCATAGGTACAATAGGTCTAGTATAAAGCATGAACTAGTTTTATGGCCCCCATTATAGTAGTTTGAAATCAGGTAATAAGACGATAGGGGTGCCCATACACCCCACATGTGGTTAGCGCGCTTGATCTCGGAACATGTGTCAAGAACTTGGGTCCTAGATGGATACAAGTGGGTGGGATAATAACCAGATCTCAACTATTGCCACTGATGCCTCTACATTATATCTACTTCCAACATTTAATTAACATGTGATAAGTAAACCATGATTATCTCCACCATTAAGCATGTGCAACCCCAATAACGGTGGAACATCGATGACGTGAAGCAACACCTGAGCAAGGAACTATGACTCGCAAGTCCAACTATCTACCAAACAACATGCAATAGGAGGTGTCCAAGGCAATAAAGAGGCTGCAAGTAATATAAATGGTGCGGAAACTAAAGCATCGCAACACGGATAACAATAGATCAACATGAGGATGTAAATACTATAAATACAAAATAGGTAGAAAGGGGAAGAATACTCGCCTGAAAAACATAGCCGAAGACTCATTATCTTGTAGTAACAATAATGAATGAGTTCCAATTTTATTTGTTCATTTGAATATTGATTTTTCTTGTAGTAACTTATTATAAATGCATGAAACAAGATTCAAATGAATGTATGGATAGCACAATTAGAAGGGGCTTGTCGCACTGATCGATTTAGACATATTATTTGTCAAATTCTGATTTACGAATTTAAAGATATGAATTTCTTAAGAAAAGGCCATGTAATAGCAATTATTAATTCTAAATTTTAATTGCCCGGAATTTAATTTAATAAGGAATTTCATATTTCTGGCATTTTTCTGATTAGAAAACATATATAAAATGTTGCATTTGGATAAACCGTTAAAAGGTTGTGAATTAATTGTTTTAAACCCATTTTATATTTTTCTGGAACTTCTGTTTAAAAGAAAAACGCTTTGTGTCTTCTGCACACAATTTTAACTACAGGCTGGAGGACTGGCATGCAAAATCTCCGCTGGTGCTTAAATGAACCGCAACACTGAATTTTTTCAGTACGGCACCCAAGTGAGGTGAGGCAAAAAGCTGGGCTCAAATTGGCCATCCCAGGAATTGAACCATGGATGACAACGAGGCTGGGTAATGGTACAACAATTCGGTTACTTTTGTAATTAACTAGAGCGTGCTTATTTTTAAGGAGCAAGGTCGGATTGAACTTGATAAAACTGAATTTTCTTCAGGGTCGTTCGACAGACAAGCAAAAGAATTACAGGACAAATGGGGATTTTAACTTCTGGGATTTGATCCTGGAACACACCGATTGAAGGATCAAAGGGGCCAACCACTAGGGTACAACCTAATTTGTTTTAAAAAGGGGATGTGCGGCTAGCTAAACAAGACCTGGGGGTTTTAGCTGTCCTCTTAACTGACGGAACTGTATAACCTAGCATCTCTTCTTCTGAACCTAGAGGTCATGTGGAAGAAAAAATACTGGCGGCGATTGCAGCAAGGTTGTGTGTAGTTCCATACGAGGCCTAGAGACTCGGACGATTCCTAGATGCGTTAGTGACCGTGCATGTGGAGTAGAGCAGGAAGAAGGTGCAGCAAGGATTCTCGCAAAAAAAGAAGGTGCAGCAACGAGAGCTCTAGGATACGTACATGGCGGAAAACTTATAGGCAACAACTAAGAAAACTTGGGGAGGCGGGTGTGACTTAAGAAGAGGATAGGGAAGAGAGGAAACGGAACAGAGGGCTCATCGAGAGGGTGTGGGCGCGCTTGGCGCGGTCGGAGAAGAAGTAGGGGTGTCAAATTTTGACGTTGAAGGCGACGGTCGAAGAGGAGTAAGTCGGTCTCGCGGTCTATTCTCCTTGCTCCTAGAGGATCTAATGGCCTGAGAAGCACCTCGACGCTGCATCGGTGCTCCTTGTACCATCGCCTCATCTTTGGGAGGCCGAGGCTATGGTGCCATGAGGAGGCAGTAGAAGCGGCGTGGCTTGGATCAGAAGTAAGAGGAGAGGGGGAGGGGCACTATCTAGCACTCTAGCTAGGGTTAGAGAGGGGGCTCTAGGGTGGATAAAATGGAGGGGGCTCACGAGCACGGCATGAGTAGACGGTGGCATCGACGGTCACCTTCCATTGCCGTTTACCTGCAGAGACTGATGGAAGGGGAAGGAGACGTATAGTAACAGAGAGAGGTTCGAATGGGGTTGGCTTCGCTGTGTCAGGATGGCTACTGGCGATGGAAGGGTTCTGTTATATGTTGATCCAAATTCTACAAAGTGAATCTACAAAGTGAAGGCCAACTTCTGACGGAGCGGAGCGAGGCCCGTTGCCGGAGGCTTGGGCCGATGCGGATCGTTGATTACCTAGGTTACCACCCCTATATATACTTCTGGTACCCTAGGGGAAAGCTAACAGGCCGGCTGGTCCGGAGGATGGAAGGGGAAGGAGACGTATAGTAACAGAGAGAGGTTCGAATGGGGTTGGCTTCGCTGTGTCAGGATGGCTACTGGCGATGGAAGGGTTCTGTTATATGTTGATCCAAATTCTACAAAGTGAATCTACAAAGTGAAGGCCAACTTCTGACGGAGCGGAGCGAGGCCCGTTGCCGGAGGCTTGGGCCGATGCGGATCGTTGATTACCTAGGTTACCACCCCTATATATACTTCTGGTACCCTAGGGGAAAGCTAACAGGCCGCCGGTTGGGAAGAGTTGCATCTGTGAAATCTCCGGCATTGTGTAAACACTCTCTGTTATAGTGAAGTTTCGCTGGCTGGCGCCCGTGGTTTTTCCCTTCTCTTTGTTGGAGAGGGATTTCCACGTTAAATCTGTGTCCCCCTTGCTGCGATTTTATTTTCGTTCTTCGTTATTTACTTGTCGCAAAGCTAACAGGCCGGCTGGTCCCGAGGAAGGGGAGAGACGGGGTGGGCTACTGGTTGCTAGGCTGCTCGCTGGTGGCCAGGTAAAACTCTCTCTCTCTTATTTATTTTATACTCTTTTATTTTATTTGTTTCAAATTCAACCAAGCATCTAACTTCTAAACCTTTTGAACCTTGTAGATAATTTTGAACAGAGAATGTTAGAACACCAAAGATAGGAAAGAGAGAAAATAGAAGTGGAGAAAGAGTGATGCCCACATACATAATATGTGTATGTGCCAATTTGGGAATTTTACAAGATTAGTGGATTTATGGTTTTAGAAAATAATAAAATTATTTGCTAAATATGGAACCCTAGCAATGGATTCCCACACTGTAGAAAACAAAAATAGAGAAAGGTAAAATAGGGAGAGATATTGGTGATAGAAATTACACAATCAAGACAAAACAAATGCAAGCTTTCAGATGATGCTCAAATGCAATGTGGCATGCTGACATGAGCAGGATATCTTGATGATGCAATAATGTAAAAGAACAAGCGAATTCTAATTGGAGAAAACCCGGGGTGCTACACGTGTCCATCAGGCCAGCAGGAGAGACACACGGGATGATCCCGCCTGGATAGATGCACTACATAGCTAACTCGGTAGCGCGCAACCATATTCTGCTCCATTAGTAGCTCGGCTACCGTTGGAGACCAACTAGGGAAAGCCCCGCCTATGCCCACTCCCCTAATAGCATGTCTATTAGGATAGCAGGCCCGACACGCGGGGTGATCCTACCTGGACTCACATGCTGCACAGCTAATTCGGTAGCGCGTATCCTTATTCTTCTCCTCTGGTAGCTCGTCCCACTTCGATTGCAACTTGTTACTGCCCTTCCTCGGGCATGCCCGATGAAGGAACAAGTCACCTTCTTTTATAGCTAGTGGACAGACACAAGATATGTTGGTAGTGAGAAGCTCGCACATCATCTAGGTTCTGAACTTCTTCAAAGAAGTTGATGTCGTAGATTCTTCGCCCCCGCTGGGCAGCCTCTCCATGAGCTCGCACCCGGGAGGATCCGTGCCGCAGCTTGGTGGGAAGCACGGCTTCAGCTCCATAGACTAGGTAGAAAGGTGTTTCTCCCGTGGCCCTGCTTGGGGTGGTCCGTATCTACCAGAGGACGGCCATGATCTTCTTGATCCTGTTATATCCGCTAGTTTTGAATTGATCGAAGGGCCAGGTTTTGAATTGGCGCAACACCTCCGCATTGAGGCACTCTGCTTGCCCATTACTTCGGGGATGCTCCACTAAGGCGAAGCAGATCTTGGTGCTGAGGTTGTCACGATAGGTTATGAATACGCCGCTGGTGAATTATGAGCTATTGTTGGTGTCGGGGTGACCGCCCCCGGGTAGGCTAATTGGATGGGTTACATACCGTCAGTCTAGAAGAATCCTTGTTCAGAAGAAATCAATCGCTAGAGTCGGCCAGTGTGACCCAGCCGGATGCAAGATATACACAGAGAGACCAGGTCGATCGGAAGGTATCAATCCGGCTAGCCACAGAGAAGATGGTCCAACTGGATTAGGAAGACCAGAAGGGTGCGAGTTGATGTGGTGAAGACCAAGAGATCATATGGTGTTGATCTGACTAGAGGGGGCCAGTCCAATTAGCGCAGCTAGAAGCTATGGCTAGGGCGTGACACGCTTGGCAATGTGATGCATTATTGAACACATCATTGAGTATTTTACAAAAAGGGGACAAAAGAGTAGTATATGTTTTTATTTCAGAATATTGCCTTAGACTTAGTGCATCATAGGCATCAGGGGAAAATTACACTTGACAACACAGAAATAAAGGCCAATCCAGGATAATACCAATGAACCGTTGTAACACCCTCGAATCGGCCCTATGCAAGTTTTAGCGTTTCCCGCCAAACCCGCATAGAAACGATTCAAGGACGTCCACCAGGCACTTGCGTGCGGGTGGAAAACGAAGTAATATCTTTACACAATAGTTCAAGTGCCTGGTGGAAAACGAAGTAATATCTTTACACAATAGTTCACGATGGAACCCACAGAACATATGTATACAACAACGACTCCATGAGTCAAGAATACATATATACAGTACAAAGATCCAAATCACCTCGAAAACGATACAACATCCGAATACGGATAAGATGCAAATGGGGCTAAGAGCCTTGAAGAATAACCAATGGCGTCCATAACCCTGCCCAGGCCAAGCCAGAAGGGTAACCCTGCTAACGACGTCGAAATTATACCTGCTAAAACAAAAGGGGTGCCGACAAAGGGCAAAGGAAAAAAAGAGCGGTCAGTACTGAGGCCAGTACACTGCGAGGCTAGAATTCGGCGGCTCTCGCCTACATAGATATGGTGGACTGAAGTAGCAGCGAAGATGCACTAAACAACCTATATAGACTCAATAAAACTATCGGCTATTAGAGAGGGATAAGAAAGACCTATCCGGATCAAACCCGATAGTAACACCAATCATACCCATCCTGGTATTTCCCCCTCGAGACCAAACAAGGAAGTCAAACCAAGAAACCCACACCGTTGGCAGTTTTATTCAGTCCATTATAGTTGCATCACTTACTAGTCAGATATAGATAGCAGGAGTCATCCTGATAGCATAAGTAGTGGGCAGTTTTAGTTAACCATTGACTTGTAGGTGCAATACTTACTAGTCAGATACAATTAGCATGTGACATCCCAAACCCAGCAGTTGTTGGCACTTTTATTTCATTCTATTGGAGTTGTGATACTTACTAGGCAGGTATAACATGACACGATACACCCCAGTTCCACCAGTTGTTGGAACTTTTATTATCCATTCTATTGTAGTGAATCTGATTACTAGTCACATATTAAGTCAAATTTATAACACAACTTTAGTTATGCTTGTCTATGATCGAGATACTGTGCTCCAAGTCGTCCATAACCATGGACACGGCTTTCAGAAAGATTTACCCTGCAGGGGTGCACAAATAGCAACACACACACGATCAACCTTGGAAAAACCAAATCAAAACCCAACGAGGCTTTCACGACAAAGCAATCACATGATTCATAAAACATTTCAGGGCGCCACCCCACTAAGCTACCCGTAACGAAGTTGGCCGGCTCCGGAACTGACCCAGGGTTTGCGAGAACGGTTGTAAAAGACTGGGAACCCGAAAGTGTGACTAGGCTTGTCGATACCGTGAAATCGTGCCGCGATCCGAAACAGTACAGGTGCTCCACGCACAATCGTAAATAAAGCAGTAAAGCATGGCATAATTACAGGATAGTAATAAAACACCAAACTAGTTTATGGCCCCAATGTAACTACCTCGGTGAATTACGCTCTTAGTTAATGCCTGGATGAACGGAAGTGGTTAAAATAGTACGGTGGGGCCCAGAGCCACTCACGGTAGACCTTTTGGCTGTCCTAACCACTTTCAGTCAACGGGACAAGAACGAGCGGCGTAATCGGCAGGCGAAGGGATCAACTACATACACAAATGAGTATGTATGCAAGCCACATACAACAGTCCTCAGAGCCATTCCATCTAAAAGAAATAAAAATATTGCAACGTCATACGGCAAGATCCAAATGTCCTAGAGAGATATAATAATTTAGGATATCTCCTCATACATCACACATCAGAGTATCAGGCGGAAGCGGAAAACAAGATCCGAATACGGATAAGAAGCAAATTGGCATAAGATGCCCCATAAATAAACACATCCCGCCCACAGATCTCACGGATCCCCGTTCCCAGAATCTCTACACCGAATGATCGTTGCCAACATCATCTGTCTCTTCCACCCAGTATCCATCTTGCGGGTACACCTGTTCATCTGAATCAAACAATTTATCGTGTGAGACCCTAGGGGTACTCAGCAAGTCTTTATGCCGCTAAAGGGGACACAACCTGGGGTGACGCAATTGCAGCAAAAGATAATACCTATCAATTGTACAGATACTCGCTAACCATCCGCCTAACCAATGATAGACGGATGTCCATGAAATAAGAACAACAGTTATAACAGTATAATCAACCGATCCATCCTCCTCCTCGCTTACCAACGAGGAAGCGGACGAACAACCCCCATCATCCGTTGGCAGTTTTATTAACCATTCCATGAGGATTGCACTATTTACTAGTCAAGTACTTAGTCAATTTAAAAACGGTACTTTAGTTATACTTGTCTATGATCGAGAAACTGTGCTCCAAGTCGTCCATAACCGCGGACACGGCTTTCAGAAAGATTTACCCTGCAGGGGTGCACGAATAGCAACACACACTCGATCAACCTCGGAAAAACCAAATCAAAACCCAACGAGGCATTCACGACAAAGCAATCATAGGATTCAGAAATATTTCAGGGGGCCACCCCAATAAGCTACCCGCAACGAAGTTGGCCGGCTCCGAGACGAACCCAGGTTTTGCGACGACGGCTATAAACGACTAGGAACCCGAAAATGTGACTAGGCTTGTCGATACCGCGAAAACGTGGCACGATCCAAAACAGTACAGGTGCTCCTCGCACAATCTTAATTAAAGCAGTAACATGGCATAAGTACAGGATAGTAATAAAGTTCCAAACTAATCGTGGCCCCAAGAAATTAGAATGAATCAAGCTCTGGCTCAGGGGGGTCCATAAGGCCTCCCGGATGTGGACAGTGCGAATAAACAAGGAACATGAATCAAGTACTCAGGGTCCTACGGGACACAAGTGAGCATGAAAAACCAAATAGCAGATATTGCTCACCGGTGCCTCTTTCATTAGTTATCCCATTACTACTCAGTTTAAGTTGTTTAAGTACCTCGTTATCCATCAGACACTCACATACCCTACCATGCTTTTCTACGACTCGCATGGCCCAAACAACTCCTGTAGTAATGGCTCATGGGATGGAGGAACAAGCTTCGGTGGGGTTTAAAAGTAAAGGCTATGCAGTACTTGGGATTCAATTTAATGCAATCGCGACTCAATGATGCACGAATAAGATAGAGGCAATAGGTACTGTATGTATGCAAGCATGTGGTAGTGCTTGCCTGGCAGCTCAGTTGAAGCGAGAGATGGATCTGGGTAGTACTCCTGCGATTCCTGATAATTCTCCTGCTGGGCGTCTATTCGAAGAAGAACCAAACAAACAAGGGCCAACATAAATAAAGTGCACAAGCATAGGAATTAAAATGCGTCAAGCAATCAAGCATGCCATGATGAATGATGCACAATTTGCATGGCATTAAAGTAGCATGGCAAAGGTGAGGTGTCGATGCAAGAAATAAAGCATTTTAATATTTATTTAACCAAGTTTTATTGTCATAAACAGTTCAGGTTTTAAATTACAACATGATTCATATTTCAATTCAGAACAAGGACTGCATAGATAGAACAGGCTCGTCGTGCTGATCAATTCAGACATATTATTTGTCAAATTTGGAGTTATAAAACAAAAGTTATTAATTAATTAAGGAAAAAGGGCATTTTATTGTAATTTTAATCATCTCGAAAATTTAAAGTGTTCAAAACATATTTTGAAGGGCATATTTGAATTCCTCACATTTTTCTGATTCCAAAACATATATTATATGTATTGTTTGGATTTGTATTTTAAAAATTATTTGAATCTGAATTGGATTTGAATTTAAATCAATTTTGAAAATGTTTAAATAAAAACAGACAGCCGGAAATACTTTTCTTACTCAGTCAGATCCAGCCACAGCCACTGACGGGTGGGCCTTGCGCTGACTGGGGCCACGCGCGGGGAAAACTTTTGTTACCGGGCTCTGGCTAGCCACTGAGAATGCTGGGTGGGGCCAACTGGCGCAGGCCCACGTGACAGCGGTGAAGATGGCTGAGGCTGACAGGTGGGGACTCACTGGACCGCGGGTTACGCCTGAGAAAACAGGGGGGGGGGGGCTTTCTGCAAGACTGCCAGGGCGGCTGACTAGTGGGCCAGGAGGTACCGCGGGTTGAGATGAAAATAAAAAGAGGGGGCTTAATGTAAATCTACCACAACCCTAGTACTGTTTCTCTTCTTCCGGGTCTGACGAGAAATCGGCGCGCGGCGCGGGGCGGGGGATCGATCTCGGGACGCGAGCGTGCGCGCGGAGGGGCTAACCAGTGCGGCGGGGCAAGGGGAGTTGACAGGGAGGTAAGCGCGGCCTAGTTAGGGTGCTGCGCGGCGCGGGGAGGCTGCAGACGACGGCGAGCTCTGGCGCACTACGGCCGTTCGACGAAATGATCGGCGGCGCTAGACGGTGTCGGTGAAGCGGAGGTTGTTAGGGAGGTCGAGGGACTCACCGCGGGCTTGACGGCGGGCTCGGATCGGAGCGAGGAACGGCGGAGCGGCGAGATCGCTGGCGCTTTGGCGGGCTAGGGTTTCGTCGGGGCGGCGCAGTACCGGCGCATCTGGGGCTTCTCGTCCAAGTCGGTGTGTACGGGGTGATGCAGTGGACGGCCCTCGGTCTTCCAGGCCACCTCCAGGTCGCGCTGATCGGCTGGAACGTCGGGGACGAGGTGGTGCTGGCGGCGAATGGCGGCAGGTGCTAGGCGTCGGGGAGGAAGAAGAAGAAGAGGAGGGGCGGCTCGGGCAGATCTGGGCGAGCCCAGAGAGCCGTGTGGTAGGAGGAAAAAGGAGGGAGAGGGAGGAGAAGCAGTCGTGGCAGGGGGGTAGATAAAGGTGGCCTCGGGTGCCACCTTTCTCTTCTCCTCACGTGCTGGCTCGAGCTGGGAGCAGGCAAGTACGGCGGGGGTGGCTGCAGGTGGACCAGGACGGCGTGGTGGCTGCAGGGTGGGGCTAGAACGCGGTGGAGAAAAGAGAGAAAGAGGAGGGGGTAGCTCGGGCTAAGTAGACATGGGCTAGGTTTAGGGTTTTGCTTAGGTGAGATAGAGGAGTGGCTGGGGTGTGGGCCAGGGAGAGAGAGGGGCTTGGCATGGAGGTCATGCTAGAGAGAGAGAGGGGCTTAGGGTTTAGTGTAAATTAGGTGTAAAAGAATAATAAAGAGAGAAGCTAGGTTTAGATTTTTATTAGGCATTTAGGTGTTAATTTTTGTTTATAAGGCCAAATCAAGGAGGACCATGGAGCTTGATCTTGCTTGAGCTAATGTGGAAGAGAAACAAGAAAGAAAAAGGAAGGAAAGAAATAGGTGGAAAGGTTCTCATATGATCATGCATGAGGAAAGTTAAATAAAAGAAAGAGATGTGGGTGAGACTACGGGGGGTGGAATGGTAGGAGATGGTTCCCCCAAGATAGGATCCATTAAATCAAAAGAAAAACCAATGGAGCAAAAGGTGGTGAAGGAGTTTGCATGGCCCATGCAAAATAATAATGCCATGATTTATTTTGTGAAAACAATAATAATATTATGGCATTATTCTCATGCATTTCCAAGAAATGGAATAAAGCCAGGCAAAGGAATTTAAAGGACTAGATCCACCCCAACCCACATGAGCTAGAATAAAAATAGCGAAAGAAAAGAAAAACAAGCTCATGGTTAATGGGATGGTAGGATTATAAGGTGGTGGAAGAGAAAGGTGGTGGAATGGAAATAAAAGATATGCCCCCAACTCAACTTGGCATTTAGACAATATATCAATAACCAAATACAATATCAAGAGGCAAATACAATTAATAATGCATATGAGAGAAATACCAAAAGAAGGAGGGTTTTATATGATGCTCAAATGCAAGGTGGCATGATGACATGAGCATGATATAATTATGATGCAATAATAATATATATGAAGTAGCCAATATCTACTAGGACAAGTAGCATTACAATTGTTAGACAATTGGGATGCTACACCCAAGAAATAAGAAATGAATCAAGCTCTGGCTAAGGGGGATTCATAGATTCTCCCGTATGTGGATAGTGCGAATAGTGAAGGAACATGTATCAAGTACTCGGGGCCTACGGGACACAAGTGAGCGTGGAAGAACCAAATATTAGCTATTGCCCACCGGTGCCTCTGCATTAATTATATCTATTCCCAGCATTTTTATATCAAGTTATAATTAAAGCCATGATTATCTCCACCATAAAGCATGTGCCAACCTTCCAACGACGATGGAACAACAACGACGCGAAGCAGCACCTGAGCAAGCAACTACGACTCGCAAGGCCGACTGTCAATCAAACTAACAGGCAATAGGATGTGTCCAAGGCAATATAGAGGCTGCAGGGAATATAAATGGTGCACGAAAACTAAAGCATCGTAATACGGGTAGCAATAGATTAACAGGAGGAAGTAATGACTATAAAAAATAGGTAGAAAGGGGGAGGATGCTTGCCTAGAAAACATTGCCGAAGATACATTATCCGAAGAACTTGTCGATACTCACATCAACTCAACGGCCTAATCCGTGAAGAACCAAAACACTAAAACAAACACCGGATGCACTATTTAATACTACGATAGAAGATCAGGCATGATGCATGCATGATGTATGACATGGCAAAGATGCGATGCGACTAGGCAATATTAAGCGGAACCGGGGTCCCGACGATTAATTATACGGTTCATGTTGTTTAGATACCCCGCAATTTAAATGTTGTCTTAGCAAGGCAAAACATGGCATCGGTTTGCTACACAAATTTAAATGGAGACAATATAAGACTAGAATAGCCCGCATATAGTCTCCATAGTTAATTTAGGTGAATCGGCATAATGCCCCCAAACCACAGAATATGCATGCGAGTATGAATAATTCATATGCAACAAGTATATTTGTCATATTATAAAAATAGGCGTCTCAGATAGGGTTCACACGTTGGTTATCGGCGATCTTGGTGCTTGAAGGGGTTCGGGTTCGGTCTCGGCGGGATCGGTCTTCGGACTCCAGGAACGATGCACCCGGGGGGTCTCGGCGAACTTGGCATTCTGGGACGAAGATCATTGGTCGCGGGGTCTTCAGAAGATCTTGCCATGGGGATGGTTCTCGTTCGTGGTTCTTCGGGTATGGCCCTGTCTTCGGTGGCATCATCTTGCGATGGAGAACTTGTCGATGTGCTGCATGTGGATCCACACGAGGTAGCAATACGAGCACACGGCAGAAACCGAGCAGGCCATATCAAGCAAAACAAGACAACGCCACCACTAGAGACACCACACCAGAGAGCATGCGGGAGGGCCAACAGGATCAAAGGCCCGTCTCTGGCAGCGGCTCATGGGGCACAGAGGCAGAGGCGGGACTAGCTTAGTGCATAGGTGGCCTTGGTGGTGTTGGGGTGGAACTCCTGTAGCGGCTACGGTCACGGACGGGCGACGAGGTGGCTGGGCACGCGGGACGGCGCGGGCAGAGGCTGACGATAGGACTTGGCGGTCCGAGCGCCGGGTAGGACTCGAGGAGGACGGTGACGCCCGGGGAGACGGCGACAGAAAACGGCTAGAGCAAGGAGGCGGATGCCGGCGAGCTTGCAGAAGGCGACGAGGAGAGCTCCGGCGGTGCCTGCAGGAGGCAAGCAGTGGTGGCTTGGCGCGAAGAGGACCCGAGCGGTGGCAGGCTTCACAGGTGGCAGCGCTCGGCGCGGCAGTACAGAGGAGCCGGCGGGAGAGGCGATGTCGACGAGGGACACGAGCTGGCGTCCGGAAGCAGCGGCGCGCGAGCAGCTACCGAGGCGGGCAACGCCATAGCTCGAGGAGGAGCGCGTCGGTGGAGCGCTGGAGGACGGCTTGCGGGGCAGAGGTTGCCCGCGATGGCGCGGTCCACAAAGGCGGTAGTGAGCCCGGAGAGCGGTCGGCCATGGCGGCAGCGCTAGGGTTGAGAGGAGAGGAGGCCGCAGCGGCGGTGCCTGGGAGGAGCCGGCGCTCTGCAGGCGCAGGCGGCGGGCTCACGGAAACGGGATCGAGGGAGGCGGCGACGGTGGTTGGTGGGTAGGGGATTGCGGCAGGTGCCGGGGGTCCGTGTCGGTAGCGATAGGGTGGGGCCAGGTCGCGCGATGGGAGCGGGGCGAGCGATGCATGAGGACGGGAGCAGGGTCACACGATGCAGGTGTGTGCGTGCTGCAGGTCGTGTCGCTGCGCGCTGTGTTGTGTGCACGCACGCTGCGGGCCGCGTCGATGCATTGCACCGAGCATGCGTCTAGGGTGGGTCGGGGTTAGATGGAACCGGGGTGCGCATGGTGCACAGTGGCGGCGGTGGTAGGTGGGCATAGCATTAGGGTTTGGTTTAGGTTGGGGGTTCTAGTCTAGGGTTTGGTCTGGGATGGGCCGGGCCTGCCGGGGTGGTAGGTAGCCTAGCCTACGGGCTGGGCTGCCTCCCCCGTACAAAACATTTTTATATATTTTATTTTTAAAAGATTTTTGTAAATAGTTTTTGGACAAACCAAAGATCCAAAAAAGATCGTGGTTTAGATTTGAAATGAAGATGAGGGATACTTAGAAAACAAAAATAGGCTTTTAGAAAATAATTTTAGGCAAATAATATGCATGATGATGACGATGCTCAAATGCAATGTGGCATGATGACACGAGCATGCGGTCATGATGATGCACAAAGGCAAAACACAGTGATTTTCTAGTAGTGGTTTTAACGAGGTGCTACAATTCGACACCACTAACAATGGATCTCGCCCTTGAGATCGGGCTCATGGTATAGGGAAGAAAGCCAGCGATAGAAATCTTCTCGCTTCATGTAGATCCTCGCGACACCAATAACAAAGATTCTCGCCCCATCTTAGAATCGGCGACACCACCAACAGGGGTCGTTGTTCACGTTGGCTGAGAGAACACTCCGGAGAAAACAAAGGACAAAGGTAGAGGTCTCAACAGATAGGCCACCTCTAACTTCCATGAAAGGAGTAAAGTTGCATTTATCCACCAGTTTAATATACATAAGCAAATGATAAGAGTAGTCGGATGGGGATCAGTCCATCACGCACCCAAAGAATTACTCTATACATGAAAAGAAGAATTATGCAACCAACTCTTAGGATTCAGTTTGAAGATCTCGACAAAAAATGTATAGAAACACAAAGGAGTGATGTAGGCTCTCTATCGAATCTGATGTGGTGCAGTTCGTCATGTTAGAAAACATCGGGAGGTACAAAGAAAGATTTTAGAGAATTTTGATCCACCGAAAGGTACAACCAATGAAGGGCTACTCCGATGGAACGAAGACTGGATGTGGGAACGCCGTTGCAAGAGGAAGGAATCAAACCCTAAAGGTACGACGGAAATCGAACCACGAGAATTCCTGGACTCAAAGAGAAGATAAGAGTTGATTCAAAACACGCAGGGGTAAGAGGAGAATAGCATAGGGGTAAGGAGTAAAAGCAGACCTAATCAGATCTATCCATCCGATTTTGCAAAATAGATTTGACACTCTACATCGGCCGTTAGCTAGGTTATCCTACATGCTGGACCAGTGGGGTATCGCAACTGCTAGCTCTGATACCACTTTGTAACACCCTCGAATTGGCCCTATGCAAGTTTTAGCACTTCCCGCCAAACCCGCATAGAAACGATTCAAGGACGTCCACCAGGCACTTGCGTGCGGGTGGAAAACAAAGTAATATCTTTACACAATAGTTCACGATGGAACCCACAGAACATATGTATACAACAACGACTCCATGAGTCAAGAATACAGATATACAGTACAAAGATCCAAATCACCTCGAAAACGATACAACATCCGAGTACGCATAAGATGCAAATGGGGCTAAGAGCCCTGAAGAATAACCAATGGTGTCCATAACCCTGCCTAGGCCAAGCCAGAAGGGTAACCCTGCTAACGACGTCGAACTTATACCTGCTAAAACAAAAGGGGTGCTGACAAAGGGCAAAGGAAAAAAAAAGAGCGGTCAGTACCGAGGCCAATACACGACGAGGCTAGAATTCGGCGGCTCTCACCTACATAGGTATGGTGGACTGAAGCGGCAGCGAAGCATGCACTAAACAACCTATATAGACTCAATACAACTATCGGCTATTAGAGAGGGATAAGAAAGACCTATCCGGATCCAACCTGATAGTAACACCAATCATACCCATCTTGGTATTTCCCCCTCGAGACCAAACGAGGAAGTCAAACCAAGGAACCCACACAGTTGGCAGTTTTATTCAGTCCATTATAGTTGCAGCACTTACTAGTCAGATATAGATAGCAGGAGTCATCCGGATGGCATAAGTAGTGGGCAGTTTTACTTAACCATTGAGTTGTAGTTGCAGTACTTACTAGTCAGATACAATTAGCATGTGACATCCCAAACCTAGCAGTTGTTGGCACTTTTATTTCATTCTATTGGAGTTGTGATACTTACTAGGCAGGTCTAACATGACACGATACACCCCAGTTCTACTAGTTGTTGGCACTTTTATTATCCATTCTATTGAAGTGAATCTGATTACTAGTCACATATTAAGGCAAATTTATAGCACTACTTTAGTTATGCTTGTCTATGATCGAGATACTGGGCTCTAAGTCGTCCATAACCATGGACACGGCTTTCAGAAAGATTTACCCTGCAGTGGTGCACAAATAGCAAGACACACACGATCAACCTCGGAAAAACCAAATCAAAGCCCAACGAGGCTTTCATGGCAAAGCAATCACATGATTCATAAAATATTTTAGGGGGCCACCCCACTAAGCTACCCGCAAGACCCAGGGTTTGCGAGAACGGCTGTAAACGATTGGGAACCTGAAAGTGTGTCTGGGCTTGTCGATGCCGTGAAATCGTGCCGCGATCCAAAACAGTACAGGTACTCCATGCACAACCGTAAATAAAGCAGTAAAGCATGGCTTAAGTACAGGATAGTAATAAAACCCCAAACTAGTTTGTGGCCCCAAGAAATGAGAAATGAATCAAGCTCTGGCTAAGGGGGATTCATAGAGTCTCCTGTATGTGGATAGTGCGAATAGTCAAGGAACAGATATCAAGTACTCGGGGCCTACAGGACACAAGTGAGCGTGGAAGAACCAAATATTAGCTATTGCCCACCGGTGCCTCTACATTAATTATATCTATCTCCAGCATTTTTATGTCAAGTTATAATTAAAGCCATGATCATCTGCACCATAAAGCATGTGCCAACCTTCCAACGACGGTGGAACAACAACGACGCGAAGCAGCACCTGAGCAAGCAACTACGACTCGCAAGGTCGACTGTCGATCAACAACAAGCAATAGGATGTGTCCAAGGCAATATAGAGGCTGCAGGGAATATAAATGGTGCACGGAAACTAAAGCATCGTAATACGGGTAGCAATAGATTCACAGGAGGAAGTAAAGACTATAAAAAATAGGTAGAAAGGGGGAGGATGCTCGCCTAGAAAACATTGCCGAAGATACATTTATCCGAAGAACTTGTCGATACTCGCATCAACTCAATGGCCTAATCCGTGAAGAAGCAAAACACTAAAAGAAACACCAGATGCACTATTTAATACTACGGCAGAAGATCGGGCATGATGCATGCATGATGTATGACATGGCACAGATGCAATGCGACTAGGAAATATGAAGCAGAACCGGGGTCCCGACGATTAATTATAAGGTTCAAGTTGTTTAGATACCCCGCAATTTAAATGTTGTCTTAGCAAGCCAAAACATGGCATCGGTTTCCTATACAAATTTAAATGGAGACAATATAAGACTAGAATAGATCGCATATAGTCTCCCTAGTTAATTTAGGTGAATCGGCATAATGCCCCCAAACCACACAATATGCATGCGAGTATGAATAATTCATATGCAACAAGTATATATGTCATATTATAAAAATAGGGGTCTCGGATAGGGTTCACACATCGGTTATCGGCAATCTTGGTGCTTGAAGGGGTTCGGGTTCGGTCTCGGCGGGATCGGTCTTCAGACTCTAGGAACGGTGCACCCGGGGGGTCTCGGCGAACTTGGCGTTCCGGGACGAAGATCATTGGTCGCGGGGTCTTCAGAAGATCTTGCCATGGGGACGGTTCTCGTCCGTGGTTCTTCGCGTATGGCACTGTCTTCGGTGGCATCATCTTGCGATGGAGAACTTGTCGATGTGCTGCATGTGGATCCACGCGAGGTAGCAATACGAGCAAACTGCGGAAACCGAGCAGGCCTTATCAAGCAAAGCAAGACAACACCACCGCTGGAGACACCACACCAGAGAGCATGCGGGAGGGCCAACAAGATCAAAGGCCCATCTGTAGCAGGGGCTCATGGGGCGCAGAGGTAGAGGCGGGACTAGCTTAGTGCATAGGTGGCCATGGTGGTGTTGGGGTGGAACTCCTGCAGCGGCTATGGTCACGGACGGGCGACGAGGTGGCTGGGCGCGCGTGACAGCGTGGATAGAGGCCGACGGCAGGGCTTGGCGGTCCGAGCGCGGGGTAGGACTCGAGGAGGATGGCGACGCTCGGGGAGACGGCGACAGAAAACGACCAGAGCAAGGAGGCGGATGCCGGCGAGCTTGCAGGAGGCGACGAGGAGGGCTCCGGCGGTGCCTGCGGGAGGCAAGCAGCGGCGGCTTAGCGCGAAGAGGACCTGAGCGGTGGCAGGCTTCACAGGTGGCAGCGCTCGGCGCAGCAGTACAGAGGAGCCGGCGGGAGAGGTGATGTCGACGAGGGATGCGAGCTGACGTCCGGAAGCGGCGGCGCGCGAGCAGCTACCGAGGCGGGCGACGCCATAGCTCGAGGAGGAGCTCGTCAGTGGAGCGCTGGAGGACGGCTTGCGGGGCGGAGGTTGCCCGCGACGGCACAGTCCACAGAGGCGGCAGCGAGCCTGGAGAGTGGCCGACCATGGCGGCGGCGCTAGGGTTGGGAGGAGAGGAGGCCGCAATGGCGGTGCCTGGGAGGAGCCGGCGCTCTGCAGGCGCAGGCGGCGGGCTCGCGGAAACTGGATCGAGGGAGGCGGCGATGGTGGTTGGTGGGTAGGGGATCGCGAGATATGGGAGAGTGGACGCGGGGATCGCGGCAGGTGCTGGGGGTCCGTGTCGGTAGCGATGGGGTGGGGCCAGGTCACGCGATGGGAGCGGGGCGAGCGATGCGTGAGGACGGGAGCAGGGTCGCACGTTGCGGGTGTGTGTGTGCTGCAGGTTATGTCGCTGCGCGCTGTGTTGCGTGCACGCACATTGCGGGTCGCGTCGATGCATTGCATCGAGCATGCGTCCAGGGTGGGTCGGGGTTAGATGGAACGGGGGTGCGAGTGGTGCACAGCATGCGGTCATGATGATGCACAAAGGTCTGGGGTTGGTCTAGGATTAGGGTTTGGTTTAGGTTGGGGTTTCTAGTCTAGGGTTTGGTCTGGGATGGGCCAGGCCTGCCGGGGTGGTAGGTAGCCTGGCCTACGGGCTGGGCTGCCTCCCCCGTACAAAACATTTTTATATATTTTATTTTTAAAAGATTTTTGTAAATAGTTTTTGGACAAACCAAAGATCCAAAAAAGATCGTGGTTTAGATTTGAAATGAAGATGAGGGATACTTAGAAAACAAAAATAGGCTTTTAGAAAATAATTTTAGGCAAATAATATGCATGATGATGACGATGCTCAAATGCAATGTGGCATGATGACACGAGCATGCGGTCATGATGATGCACAAAGGCAAAAAAACAGCAATTTTTTAGTAGTGGTTTTACCGGGGTGTTACAACCGTGCAGATCCACAAGGAAATATATCAGTAGAGGTACATTTAATTAGGGAGGGGCATGAAAGCAGACTTCTTACAAGCATCTTACACAAAACATACAAAAGATGTGATGTCAACACAACAATCCATGCATAGGAAGGGAAAAGGGAAGAGCAACCGTAGAACAACAGCCAAGTAAAGTTCCACACTTCTTTATCCATCTCAAGCCATCACACGTGCACACCATATCCATTTCTCCCCAACACCATGTCCACATCTACACCATCAGGAACACCGCTTGTTCTTACAATTCACCACTAGACTATCCCCAACAGTCAGCCAAAAACTACAACCAACATGACCATTTAGTGATCCACTGCAGTAGATCCAGAAGCAGCCAACAATAGCAATAGAAGGAGCAGGATGCAACAATAGGAGGTGTGGGTATGGAGTACAAGGAAAAGTGCACAGCAGATCATGCTAAATAGGGTACCACTATGCACAATCCAATGGAGGCACCATAGTGGTAACTATTGAGCATAAGCCATACTACTGCGAATACACAAGCCCAAAAACATCATCTTCCTAGCCAAATCCTAGGAATCAGTTTCAATTAAATGACTATCAAGTTGATAGAGAAGTTTCTCTAAGAAATGTTGTATCCCTTTTCCTAGTAATAAACACTAGGAATCATTTCTATCATCTTACACTATCATATAAATTGTATCAAATAGTTGGCAACACTGAGTACAAGATTGAATTAAGCACATTCCAACATCATCAACACTAGTCTAGAAGCAAGTCAGACTTTATTTGACTTCAAACCCACTATTTGAATCTATTTGTATTCATAATACTAGCTAGCTAAATCTCATATAAGCTTAAATTGTGTGCAACATAAATTAGAGTATAGAACCAATGTTTAGGTCAAGTATCAACTCACCACTCAATCCAAAGAAGTAAACCTTTGAGTTAAACTCACTAGGCAAGATCATTAGCAATGCTACTATGAGGTACACATGAACCTAAAGGTGAAACCCTAATTAGATAGGTCACTGTGAGAGGGAGAGACAAAGAGAGGAGAGGGAGAATACTTAACCGTAGTCCTTGCTTAGGAGCTCGAAGAGGAAGCAATGAAGTCGGCGATGGATGCCATGACATGGAGGCACTAGGAGTACCGGTGGCGCTCGATCCATGCCAAGTCACACTAGTAGGACCTCGAGGGAGGCAGGCGGCTCTAGACGTCCACCACCTTGACACCAACACGCCAGCATCACCACATGGGAGTCACCACAGTACACCAGCAGCAAAGTCACTGAACCCTAGTGCCAACGAAACGAGTAGTGGGTGAGAGAATTAGAGCGCCATCTACAAATCGATTTGAATGGAGGTGATCGCCGGAGGATGGCGGAGCTTCAGCGACTGGCGATGGCAGCAACAATGGTTTATGCTCGTTAGAATCGAGCAGCGATGGTGTCGGGCCATCACAAACGCGGGGAGGAGAGGGGAATCAAGCGGGGCGGTTTGACCGGCTCGGTCGACTGATCGTGTTGTTCTAGACCAACCCAATTGGGTGGACTAACCGGTAGGCCCAAGGCCATTTCCTTTAACATAAATAATCAATAAAATTACCAATATTTCCTATTTCTAAAAGACCCTAAAAAATAAGGTAGAATCTTAAAAAAATCATATTATGGTAGAATAAATATCCTCTATTTTACAAAAATACTAACTTAAATTTTTGAGTGATATTTATGTTTTTTGAATTTTAAAGTTAAACAAATTCAAATGAAACATTCGTTTTAATTCATAAACTAAAATATTATTTTCTTATTTTCCAAACAATAAAATAAAGTTATAAGATTTGAGTTCTAAACTTATCTACTTATTTTGAATAAATTAAAATAATCTTTTAAAATGAGCAAAACATATTTATCTTTAAAACCCTAAATATGGTTTAAACTTAACTAGTTGTTACCACTTTATCACTATCCTCTTAAAAGATGATATCCTTATACTATATACCTATACTTAAGAACCTCACCATTGTTTATGATAAAACTTAAGGATTAGTATTGCGATTAAGTAGTACTCTTTCTAAATCCTGTATCCACTTGTCAGTCAATAACTTAAAAGTTAACCTTATAATATTATTCACTTACATTGAAAGTGGATGATCTCACATCCTTAACCATACTTAGTATAAACCCTAGAACCTAGTAATACTCTAAGTAAACCATGTATTGAATTACCTATACATTGTAGTTAACCTTAGAAATATATCCTACCTATAATAGAAATGCTAGTGCTAGATCCTTAGAGCTAAGCTAATACCTACAGATTACATCTTTATAACCTTTATAGATTGCCTAACTTAGTGCAATTAACATTTTCTTTAAAAGTTATTCTTTTTGCCACATCAAACAAAGATATCACCTTTTAAGTCTTAACAACTTAAAACATAACCTTTCATAAGAGTTGATAACAATCAACATCAAGCATCTTTTGATATTATGCTTACTTGTTTGCCTTGAGTGTTAACCTTTATATTCTTATAAAATACTTGTGATTACAAAGTAAATTTGAAAACAAAAAAAATATTTAAGAAATCACTCAAACTCAATCCACACACAACATCAAGGTTATTTTGGGGTTTTACAAACTACATACGTATCTTATGCATAATTGCATATTGATTCTTTAAACATTAATACTTAGCAGACTAATGATGATGTTTTTAGATGTTGGAATTCTTATTGTCTTGAAGACGTTGGATGCATAATCCCTATTGTCAAAAAGGCAAGTTCATACTTGCTCATGTCCTTTGATTATTTTCTATCAAGTATTTGCAATATATTATTGTTACCACTTGCATTTCAAAAGGGATGGCATGTAACACTATTTTCATAATAACATGACTTATCGGTTATCGGCCCATTTGGTGGAAACCCATTATGGTGGGAAAATGGAACCATGGTATGATATATGTGGTTGATTGAGGTTCCATTTGCACGGAAAAGTATCATCTAGGATTCAATAACAAATGTCGCAAGTGATTCTTGCTTCTTATGTTACGCGTTAAACATGGGATCTATATGGATCTAGGGGAGTCATCTGGATCTTCTTTCTTTCGCATGTCAATGGATGCGCATGTCGTGGCTGAAATCGTTGGAGCCTGATTTAATTCGTAGATGATATGCAACATATGGGTGGTATCCCTCATCCCATAGTATTTCTGGCGTCTATGATGGATTGTACGTTTTAGTGTCATAATACAAAAGGTGGGCCTGGTGTACAAAATGGTGAGCATGCGGGGACACAGAGAAGGGTAGTGATCGGCTTGGGTCCTTATACCGGGCCTATACCAAGGAAGTATGGACAAGCTCGTGACTTGGATGTCCAACATGGATAAGGATCTCTCATGGGTAAAGCAACACACCTCTACAAATTTTGAAAACTATGACAATTACTCCCTGTTCTGGGAACGAGCTGCTAACGCTGCAGGAAAGGAACACCACAAAGTTCTAATCAACCTATGAAGGCTGACGGACATAGATCTTTAGAATAAAAGCAACCTTTGAAGAAATGTTTACAAAAACCTACATAACCTACGACCTATGGTATGTTGCTATAAATTGTGCATCAAACAGTCCTCTTTAATGAACTTGCTAAGTACGCTGGTACTCAACAGTACCTTCTTAACCATTGCTAGATTCTAAAGCCGTTGAAGATGTCAGCAACTTCAATTGATGTTCAAAAGAATCACTACAAGAAGCTAAAGTTCTTCAGTGAAGCCAATGGAGTCAACATCTACATCAAACAAAATGGAGATGAAGTTCTAGAAGAAATAGGAATACAAATCTCTAGCTCATAGAACCTATTTTTGTAGAGCATTGGAGTAGCAGCAATTGCAAGGCAAATAGTATTATAAGTAGACTTAGTCCTAGTATAGTTTCTGAGGTGTTATTTCTGATTCTTCTTTGTCAGAATTTTCTTTCTCTCTGTACTTAATATACTCTAGATCTTCTATAAAGCTTGGAGTTGTAATCTATAGTCATGTCTTGGACCCGTGATGTTTCTATTGTACCACTTCAAGGGATGTAATACTAATGTAACAGTGTTTAATTGGTGTTATGTCAACAACTTGCATACTACACCATTCAGTGGTATGCTGGGTCACTACAACTTTGCAGTTGTTCCACTGGAATGAACAACACATGTTCAAGGTTGGCCCTGACTTCTCCACTGTCCATCTATCTCATTTACTTTTCCAAATTTTATTTTTAGTTGAACTTCTAAACTAATTATTAGAAAATAGTAGCTAAAGTTATTTACATGTTTCAAGGATACAAAGGGGTGCTCAGTCTGAATAGTATTGAAAAGCATATGGATCACACCAGAAAACATAAAACAATTATCTTTAAGTCTAAATTTCTTCCTATGCATTGGCATTTTGTATACGAATAAATATCAGCAACGTTTTCATAGCCAATGCATATAATAATCATTAGCTTACATTGTAAACAATTTGGAAACATAAAAAGGGCCCTTATGTCTACCTATTTTATAATATTTGCCACATCAAAAGTAAACTCAACAACATAGTTTGGAATAGAATCACCACATAAATACAAGTCATCTAATGAGGATAATTGATCATATAACACAACTATATGACTATCATCCTCCCATATACTAGATACATATTTCCACATAGAAGACTATCGGCCAATAAAGAATCATCATCATTTGTAATTATGCAAGGAGTGTTGTTCATGGGAATTTGTGTGTTACCATTGTTGGGAGTAGGAGATAGGTAGCTACTCCATTATTTCTCTACTTGTTCTTCCTTATCCTCTTCTTGGGGTTGCATGGGCATCCCCAACCTTATGCATCTATCATCCTCTTCCTGCAAAACATTAGTGCTCTCTTGGACAACAATGCCCCTCTTATTAAAGTGAACAACATAAATATTTTCTATGAAGTTGGTTATGCAATAATTAATAATAAGAGTGACCACACATTTAAACTTAATAGCTATACTTCTAGTTTCATGTTCATCAATGAAGGTTTCTAATTCATAAGCTACATGATACCTTCAATCTAGATTTATAGATACAGTACCATAGCTTTTTACATAGTAGACCTAGGTCGAATCGAACCTTGAAAAACAATGCTAAATGGAAAATAAATGAGACATGTCTACAAGACTTGTTTGTTCGTTTTACCTTACATTTACCGAACCTTTCTAGTTAACTTTGAATCATTCATTGTTGCAATGGATGGAAATAGGCCAAGGTTCAAGATTCACCTGCAGCTGCACATCAAATGGGATAAAGATAATAATACGCACATTTAAGTGAAATGATTTAACAAATATAAAGGTTGTGGGCAGCACATCCAAATATACTAAAGCCCATGCGAGCCACATACATAACAATAGTCTTTTGATCCAACCGTTATACCATGAAGCATCGGACCATAACGATTATCAAGTAAAATACAGATCAAATCCGTAAAAAGTGATGTTGCTGTTACTCCCAAATACATCCCTAAATAAAGACCATCATCCCCTTGTTGTCACTGGGTTTCGCATGAAATTTCCATTCACTACTCATCTCACCACAAGTCTTTATCAATCCTTCGGATCTTGGGTACCTACATGTCCATTGATTGAGACAAGAGACAAAGATACAAATCTCTATTCAATCACCACACAATACTCCCATGAATTAGATGCACATAAATGCTGCAAGGTTTCACCCCAACCCTCAACCCATGAGGACTAATCACTCATAACAATAAGATCAAAGATAGAAAACATTGTGCAAACTACTTGATTGAAATCAAATATTCTTACGATGATCACCAATTCACAAGGAGATCTCAAGTAGAAGATATTAGATATGGCTATGGAGTGGATGGAGGATGGAGAGGATGAACTATGGTGGTGGATCTCCTTTGGTGGTGCTGTGATGCAATCTAAGAATGCAGTTGTTGATGCGGCGCCTACAGTCTCGAAATAAATAGGTGTCTTCATGAAAGTTGTTGTGTTTGACCTAACGGAGCCACTGCCACATGGTACAGGCAGACGGTATGGGCGGGCCTTCCCGTACTGTAGGTCGTTAAACATTCTAGAGGTTCCTTTTTGACCCCAATTGGCTTGGCTGAGTAGGCAATGTCATAATCTTCAGTAAATGCTCTTGATTTTGCCTCAAAAGTGTGATTTCCTGCACAACACAATTCAAGACAAATAATTGCACATCCTTGCAATAATTAATCATTAGTAGCAAGGCTAGAGAGATTCTTAGTTAATTTTTTGACTAAAAATGTGATTTAAACACGGAGAAAGATGGCTATTTTCGCAGCCAGCACTACCACAAAAGTAACAAATTCCCCTCCTTGTTCCATCCCTAAATGAATATAATCACCTCTATATGGTAAGATTCTATAACATATTCTTCATGCAGCATACATTGTTTATAGCAACAAGTTTGATCATAATGTTCAAGCAACTCAGTAGCAATAGAATTTAGTTTTTTCATGAAATATCCTAGTATTTTACCTTCTATTGATTTTCTATTTTTCATAGCAATCTTAGCAGCATTCAAGTACATAAGCAAAGTGTCATTTATATCCATACTTGTGCACATAACGAGAGTATTTTTTGTGTTTTCCTTTTTTTTGAGTTTTAGTTTTATATGTTAGTATACAATGCAAAAAAGAATAGAATCCTGGCACAACGCTCCCTGACAACGACATCAGAAAAGTAGTTGATAATCCTCAAGAGCAGGGAACCACTATACTACAATTAGATAAGTATTTGAGTGTCGAACCCACAAGGAGATGAAGGTAAACTATCTATTCTCTAAAGCCCTATAATCCACTTAGATGGCCTTCTACGCAAAGCAATGAACTATAGGTGTAAGGTACTTTTTACATTTAACTAGAAAACAGTAAGGTGTTGAAAGTAATAACATGAAGTAAACTATTGCAATTAAGTAAAAGCAAGTAAAAGTAACAACAAGTAAAGCAAAGGAAAGTAACTCAAGGGAGCAAGTGTTTTAGGAAAATTGTTATTCATTGATTGGGTTGTCACAATTAGCAAAGCACATAGATAATATTTATATTGTTTCTTATAAATAGGAGCCATAAAACGGTGCAACCATGTTACTGAGAAAGTACACTTCTAATGATTGCTCATAAGGCCATTTTCATGTGCAAAAAAGGATTCATTAAGACATGTCCAACCACAACTTAAAGTTACAAGGTCCCATAACATATCCCCCATTAGTTAACCATGAATTAGCTATCATGCATATTTAAGACCTGGAACATGGTTTTTGTAAATCTCTGGCTGTCCATCCTCCTATCAGCATGCAACGGTGATAACTTTATGCATCCCCAAAAATATGCGTGCACTCAAATATTAGTACATAAGATCATCATAAAAGATAACATATACTTGTATGCAACTGTGAACTATTTCACAATAGACATAAACAGATCTACTCAAACATAGTCATAAAGATATAATAGATTATGGGAAAACAATAGATTGCATCACACATCATGTTTTCCAAGAGATTACAATAGGTGGATGGAGATAATATCATTGTAGATGTTGATGACGATCATGCCAAATGGGGGTGGAGGCAACTAGAGGAGATTCTGACAGTGGTTCCCCCCCTCCGATCTTCGCCTCCATATGTTCGTGGTTTTTGACGTATGTTTTGAGATCACGTCAGGAACCCTTTATATAGAAGGCTTTTAGGTCAAGATGAATAGATTGGCAATGGAATCGATGTCATCCGAGCTTCGAGGCACGAAATAGGGCCTGTGGCATGGCCCACTGATGTCTACGCACTTCTATTCTTGTAGACAGTTGTTGGGCCTCCAAGTGCAGAGGTTTGTAGAACAGCAGCAAGTTTTCCCTTAAGTGGATTACCCAAGGTTTATCGAACTCAGGGAGGAAGTGGTCAAAGGTATCCCCTCTCAAGCAACCCTGCAATCAAGATACAAGAAGTCTCTTGTGTCCCCAACACACCCAATACACTTTTCAGGTGTATAGGTGCACTAGTTCGGCGAAGAGATAGTGAAATACAAGTGGTATGGATAATCATAAGTGGTAACAGTGATAAAAAATAACTTGATGGCGTGGAAGAGACTAAAAGCAAACTGAAATAAAGAAGGAAGCAAGCAAACATGTAACAGATCTAGTAGCAAACGGTGTATCAATGCTTAGAAACAAGGCCTAGGAATCGTACTTTCACTAGTGAACACTCTCATATAAATATATCATCTTCATGATACTACTCTTAACTACTCTCCGGTTGGACACTCTAATCAACGGTAGGGCTATAACAACACTCCTCAAAGTAAGCCTTTCCCATCTAGCAAACCCCACACTGTCACCTTGAGTACTAGATGAGTCCAAGAAACACCACAATTTTATAAAGACATCCAACTCCAAATATAACTCATAACAAGTATTTGTAATCTCTAGCCTAAGTGCCACCATGGTGAGCACACTGTCACTTTCACACACATGGGGAGAGCAGAGATTCATTAAGCACTTGAGTAGCAAGGTAGATCTATAGATTACAAGCTCATGATCTCAATAAGATCATGCATAGATAGAGAGATGAACACATAGCTATGGTAAAACCCTTAGCCTCGAGAGAACTACTCCCTCCTCATCATGGGAATCAGCAATGGTGATGGAGATCGATGGAGATGGCTCCGGCAGCGGCGCGGAGGACTCCTTCCCCGTCGCCGGTATCACAGGGGAGCACCGCCCCTTAGCACCCTTTCTTCATGGCTTCTTGGGAGCCTTTCCCCATGGAGATGGGATCTATGGGGAAGGCAAAAACATGGCTTTGGTGGCTGCAAATTCGTGGGTGGAGGTGTCTTGAGCGAATTAGGTTTCCTCCCTTTATATAGCTTTTCGGATTCCGGTCATCCCATCTTGGGCTGCAGTAAATCGGGCCTCAAAGGCCCGTACGGATTCGGAATCAGCTACATTTTATGTCCAGAACGTTTGTCGCGAAATTTCCAACAACTTTGTGGTTGAAATGTTTTCTGGTTGACGCCGTCTTCGACCTGAAACGTGACCATCTTCAAAAAGAGTTCTGAGACAGATTTCTGGAAAATCCCAATTTGACTCCAATAAGGTTTTCACTTGTATTCTTGGTAATTCCTACACATTAAAGTGTAAAACAAGAACATTGTGCACTTTTCCAACTATTAGTAGGTTAGTCAAAGAAATCATATGAAAAGTACTCCAAAGTCTGGGCCAAACATAAGAAAGTAGATAAAACCAAGTATAAAACATCAAAAATTATAGATATATTTGCAATGTATCAACATCCCCAATCTTAACTTCTGCTCGTCCTCGAGTAGGTAAGTGATAAAAAGAAAGATTAATTTTTGAGGTGACATGCACCATCATAAACTTGATCAAAGTATTTGTAAAACATGGATAGCTGGGATCATAGTACTTCAATCATAACATGAAATACAAAGTTCTAGCAATAAGACAAAGCAACTAAGTTGCAACATGAAAAGGTATAAACAAAAGATTCATAAATAAAAATGCTTTGCACGACGTTTGTTTGTTTTACATAAAGAAAACATAGCACAATAGTATTCAGCTTGTCCCCCATAGAGTAGCAAACATAAATGCATAGGACACCTTCAAAGTTCATAAGAGTGACTAGATACAAATAGTTTAAAACAAGCAATAACAAGTTATGCATCAATCAACTAGTCTTGGGACAATGCACATAGAACTAAGAATAGCCACTATTCTCTCAAAGTAGGTGCATAAAGATAGAAGGTGGAGACTCAATATAATGGTGGAAGAAAGGCCTTTTGTAAAAGGAAGTAGGGATTCAAGTCTCATAAAGAGCTTCCAAAAATTATGGTACTTATAGCTTTCAGCTCTCAATGCCCCTATCATAAGCATCTTGAAGTGATTAAGGTTAAAGTGAACAAATTATGGTGTACATCTTTGACGAAGTATAAGTCAGAAATCTCATGTCCCTTGTATACGAGGGCCGCTCCTCATGCTACTCAAGTTTAGTCACCGATAAGTTCTTGTCATCGTAAGTACATGTGTATCATAGAGAACCGCCAATGGGGTACCCCTTGCCCGATGATACGGAAGAATCCCCATATCAAAATGAAAAGGCAAGCTGACAACGAGCATCTCAACATTCTTCTTATTTACCATGGGAATATGGTGATTTTTTCTCTCTTTCCTCTTTTCATAGTATCTCTTTTTTTCTTTTCTTTTTTTTACTCAATATAGGACTCTTTTTTTATAAGAAGAATGTTTCATAGACAGCTCATTATGGTTACGCTGTAGGTTTCCACCATGTCAACATGGATTAGACCAGTGGCCCAGGCGTTTCTCTAACACATATACATAACTCCATGGACTTACAAGCTCCCCTTTCATTTCACACTGACGACATCCATATACAAAAGAGCATGATATCAACTAGGTACAAGTACCAAGTGCAATGTTGAAAGCGTTCCCCATGAAAGCATGGTTCTGCCAATTCCTGACAAATAAGTGCAAGCATATACAACATAGAAGACACAATGGTTCAAGTTTATTAAGGGCAAGGAAAGTAAAGTGTGCCATCAAGTTCGTGAGAGCTTTAATCACTAGTTTTCTCATAACAGGTGGAAGGTAAACAAAAGCATGAATGTACTTGGAATAGCATAAGCTAGTAGGTAGGTATGGTGGACTCTTTGGAATGACTTGGTTTAGGGAGTTGGATGCATGAGTGGAACTCATACTTTGTTGTGGAGGCTAGCAAAAGACTGGGAGCGACAAACTAAGAGAGCAATAATGGCCATAATCATGTAGAGCGACAAAACATCATTGATCAAAGCATAAAGTGATACTACAAGTTGAAAACTAAAGGATCATAAAGGCTATGGTGACTTTTGATAGTCATAACATGGTGTGAGCATGCGCCAAGTCAACCCAAATAAAGCATCAAAGGAGAATACCACTATACTATGCTTTAATGTGCTAAAACAACGCATGATTCATTCAAGGCACATTAAGAAATCTCAATTGTTTATAACAAGTCATGCTACAGCAAAGAATACTAAGCATAAAGCTAAAAAAAATCAAGCATGGCATGACAAAGCATAGGCCAAAGTCAAAAACGAGCTCTTTTTACCACATAAGCATGAACTTTCCTACTCTTTTCCAAACCAAACCAAACTATTTGCAAACCAATGTATGAAAGAGCCAACCAATTTATTCAGAAAACTAAGAAAACCAAGAAAACGAAAAACCAAAACGAAAACGAATAAGAAGACACTCCAAGAACAACACAAGTGTGCATGAAACAATAAAAATGAAGCGTTTGGAAGAAACCTAGGATTTTTATTGATGAAGAAGGGGATGCCTTGGGCATCCCCAAGCTTTGACGCTTGTACTTTTTGGATATTTCTTGGGGTGACACACTTGGCATCCCCAAGCTTGAGCTTTAGTCCATCCTTCATCTCATTACTTATTCCTTCCATACACCTGAAATTTTTCCTTCATACAAAACTTCACACAATCTTTATTAGCAACATTAGTGCACTCAAGATAAATAAGTCTTAAAGTTCAGTTCAAACACCAATAAACTTCCATTAAAACACTAGATACTGTAGCACTTCGCTCAAAAAGCTCAATTCCCCAAAAGAACTCAAAAAGGAACCAACAAGAAGCAAATGCAGAAAATGGTAGAAATCTGTCAAAACAGACTAGCAGGTAAAGACGAATTTTTTCGAAGACCTTTTGTTGCTCACATCAAAAAGTGTTGAACTAACGAAAGTTAGATAACAACCTGGGGCAGGAGCACAAACAATTACAGATCAATCCGACATACATAAATATCTCACGAATTTTTACGGTGAAGCACAAAAATCTGTTTCGGGACAACAACTTTCCCAATCATTACTTCTCTCTCATTAGAGGTTACTCTTGGCACAAAACGCAAAATAAAAAGGATAAGGAGCGGTTATTACAGAGGTAATAACTTCCAAGACTCATCTAAAACTTTTGGGTTATCTCCCAATAAGTACTTTTCTTTAACTCCTTTAAGTTAGGCATGATAGTTTGAGAAGATGCTCACATAAGAAATATGAATTGAAGTAAAAGAGAGCATCAAGAAGCAAATTCAAATAACATTTAAGTCTAACCCACTTCCTATGCATAGGAATCTTGTAAATAAACAAGTCATGAAAGCACAAAGCAATAAGCATAGTAAAGAAAAACAAGTGCAACTTCAAGACTTTCAACATAAAGAAGGGAAACTTAATATTATTAAGATGCATAAAACCATGTTTCCCTCTCTCATAATAACTTTCAGTAGCATTATGAATAAAATTGCCAATATAACTATCACATAAAATATTCTTATCATGAGCCACATGCATAAAAGAATTAATACTCTACACATAAGCATAGTCATTCTTATTAATGGTGGTGGGAGAAAATTCAACAAAATAGTTATCATTATTATTCTCATCACCATAGTCATCAAATATAGGAGGCATATTGTAGTCATAATTAATTTCCTCCTCAATAGTGGGTGGATTGATAATACCATAATCATCATATATTGGAGGTTTTGTATCATCAAAGTAAACTTTCTCCTCCATGCTTGGGGGACTAAAAAGATCATTTTCATCAAAACCAGCTTCCCTAAGCTTAGAATTTTCCATAGCATTAGCAATAATGGTGTCCAAAGAGTTCATACTAACAACATTTCTATTAGCATGCAAATAAAGTTCCACAGGTTTTTTAATTTTCTCTTCAAACACTTCATGTCCTAACTGAAGATAAATACTATAAAACTCTCTAATTTTTGTTGTTGTTTTCCATTAAGACTAACTAGTGAAAACAAGAAACAAAAAGACAACATTGCAGAATCTAAAGGAAATAACTTCGAGCACTCACACCGGAGGATGTGAGTACCTTTTACCTTACCTCCACGGCAACGGCACCAGAAAATAGGCGTTTGCCGTGGGAGGTTCTTCTTCTTTAATCCTCCGGTGTGAATACCTTTTACCTTACCTCCCCGGAAACAGCGCTAGAAAATAGCTTGATGTCTACGCACTTCTATTCTTGTAGACAGTTGTTGGGCCTCCAGGCGCAGAGGTTTATAGAACAGCAGCAAGTTTTCCCTTAAGTGGATTACCCAAGGTTTATCGAACTCAGGGAGGAAGTTGTCAAAGGTATCCCCTCTCAAGCAACCCTGCAATCAAGATACAAGAAGTCTCTTGTGTCCCCAACACACCCAATACACTTGTCAGGTGTATAGGTGCACTAGTTCGGCGAAGAGATAGTGAAATACAAGTGGTATGGATAATTATAAGTGGTAACGGTGATAGAAAATAACTTGATGGCGTGGAAGAGACTAAAAGCAAACTGAAATAAAGAAGGAAGCAAGCAAACATGTAACTGATCTAGTAGGAAACGGTGTATCAATGTTAGAAACAAGGCCTAAGAATCATACTTCCACTAGTGAACACTCTCATATACATATATCATCTTCATGATACTACTCTTAACTACTCTCTGGTTGGACACTCTCATCAACGGTAGGGCTATAACAGCACTCCTCAAAGTAAGCCTTTCCCATCTAGCAAACCCTACACTGTCACCTTGAGTACAAGATGAGTCCAACAAACACCACAATTTCATAAAGACATCCAACTCCAAATATAACTCATAACAAGTATTTGTAATCTCTAGCCTAAGTGCCACCATGGTGAGCATGCTTTCACTTTCACACACATGGGGAGAGCAGAGATTCATTAAGCACTTGAGTAGCAAGGTAGATCTATATATTACAAGCTCATGATCTCAATAAGATCATGCATAGATAGAGAGATGAACACATAGCTATGGTAAAACCCTTAGCCTCGAGAGAGAACTACTCCCTCCTCATCATGGGAATCAGTAATGGTGATGGAGATCGATGGAGAAGACTCCGGCAACGGCGCGAAGGACTCCTTTCGCGCCGCTGGTATCGCAGGGGAGCACCGCCCCTTATGTAACTACCTCGGTGAATTACGCTCTTAGTTACATGCATGGATGAACGAAAGTGGTTAAAATAGTACGGTGGTGCCCAGGGCCACTCACGGTAGACCTTTCGGCCGTCCTAAGCACTTTCAGATCATCGGGACAAGAACGAGCGGCGTAATCGGCAGGCGAAGGGATCAACTACATACACAAATGAGTATGTATGCAAGCCACATACAATAGTCCTCAGAGCCATTCCATCTAAAAGAAATAGAAATATTGCAACGCCATACGGCAAGATTCAAATATCCTAGATAGAGATAATAATTTAGGATAGCTCCTCATACAACAAACATCAGAGTATCAGGCGGAAGCGGAAAACAAGATCCGAGTACGGATAAGAAGCAAATCGGCATAAGATGCCACATAAATAAACACATCCCGCCCACAGATCTCACGGATCCCCGTTCCCGGAATCTCTACACCGAATGATCGTTGCCAACATCATCTGTATCCTCCACCCAGTATCCATCTTGCGGGTACACCTGCTCATCTGAATCAAACAATTTATCGTGTGAGACCCTAGGGGTACTCAGCAAGTCTTTATGCCACTAAAGGGGACACAACCTGGGGTGATGCAATTGCAGCAAAAGATAATATCTAACAATTCTATAGATACTCGCTATCCATCCGCCTAACCAATGATAGACGGATGTCCGTGAATTAAGAACAACAGTTATAACAGTATAATTAACAGATCCATCCTCCTCCTCGCTTACCAACGAGGAAGCGGACGAACAACCCCCATCATCCGTTGGCAGTTTTATTAACCATTCCATGAGTGTTGCACTATTTACTAGTCAAGTACTTAGTCAAATTCAAAGCGGTACTTTAGTTATACTTGTCTATGATCGAGAAACTATGCTCCAAGTCATCCATAACCGCGGACACGGCTTTCAGAAAGATTTACCCTGCAGGGGTGCACGAACAGCAACACACACTCGATCAACCAGGAAAAACCAACTCAAAACCCAACGAGGCATTCACGACAAATCAATCACAGGATTCAGAAATATTTCAAGGGGCCACCGCATTAAGCTACCCGCAATGAAGTTGGCCGGCTCTGAGACGGACCCAAGGTTTGCGTCAATGGCTGTAAACGACTGGGAACCCGAAAGTGTGACTGGGCTTGTCGATACCGCGAAAACACTCCGCATCCAAAACAGTACAGGTGCTCCATGCACAATCTTAATAAAACAGTAAAGCATGGCATAATTACAGGATAGTAACAAAGCCCCAAACTACTTGTGGCCCCAAGAAATAAGAATGAATCAAGCTCTGGCTCAGGGGGGTCCATAAGGCCTCCCGGATGTGGATAGTGCGAATAAACAAGGAACAGGAATCAAGTACTCGGGGTCCTACGGGACACAAGTGAGCATGAAAAACCAAATAGCAGATATTGCTCACCGGTGCCTCTTTCATTAGTTATCCTATTACTACTCAGGTTAAGTTGTTTAAGTACCTCGTTATCCATTAGACACTCACATACCCTACACATGCTTTTCTACGACTCGCATGGCGCAAACAACTCCTGTAGTAATGGCTCATGGGATGGGGGAACAAGCTTCGGTGGGGTTTAAAAGTAAAGGCTATGCAGTACTTGGGATTCAATTTAATGCAATCGCGACTCAGTGATGCAAGAATAAGATAGAAGCAATAGGTACTATATGTATGCAAGCATGTGGTAGTGCTTGCCTGGCAGCTCAGTTGAAGCGAGAGATGGATCTGGGTAGTACTCCTGTGATTCCTGGTAATTCTCCTGCTGGGCGTCTATTCGAGAAGAACCAAACAAACAAGGGCCAACATAAATAAAGTGCACAAGCATATGAATTAAAATGCGACAAGCAAACAAGCATGCCATGATGAATGATGCACAATTTACATGGCAATTAAGTAGCATGGCAAAGGTGAGGTGTGGTGCAAGAATAAAGGATTTTATTAATTATTTAGCCAAGTTTTATTGTCATAAACAGTTCAGATTTTTAATAATGACATGATGCGTACTTCCAATCAGAACAAAGACTGCATAGATAGAACGAGCTCGTCGCGCTGATCGATTTAGACATATTATTTGTCAAATTTGGAGTTGTAGAATTAAAGTTATTAATTTATTAAGAAAAGGGCATTTTATTGTAATTTTAATCATCTCGAAATTTTAAAGTGCTCAAACAATATTTTGAAGGGCATATTTGAATTCCTCACATTTTTCTGATTCAAAAACATATATCATTTGTATCAATTGGATTTGTATTTTAAAAGTTGTTTAAAATCTAGTTTGAATTTTGAATTTAAGCATTTACTCAAAGGTTTAATTAAAACAGAAGAGCAGAAGACATTTTACACCCAGGCAAACCCAGCCCAGACGCTGACGGGTGGGCCACTGCTGACTGGGGCCAAGCGCGCAGAAAATTCTTTTGCTACCCGCGGGCTTAGCCAGCCTCTGCGATTGACAGGTGGGCCCGCGGCTGGAGGCCCACGTGCCAGCGAACGAACGCGCAGAGACTGCCAGGTGGGACCGAGCTAGAGCGCGGGTTACGGCCTGAGGAACAGGGGGACTTTTCTGCAAGAATGCCAGGGCGGCTGACAGGTGGGCGCGCGCGCAGTGCGGGTTGAGGCGGCAAAAGAACAGGTGGTTATCTGCAAAAAGGGGAGGCCGCGGTACTGTGGATCTTCTCCACCGTCTGGCGGCAGATCTGCGCGCGGCGCGGATCGGGGACTCAAACTGGGGACCTGGAGCTCGCGCTAGGTGGCGGTGACCAGTGCGGTAGGACGTGGGTGTTGACTGGAGGGAGTAACGCGGCTAGGTAAGGCTCTATGCGGCGCATACGACGTGCAGACACCAGCATCTGGCAACGCACCGAGGGCGCTCGACGGAACGCGCGGCGCGACCAGGCAACGGCGACGACGGCGAGGATGTCTGGGAGAGAGCTTGGCTTACCGTGAAGCTGCTGGCGGTGGTGGTTCGGGCAGAGGATCGGGCGATCGTCGACGTAGCAGACGCCGACCGGAATTAGGGTTTCGTCGGGACGACGCAGGTACTGGCGCTCCTCCTCCACGTCGGCGTGTACAGGGAGCAGAAGGGGCTCTCCTCGGTCTTCTCGACCACCTCCACGCCGCGCGCGCCGGCAGGAACAAGAGGTAGACAGTGGTTCTGGCGGCGGTCGGCGAGAGACGGTGGCGTCGGAGAAGAAGAAGGGGAGGAGAGGGCAGGGCCCTAGGGTGGACCTGGGAGAGCCAGCAGACGTATGGGAGGAGGGAAAAGCGAGGGGGAGGAAAAGGGTAGCGTGTGGGCACGGCAGCGATAAAGGTGGCCTCGGCCACCTTTGCTTCTCCTCCTCACGTGGTTGAGCTGGGGCTCGACCTGGGGCAACCAGGGCAGGGCAGGTAGGACGGCCAGGTGGGGACGACGTGGTGGAGCAGCTGGGTGGGGTTGGCACGATAGGTAGAGAGAAAGGGAGAGGAGAGGGGGCTCGGGTGAGCTAGGGTGTAGCTAGGGCATGCTCGGCATGGGCTAGGGTTTGGGGGTGGTTAGATGGGTAGATGGGGTGTGGGCTAGGGAGAGAGAGAGGGCCAGGTGGGGCCAGCATGGGAGAGAGAGGGAGTGAAAGAAAGAGAGGTGAGGTTAAGGGTTTTAGATTAGATCTAGGTTTAGATAGAATTAGAGGCTAACTAGGGCTAGGGTTTTAATTAGGTTTTTAGGTTTGAAAACTTGTTTATAAGATCACCCAAGAGGAAAAGAGTGAGTGCTTTGAATTAACATGAGATGAGGTGGAAGAGTAACCAAGAAAAAGAGAGAGAAAAGTAGTACGGGGAGATGCCCCCATTTGAATCATGCATGGAGATAAATAAAAGAAAAGATGTTGATGAGAATAAGGGAGAATGGTAGAGAGATGATGTCGAGGATCCCACAAAGAAGAACCACTGAAACAAAGGAAAAACAAATGGGTTAAAGGTGGTGATGGTGGTTGCATGTCCCACGCAAAAATAATAAATGTCATGATTTATTTTGTGAAAACAATAATAATAATATGGCATTATTCTTATGCATTCCCAAGAAGTGGAATAAGGCCAAGCAAAAGAATTTATAGAGTTAGATCCATCCTATCTCCCATGAGCTAGATTAAATACCAAAAGAAAATAAAAGCCTATGGTAAGTGGAATGGTGGAATATAAGGTGGTGAATAGAAAAGTGATGGAGTTTAATAAAAGATATGCCCCCAACTCAACTTGGGCATTAAACAATATATCAATAACCAAATACAATATCAAGAGGCAAATACAATTAATAATGCATATGAGGAAAGAACCACAAGAAAAAGGGTTTTATATGATGCTCAAATGCAAGGTGGCATGATGACATGAGCATGATATAATTATGATGCAACAATTATATATAGGAAGTAGCCATTATCTTACTAGACCAAGTAGCATTACAATTGTTAGACAATTAGGATGCTACACCTTAGCACCCTTTCTTCATGGCTTCTTGGGAGCCCTTCCCCATAGAGATGGGATCTATGGGGAAGGAAAAAACATGGCTTTGGTGGCTGCAGATTCGTGGGTGGAGATGTCTTGGGCGAATTAGGTTTCCTCCTTTTATATAGCTTTTCGGATTCCCGTCATTCCATTTTGGGCTGCAGTAAATCGGTCCTAAAAGGCCCGTCCAGACTCGGAATCAGCTAAATTTTATGTCCCAGTCGTTTGTCGAGAAATTTCCAACAACTTTGTAGTTGAAATTTTTTCTATTTGATGCCGTCTTCGACCCGAAACATGACCATCTTTAAAAAGAATTCTGAGATAGATTTCTGGAAAATCCCAATTTGACTCCAACAAGGTTTTCACTTTTATTCTTGGTAATTCCTACACATCAAAGTGTAAAACAAGAACATTGTGCACTTTTGCAACTGTTAGTAGGTTAGTCCAAGAAATCATATGAAAAGTACTCCAAAGTCTGGGCAAAACATAAGAAAGTAGATAAAACCAAGCATGGAACATAAAAAATTATAGATATATTTGCAATGTATCACCCACCGTGTTGACCGCACCATTGGTCCTCTTTCCTGGCCCATGGGCCTTCTGGTGACCTCCTGGTGCTCCAACTGCTTCCTCTCACAAAAAAATACACCTGAAAAATCCCCATGCCATTTGACTCTGTTTAGGTCCCTGAAAGATAAAAATACACAAAACAGGGTTTTCCTGCCCTAGAGAGTTAGAACCAAAGGAGAGGGAATTGTTTAAAAAATCTCCAAAATCAATGTAAAACATGGATATAACATTCTATAAGATGTAAATACATGGGAATATGTGTCAACAAACTAAAAGTTAATCTATGCAGTTTACATACATCAACACCATATAACCACTAAATAGTAATCGTATATCTCAAACCTTTTCGCATGCCAAGATGAGAACACAACATCTGAATGGATTTTTAGCGTGAAATCTGCTCCCCCTCCCGACGCATGAAATAGTAAACACAAGGTTTTCATGAGAACTGGTGATCGAGTTGATGTGACTTTACATTAACTAAAGTCGGCCATTGGAACCAATACACCACTAAAAATAGGCCGAGTCGTGACAAAAGTATGTCAGTCGCTTTGAAGTGTGATTTATTCACGTTGGTCCTTACTCATCACGTGAGATATATAGTCCTTTTGTATCTGGTGAAATGTCACTTTAATAAATTAAGGTCATGTTATTTATCTTTTCCTATCTTCAAAAACAATATTACATTTATACTTAATTATAGAAGGGACTCCATGGTAACTAAGGATGACAATTTTACCCACGGATTCGGATATCCATGGATATCTGATCTGGTGGGCAAGGGTATGGAGGAGTAATTACATCAATGGTTTATATGGGGCGGATACACACTAACTCACGGGCATGCACGGGCTAAAGTTTTGCCGTGTGCATATCCAATGGATACCCATGATACATGTGGCCCATATTTTAGGAACACATTTTGTTTTGCCCATTAGATGTCCTAGACCCATTTAAAGGTCTAACCTCCCCTTCCCTAGTCCAAAAGGCCCATCTAACTCTAATTTGCTAACCATAACACGATTTGCATGAGTCACCCTACACGACAACACCCCAAATCATGTTTGGCCCTTCCGTTCCAATAGAGTCGCTACTAAAATGATGTTATACTATGTTGGTGTAAAGCCATGGATACCCGGGTATCTGCCGTGTTTTTATTTGGGCCGATATACAGGCCCATGGATACCTTAGTGGGCATGCTAGAGTGGGGCGGATGGATCTGATTTGTATAGAGTTTTGGTCTACCCACCCAAACCCGCCCCATTGCCATGGTAACAGAAGTTTTTTCGAACGATTTTTGGCATGCCTCCATATCAAAACTCACTAGCTTATAAGAAGATATGAGCTCATGTGACTTTCTGAACGTTTAATGCCAACTCTGCATTATTATATTTAAATAAGACGGTAATTTAGTTATTTTCTCTCAATAGTAGTGGCAAACGTCTTTGCTTGTTGCTATTATTGTTTTAGCACCACACTTCCTGAATATGTGGGGCAACCTCTATATACCAAATTTCCCCTCCCATATCAACATCCCGCTATGTTTCTTGTACATCTATTCGCCACTCTGCCATTGCCTCGTGGAGTTTCTTCTTTCTCCCACATCTGAAATCCCAAGAACAGCTGCAGACTAGAACTCGTCATTGACTCCAGCAAGGCCACCGAGGAGCAGCAGGACGACAAGTTTGCTGTAGACTCTAAGCCCACCTCCCAACAGTACAAGCAGAGCAACGAGCTCGCTGTAGACTTTGATGCCCCCCTCAACGGCTGGGGGTCATCGTGCTCTCCGATGTTGCCTCCTAGTAGCAACACAAAGATCTCATACTCTCCGACATGCCACCAGTGGATACTATTACCGATGGTTGTGGTTGTGGCTTGTCATTCTTTGGCGGTGCCTGGTCCATCTGTCTAGAACTCATCCACCCATTGGTACTAGGGTTTTTCTTCTCTTGAAGTGTGCAATGAGGTTAGATTTGGAGCATTATGGTTTTAACACATACATAGTGTGATGATGATTATGTTATGTATGTATATGCTATATTCATAATTTAGGTGATACATCAGTCCTGCTTAGGTTTATATTGGTGACATATTATGCTTTTTAGGTGTTCAAATTAGATTATATGTTCATGCATTGTGCTGTTTAGATAACTTCGATGACATATTTTTCTAACTTTTATGAAGAAATTTGTACTTATGCAATCCTACCAGCTTAAGTCGATGCATGCACAGAACAATCAACAAACTGCCTAAGGAGGTACTCGCTGAGATTCTTGTTAGATTTCCTATGCACCCAAACTATCACTACAAAACACATCGCGTGCCCTAGAGCTTATAAACTCCAAGGAGCATGCCTAGTAACTGCCCTCACGCTAGCGCGGCAAAAAAGCAGTCAGGGATAGTTGCGTTGGGATTTTTTTGGCCTGGCACATTATCATCAGCCGACCTAGCGCTACCACATCAACACAGTGTTAACGCTGTGACTCATTGTTGGCTGACACTTACTAGGTGCCTAACAATAGGCGAGACAACGACACAAATATACTGCCTGCTACGGTATCGGGTAGCAGATGCTTTGGTGCATAGAAGTACAATTAATTTCATAATTATTCTAGCATGTTTTATCAGAGTAAATAATAGAGCCAGTATGTTTCGACCCAAATAGCTATCCACGACGTCCCGATTATTTTCCATGGGATGGACACCGAAAATGAAACTTGATGCCATCGCAATGGAGCCCTGCTATCCCGTGAGGCACGCCCCACTATGGCCAGGGTGCAGGATTCCCTACTGTGGACGGGTGTTGCACGCGTGGTCGTACATCGCATCATCGAATGGTGGGACGCACGCATGCCATGGGCATACCGTTAGTGTACGGGGCAGAGTTTTGATGTGTGACAAGTGTTTCAGGCGCGGCATGACTTCACACCTGCCGGGTGGGACCCGCCTGTAGCGAACGTGGCGATGTGAGCTTATGCCGGCTCCGGACGCTCGCATTCCTCGGGCCCGCACATGGTTGATGTGGTGCCTTAACATGTAGACGGTAGCGTTCGTTCGCGATGAAGAGCGGGGATAGCATCTAAGCGCATAGGCATCTGCGACTTCTCATGGCCAAGTTATGGGGTGGGTCCCATACAAAGGGGACCAGCCAATGTAGACTCTAGATGTGCGTAGGTTCTCACCTTCTTTGTCTGGGTGTATGAAATGGTTTCTTGGGCTGGCGGTTGAGAAAAAACATGCTATGTCGCGAGGTACGCGTCTCGCTTATAGGTGGGTCCTAGCATCATATACACATCTACTTGGGATAGCATCATAGGTTACGCGGATCCTCACGCTTTTGTATCATGTCGTGCACACGAAGGTGCCCAAATGCTAGCTTCTTATAGGTACACTAACACTCTTATCACGAACTCAGTTACTTCCTCTATATGTATCCGCCTCTACCCTTCCCTCTCACCATCAGGCTCTTCCTCTTGGTCATCGGGTCTGGTCCAACACACTTCACTTTGATCGATATCTTTGGTGTTCTGCTCTATGTGTCTACTTCTCCGCCTCTCTCTCAATCCAACGATGGCTATCGTCAAACTCATCGCCTCTATTTGGCCGCATCTAGTATGTAAACTCCTATGCATGTTTCTACATGTATTCTTTCTATTTTCGCTGATTACGATTGCATTTTCTTTGACGCATTGATGCTTATCTTCTACATGTTTTCATAGGCATCATTGTCTTCTTCGGCTTCGTTCTTCCAATTGTTCGACGATGACGGTTGGCTCGCTCATTGCCACTTTTCAGTCGCAACTGGTATGTCAACCCTTTCACGTGCTTTTACATGTGTTCTTTTCACTTTCACTGATTACAATTGTGTTTTCATTGCCGCACTAATGCTTGTTTGATGGACATTTTTGCAGGCATCACCGTCTTTGTCGGCTTCAGTTCCTCTAGCTGTCTTTACCATGGTTTCCTTCTCATGGAGGTTAGTGCATATTTGTATTACTCGTTGATCATTGTGTTGTTTGCATTGCTTTTGATGTGCGTGTGTACGTATTTCTGTGTGTGTTCTTTATCTTTACTGACCTCCTTGATTGTTCATCAGTGTGACTTCTTCGTTAGGCAATTATTTTAGCCTCTTGCATTGTTGTTTTTTAAAAGTTTCTTTTTGCCTTTCATGGGTTTGTCTGCTGTGACGACTTTTTTCTAGACTTCCTATGCCTAGCGCACGTTGTCTCTATGTTCTTGCTAATCAATTTTGTCTTCCTTTTGTAGGTTGCATAACTGTCTTAGGTTTAGTCTGCTGACCAACAGACGTTTTTTGTTTGATGTTTTTCTCACCGACAGTTCCATGTAAGCCTTCGCTTATTCAATTTCTTTTGTCTATCCTTGTGTTCGAGATCTTATCCGTGTGCTTCTAGCATTTTCTCATGCAGACGTTTGTGCTTCGATCTTACGGGCTGCAATCCTTTGTTCGTTTATTTTTGGACGATATGTAGTCACATTGGCACGTTCATTTTAGAGGCGTCGAACATTTGTTTTCTTAACATTGTGGCCTTCCGCTGTGATTTTTCGCAAGTAGGTTTAGTCCACAAGTTAAATTCGGGCTGTCAAGGTCTCCTCAGTGTGGAGATTGATCTTCATGAGTTCCATCGGAATGCTAAATAGCCAGCGCTATTCTTCTACTCATCTGCACGCGATGACACATTAGAGTAGGCTTCTTTTCAGGCAGTTTTTTTTATCTTCGGACTGTTTTTATTTTTTTATCGATGACAATGGACATGAGTCCCACTTTGCATGTGAATCCCTAAAAACATGTTTTTATAGCCTTTGTACGACATAAAATATTAAGTAACTACGAATAAACATATCTCTCTACCTTGTCTCTCGCTCAACTTATTTCATTCTGCTGTCTTTTGGGTGCTAAAAGTCTCCCCATTGCCAATGTACTACGATATGTTAGACTCCAACTAGATGTACCTGCAAGGTCAGCTGCCTTTATTTGTATGCTGAACTCAGTCGTGTCCGTAGTGCTTAATACGCGTCTTCTCTGTTATGCATCGTGACATGGGTATACCCTACAGGTACTCGAGCTTAGTATATACGGTCCAAATACGTACAGACCCACGGTGTCACCAAGGCCCAGATGAAAGGACTCGAGTAACCTGCGGACTCTCGATTGCTTAATGGACAAGAAGAAGCTAAAGATAGAAAGTTTGAAGGGCAAAACCCTAACTTGTAACCGACTCGACCTGCTACCTGAGACCTAGCCTATCTATATAAAAGGCTAGGAGGGGGCGGCGAGGAGGACACACGCAACCTTAGTTTCCAGGACCCTCGCCAGATTGCATCTGCGCACCATTGTAACTTTCGACTCCTTCGATAATTCCACGAGCAGACAAGCAGGAGTAGGGACCTCTACGAGGCCTAAACCTGGGTAAATCCTTTGTCTCCTGTGTGCTTGCTTGCTAGCCGATAGATGTCTCCAGCGCTCCCTCCTCCAAAACCCAAGTCCATAACAATGGGCATTGATGAGTTAAACCCTCGTCAATTAGCGCCGTCTGTGGGAATTGGGAGTGCTGATGTTACAGCTTCTTCGGCCCCATCAACTGCGATCTACGACTCCGCAACAGCGGAGATTCGCCAGCTCTTCGGCGCCTTCGACTTCACCGTCCACACGCCGGCCACCCGCCTGGCCTTCGAGTCCGTGGGCGACGGAATCAGCTTGGCGATTGGGAGCTTCCCCTTCCAAGTTGGTCAGATGGGCACGCTTCGCTTGCACCGGCGTCATGGTTCCCTCCATCGATCGACACCCTCAGCGAGCTCAACGCCCCTGTGGCAGTCGAGAATACGGTCAGCGACAGCAGTCGCGATTCCGATCTAAGCGATCTGGCCACTGAAGATGGAACCTGCAGTTCCGGATCTGAGGGTTGTGGAAGCAATAGCTTCCCCAATCACTTCATGTGCACCATCATCAACGCAGGCGACACCTCTGCCAATCGCGACAACGGTGGCAACCCTGGCAACGTCACCGATCCACCCAATGCCGGTAACGGTGGCAACGGCGGTAACGGCGGCAATCGCGTTCCCGTCAACAACGGAGGAGCAGTCGAACCTCCCAGCATAATCAATGAGCAAACCGACGAACGCGTCGTAATCAGGCTCAACAAGCAAGAGTGGGCTCGCTGCCGCGAAGCCCTACGGGGCACACCTCTACCCTTTGGGTCCCCGCAAGAACTGCTGATGGGTTACCACTGGCTCCTGAAAGAAGAATTCAAGCGCCAGGTGCAAACAATCGCGCAACTTGAGGCGCGTAAAAAGGCAGCGGACGAATCGAGCCTTCGTCGCGCCTGGCTCTCCTCATACGGAGGATCCTCCTCAAAGGGCAACGAATACCTCGCCAAGAAGAGGCAGTCGCGGATGGCTCACCTCACCGAACAAGAACGCATAGAGGCCGCAAAAATCCTCGACTTCGGCTCTATGACAGTCGACACGAGAGGCAACGTGGTTCCCAGGACGCCGCAGGCTGCGGTTACGGCAGCCACCATGTACCTCCTCAATAACCAGCCGCCAGCTGGAGATCCCCGAACCGCCATGCACCGATCTACGATCGCGGGTTTAGGGTTAATCGAGGCTGCCCTCGACAAGGAGCCAGTACCATACCCAAAAAAGGGCAAAGCGCTAGCAAAGCGCCACTCCTCGCCCTCATCCAGCGATGACAGGCACGACCTGTCTCGACGTCGCCGCTCACGGTGACACGACCGCGACTACGATGCGCGCGACGACCTCACGCAGCGCAAGATCGACAAATCAAAGGCACGACGTGCTCAGTCGACTGACTTAGAAGAGGAAGATGGGGAGCTCTACGGCGCCAGATGCTTCAGCAGATCCATTAAGCAGAAGCGAATGCCTAAAGGGTTTAAACTCCCGTCAGAGAATCTGAAATTCGACGGTCTACAGGACCCTAAAATCTGGCTGGAGGATCACATCTCCTCTGTTAGACTCCACAGAGGCAGTCGAAGTACTTCCATGCAATGCTTGCAGCTACAGCTGCAGGGCGCTACCCGAGCATGGCTCAATAACCTCCCACGTGGATCCATTCGTAGTTGGGATGAGCTGGTTTACAGCTTCGTGCGCAACTTTAAGGGCACGTACAAACGACCCGCATCAATCGAAGAACTGAGATGCTACCAGCAAAGATCTGGCGAATCGCTGCGCTCATACATCCAAAAGTGGTCCATCATCAAGAACTCCGCGGAAAACATCTCGGAGGACCGCGCGATTGATGCATTCAACGGTGGCGTCTGCCGCCTAGAGCTCAAGGAGGAGCTAGGCCGCTCGAAGCCCCAGACCATCGACCACCTAATGGAGATCGCGAATCGGTGGGCTGATGGAGAAGATTCGGTGAAGAACCGCGCTCACTCCGAAGAGGAGGCGGAACTCGAACGTAGACGCGACCGCTGGGGCAAGCGCCGCATGCGCATCTATGACGACCGTGACGACATCAACATGGTCGCAGCCGGCTACGCCGATAGACGCGACAAAAACCGCAACAGGACATACTATAGCGGCAGATACCGCGACTCCGGGAAAACCACGCAAGTGTGGCAACGCATCGCTCGCGATGAGGCACCCGTGACCTCCATCGAGGACAAACTGTCCGGGCCATGCACGGTACACTTCTACATCGACAAGCATGATGGGAAAAGAAAGTCCAGCCACCTCCTCAAGGACTGCCGCGAGTTCCTCAAGCTACACGAGGGATTGGTTCCGATGAACCGCAATGCAGTCGAAAGAGGCTACGGAGCCGCTCCAGGCGCCGTGGCACATGGCGCACCACCACCACCACCTGGGCCACCCCTGAACGGAGCCGCACCGAACCAGCACCACGGGGGCGAGCCGTACCCACGGGCCATGGGTACCATGATGATCTAAAAGGGGCGCCCCTCCAACAGGGTGCAGAAGGCCATCACTCGCCAAGTCAACTTGGCCACGCACTCGCCACCATCCACCACTGAGTACCTCAGTGGCAGCGAATCGTGCATCACCTTCAACAAACGCGACCACCCGCCTTAGATACCTCGCCCAGGTCATTGCCCCCTCGTACTCGAGGCGCAAATTGGAGGCTTCGACATGAGTCGCGTCTTCATGGATGGCGAAAGCGGCATCAAACTCATATTCGCGAGTACCTTGCGAGCAATGAGGATCCCTCTAACTTGCTTGGAGGCATCGGACACAACATTCCACGGCATCGTCCCGGGGAAAGGCGTATACCCCCTGGGCAAAATCAACCTCGACGTCATCTTTGGCACGCCGAAGAACTTCCGGCGCGAGCACATCGACTTTGAGGTCGTCGACTGGCCCTCACAATACCATTGCATCCTTGGGTGCGTCGCGTTCGCTAGGTTCATGGCAGTACCCCACTACGCCTACCTGCAGGTGAAAATGCCAGGTCCTAACGGCGTCATAAAGATCAACGGGAGCTTTGAGCGATATGACGCTTACGACAGGGAATTCAACAGAATCTCCCAGTCCTTCGGCATGCAGGAGGAACTCGCAAGATTGAAAGAGACGACAGACAACAGTCTGCCTTCCCTGAGTAGGCCAAGCTCACTTGATCTCTCCTTCGACTCATCCGTGCACACAAAGAAGGTGCAGGTCCATCCACCGGATCCCGCCAAGACGGCCCTCATCGCCAACAACTTGAGTCCCGCATAGGAACTCGCGCTCGTCGAATTCCTCCGTGAGCACTGGGATATTTTTTCCTGGTGTCCTGCGGACATGCCAGGAGTTCCCAGGGAATTCGCCGAGCACGCAATCAACATCAACCCCGACGCAAGGCCAGTCAAGCAAACAATCAGGCGACTGTCTGAGCCACGAGCGCAGGCAGTCGGAATGGAGATCAACAGACTCCTTGAGGCCAAGTTCATACACGAGATCAAGGAAAGCACTTGGCTCGCCAACACGGTGCTGGTACCAAAAAAGGACACGGATATCCTGCGGATGTGCGTGGACTTCACTTCTCTAAACAAGCACTGCCCAAAGGATCACTTCCCGCTGCCACGAATTGACCAGATCATCGACTCCACCGCGGGATGCGAGCGTCTCTGCTTCCTCGACGCCTACTCAGGCTATAATCAAATTCGAATGAAGGAGGAAGATCAAGAGAAAACAGCGTTTACAACACCCTTTGGTGTGTTCTGCTACAACACAATGCCCTTCGGGCTAAAAAATACGGGAGCCACCTACCAGCGGTGCATGCAGGTTGCCTCAAGGACCAACTGGGTCGCAACATCCAAGTCTATGTCGACGACATAGTAATCAAGACCAAGGAGGAAGCCTCTCTAATCGACGATTTGTGTGAAATCTTTGCCAACCTCGACCGCTACCGGATCAAGCTCAATCCGGACAACTGCACCTTTGGCGTACCATCTGGGCAGCTACTTGGGTATCTCATCTCCGCGAGGGGAATCTAGGCGAACCCGAAGAAGATAAAACCATACTGGCCATGGAGAAGCCGAAGAACATAGGAGGCGTCTAGCAACTGGCCGGACGAATCGCGGCCCTCAGTCGATTTATCAGTCGGATGGGTGAAAAGGCACTGCCCTTCTACCAGCTCCTCCGCAAAGCTGAAAAATTCGAGTGGACCAATGAAGCGCAAGAAGCATTCGAAGATCTGAAGCGCCTGCTATCCACTTCGCCAGTGCTGGTGACTCCACGAGAAAGGGAACCACTATTGCTATACATCTCCGCCACCAACTAGGTGGTCAGCACAGTGCTCGTCGTCGAGCGGGCTGAGAAAAACAAGGTCCATGGCGTACAACTCCTGGTATGCTACCTCAGCGAGGTCCTCACACCAACAAAATAGCGGTACCCGCACTATCAGAAGCTGGCGTATGGCGTCTTTATGACCGCCCGGCGACTGCACCACTACTTCCAGGAACACCCAATCGTGGTAGTCAGCGATGCCCCGTTGGGACATATCCTCAATAACCCCGATGCCATGGGGCGAGTCGCGCTTTGGGGAATAGAACTGTCTCCACGAGACATCACATACGAAAAGCGAGACGCAATCAAGTCGCAAGTCCTCCCTGACTTCCTCGTGCACTGGATGGAGAACCAACTCCCGGACAAGCCAGATATGTCCTACCTCTGGACAATGCACTTCGATGGGTCCAAGCGGAAAGACGGAGCAGGCGCAGGTGTCATACTGACGTCACCTCAAGGGGACAAGCTGAAATATATCTTGCGAATGCAGTTCACAGCCTCAAACAACGAGGCTGAATACGAGGCCCTGTTGCACGGGATGAAGATGGCAAAAGCCTGCGGCGCTAAGAGGCTCATCATATATGGCGACTCTAAGTTGGTCGTCAACCAAAAAATGCATGAGTGCGACACACTAAACGACAGCATGATCGCGTACCATGACCTCTACGATACACTCGCCAACATAGGCTCTACCTGCGCCCCCATACCACCTGGGGTATTTCTTGAGCGCATATGCGAATGCTCCATCAAGCCAAAGGCCGTAGAGAAGAAAACAAGCGTAGCAACGGACTCAGGGGCTACGCCACCCAATGAGCCCATGGCACTCAATGACTTGGAGCTGGACACCGGACTCGAAGGACCAATGAGCGTCATGCTGATTGAGAAATCATGGATGCAGCCGTACATCACGTACCTCCTCAGCAAGAGGCTACCAGACGATCCGACAGATGCACGGCACATCGCGCGGCGATCCAAGGCATTCGCCGTTATCAACGGCGAACTGTATAAACGCAGCATCATAGGAGTGCTACAACGATGCATCTCCATGGCCGATGGAAGAGCAGTTCTCCTCGAAATCTATGAAGGGACCTGCGGGCACCACGCTGGCAGTCGCGTCCTCGTTGCCAAAGCTCTACGAGTTGGATTCTACTGGCCTACGGCGATGCGCGATGCCAAGGACATCGTTCAAAAATGCAACGCTTGCCAGCGATGGCCAATCCCATTGGCCTGACCCTTCGCGCAATGGGGGCTCGACATGGTCGGCAAGCTTCCAAGGTCCTCGCGAGGAGGCTACGTCTACCTCTTGGTCGCAATCGACAAATTCACCAAGTGGATTGAGGCCATGCCAGTAACGAACCAATCCGCGCACAGCGCAATCAAATTCTTTGAGTCCATCGTCTATCGCTTTGGGGTGCCACATAACATCATCACCGACAACGGGACGAACTTCACATCCAAGGAGTTCCAAAAATTCTGCGAGAACCTAGGGATTAACATCAGCTACGCCTCACTAGCGCATCCATAAACCAACGGTCAGGTGGAAAAGTCAAACGGCGTCGTCTACAGCGGAATCAAGAAGCGACTCCTCCGACCAATCGAACAAGCCGCGGGCTGCTGGCCAGATGAACTAAAATCCGTACTCTGGAGCCTACGTACAACTCCAAACAGCGCCACGGGCTACACGCCATTCTTTATGGTGCACGGAGCAGAGGCAGTGCTACCCGCCGAAGTACGGTACAAAGCGCCACGCGTGGTCGCCTACAGCAAACAGGAATCATCCCTCGCACTCGAAGACTCCGTCGACCTCCTTGACGAAGCAAGAGAAATCTACGCAGAAAGATCCACGATCTACCAGCAGAACCTGCGCAACTACCACAGTAGGAGGCTTCGCTCCAGATCCTTCGTCGAAGGTGACCTGGTCTTGCGACTAAAGCATCAGGGGCATCTCAATCTCGAGTCCCCTGGGAAGGACCGTACGTGATTACAGAAGTAATCGCAGGTGGCGCCTATCGCCTTAAAGATTTAGAGACAAGAGTCGCATACTCCAACCCCTGGAACGTCGCACAGCTGCGACGCTTCTACCCTTAGTTTGTTTTTACTTTTACATCACAAATAAGGCTACTCAGCCAAGGCTACTTAGCCACACATTGTACCTCACACTGTTCTTCGAATAAATAAAAGCTAAGTGCCCCAAAACTCTATGTTCTCCTTTACTTTTTCAATTTATATACTCGGGGGCTGCGCCACCCTATACACATCTGTTCTTCGAACCAAATCGCGGTATCCTGAGTAGCTGGTACATCAATCGAAACCCTTAAAACACGACCTCAACTCAGCTGCAACGCACCTGATAGGTTGACAAGGGACCGAGATAAAAGATGGTCAGGCTAACGAAAAGGAATCGCATAGTGCAACGCACCTCATGCTTACAAAGCTATTTGTACACATTCGACAATAAATTATCTACAAATATATATATGAACTTTACAACACAAATACACTTATGTGCAGGGTACAAATTTGGCTACTATTGCAACAGAAGAACGTTGGTTTGTTCCTCGAAGAAGTCGATGATCTCCTCTGCTGGACAGTCCACCGCCTGATAATGCGCTACCATATTCCAGGCAGATCCTGCTGGCGGTGTTGGCGGTCCAGAGGCAATGGCGGCGACATCCACGTCAGGCCTATGCAATCGCACCATTGAGAGGGAAGCCTTGGCACCAGCCACCAACTGCTGTCTCACGCACTCGCGAACCGCGGACATATCTTGAAATTTGGCAAGAAGAGCCAGCAGGCTAGATGGAGCGTCATCCAACGGGAACATCGCCCAGTAAATGTTCTTCAAGCACGACTGCGACTTCTTTAGGAAGAGCAGCACTCGTGAGGCGTGATCCTGCTCAGAAGTATCCACTCTCTTGAAGTTGCTCCTGGGTGAGATCATGAAGGCGAATGGCAATTCTATCCTTCTCCTCCTGCGGATGGCGCGCGCTAACAACTACACGAAGCAGCATCAATAGCATGAGTACAACGTACCGCTGCGAGAAACTACAAAGGAAAAGATGAGAATAGGCAAACTAACACTTAAACTGGTCGCCAGCTGCCACCTCGCCAAGAAGATACTGCTCACGGGCGGCGGCTTTTTCCACCTTCGACTTCCACACGTCTGCGGTACCGCGGATCACGGGCAACTCACGCTCTAGCTGCTTCACGCGGTCACGAAGTCGCGAAAGCAAGGATAGCTCGTCTACCCTAGAGCACGGTGGTGCCACTATATCACCAAGAGATGGCGAGTCATGGGTCCCCCCCATGTGATCACTTGATGTACCCTACCACAAGTGAAGATAGAAGCAAATAAGGCGACTAAATCAACACAAAGGCAAAAGGGTCAGATGCATTCCTGACCGGCATAAGTATCAACAGACACACTCGCCAGCAGGCATGTTCTTAAACAAAATGACAATTAATCAACTATTACAAAAAGCTAACTACGGAGCAGCTGGCTTCTTCGACTTCGACGACTTCGGGGGCTTCATCAAATCCGTGGCAGTGTCAGACGCCACTGACTCTCTGCCGGCCCCTGAGGCCGAAGCCTTCGCCGCCTTCTTAGCACGTTGGAGCTCCTCCGAGTACTTCGCGACACTATTTATCAAGTGATGCCCATATTTGCCACAGGCAGTCACAAAAGGAGCGAAGACTACATGTTGACCATCTGCGCCAACAGGCATTGCCTTCGACACCGCGGAGGGATCGATCTCGATTCCGTGGGCCTGCACCATGGCGAGTGACATGGTCGTGCCAGCCACACGGAGGGAGTTCGTGTAGGTGGAAGGCACACCCCCGGCGAGTGACTCCACCAGCTCGTCCATATTATTGACCAGCTCCGCCTTCGGCATCAAGTCCTCCCTGAGGCGACTGAGGGCGACCTTGGCCTTGGAAAGTGTATCTTGGATGGCGGCGCTACGGTCCTCGACTGTAGCCACCGCACCTGCCAGAGCATCATCGCAACGAAGGGCCTGCGGGTCGAAGCTCAAATCGCCAGCATCTGTACATGAACCCACACATGGATCAAAAACTTCAACGTCACCAGCAAAAACATTCGACGCAGAGAAGGACAACAATATCCACAAGCAAAAATACCTGAGAGAGCCTTGGCGACTGAGAACAGTTGTTCTTCGAACAACTTCTCCCTGGCCGCAAAGGAGGCACACAGATCCTCCTCACGCTTATGTGCCTCGTCAGGAGCCGCGAGTGCCTCGTCGCGACCCTTCACAGCCGCGGCAAGCGTTTTCTCCAAGGTGGCAACATTGCGCAGTAAAGCGTTATGTTCAGCTACATGGCAATCAAAATTTGACTATCAGTTGACTATACAAACAAAGGAGAAGACGAAAAAGAATAAGTGTAGAACACTCACTTTCGACCACGCGGTGACGCGTCTCCAGCATTGCATGCTGGCGACCCATGGCCATCACCTGCTCTGCCACTTGTGCGGCTTCCTTTACAAGGAGCTGTCGCACAACCAAAGAACCATCAGAGGAAATATATAACATCGACTGCAACACTACAAAGGAGGAAGCAACTATACTTACATGGTCCTCCAATGACTCCGAAGATGTTTGCTGTGCCGTCATCTGGGCAACCATTCGATGCTCCCCTGCGGTGGGAGAGCTGGAAGAGTTGTGCCCGGAGTGGGCCGCCACTAGAGGGGAAGGAGCGCGCTCGACATCTTTCTTGGCCTTTGAGGTCGCGACTCCAGATTCCTTCAAAAACTCGACGTCGCCAGAAGATGACGACGCCTCTTGACTACACGAGCAAAACTTACCTTGAGAAAAGGCAAACTCCAGGGAAAGTCAACAAGAAGAAAACAGAGAAGAGCAAATGAACTTGAAAACTTACCAGTCAAACTTGTCAAGATCAAACGTGGCCTCCGCCGACTCCGACAAAAACTCCTTAGGAAATCGCATCTTCTTGCGAGAAGACGGTGCCACAGTCCTCACAGGGACGGCAGGAATTGGCGACTCCGCACCACCACCCGTACCTTCTGGAGTCGAAGGAGACGACACATCCAAATCCTCACTGCGCGAACGCTTGCGAGTGTCCGGAATCTCGGACTCAGGGGCTTCCTCCTCCACATCAGAAGGGATAGTCGACTCAGACTCATCCTCTTCCAAAGCTTCTTGAGGAATAACCCCCTCAGGGAGAGAAGGCATACAGGGCGACACCGCCCAATCCTGCATACAAACAACAAAGATCAGCAAAAAGAACAAGTAAGCAACAGAAAAGCAATCGCGAAAATAAGCTACTGCGTAGCACAACTGTACCTTAGGAGGAGGATTTGAAGCATCAAAAGGAGGAACGACTGGTTCACTCGGAAGCACATCCTTGACAGTGTACTTCGTGACCAATCGAACCCTCTTATCCACCTCACTCGCGGACATGTCATCGGCAGACACGCGAGTGGTATCATCAGCGCCACCCCATTGAAACATGGGATGGACTCTGGCTTGGAGAGGCTGGACGCGATGGCGCAGCCAAGTTCTGATAAGGGCGCAGCCTCCCTCTTCTACGCCTATGCGACTCTCGAGGTCGCAAACGCGTTGATATAGCACGTCTGTCTCCGCAAGTTCGCCAGGCATCACTACGTTCTTCCAAGAACACATCTTCTTGCAGGGAGTCACGGGATCGAAGGGCGCGGGTCCAAAGTGCTCATCTTTGGCCTTCTAATAGCGGACATAGAACCATTTGTCCCTCCATCCCTGGACGAACATGGTGAGCTTGATATCGAAGTAGGTGGCGGATGGGTCGACGTGGATTCCACAACCACCTACGTCATAAACTAAAGAGCCAGATGCGGACTGACGCTTCAATTTGAATAAGCGCTTGAAAAGACCAAAGTGTGGCTCGATTCCGAGCCAGCACTCGCAAAGAGTGATGAAGCAGGTGATGTGGAGGATAGAATTTAGGGACAGCTGATGGAGCTGGAACACATAGAAACAAAGAAGACCCCTAAGAAAGGGGTGCAGAGGCAAGGAGAGGCCGCGAATGACGAATGAGAGAAACATCACTCGAAAACCAGTGGGAGGAGCAGGAATGGTCTCACCGCTGGGGACGCGCGCATCAGCGACTGCTGTAGAGATAGCTCTGTCTTGGCGAAGAAGACGGAGATCCCATGCCTTGATGATGGAGGGGCGCCATGCACCATTGGTCATGCGTGTGCCCGCGACCTTCTTATTCCCGCCGGCGGCGGTGCTGGTGCCCGCAGCAGCGGAGCCACCCTTCTTCCTCCCCGCGGTGACGGTGGTCGCGGAATCCGTGGCAATGCCTCCTTTATTTTTCCCCATTGCGCGGCGGCGATGAGAGCGCAGAAAGTAGCTTGGAAACGAGCGGAGGTGGTCCAGCGCTGTGGAGGAGACGAGCGCAGGGAAAAGCAGAAGAACAGCAGCAATGGCGATGGCAGCGAGGAAGAAAGAGCGCAGATGGAAAATTACCACCATCGCACCTCTACTTAACCCCTAGGACATGCAATCCAACGACTCACAAAAACCCTATTGGACACGTGGCACGCATCGCGTTGGACATGTGGAGAAGAGGAAGCGCGGACCGTCCCCCCACTTCTCCCATTACGCACGAAAATCGAGGAGGCGCAGTTAAAATTAAGATTACGCATGCCCAGTCAAATCAAAGTCAAGAGGTGGGACCCACCGCTCGTCACGTCCTGTCAAAATCGCTCACGCGGGCAACTGGTGTCATACAAGCGTCAGCACTGACGTCATCAAAGCTACGTAGTGGAAAACTTTGACTACTTTAGTCCTTGCTGGAGTCTTCGACTCCACCAAGCACTCGGGGGATACTCCCATAGGGAGCGCTGGTCGCGCACCCTACGATTTTCTCTTTTCTTATTGCAGGAATGTGGGCAATCACAATCAAACCCAACCACTCGAAACACGGTTCGATTATGGACATGGGTTACTCCCATAGGGAGCGCCAAAAACAATTTCGACTGAAACAAGCAAGCAAAAGACGACAGCAGTCGCAAAAGTGTTTTAGTCCCTGCCTAAGTCTTCGACTGAAACAAACAAGTAAAAGACGACAGAAGTCGCAAAAATTCTTTAGTCCCTGCCTGAGTCTTCGACTCAACCAGGCACTCGGGGGCTACTCCCATAGGGAGCGCTGGTCGCGCACCCTATGATTATTTGTGTAAAAACTGTGTGTTGATAACATCCGCACTCGCAGCTCATGGCGACACCGCCTCATAATTTTCCCTACAAAGAGACTACGTCTCCTGGGTCACCCGAATCGTCTCCGCGATGATAAAATTCGGATGACGCGCTTACAGCGTGAAGGTAAGACCTGAATAAGGCCTGGCAACGCATTGAACTGCGCACTACCAGAAATATATCCGTGCCTACAGGCCCGATGAACATGCCTTGACGGTCGCATCGAGTGCTCACACCCATATAACTGGAATTCGACTCCTGTAAGACGTCCGCGGCCTGAGTCGAATTACGCTAGCACTTTTCCGGATTCGAGTCCGGGGACTCAAATTCGAGTAGATTGCGTCGTTTCACCCTAAGGTGGTTAACTGATACCGATACTTCGGTTATATCAGGCACGTATATCAACAATCTCTATGACATAAATAAAAGCAGTCGAAAATGTACTCGTTCAGGCACTCAAAGACTTCAAAAAAGTCCCCAGTCGAATCTGCGATTCCATTGGACACTGGAGGGCTACTGACATGGGTATACCCTACAGGTACTCAAGCTTGGTATATACGGTCCAAATACGTACAGACCCACGGTGTCACCAAGGCCCAGATGAAAGGACTCGAGTAACCTGCGGGCTCTCGATTGCTTGAAGGACAAGAAGAAGCTAAAGATAGAAAGTTTGAAGGGGAAAACCCTAACTTGTAACCGACTCGACCTGCTACCCGAGACCTAGCCTATCTATATAAAGGCTAGGAGGGGGCGGCGAGGAGGACACACGCAACCTTAATTTCCACGACCCTCGCCAGATTGCATCTGCGCACCATTGTAACTTTTGACTCCTTCGATAATTCCACGAGTAGACAAGCAGGAGTAGGGACCTCTACGAGGCCTGAACCTGGGTAAATCCTTTGACCCATGTGTACTTGTTTGCTAGCCGATAGATGTCTCTAGCGCTCCCTCCTTCTCCAAAACCCAAGTCCATAACAATGGGCATTGATGAGTTAAACCCTCGTCACATCGTAATCTGATGGTGCTCTCACAACTTTTTATTTCATAGATGGCCGCGTATAGTTTGCTCCTGGATCTAAAAATGTGAACGGAAACTTGGGTTATGCTGGTGAGAGTGTCACATATGTGGGCGTATCATGGTGAGAGCGACAACAGCAGAACTAAACACGTGGAAATAGTGTTGCTCGACTTGCTAGTAATACGATCCTCTCATTGCATGCATTGTTTTTAATAGTCGTCCATTCCTTAGATTTGTCATAAACTGTGTATTTTATGCTTTATGAAGAGCGAAGCCATGTACCCTAAAATTGGCTAGAACGACCTTGCCGTTCTAAAACCGCAATTATATGAAGGGCACGTGTACGCACTCAACTGGTTCATGCTCTCCATCGCGAGGCGAGGGTACCGTTCTATGAAGGGCGACTTGATGATCTATCTAACTTTCTATACCTTAATCGAGGAAGTGGAAGATTGTCCAGATGACTTCCTGGAGCTAGTCTGTGACCCGGTTCCCTTTCCTGATATTCCTAATTTTGCGGGAAAAGTTTCTCGCTTCATAGGTACGTCGAAGGTTTTCTTTCAAACCTTGGTTATTGCGTTCATGTCGTTCACATATTATTTCCTATGTGTGCAGATATCGTTGGGATCATAGTCATCATCTCCGAGGCAGGGACTTTCTGGATTCATTAGCAATAAAAGGAAACTAGTAGGTGTACAATTGTTTTCCACAATGCAAGGCAAGGGATCTAATCATTTCACTGTTTTCTTAATAACTATTTTTATCTATAGACATTGTTTAATCGTGTGTTTAGTAACAAAAAAATGAGGCTAATACTTTGGGGATCATGTGCACTTGAGTTCCCCGTGGATGAAGTCTTACGGGTAGGACAGACTTGGCCAACTAGCACCATTTTTTGTGGAAATGCTTATGAATACCATTAAGGGCGAAGACTCCTTTAGCGGGAACTCTGCATGCAAATAGTATATTAACCCAAAATACCTTCATGTGACATCGCTGGCCACGAGGTAAAACTTTTGTTTCCTCTTACGTGTTTTCTACGTTAGCTTGAGAAAAGTTATGACATTCCTTTTTTTGGATCCCGTATTTCCATCCGATCGTATCCGCTGAAACGCGGGTCCCGGAAGGGTCCGAGGCTCAACTTACAACGTGCGTCCCTTCTAACCAAATTCAGCACAACAAGATCGCCGAGCTTCAGGAGATCAACACGTACAATTCGGCCAGTTGCATGTGTTATGCTCTCTATGCGTACATGTGTATGATGTATGTTGTGCATGTCTATATGCACTCGCTCACATGTCGTTTCTTCTACTTATTCTTAAGCCCGAAGGATTCAAGTGTACAGTCATCATCGCTAGGCTGGTTATGGAACAATCTTGGTGGTTTGCTACGTGTAAGAGGTGTGGGAACGCATCCACTTCATGTGGGACCGGCTATCGATACCCACGTGATGGTTGCAAAGGGAAGAACTTTCGGTACAAGATTTCCTTGATCTACACTAGCGGTTTGGAAGAAGCAGAGTTCATGATTTTCTGTGAGAACGACGAGGTAGTAGTTGGTAAGAAAGTTAGGGTTGCGCTGAGGACTCAGGATGGTAGCAATGCGGAGTTCTTGTCTGATCTGTAGGCGATTGTGCAGAAGAAGTTCACTTGGAAAGTTAAGCTTATGAACAAGAGCTTCTTCAAGAGGAGGAAATGCTTCTAGGTAGAGAGAATTGACGTCTCCCTTGGGCGTTAGCCCATGATTCCCACGGTTAAGCCTTTGGTGTCATCTATTCTATTTCATCTACTAGATGTGGACTCTCAATTAGTGTACTCTTCATCTTCTACACGTGAAGACGTTGAGGTTAGATATGTGCACTCTCTGATATTATATGTGTCTTCTATGTCTGCTTACCTATCGTTACCGATGAATTATCAAAACTCTCGCGAGCGTGCAAAAACATGAAGGGTAAGAATGCAAGTCCTTTCTTATCTTTGTCATCCTTCTTCTTTCTACAATGTGCATTGTCTTGCATGTGCAAAAATAAATAGGAAACTTCCTTATCTATATGGAGGAATCGTCTTCCTTTAGATGATCAGGTAATAAAAAGACTCCTGGTTGAAAAAAATAAATAAGTGAGACTCTCTTTGCGTTTGTATGGACACACTTACTATGGATCTATGTCTCATTCGTTGACAGCGATCTAAAACACAAAACGTTTATGTGTATTACTATTAACTACCTCGACCGTCAGAAAATTGAGTGGTGTGTACTATTATATTATGTAATTGAATCAAACGATGTGTTATCTATGTACCGCATATAATTACTGAAAAAATATTGTATATGTCTTTTTAGATTCAACATTTTAGCCCTCCTAGACTATCTTACATGGATAAGATTCTTTGTATTGGTACGTTATGACATACAACAGGCTGTCTTAACCATGTGAGATTTGATTCTGCATGCGTTCACAACCTTTCCTAAGATTAAAATGCTCTCAACACCACGTTCGCGCCAAATTATATATATATATATATGTCATTATAATGTTTTGACATCGGTGAATTTTCTGATCACACTAATTTCATGCTAGCCGCACCCCAGGTGGCGCAGATAGAAGGCTAGTATAATAAAAACATATAAATAATAATAGAAAATTCATAATACATAGAAACTCATAGTAAATAACATATGACAATAATACACATAGTTTAGATGAAAATTTAGTTCACATACATCTCGAAAGAACTAACTTATTAATCCATAACAACTGACTTTGAATCTATGCACTATGATGGCCAAATAGCCCTCATTTTCTTGAAAATCGAAGGCAGAAACATATCCTTTTTGTAGATTCTTCTGACAAACACAGTCTTCCCAATTTGATGTCAAAATGACAGTGCCATCATTTCCATGCTTCGCATGAAGTTCTCCAATGGTCTTATTGCCACCGTGATATTTGATCATGTCTCCATCTCGATGAATGCGAGGAATGAGAAAGATGTAGGCAAAAGAGCATAAAAGTACTACACAAGGAAGAAATAAACAATTACAAGTTGTGGTAAGTACTAACATCATTAGTGTGTAGGCAGTAACTTGATTGGAATTCGGAAAAAGCTACCATATTTCCTTTAGAGATGTTGTTCGTTTTCATGGTGCAAATATAGTCGTTGGATTTTATCTTCTGACTATCCTCCTCGATTTTCTCCTTCTTGATCGAATCATGTTGAGACCATTGACAAACCTATAGTGAAGGCCGTACTTGTCTAAACATCGGGCATCTGACCCTAAAATTAATTTTTATTTCACACACGTAGATACATGTTACTAGACACCTAATCAAGTCTCACCACCTCACCTCGCATCATAGAGGGCGCGGGCTTACAAGTACTAGGTACCTTGTCAGGGTTGTTCTCCACAATAGACATTTCTAATAACCTATAGAGTCCAATGAATTAAAAGCTTTCCTTATGCTCTTACAATAGAAATTCATAACATACATATCCCATTCACACCGTGCGGGGGAAAGAACTAGGTATTGTGTGATTGGGCGGTGGAGGGCGTCGGAGAGGTGCGCACCGCCGCAGTCAAAGTCGCCAAAGAGGTTCACGCCTCCATGGTAGAGGGTGCCGGAGAGGTTTGCGGCACCGCAGTCGAGGAAGAGTTGTGTGCATTTGTTGTCGAAGGCGTGAGAGAGGTTCGCGCAGCTGAGGTCGGGGGCGTTGGAGAGGTGGAAGGGGAAAGTGAGATCTAGAGGTGGGGTAATTTTTTTGGATAAGGTTTAGATCGAAAGTTGAGTGGGCTTTGTCACTCTGGCCCATGAAAACAAGTTAGCATTTCAGAAAGGTAAACAAGTCGGGATACAACAATGAATTAAAAAATAGGATACAATAATTGTCAAACAACTGAAGGGTGATGATAAAGTACTCAAATAATGATTTCTAGCTTTCTCTCGGAGCCCCCAGAGCACGGTTATTAGGAAAAATGTTAGACAACAGGTCGATAAAAAATTAATGCAAGATAAAAATCATATCTGAGACCTTCCCATAGGTACTGGAGTTCCTAAGGTATAGGGACTGGAGTTCCTAATGTAAAGCCTAAAATCTTCATGTCTATACTCTCATCGTGGGTTTATAAGCTGGTTGAAACCGCTCTAAGCTATCGACGTGGGACTAAACTTCTAGACTTGTAGCATGTGAAACTGCGGAGACAGGTTTTTACGCGTTTGGCACCCATGACATGGATCAGGAAGGCGATGTATGCTGCTCAAACCATTGTCAAGATGGGACTAAACTTATAGACTTGTAGCATGTGAAACCATGGAGATACGTTTGCATGCATATAGTATCCATGACATGACTCACGAAGCGACGCATGCTAATCAAACCAAAGATCTGAATCGACTTCTTACGGGACCAATGGTACTCTCTTGCTACGAGCATCCGTGGTGGCCATAGTTTATTTAGCAAGCACAACTCACGAATGGAAACCACCGCACAAAAATGCCGTGATAAGCCACAACACGCAATAGCCTTAGATGCCAACCGAGCCACCTATGCCGCCACCCATGCTCTCCGCTGCAAGAACCCGTGGCAAGCTAAAAGTATATGCTACACTGATAGCTCTCAGCTGGCCCAGTTGCCGCAAAAGAGCGCGTCCTGCTACATTATCGTGGACACTTACGATCAAGAACTGAAGCATCAACACGGTAAGTGTTTTTTAGCACGACGATGCAATCATACAATAATATGGTGCAAACCACTAAGAAGCAAGGGTACATGTAAAAAAAGTAAAGCTAAACATACACACATGGATTATAGAGAACAAATAGTCTGACAACTAGTCCTTTTTTGTGAGACAGGATGATGACTAATCTTACAACCCTATCTAACAGTCTACGTACTCTATAGAGCCGAGAAACGGGCTTATGTGCAGATAACTACCTTGAACTTTGTAAAATCTAGATACACACGAAACCTAGAAAAAAGTACTTTGTTTAGAGCAAAAGTAGAAGGCAGTGAAAAATAAACACAGAAAGATTGAATAGTACTGGAAGAACAAAAACATGCAGCACACACCAATCAATAGAAAGCGTCACTCACACAAGACAATAATGAATTTCGTAATAGATATTTTTGATATATTCTTGTACATATTACAATGAAAAAGGTAAACGCGTAAAATAAATAAAGAATGAAAAGAAGAAGAAAAACACATGGAAGCATCAAAGTCAGTAGGAACTGATACTTGCCCGAAACAGTAACAACTTTTGTAATGGATATTTTATTTGTATACATTACAAACCTAACTACAATCTATATAATCTAAACCTACCGACCTAGACGTCACCATTGTATTCCTACCTACCTTCCAAAAGGCCATAGCACTGACCACACATGATTAAGATTACAACTTCAGTAGGATGAAAAGAATGCGCATGAACAAGCAAGTCTAGTTTTTGGGGAGAAAAGTTATAGCCTATGTTGTGGTTGTTTGGAGTTGTTTGATGTGTGTTTTGGTGGTTGATGAAACCGTGTGTTTAAAGTTATGAGTTTATTTTGCCTACTGCTATAACTATATGATCAAAGTATGATATGATAGTCTAGAAAAGTATTTGATTCAATTCATTCTTTTGTTTGATTTCCCTTATTATTTGCATTGCACTGCATGGAGAAAAATAATGTGCCAACATCTAATTAATGAATTACCGACATTGATACAACATTCATACACATCATGCATGATGTCAAAAATTGATTTACACTTTTGAATTTATCGAATTTTTTTTTCTAAAACATATGGTTAGTCGTCTTGTGATAAATGGATCCATACTTTTATGAACCGGAGATCGTGGTGTCCAATTTTATTTGACAACACGGTCATCGATGATGACTTTGACATGGCCCTCCTTAAAATTTTGCAAGCTCCTGCTCCAGCCCCAAACCACATTCTTGTCCCTCCTCATATCCCCACTGCCCCAGCCAGTGCCAGCGCCGAATCCCCTTCCAGTTGATCTTCTGTAGCTATACGAGACTACAGGGTTGTGTGTGTTGCCGCGGAATGAGATGGAGGTCGAGGAAGCCAACAAGCTCAGGTAGGTCGTCCTATATTTGGAAGAGCCTCTGGTGGACCTAGACCTCACTATCCTCCTCCCGACGAGATGTTGCACATCATCATCTCCTTCCTCCCCATCTAGTCTGTCGTTAGTACAACCATCCTCTCCAAGCAGCTGCACCCCATCTAGCACTCCTTCCTCCTAACCCTTAACATCAAATATGACCCTACCAACTGCGACGGCACATGCCTCTCCATGGTTGCCGAGATCCTAGTCGTGCACCCTAGCCCCACCAGATGCTTATTCATCGGCATATTCCATAGCAAATACAAGCTCGGTGACAAGTTAGACAACTGGTTCCAATCCAATTCCCTTGATGGCCTCGAGGACCTCATGTTCCTTAATGGAGAAGTAGGGCCGCTCAAGTTCCCATGGTCCATCTTCTGCTACACGCATGTGCTACGTGTTGTTCTCCTTGTGTATTGTTCTATCCCCGAGATTGATATCGCCTTGGTTCTTGTTTTTCCTCAACTCAAGCAGCTCTAGCTCCATGATGTCTTCATCTCAGAGGTGGCAATCCCACGCCTACTTGCTGCATGTACTACACCTGAGTCCCTTCTGCTTTAGGGGATCCACGGGTTCAACACACTCCACATTATCTCACCAAATCTCCTTATTATTGGTGTGTCTCAAATGTATAGACACAATTGCAGTAGGGAGTTTCAAAAGATTGTCATTGAAGATGCACCTTACCTTGTGAGATTGGTCGTATTTGGTCCATTGGGTCAACTAGTAGTCAAGGTGGTCTTTGCACCAAAATTGATAGCGCTGGCCTAATGCATAAACCTATCTCCCAACTTCGAATTGGAACCATGATCACTCAGGTAGATTATTCATCATATTTTTCTTCAACCTCACATTTTTTAATTTATATATGTTCATCTATTCCTCTAGGAAAAGGACCCCACTAGCTTGACACCATGTGTGTGTGCAAAAGGAAGGTATTTTTCTTATTACTTTTGTACACAATCTAAGTTTAGTTGATGAATTCCTTAAATGGCCGTAATCCAACAAGAAGCTAACCACCAAGGTGAGTTTTTTGCTGTTAAATGTTAACCACTTTGGATCAAGTGTACATTTACATACATATATAAACCTGTTCTGAGGTTGGATCACAAATAATATTTGGTTAAAGAATTGTACTCAATTTGGTTCTTTTCTTTTGTAGTCGGATATTGATGTGGACATGAAAAATGTGATGACATATAACAAGCTCTGTCCCATTAATGTCTTGGTATCGAGTACTTCATTGGAAGAAATGTTAGTTTGAATGTATACCGAGGTAGACTACCGATATTAACTTTGCCAATTGTTTTTGAACGAAAGAGTGCTAAAAGTAGTGAGTGTTGGCATCATCTTTATGTTCAATGATATTTGTGATACTCGACATAGGTGGATACAACTGAATAACAACTATTCTAGAGAAGATGATTTTGAGTAGAACATTATCTGGCCGCTTCTATCAATATACCTAAGACTTGATGTTCTTACGAACATTGTATATGCTTAATGCTTTTGTGTTCTATGTACCATGTATTTTTAGATAATTCCTTCTTCATTTTGACTCTGCAATATAGGTTGCACTCTGTCTTGTTGCCATATGCATTGCTATCCATGTATCATTCTATCTGCATTGCATTAGTATATTCAAGTAATGGACCCGCATTAAATATTTTTAACACCTACTTGAATGAATTCAACTTAATATATGGTCGATATACTTGTACATAGTTGACATGCAATGTTGCTAACTAATATCATATATAAATTTTTGAGAGTGGGGAGTTGAATTTGTTTTTTGTCTTCAGTAACTTCTCAAGGGCGGTTGATTTTACATTAATATCATCGGTCCTCTTAATTGTTTGACAAGGAGGCTCGATCCAGCTAGACAACAACATCAAAGCCGCGATAAGGAAATAGAGAAGTGTTGTCCATTTTGAGCACCTTCTAACAAAATCTAGTGACAAGTACATATTCTCGTGTCACCGATTCATAAGGCCAGCCAACAAAGCTAGTAATCCTCATTGTTAGTAACCTTGAGAACCAAAAAATGAGTTTATGTATCGGATCATCATTGTTATCCCATAATTAATGACGAACGCATACGCCACTAGTTTTTGGGATGACCCAGTGTCATACTTCCTCTATGTTCTCGTCATAGCTTGGGTTCACAGCCATGACATACGCAAAATATTGAATGTAATGGATTTTCAGCCCCTAGGTCCACCCACGTAGCATGTTGCAAAGAAAAACTTTTTCTTGTGCTAATCTGTGGTAAGCTCTGCGAGGATTAATTCGTGACCTACAGGTGACGGTCATTTGCTTGATCACCGGCGGTACACGCTGCTATAGGAGATTGTCCCTACAGGGTACCTCTCGAAGTAGGATGAATTCGATCACAAGGAGCTAAAAATGATCTCCCTGAAATCTTAGCAAACTTCACGAGAAAAAAGTCAGAAAACACGACAGAGGAACACAAAGAGTTACCCAGGTTCAGGCCACCATGTAGCGTAAAATCCTACTCCTGCTTGTCCAGATTGCTTGCGCTACTTTGGTGCGGTTTACAATACAAGACGCTGATCAAGCGATCAGACCTAAGGTTCCTAGTTAGGAGAAAGCTAACATTTCTGAAGGTGGAAGAAGGTTGGATCCCTTCCTACGGCGCTGCCCTACCCCTTTATGGTGCCCTGGTCCTCTTCTCGTGATCATGACAGGAAGTGTTTCCACATGGCGACAAGGAAGTGGGCAGGTGATGGCTCTGAAATATAGCCATTGATATTATTCATATTTTTGATGAAATATATCTCTCTAAACCCTCCCACTAATGCCTAATAATCAAAGGGGTATGCAATCCTTTCTTTCCATTTTTCCCTACGCAGATAATGACGTTTGATGATGGGAATCACTACATTAAAGTCAAAGATACGAGATTTCCAATAAACCGCAGAAACCAGGAGTCGTGAAGTGGAGACAGACACTTTAACGACCAACTATACGACGGGAATAAAATTCTGGCCATATAGTTCCGGCCGTATAGGTGCCATCGACACCGTGATACGTTGCTAACGTATCCATAATTTTTGATGTTCCATGCTTAGTTTTATCTACTTTCTTATGTTTTGTTCCAACTTTGGAGTACTTTCTATACACTTTCTTGGACTAACCTATTAATAAGAGCCACAGTGCCAGCTGCCTGTTTTCTGCTTTTTTTGGTTCCAGGAAGTCAGAAAATGAATATTCTCGGAATTGGACGGGAGAAAAACCAAAGTCAGTTTTTCACCGAGGGACACCCGGAGCCAGATTACGAGATGGAGAGAGGCCATGGGGACGCCACACCACCTGGCCGTGGGGCCCAGCCTGGCCCGTGCCAGGGGTGGTCTGACCACCCTAGGAACCCCTTTGGCCTCCCCTTCCGACTATAAGATGCCTCTGATACAGAAACCCTAAGTACCCGATCAAAATTCCACGAAAGAGTCTGTAGCCGCCGTCGTCTCCATCCCTAGATCGGGAGGGATCTGAAGCTCTTCCCGGCACCCTGCCAGAGAGGGGAATTCACCCTGGAGGCCTTCTTCAACACTATGCAAGCCTCCGGTGTGATGCGTGAGTAGTTCATCTCTGGACTACGGGTCCATGTAGTAGCTAGATGGCTGGTTCTCCTCCTTTGTGCTATCATGTTTAGATCTTGTGAGCTCCGTTCATGATCAAGATCATCTATTTGTAATCCTACATGTTGTGTTTGCGGGGATCCGAAGGATATTGAGATGCTATTTCAGATTGATTATTGATTCTATCATGTCTTTGTTATTTGTGATCTTGCATTTTTTCCGTTGTTAGTAGCTATCTTGGCCAAGTAGATGGTAGCAACTCCAAGGGTTAGTATTTATGCTCGATAGTGGGTTCATGCCTCTAGTAATCTGGGGAAGTGACAGAAATCTCTAAGGTACTAGATGTGTTTTTGCTACTAGGGAGAAAACAACAATCCTTTGTTCATAGAACAATCGTATTGTTTACTTTACACGCAATTCGTAATGCAATTATCTATTGCTTGCAACTTAATACTGGAGGAGGTTCGGATGATAACCTGAAGGTGGATTATTAGTCATAGATGCAGTTGGATGGCGGTCTATGTATAATGTTGTAATGCCCAATCAAGTCTCAAAGGAGTCAAGATGATTAGTATATGCATATTGCTTTCTCGATGTTTGTCAATTGCCCCACTGTAATTTGTTCACCCAACATGTTATCTATCTTAAGGAGAGCCACCACTAGTGAACTATGGACCTCGGTCCTTTCTTTTACAATCAATCTACAATCAACTGTTTACTGCTTTGTGTTTACTTTCTGCAAACTATTACTTTCTTCCACTCAATACGTTTAATCCTTTGTTTTCAGCAAAACTAGTGAGATTGACAACCTCATCACAAGTTGGGGGCAAAGTTCTGTGGTTGTGTTGTGCAGGTCTCCATGTTGCTGCTGACGCCGGTAGTGCACCCTGCCAAAGTCCAACTAGCAACACCTTTGGGGTGTTTCCTTGCTCCTACTGGATTGATAACCTTGGTTTCATAACTGAGGGAAAACTTGCTGCTATGCTCATCATACCTTCCTCTTGGGGTTCCCAACTGAGCTTGATATATTTTGGGCCATCACACCGCTAGGTCAAACAGAACAACTTTTGTGAAGGGACCCTATATAAAGAGGCCTCGGGCGACGAGAAAAGAGAGATCTTTTCGATCATCAGTCGCCTCCAGATCTCCATCCACAACACCAAAGAGCCGCCTGTGGAATAGACTTAGATATAATCTCCAAACCTTTCTCAATCACCATAGCCATATTCCACCACTTGTAATAGTAGATCTCTTCTTTGATTTGCGACATTGTAAGACTATTTGCTATCAATCTCATGATTTCCATTACAATGTTTATGATCTTTGATCTCATCTTTATGTGTGAGTAATTCTCCTTGGGCTAAGGGCTTCGGCCTAGGCATGTAGCTTTTGTGCATGTTATTTATCATAGATGAGATCATGACATGATGATTATTGTATCCTCTATTGCCTCAATCTAAGGACTTGTCAGGTACCCAAGACCCCGAGGATTGAGTCAGGTATAGAGAGTACGAGTAATGACTAATCTGCAGGTTCGGAACCCTAGTGACAGAAGAGATAGTACGGCTGTATGTGCAGGATTTACTTGGGATTAATGGTGAGGTCACTGTTCATATCATTAGTTCCCTTTATTCTATGGATGTGATTAGTAGGTTATTGCTATAAGCGGTTGCGGAGGCAAGAACAATTATGGATGCACTACCCACATATAATTTATCTTGCTCTAACAATTACATGCATACTTTATTTTTATCTTTTATTCCTATCAGATGTTTTGCATAGCTACAGGTGAAATCGAACGCCCTAGGCCCTGTCTCTCCATCATCGACAACAACAAAAGACGCAAACTCTTGGTCCGGTAAAAACACAAAAGGAATTCTAAAACTCCCGATGGTCCGTTAAAGTAACTTCACTATGCTTTCTGCTTCCCGAGGATTTGATAAACCTAGGTGTACTAGGGAAAAATAGATATACTACATCCATAATCTAGATCGCAGGTATCTACCCTTTTTCTGGTGCCGTTGCTGAGGAAGCAATAACTACCCTGGTGAGATTAGTAGGAACCTTGCTAGTTTTAGTTCTTGTTTTTAATTTTGTTAGTTTACTTTTAGTCTTTATTATAAAAATAGAAAAAATTATTTAGTCTTTAAATTATTGTTTTCATTATCATAAGTCTATGTTTAAGAAAACCCAAAAACATAGGAAATATGGCTAAAATGAAGCTTGGGGAGTTTGCAACTCCCAACAATGATTATTTATGTACTCATATTACTCAGCCAACAATTTCCGCTGATGACTATTAAATTAAGCCCCATTGTTTAAGTTTGGTTCAACATAATCAATTTGGAGGCTCTGCTGTTTAGGACGCAGCTATGCTCTTGAATATTTTCACTAAAATATGTGATATGATGCGCATAAAAGATGTTGACCCTGATGCGGTCAAATTGCGCTTATTTCCTTTATCTCTTAGAGGAAGAGCAAAAGAATGGTTGCTATCTTTGCCTAGAAATTCTACTACATCATGGGTGGAATGTACTTCTTTATTTATGACTAAATGTTTCCCACATGCAAAGACTATGCAACTAAGATCTAATATTACTGGTTTTAGACAGGAAGAGCATGAGCCACTAGCACTTGCATGGGAGAGAATGAAAGAATGCATGAGAAACTATCCCAGTCATGGGATGGAAGATTGGTTAATCCTCCATTTATTTTATAATGCTCTTAATCCTGTGTCTAAGTCTATGCTTGATACTGCAGCTGGAGGAACATTTATGGGTAAACATATTATCGAAGCAAAGTAGATGCTAGACTATATGCAAGACAACCATGCCCAATGGCATGTGGATAGATCAAACACGAAGAAGGTGAACTCCGTCTCGCCACAAGAAAATGAAGAACTCAATGCTAAGCTGGATGAGCTCACATTAGCCATAAAAGGTAAGAAAACCCAGGTAAGAGCTATCCTAGAAACTAATATTGAAGAAGTAGACTTCATAGCTCGTAATTGATTATAACCCTGCTTGGAAGAAGAATTATAATCCTAATTTTCAATAACACTATTCTAATCCTACAGGTAACTCTAATAATATGGGATCAAGTAATGGTAGTCTCCAAGAAACTCTTAAGTATTTTATAGACTCACAAAATGAGCAAAACAAACTCCTTGTTAAAATAACGGAGAACCATGATGCTATGCTTGGTAAATTATTGAACCAAGCTGTATGTTTGAGGAATGATTTGCAGGCCCTCCAAGAAAGGACGAGGATTGTTGAGGCACAACTAGGTAAGATAACCGAGAGTGAAACTCTCATTCTAGCTAAATTTGTAGGTAAAGCTGAGCCCATTCCTGTTGAAGACCTCAAGATGATGAGAATGCAAAGGGAGGAGCTTGAAGAACTTTATTATAGTAATGCTCCTTCAGCAAGTTACACCGTCGAAGATCTTGTAAAAAGGATCAACATTAAGACTCTGGTAAGTGAAGGAAATGATGAAGCCATGTATCAACACTTCGTCAATTAGGTAGCACTAAAGGTATGTGAGCTTGAAGAAGAATATAAGGAAATTGTTGAAAAATTACTTGTTAAGCTTGATGATATATTTGAGCCTACTATTAAGATTAAAATTAGGACAAATGAGATAGATGCACTTTGTGATCTAGGTGCAAGCATTTCAACAATTCCAAAGAGTCTTTTTAATAAGTTAAATCTTGGCTCTTTTGAAATCACCGAGTTAAAATTACATCTTGCAGATTCTACCTACAAACAAGCTGTAGGAATTAAGGAGAATACTTTAGTATACATTAAAGGTTGTCCTGCTCTTACTAATTTTGTTATTGTTGGCATGCCTGAAGATGCTACTCCTCCTACTATATTAGTCCGTCCTTTCTAAAGAACTATTAAGGCTTTGATTAATCTACATGAAGGGAACGTGAAGCTTCAATTGCCTTCACGGGGTCCTTTTGTTATTCATTTCCCAAGGAAGAAGAAAGCCAAACATGATGAAAAGGAAGCCATCACTTTGAAGGCCATCTATTTTGGAGTGGGTGATCCACTCATCTGGCCTAAGTGAGAAACATCAAGGTCAAGCTATTGACCATAAAAGAGCGCAGCATGGGAGGCAACCCATGTGAAATAAACGTTTGAGTAAAAATTTTAAGTTTTAGTTTAAGTTTATGATTAATAAAGTGTGCTAGAAAGCTCCAGTTGAGGAGAAGAAGTTCGGTAGTACTAAAAATCCTGCTTTATACATGCTATTGTTGGTCAAAAATTTTAACTGTCAACTTTCTGAAAAAAACAAGGTGTTTCGCTAAGTTTTAGAATAAGAAATAATTCTCGAAGAAACGGAATTTTTTATGGCTATAGAGAGTTTAACGACCAACTATACGGCGAGAATAAAAATTCCGGCCGTATAGTTCCAACCGTATAGATACTTTTGCCATAGACTATTTTTCTTTCAAAAGTACTGATGGTTTAACGACCAACTATACGGCGGGAATAAAAATTACGGCCGTATAGTTCCGGTCGTATAGATATCGATGCCTTCGTACAATATCTTTTCCAGGAACAGACGGTTTGACGACCAACTATACGGTGGGAACACTTTGTTCAGTCCATATAGTTCTGGCCGTATAGCTGCGCCGCCAGGTGGAAACCCTAAACTTTTGACAGCAAGCCAACTATATGGCGAGAACACATTGTTCCAACCGTATAGTTTGCCGTATAGTTGCGTCCGACCACAAAAACGCCACGGGAGGTACCTCCAACCCCAAAACTTCAATCCTTTTTCTCACTTCTACCTCCAAACTCTCTCAAAACCTCAAGAGAACTTCATTTATACTCATTTTCGTCCGATTTCCTCGCAAACAAGTGATCTATGGTATGTTTCTCCTCTGATCCTCCAATTACTTTTTTCAAATTCATCTTTGATCTATCGTCATTTTCAATCTAGGGTGAGACCTACTATGAACTAATTGCCATGATTTTCTTGCCTAGATTATTATTATGAGGGGATTCTTTAGTGTGCTATGATGAGGAATATGTTATCCTTATTATTGTTGAATTAAAAAGTTTTATTTTTGAATTTGTTTATTATTTTAGAGGATGAACACAAGGAGCCAAACTCGTGCTCGTGCCGCCGCTGGCGCTTCTCGGGATGTCACTCAAGATGCATGGGGATACAGTTCAAGAATGAGCTCCAACATGATCGCTTCGACAGGATTAAGAACCGAGAAGTGAAAGCAACCAAGTGGGCTTGCCCCATTATATTGAACCAACTCAATATTTCTAATGACTTCAATTTACGTTGTAATAAGGTTGGCCTGCAAAACTTGTATTCAATGATGTGCCTACTTATCACCAGTTAACTCTTGAATTTTTAAGTTCTTTGCAAAGCACCGTTAAACTATGGCATGTAGAGGACATGATTTCTTTCTGGCTTATAAACAAAAATTACACTTTATCACTAGATGAATGGTGGGCATGCTTTAATTTTCCAAACAATAATGATAATTACTTGCGCGCATCCTTTACCGTCTTAGACCCTTTCTCGGAACAATATTATAATAGAATGAGCTTCACTTCTAGAGTGAGCAAGGGGAAGAATATTCATCATCATGCAATTCGCTATTTGTTCTATGTTATTGCTAACACCTTGCAGGCACCAAATGAGTTCACGAGACTCAATGAGGACGACATCTTAGTCCTCGCAAAGGCTGCTTTCAACAACTGCAACTTGTCACTCAACTTGGGCGCAATCCTTGTGCGTTACCTGGAGCACCAATCCTCCCAAAGCCAAGGATCAATCGCAGGTGGAGGCGTCATCACCGTGCTTGCCATTGCCCTAGGCATCAACCTAGGTGAGTTGCAACATGTGCTAGGTGAGCGATGTGTTGGTTTCTCTACTTTAAAATCTTGTGGAATGCTCACTAGGAGAGGTGTTTTTTATTACTTGCATATTGCTAGAGCTGGGCATATCTACCCCACTCCTATGCCTAATGGTGTTTTCTCTATTGAGGAAGGACATTTGCTATATGACTTGCAGGTTGAGCAACACCAACCCAAGGAGGAGATTCTGGATGCGGATGAGGACCAAGAACAGGAGCAAGAAGTTCCTTATCAAGAAGAGCAGCCACCAACCCGGTTTGCTACAAACAAAGATATCCAAGAATTTTGAGGGGCTGTGGAGAGGATGCATAGCCTCTCCTTGAACCTCCGAGGAACAACTAGTAATTTATCAACTCAATTTGCGAACTGGAGTAATGAATTTTTCCCGCCACCACAATGATTTGAAGGGCTTGCAAAAGCCTAAGCTTGGGGATGTTTCCTCATTTATCTTTACTTGGCGTTCATTTGCTTTTATTTATTTCGAGGTTATGTTTTTAATTCGATTTTATAAGCACTCGTGTTGGTTTCCCCAACACATTATCTTTAGTTATTTCTATTCACTTTCGATATTTTCTAGCCAAGCTTTGCCGCCAATTTTCTATTCTTTAATTTCCTCTCTTAAAAACAACAAAAAGATTTCTCCGTTTATCTTTATTTTCCCTCTTTCTTTTCTTTTTGCCTCGAGGTTCTCATGTATTTGCAGAAAGAGTGATTGTCTTCGAGTTTCCAAGAAACGATCAAAAAGGAAGAGAGAAGTGGAATCAAACATGAGAGATACACCTTATGACTCCCCACTTTTGAAGTTTGAGTAACCCATGCTAGTTAGTAGTAAATGTTGAGATATTATATTGGTGTTGCATAGTAGTGAAATTTTTTTTGCATGGGTATTTAATTGGGTACGTTTTGTTCTAGCTCTTGTAGTTAACCAAGTATTGCCTAAAAATTTGCTAAACAAATTGTAACAAGAAAAAGTCTCACAATTAAAGGCTTGGGTGTTGTAGTGTTTAGTCTTGAAGGCTTCTTTCTAGAGACACTCAACACCACAGAATACCATGATTGACTTGATAGCTCTCTTTAAAAGGGTGTTCGATTGAATTAATGTTTAGCGATTTTTGTGAGCATGCCAAAGTTTGACTTTTGAATCATAAGAATGAAATAGCTTTATGCGTGTCAAACTTCATGGGATGCCAACAACTCGGCTAGCATACAAACAATCTTCATGGAGGAAACTCCTAGATTTTGGCTATGAGTTGATTAAACATATGTAGCAGCAATGCTATAATGGGTATGATTCTTGGCACTCCCGGGTAGCTGTGTTTATGACGGAATCACTCCTCTGGCTGTTATGAGTAATCATTGTGCAAAAGGAACGAAAACCTTAGTGATGCCACGAGTGTCCATCACAGCCCGGTAAACTAATTAAAATCTTTGGCATGCTCTGAATTACTTAAGTACTGAAATTCTTGAAGGACAATGAATATAAAAGTAGTGCTTGAAGAGTCTTGATTTATTGATGTGGGAGAATTGAGATACTCTAGTGTATATGATTTTCATGAAAACTCTCACACTCTCAATTTTACATGATTATACATTGTTCAAAGGCAAGCCTACGAGTTGATTACATGAACCGGAATACAATTTACTCATTTGAATCATCCATGTTAACAATAATTTTGCTATGCTATAAGGATGCATAAAAACCCGTATTATATGCTTGCCACTACTCTATCTATGCTGAAGTTTTTCAGAATTATAAAGTAGAGGAAACATGAGACTACCAATCATGAGTAAGATCATCATCTCATTATTGTCGTCGGATTGATGAGAAGTACGCCACGAGGGGGTCCTCGAGGCGTGCGGAAGAGAGGGGTGTGAGACGTACGTTGTTCCGGGACGGTGAGCACACAAGTTTACCCAGGTTCGAATCCGCCGGCTTTGGACGGATCCTACTCCTCCTAGCAATCCAGTAATACGACAGAGCTAGAATATGGGTTACAAGGGTTCGCCTGTGCGAGTTGAGATTGTAGACTATTGAGTGTTGCCCTAAAGGCTCTCCCTAGGACATCTTATATAGATATCTGGCCTAGGGTTTACAAGAGAGATCTATCTGGCTACGACTAAAATTCGGTTATAGAGTACATCTTGAACTACAACTAACACTATGGGCCTAAGTCGGTAAGTCTTCTAGGCCTTCCCGTAGCCGGACTGGACTCCGTTTTTTCTCCCTGACTTGGCCGCCCGTGAAGCAAATATCTAACCCGAAGTGGGCCACCCTGGTTAGTGAGGAACTATGAGGAAACCCAGAAAGTATATCCCCAGCAGCAGCCCCCGGAAGTCTCCAAGATCCAAAGTCGGATTCATCATCGTCTAGATTGATCTTCGGCTTGCAGAATCTTGAAGGGTTCCTGAAACTTCACAACAAAAAATACGATCCGGGTTTTAAAAATAAGTTAGACCTATTAATAGGTTACTCGAATTTTCCTTCTTGATTTTCAAACTAAGCCGGGACTTGGTCTCTGACGTCACCTGACATTAGTCATGGTCAAGTCACATCATCTGACAAACATCCTGTCAGCACGACCGTTGGTGGATTCGTTGTTCGCGGAACCGAGGCGCCGTTTCAATGCGTACGGGGAGATCGAGGCAACGTAATCATCGCGTGGGTCCTTCCCAATTCCTTCCACGACGCGTGGCGGTTATACAGTGCCATTTGCACGAATCTTGGCGCGGTTAGGTGGATATAAGGGGTGAGGATTCTCCTTCTCCCATCTTCACCTATTCCCCTTGCCATTTCTGCTCCTCCACCTCTCCCTCGCCCAGAGCTCCCCTGCTTCCCAAACTCCCAGCACCGCCCATCTAAGGTCACCGACGCAGTGGAAGAATGGCTTCGTCTTCATCATCCGGCTTGGCTACGGCAGCGGCGACGGCGGTGGCGGCTGACAAGGAAAGCAATTGCGGGGTTTGGATCCCCTGCTTTGCTGGACGGCGAGAAGCTCCGCGGCGTGGAGTCTGAAGGGCTCCTCCACGCCGACGACTGGCGGAGTGGTTCCGGCAAAACCATACCCAACCCGCGCGCCGACGAGCGGGTACACTTCGGCACCCACCTCGATAGAGGTTTGTCTTTCCCTCCCTCAGAATTCTTTTCCGAGGTGATAAATCATTATGGTGTTCAACTTCACCATCTTCCCCCCAACTCCATCTTAGAAATGAGCGACTATGTGGCCTTGTGCGAGTGATTTCTTGGCATTAGGCCGAGTCTTACTTTATTCCGGTACAACTTCCATGCCCGGAGAAACTCTATCACCGCCGGTAATCCTTATATTACCGGTCCAATTAGTTTTAAGTTAGGTGTGAGCACGCATATCCTAAGATTCTAGCTAGTTATTCGGTCAAACAATGGCCGGCCACCTTCTTTTACCACAAGGATGTTCCTGCTCCTGGCAAAGCCACCGCTTTGTAGGCTTTCATCAACCGAGACACCACGCCTCAATTATCTTGGTTCGAGGCTGCTCCGGTTCTCAGTGACGATCTGCTTCTTGCGAAGAGGCGGATTGAATATCTGATAAAACACAAAGGACTAAAGGGATCCGACTTGCTCCATTGTTGGGTATCACGCCGGATCCAACCCCTCTAGCACCATGGAGACCGACTTATGCATTCCATCACGACGTCCAAAAAGGATTCCCTCCGCATCAGCCCTAGAGCCTATTCATCGGAAGTTTATATAAGCCAGATTAAATGGCTGATAAGGGAGCGGATCGAGAGGAGGATCCCGGAGGTTTCTCTGGACATGCACACAACGGAAACCCCTGTTGTGCCGGTAAGCTTTTAACAATAAACCCTTTCTATGTGTTTCACCTTTAAATTGTTTCGCAATACTGAGATGTTTTCTTTCTTTTCAGCTTGCCAACCTCCCCGAGTCAGAACTTGCTCCACTCGAAGGATATCCTCCGGAGTTTTCTCAGGAGGCTGAATTGGTTCCACTGCCGGACATTGTGCCCAAGAAACGCAAAGCTTCGACAGTGGCTGTTGGCACAAAGGAGGTGCCAGTTGTGAAGAGGTAACTTTTAACACAACTTTCTCCTTTGTACCTTACTCGAATTTTCTTCCGAGATGTAATGTTTTCCATTCTATTACATTCTCAAAGCTAAGCAGCACATCAAGGGTAAGGGGAAGGGAACTTCTTCGAAGCCCTTGCGGCAGACGAAGCGAACTATAGCTTCTCCTGCCGTGGCTCCTCCGACTCCTGCCCCTCAACCCTCTGCAACACCGGTGATTACTCCATCACCAGTTGTCGTAGAAGATCCGGCTCCTTCAACGAAGCCATCGATCCTTGAATCACAGACTGACGTCACCATGAGTGAGTCAGGTTTAGATAAGGGTGAACCCTCCTTGGGTAATGATCCCTCGATATAGATCTTTGCTGAAAACCTCATTAACAATCTAGGGCTTGCCAATCTTGGCTTGTCCCGGAAATCTGCGGAGGAGATCCAGCGGCTGGCCCGTCAATTCCTGGAAAAGAGAAATCTCTCTGCCGAGGAAGAAGCACAAGAGGCGGAAGACATCAAACCTTCTTGAACAAGTCCGCCTTTGCAACGAGGGACTTAGAGTTGGTGTGCTTCCACCACCTCCATTTATTCCACTCACCCTCGGCGAGAAAGTTACCACCGAGGTGAACATGTGTCTGAGCAAGCTCACACATGAACATCATGTAAGTCATAATTCCAACTCACGTTTTTCTTTATTGTACTTTATATCATATCCTCTAGCCCCCAAGCATGAAGTAGGATATACGATCCGGGTTTATGCTTCCGTAGGATGCCAAAAAATGAACTAGTGTAGCCCCCAAGGCTTGTGTTGATATTAGTAACAATATTAGCCCGAGTCTTTAGTAGACTTCTGACCCTGGGTATTCTGGCTTACAGAAAGTTAATTCATATAACCAGGATTTGTTGAAGAATATCTGCAACAAGAGGAGAGAGATCAGATCTCTTTGACTTGAAAATGCTGAGCTGAAGGTTTCCAAAGATGAGGCCAAAGGTAAACATTCCGAGACTCAAGCCTTGTCCTGTATTTTCGTAGTCGGATATTTTTTTGCTAAACTATTGTTCTTTTGTCTTACAGCACTGGTAAAACAGTCTTGTGCTATGATTGAAGAGGCCGAGAACCTCAAAACCTTGGTGGTGGAGAACAAAGAACTTCGCCAAGAGCTAGATAAGCTCAAGGCGGATCATGAGAAGAGCATAGCTCAAGTTCTCGAATCCTCCTCCATGGCTACTGACGAGCGCGATCGTAAGATTGTGGCTCAAGATCAGAAAATCTCGGATCTCCATAATGAACTTTGCAGAGAGAAGGACCTTTCCGAGGCGCTCCGGGCTGAACTCCGGAGTCTTCGGGAAGAGAAGACCAAAGTGGACGACGTCATCTTCGGTATGTTCCATCTGTCTGACTTGTCTATTTTCTACGACTTCTTTCAATGTCGGATTTTATTAACCATTTTTGTGTTATGTGAATAGGTCCTCTGAACTTGACGGACTCCACCTCTGCCGAGCCTCGCACCCACCGGCTTACCCAAGTCGGTGATTTTCTTCATGACTTCCGCCAATCCATCGAGGAAATTGGTGAAGCTCTCAAAGTTCTGGATATGCATAGCATGTGAGACTTTCAGGTGCGAGACAAGGCGAAGGAGATGCCACAACTTCTCCAAGATTGGAACATGTCCTACGCGCGATCCGCAGAGCAGAACGCTCTCACCATGGTCATGAGGCACCATGGAAGTATGGAGATATGGCAAGTGACCAGAGGGTATTCTATAGTGGATGAAGACGGATAGGAGCAAGACATCAAGGCAATCATGGACTCCTGCGCCGGATATGGGTGTCATGTAGCTGATTTAACCAGCTACGACACGCCGCCTCCGCCTCTTGAAGAAGCAGCTGAAGTTTCCAACGATGACCACGCCATGTCGGATGTGGACATCTTGGAATGATATCAAGGCGATGTATCCAGCGAGCCGGCAGCTCCTTCCTCTCCTCCTGCATCATAGATTACCAGAAACAAATGTATTATTCTGAGAAATATTATGGGTCTATAAATATGCAGTATGATACTTTTGCTAGTGCCAAGTTTTAATCTATTCAGCACTTTTGACTTTAAATTTTTGTGCACCTGAAATGTTTGCATAAGCACTTATATTTTTCGTCTACACTTATCATTTATCTGGCTTTCTGCCTCGTCCCTTTCGTGAGCCGGCTAAACCTTCTGCACGGAAACTTTGCCGAGCAATGGAGCTTAATTGCTAAACCAGTTTAAACTCGAAAACAAAGTCGGCTTCCAGTACCAACAATTCACTACTCGGAAAATACCTGCGTCCAGTAATCAGACAAATAACCAAAGTATGGACTAGAAACTTTAGAGTTATACCGAAAGGTAGCATTTTTATAATCGAAAATCTAAACCAGAACAAACATGAGCATAAAGTACTTTCAAGTATTCTGGGATTTTCAACTATGACATGATCATTCGGAAATAAGATGGGAAAACTTCTCAGAAAAAATTTGAGGGAACCAAGACTTTTATTTCTCATAGAACATGTACACATATATGATTACAAAGAAGGATAAACTAAGAATAAAAGGGACGTAGCTGAGAAATATTCCATGGTCTGTCTAACTCATCCGGATTTGTACTGCCTCCAGCTCTCTTTCTCTTCTTAGTAGCAGGTCTTTCTTTGACTGGCCTCATGTCAGTTAAGTAGTACAAACCATTGTGCAATACTCGACTAACTAAGAAGGGCCCTTCCCATGCTGGGGAAAGTTTTTGCTTCCTTTGTTGCACAAGCCGGAGAACCAAACCACCTTTATTGAAAGATCTGTTTCGGACTCTCTGGCTATGATACTTGCGTAACTTCTGTTGATAGGCTATTGATCTCATTTCAGCAACAACGCGAACTTCTTCGACTAAGTCGAGATCATTTTGTCGAGAAATCTCGGCATCCTCTTTGATATACGCGGCCACTCTATGAGAAGTGTGAATTAAATCACTAGGAAGAATTGCTTCTGCGCCATAGACCAAGAAGAAAGGTGTGTATCCAGTTGACCTGTTCGGGGTTGTTCGTAAACTCCATATTACAGAGTCTAATTCCTCTGCCCAAGCCCCCGCAACACGTCGTAGTGGTGCTTCAAGTCTCGGTTTTAGACCTTGTAGGATTAAACCATTTGGCCTTTCAACTTGTCCGTTAGTCTATGGATGTGCGACTAACGCAATGTCAAGACGGATATTTTTTTCGTTGCAGAATTCGGCCAATTCTCCCATAGAGAAATTACTCCCGTTTTCCGTCATAATGCTATGCGGATAACCATACCGGATTATAACATCCTCGACAAATATTTTGGTTGTTGCTCCATCACAACTAGTGACGGGTTTAGCCTCAATCCATTTGGTGAATTTATCCACCATCACTAAGAGGTGAGTAAATCCACTTGGAGCTCGTCTAAACGGTCCTACCATGTCAAGTCCCCAGACCGCAAAAGGCCATGTTATAGGTATTATTCGTAGCTGATCAACCGGAACATGAGCTTGCTTGGCATACTTTTGGTAGACCTTGCACGTCTTGACTAGCCGTTCGGCATCTGCCTTGGCGTAAGCCAGAAAAAACCGTGTCTGAAGGCTTTTGCCACTAAAGATTTGGCTGCAGCGTGGTGACCATACCCGCCTTCGTGGATTTATCTTAGGATTCCACTCCTTCTTCCGGAGATATGCAGCGCTAAAAACCCCGCAGAAACACTCCGCTTATAGAGCTCACCTTTAACTATAGTATAGGTTTTTGCTCGTCGGACGATCTGCCGACTCAGAACCTCGTCTTCGGGCAATTTGCCATCTACCAGATAATCAAGGTAGGGTTGAGTCCAGCTGGGAATTACAGCTAGTACTGCTATTAGAGGTGAGTCAGATTTTGTCGTATATTCCTCATCCACTCCCTTTATTGAGGAAACTTTGAGGTGCTCTAGAAAAGCGCCATCCGGGACCTCTTTCCGTGCAGAGCCTATCCGAGATAATGCATCTGCCTCCTCATTTTCTACTCGAGGGATGTGTTGAACCTCAAACCATTCGAATTATTTAGATAAATCATCCACGACAGGTTTATATGCTGCCATGTGTTATTTGCATTACAAATATCCGACACTTGCTGAGCAACAAGATCCGAATCTCCATAACACATCAAACATCGGATGCCGATATCCTTAGCAATGTGGATTCCATGCAGCAGTGCTTCATACTCAGCAATATTATTTTTCGCTGTGAAGTGGATCTGCAACACGTATCGAAATTTATCTCCTTGGGGTGATTTGAGCACCACGCCAGCCCCCGAGCCCCCTCGTGCCTTAGACCCATCAAAGTATAGGTTCCAATATTCCGACTCCGAGGGGGTCATATTCTCCTTCGTCTCTGTCCAATCAGCAACAAAGTAGGCACGGATTTGGGATTTGATTACTGTCCGAGGTTGATACTCAATATCGAAAGCTGAAAGCTCTATGCCCCATTTGGCGATGCGTCCTGTGGCGTTAGTGCTATTGATTATATCTCTCATGGGAGCTGTGCTCGCCACGGTAATTTGATGCTCCTAAAAATAGTGTCGTAGCTTACGAGATGCTAGAAAAACATAGTAAGCCAACTTTGATAGTGCGGATACTGCTGTTTTGATTCTATCAGAACCTCGCTGACAAAGTAGGTCAGACGCTGCACCAGGTGTTCCTGAATTTCCTCCGGTCTTTCCACCACCATGACGATACTAATGACTTTGTTCGTCGTAGCAAGATAAAGAAACATCAGTTCTTGTGGTTTCGGCGCAGCAAGGATAGGAGCAGATGGGAGTACTTTCTTCAGGTCTTGTAGTGCAGCTTCAGCTTCATCGGTCTACGCAAAATCCTTGGTCTTTTTCAGGAGTTTGTATAATGGTGCGGCTCTTTCACCAAGCCAGCTTACAAATCGACTGACTATAGCGATGCAACCAGTTAGTCTTTGTACGTCCTTCAGGCGAGTTGGCCTGGAAATATTGAGTATAGCCCTGATTTTGTCCCGGTTCACCTCTATGCCTCTTTGAGACACGATGAAACCTAACAATTTTCCGGCTGGGATTCCAAAGAAGCATTTCTTCGGATTAAGCATGATGTTGTATTTTTGTAGATTGGCGAATGTTTCCTCCAAGTCGGAAATCAATGTTTCCTTCTTTTTGGACATCACCGCAATATCATCCACGTATGCATGTACATTGCGTCCGATTTGGTCATGGAGGCAACGCTGCATCGTGCGCTGGTATGTAGCTCCTGCGTTCTTCAGCCCAAAGGGCATCGTAACAAAACAAAAGGTTCCAAAGGGGGTTATGAATGAAGTTTTGACTTTGTCAGATTCCTTCATCTGGATTTGGTGATAACCGGAGTATGCGTCGAGAAAATAGAGGAGTTCCGAGCCTACCGTAGAATCGATAACTTGATAAATCCTAGGCAGAGCAAACGGATCTTTTGGACAAGCCTTGTTCAAGGCAGTATAATCAACACACATCCTTAAATCAGTGGTGTCCTTTTTAGGGACCATTACAGGATTGGCCGACCACTCAGTGTGGATGACCTCTTCTATGAATCCGGCTAACTCGAGCCATGCTAGTTCCTTAGCTATTGCCTTACGCTTTTCATCGCCAAAACGTCGCAAGGAATGGTTGACGGGTTTAGCATTCGGGTTTACATTTAAAGAGTGCTCGGCAAGTTCCCTAGGTACTACGGTCATGTCAGATGGCTGCCATGCGAAGATATCTTGACTTGCTTGGAGGAACTTGACGAGCGCGCTTTCCTATGCGCTATCTAGGCATACGCCTATCTGGGTCACCTTGGAGGGGTCATCATCCTTCAACGACGTCTTCTTCGTCTCTTCTGATGCCTTGAACTCCAGATTTGGCTTTGTCACCTCCTTCTTCGTTGCAGGCATATCAGACGGATCTATGCTCTTCTTGATCTCCTAGTACTCCTGGGCGTGCAGCACAGCTTCAGCAAAGGCGGCATTTCCATCCTCGCACTCTCGCGCTTTCTTCGGGTCTCCCCTGATGGTGATTATGCCGTTGGGACCTGGAATTTTCATCATACTGTAAATGTAACACGGACGAGCCATAACAACCCAGTAAGCCGGCCATCCGAATATAGCGTGGTACAAGCTCTTGAACGGGACCACTTCCAAAGCCTCCGTCTGGTAGTTCTTTGGAGTTCCAAAGGTAACATCCAAAGTGATTTCTCCTAGGGAATTAGCCTGTCTTCCTAGGAAAACTCCGTGAAAGATCACAGAGCTATGATCCAGCTGAGTCTCCGAGATCTTCATCCGGCGTAGCGTTTCGACATACAGAATATTGATACTACTACCACCGTCCATGAGAGTCTTGGAGAAACCATAACAGTCAATAAGTGGATTGACAATTAAGGCGTATTTTCCTCGTCTGTGCAACTTAGGCGGATGATCAACGCGGTCAAATATGATTTCCACTTCCGACCAGTCCAAAAATTGGGGGACAGCCGGAACTGTTGCATTGAGCTCATGTAGAACTGCCTTCTTGACCTTTGCTGGTTGAGATCCGAGGAAGGTGACATAAGTGTCTTTCTTGGTCGGAAATTTTTTCTTTCCTTCCTGCTTGGGATTTGAAGCATTAGCTTCCTCCATGTCAGAATCTTCCTTCGTCTCTTTATCTTTTTCGGGATTCTTCTTTCCCTTCTTCCGCTTAGCTTTGTAGCCAGCGGTGTCATCTCTTTTGATGTCATAATTGAAATGACATTCGGCGTTGGTGTGGGACGAGCCCCCATTGGCATCTAAGTGATGTACACATGGGTTATTGGCAATGTCAGCCCGAGTGTAGGTTTTGCCTGATTGCTGGTCTCCTCTACCTTGAACTCTCAAAGTCCCACGGCCACGCCCACGGCCTCTGTCGTGTCCTCCTCGTCCTCCAGACCCAAAAGTAGCAGTGACCACTGCCGTTTCCGTGTTGGGTTTCTCTTCCGAGGTATTCTTGCGCTTCTGAGCTTGATGCTTTGGTTGTTTTGCTGACTGTGGCACAACTAGGGCTTTGAGTAATCCCTCTGCATCATCATCAACATCTGCATACTTGCTCGATGTTTTTATCATCTCTCCCAAATCAGTGACCTTGTCACACTTTAAGCGATGACGCAGTAGACCAATTGGGAGACCTGCGATGAAAGCTTCAATCGCAGTTTGATCATTTACTTGTTCACAGGAGTTCTTGGTGTCGATCCATCATCCGAGGTAATCCTGGCAAGTTTCTCCAGCCTTCTGGGTGCAATGCTATAGGTCTCCGACCATACAGGGCCTCTGGTATGTTCCTTTGAAAGTCCGAAAGAACGCGCTTTGCATGTCATACCAGTTGTGGATGGTGTTCTCCAGAAGTTCATTAAGCCATGATCATGCCGTCTTGCGCAACATGAGTGAGAGATATCGGGTTGCGACCAGGCTATTTTCGCCTTTGGCGATGCAGCAAGCTTGGAAGAAGTCCTGTAGCCAGGTATCTGGCCGAGCAATGTCGTCGTAGGCTTGGATATGTCGTGAGATGGCAAATCCTTCCGGGAATCTTGTAGCTCTGATGCGTGGTCCGAAGCACTTTGGGCCCAGGTAGATATCTTTGTTTTCATAGCACCACACCTCTATATTGGAGTTGATCACGTGCCTTGCATCATACGGGGATAGAGATCGTCCCGAGTGTCGGCTGTGGCTGCGGTGCCTTGGAGCCGGACTTCGGCTTCTGCCACCACCACCTCCACCATGACGCCCTCCCTAGCCTCCTTGAGAGCCGTTGTGATGGCTACTTGGTGGAGAGGGTGGAGCAGCTGGGTTTTTTCCGGCTGATCGCTGGCCTCCGTCTGGAGCGTCATTATTCCGGTTCCGCGGAGGGTCTTCATTGTGACGAGCCCCGTGCCGGCTTGTCTCAGCACGTTATCTGTCACTCCTTCGTCCGTCATCCGGACGGCTTGCATGTCTAGGAGGTGGAATTCTTTGTCGGTCATCCTCCCAACGTTTCTCTTTATCATCGTCCCTGCGGTCTTTCAACTCTCGCGGGGGCGGGTTCCTCGGATTCAGTGCAGCAATTGCTTCTTGCTCCGCAACTGAGTTACGGGCAGCTTTGTGGTGCTGTCCCAAAGATCTGGTTCTTGAGTAATTGTCTTCCCGGCGATCGGGGCAGTGGTGCTGCTCCGGTACGTGCTGGGGTCTTACGTCAGCGCATGCCGGATCCGTGCGACATTGGTCGGAATCTGAGACCAGTTTTTGACTTCCGGACATGGCGACCTTTTGCTGCTCCAGTCCCTTGTTGAGTAGTTTGATTCCCAACCGGATCTCCTCCGGGCCTGGATTAGCCAATAAAATTTCTCGGACCGCCATGGTATTCTGTACTGGGGTTGGATATACCCAATCCCCTTTGCTATCTTTCCAAGTCTTCCCCATTTCTTCTCCGAAAAGGACAGCGTGAATCTGCGGGAATTGGTTGTCACTAGTATGACGCTTCTTGGTCTTCTGGTATTGCCTGGAGTTGTACTTCCCCACAGATGCCATGCATTTCTTTTCCTCCTCAATGTTTTTGGCTTCATCCAGAAGTACTTGATGACGTGCTTCTAGGGCTTGTGCCCTCTCCTCCAGTTCTTCAGCAGTAAGTTCTGCAGCTATAGGAATAGGTGTGGTTAATGCAGCATTACTGAATTTACGCGCACCTTTAGTGATCACGTGTCCATCCACCGGCTCTTCTTTTTTCGGCTCGTTTGGGATAAGCGCTCCATCCGAGTCCTCCTCATATTCCTCGGGAATCACCTCCTCTATCATAGGGTCTTTTGTCGGGGTCTTGTTCTTCTTGTTCTTCTTCTTTGCCTTCTTGGCAGCGCCGGTAGCAGAGACGGCTTTGGGTCTGTTTCCCAGAGTCAAGCTCTGATCGGTACTTTCGGACCTCTGGAATTCGGGATTATCTCCGACTTCCATGTCATCCTGTGCTTTGGGAGAGTGTTCCCTGGATCCTTCGTCCATGGCTTCTCCTTCCTCTACAGCTTTGGAGTTGTACTCCTCTTCATATTCCGCGGAGAACTTTTGGAAATCTGCCGACGTCATCGATTCATCTGAGGATGCGGGTACGTCAGCGTTTGTTCCAATTGCCTCCAGCACCGAGTCGGTGTTGTCTCCAGCATCGGCAGAGCAGGATCCGGATCCCACATATTCGATGAAGTGCGATGCATGCTTCCTGAGGTACCTGCGACTCTCGCGATCAGCTTCGTCGAAACTTTTGATGGTCTCAAGAATTGCATTGCATTATCATACGCTGCAGCGTGTACCTCAGGAAAGGCCTGTCTGTCCCGGCGTCATCAGAGCCGGAACCAGTGTCGTTGCTATGCTCCTCCTGGATTTCGACTTCCGCAAGTGGATCAATCTGGGATTCGGTCTCTCCAAGGAGATCCACTCTAGATTCAACTTGGACCGCTAGGTCTGCTTCAGGTTCGGATTTCTCCACTATCTCCGCAACTGGTGTGGGCTGGGTGGGGTTAGGGTTTTCTGAGATCTGGAACTCTGCCGCCTCCACGGACAAAGGAGACCCAGAAGATTCTTCTGCCTCTATCATCACCGCTGGGATGGGTGGGACAGGTTCAAGCAAAACTGATGTAAACATCGATCTTGCCAAAAGACATGATTGTGTAGGCAGTTACAGCCTCCTTAGCAAGAATCCAGGTCTCTCCGAGAATGATGAGAGGGATGTTGCTGGCGTAGAGGATGCGACCGACGGCGATAGTCTCGCCGATTCCGATTCTTGCAGATTCCGCTCGGAACGCAGATCCGAAGCTCACTTGCCCCACGGTGGGCGCCAACAGTCGTCGGATTGATGACAAGTACACCATGAGGGGGTCCTCGTGGCGTGCGAAGAGAGGGGTGTGAGACGTACGGTGTTCCGGGACGGTGAGCACACAAGTTTACCTAGGTTCGAATCCGCCGGCTTTGGACGGATCCTACTCCTGCTAGCAATCCAATAATATGGCAGAGCCGGAATATGGGTTACAAGGGTTCGCCTGTCCGAGTTGAGATTGTAGACTATTGAGCGTTGCCCTAAAGGCTCTCCCTAGGACGGCTTATATAGATATCCGGTGATATGGGATGGCCCGATCTTCTTAGTAAGCAGTTGGCGGTGATGATGGTGGATGATAGATAATTAGCCTGTAGCTATGAACTCTCCCGCTCGATCCTTGATGCCAATGCAACAGCTCTCGAACCTTGTAGGATATTCACAACACCATGCTCTTGTGCACGCAGCCCTGACCACGAACGATAGTATGCAATCTACTAATTCCCAATGGAACAACAGATCACACTCAATTATAGTTGGTAGATTCGAACACAGGGTAATTCCAGAGGTTCTATGAAAGAAACAACTCCAAAATATTTTAACGTGGTCTAAAACCTAACTAGGGGTCGTCCCAGGGCTTATAAGGGCAGCTGGGGCGGCCAGAAACCGAAACGACACGCAAACGACTCAAACTGATACAAACTGACTCGGACCAGATTCGGTCGGCGAGCGGACACTCTAGTCGAAATCGGCCGGACAGTCCGGTCAGGCCGGACACTCCGTTCTGGCCGGAAACTTCAAAGTTTCCGGACGGTATCCGGGCAGTGTCCGATTTGATATTCTGATTGTCCACGCCAGTTCGCCTCTCGACTAGGCCAGATAGTCCAGGTGGATCTGGCCGGACACTCCGGTTGTGGCAGATCTTCTTGCCTCCGTCTTGATGATCTTCTTTTGCGCCTTCCTCCCGCTCCTCCCTCGCGCATCCTTGGGCGATCATCATGTTGGACTTCTCTTGTAGCCCTTCTCCTCCTCGCGCCATGCTTGTTTCTCCAACGAACCTGATCATACATAAATGCATAGACTTAGGCAGTATAAAGTTCTCATCAATCAAAGTACCAGTTTTGTTTAGGAGTAAATTCACCTGTTGGTCTAGTAGCTTAGCACGAGCTCTTGTGATAGGTCCAATTCTAATCCCATTGGACTGTTCCTTTCTTGCAACAGTTGTAGCATCTTCAGTAGTCATTGGGGTAGGTGTAATTGTAGGGATGTCCTCATCATCTCCCCCCTTCAAAAGGCGTCGACCTCGACGCTCCAAGGTCTTCTCCAGCATATGGTGACAAATCAGCAACGTTAAAGCTGTTGCTAACTCCACCAAACTCCTCAATAGGTATATCAACCGAGTAGGCGTTATCATTAATCTTGGCTAACACCTTGTAAGGACCATCACCACATGGCTTCAACTTTGACTTTCGAAGTAGTGGGAACCTATCCTTGCGTAAATGCACCCAAACCATATCTCTAGGCTTGAACAACACTTCTTTCCTTGCTTGATTCCTTGCAGCAGCAATGTTCTTGCCTTTCTTCTCAATAGCCTCTCGAGTCTTCTCATGTATTTTCTTCACATAATCACCACGTTTTGATGCCTCCATATCAATTCTCTCATGTAATGGAAGAGGCAACATATCAAGTGGCGTCAATGGCTTGAAACCATACACCACCTCGAAAGGACAAAGCTGAGTAGTCGAATGCACAACCCTGTTGTAAGCAAACTCAACATGTGGCAAACACTCTTTCCACTTCCGCAGATTCTTTTTAATCATGGTCCTTAGCAGCTCTGACAATGTTCGGTTCACCACCTCCGTTTGACCATCTGTTTGGGGATGACATGTAGTACTAAACAACAGCTCCGTTCCTAGCTTCCCCAATAAGGTCTTCCAAAAATAGCTCATGAACTTCACATCACGGTCAGAAACAATCGTCTTTGGTACTCCATGTAATCTCACGATGTCCCTGAAAAACAGGTTAACAACATGCGACGCATCGTCGCTTTTGTGGTAGGCAATAAAATGAGCCATCTTAGAGAACCTATCCACTACCACAAATATAGAATCATGACCTCTCTGAGTTTTAGGTAGACCTAGCACAAAATCCATACTAATGTCTTCCCATGGAGTAGTGAATTTGGTTCATGTAATCACCAAAACAACTTGAGGGATGTTTTTTATGAATGGGAGTTCTCATATTAATATGATTAAAATTAAACTCAATTTATCATAAACTAAATCAAAGTGAATTTGCATAGTTTGTTGTTGTCACTGGCATTCGTTTACTACCCAACGTATAGTTTTAATTTAGATAATATAACTACCGAATTATAGATATTTACTTTATGAATTGGTATCATATTGTTTTGAGTGTCAATCTAAAGTTTAAAGTCCTATTGCAAACTTTTAGCAAACTCCACTTACTCCACAAAGTATAATAGATATTATTAAATCAAGAGTAGCATTTCCAACTTTAGTATCTAAATATCATGCTTCCCTCCATGATCCTTGATATTCGAAAGTTGTTTTAGTATCAAGTTTATCTAGGAGCTGAAATAATTGTTTCAGAAACCATCATGTGTGGAAGATGTTGTGATATCTATAAACAATGCTTGGCTGGAAGATAATAGAATAGAAGTTTAGTAAGATACATGTTCTCATATTGTATGAGAATTTGCGAAGGTTGGAGATGATAGGCGTCCTGATCTCCCAAAAGGTTTTGGGAACTAATATTATAGTCACAGTTCATCCTTATAGGCTATAGTAGCTTGATCATGAATGTTGTCATGATATGATGAATAAAGCATGTAAGTAAAATGTTTACTACACTAAAAGATTACTATAGAATGGATTTTGGAAGAATGCCAAACATTTGATGATGGTGATACACATCAAAGTGCAAGTCAAATGGTAATAGTGTTTGACTAACATGCTTTGGACTATGTGTCATGTGTATGGCACCACTATTAGTGTTGACATATTTTTCTAAAAGGAAATGAAATGCTAAAAGAGAATTTGGAAAATATTTGGTAGAAAAGAAAAGACTGGAAATGTCCAGCTTAGGTATATAGATGATATACATGTTATGGGTCTATTCCATGACTGTTAAACAATGTTGTTCTTGGGTATTGGATATCGGATTGGTTGGTGTGAAGTGTCTTATAGGAAAACACAATTCATGAACTATAATGGCCTAAGTAAGTAGCAGGAGAATATGGCATGATGGTCATCGGAAACAAATAAAGTGTTGTTATGTTTGTCGTTGACATCAAACCTAGCCTTCAATATTTGTTTTAATAATTGTTATTTTGTTCCAGTATTATGAGAATAATGGTTATTCATATAATTATCATATTCCATAGAAGATGGATGAACTTTTACAAGTCTATTTAGAGAAATCACATCCATATATAACACTAATGCTAAAATGTCACAAGACAGATGATTGTAATATCACTTATGAGTGACATCATCGCTTAAATTATATTGGAAAGAAGACATGAAGAAACTCCATGTTGATGGATTTTTGGAGTCTTTGATTTTGATCAATTGGTGCTTGTAAGACTTTCTTGGAGATAATTAAAACTTCGTTCAAAGGCCAAAGAAGAACGAACGACTAACCTATTGGACATCGTGCATGTTGATATATATAGTCCATTATGTGTAGTCATGAGCGATGGATTTCAACTTCATGTATTTTTCCTGAATATTTGAGTGGATATATTTGTATATTTACTTAATGAGGAAGAGGTATTTGAAAAATGTCCAAAGACTATCAAGAGATGAAATGGAAAATCACTATAACAAGATAATAATTTTTTTATGATTGGATCACAAAGGAAGATATTTGAGTTACAAACTGTAACATCCCAATTTCAGCAACCCCGATTAGTTGACCAGAATGCAAAAATCAGGGGGAACAAAAACTTTTTCTTGTTCATTGGTGCAGTGTTGCCTGTTGATTGTTTGTGCTTGTGATTGTAAGTATATACCAAAGGATACTCCTTACCTCACCATCAGTTGACAAAAGCTATTTACCAAAACCACCCTGGCTCATTTTACATATTCTCAAACGTTCTGGCTTTTCATGAGCCAAGATGCTTATGCAACTAAAACCATTTTAGTAGCTTCTATTGACAAAACTATGGAGAGATATATAATATAAACCTCCTTATGTTTTCAAGACAGAACCTTCAACTAATCTTACCTCTAGTTCTCCCAAAACCAATTTTAAAAGCTTTTGAATTCTACTCTTGGTAGAAATACCAAGGAAACTATTTGTCAACACCCGGATTTTTAATCCCAGATGCCCGTTATGCCATACCTCGCAATCCCAGGATTACCATTTTTACGAGACATAACGGATTGGATATCACAGTACATCATCCATTACAAACCAAACATAAGGTCTTACACAAATAAGGATCTCATGATCCAGTCTTAATACGACAAGCAGCGGAAATAAAAGATAAGCGTAGCGGTGGGGTCCATCTTCAGGGGAACAGGCAATGCTGACGAAGGCAGATAGTCCTAGTTATCATAGCCGTCCTGCTGACCATCATCTTGATAATCTCCTTCATAGTCTGGCCATGATAATAGCCAGGGACAAAAGCCATGCGTACTCTTTAAGTACTCGCAAACTACCACTAACAAGTATTATGAATCTAAGTTAAAGTGCTAACTCTAAGTTTAACTATAAAGTTAAGTTTGAAACCTAAGATGAGTTCTGAAGCAAATAAAGATAAAGTAAAACTCTAGAATCACGTAAGTTGGGGAAACTATTGTCATAAACACAACCCTGTTGTGGTCAAGTCAAGATTCCTCATTAATTTCAAAGTATTTAGAAAACATCTGACAACGAAACAGTATGGCCATTCCAACTGTCCATAACCGCGGACGCGGCTATTTGAATAGTTTGACACTCTGCAGAGGTGGTACACTTTCACCACAAGATTCGATACATCTGCCAGGGATAATCCTGAATCATCATACTTAGTATGCAGATAATTAAATATAACCTTCCCTTTACACACCCTAGTATAAGCACCTATCCTATGAGTATGGCCTCCCAACCATGACTATCAGTCATCTTGGGCACTGCATAGGTGTACATCATGAGAGGTAGCCTCAGCTCAGACCTCTCCCATGAGGGAACTAATACTAATGCATATAAATTTCCAGCTAAGCCTTACCCAATTGAGGTAATGTGGTTGTATGGTAAATTTGGAATGGTATCGCATTTGAATCCAACCATCAGTTTTATTAAAGGGTTAAGGCTCATGCCTCAACATTTTCAGCCTCATCAACCATTTGTGTTTCTCAACACATGTCAAAACATCTCAATAGAATGACTCATCATTCCAAGGTTTTAATAATTCATTTTCACCAAGTGTTCCCATCTAAAATGACTCAAGTTTTTGATTCTACTCTAAACTACTAAGTTAAGAGTGTTCACTAAGGTGGAAAAGATGGGTTCAATCTCATGCCATAGAATGACATCTAAAGGGTTCTAAATAGGTCAAGTTTTATACTTTTAATGCTACCTTCAAAACAAGTAAAGAACTTTGTATAACCTAAGAGGGGTAAAACTTGTAACTAGGACTTGGGGTACTAATAGTCAAAGGGTTGTGCTCAAAGCATGCTTAAGGCCTCTTCACTAAACCATCTAGTTTGATCCTAACTTGCTAAGCACTAAACTTGCAAGTGTTAGCTTGCACTGTTAATGATGGCTTGCACTTAAAAGTGCTAGCTTTCTAATAGTAGCTTGCCTTGATTGGTGCAGTGGTTGAAGTTTTCTTCTTCTTCTTCTTGGTAGAACTCCTCCTCCTCGAAAGATTGGTTGGTACTATCGTCTATAAATACATACGGAGTGCACAATTACCAAACAATACTTAACTAAGCTAAGTAGCATTGTAAGACACATATTTGATGATCTATTATCATCACAAGCATCACAAGTTTAATTCCATAGTTTCATCCCTTTTATTTTAGAAAAGTAATTTCTACTCATTGAAAACTTAACTAAAATATAATATTCACCACCAAAATATGGGATCATGTTGACACATGTCCTCAGCACATATTCTAACATGTGGGAATGAGATTTTAAAGGTTGGATCAACATTACTTTGCTTTAAGTTCATTATTTAGTGATTTAAAGTGACTAGAAATGCCTATATAGCATTATTTTGGTACTAGTCCAAAGTCACTGCATGTAAACCTTAATATTATTACATATTTAGATATATATAATGAAATGTGATTTTTGAGAGTTGGAATCAACTCAAAAGCTAACTTGGTTGATTTTATAAAAATGTTGCAAGTTGCAAATGCTTCGGTCTTCTTATTTTTATTAGGAGAGATCTATAACTCTAATTGAATTAAATCCAACGGGCTTGGATAAATCATCTTAATATCTTTCAGGCACAATTAGTTTCATGCCATTTGGATTTGTAGAACTCCCAGAATTGAATTTTAAAATAGTGGACAAAACTAGATTTAACTAAAAAGAAAAATCCAGATTTGAATGTGTGGGCTAGCGCGGGAAACGACTTGGGCCGGCCCAGTGGCGCTCCGTGGCGCGGGGCTCAGCTGACAGGGGGTCCCTCTTGTCAGCAGCACTTAACACGCGAAATGGTACGCGCACTGTGGGCCGTAGGATTAGAAGGCAGATCTACGGCTGAGGGTCGTCGTCGAAGACGAACAGGTCGCCGGCGAGCTCGAACCCTAGCGGCTCGGTGGGGGTCTGCTGGGGACGTACCAGGGCTCCAGCGGGGTCGGCGAGGTGGGCAAACGAAGTGGAAGACGACGGCGAGGCGAGGCGCGGTTGCGGTAGAGCTTGGGGTGGTCGGAATCAACGGCGCTCTTCTCCTCCTGCCGCGGCTGCTCCGGCTCCAATTCCGGCGACGCAGAGCTCGCCTTGCTCCGGCTAGAGGTGGGTGAGGTTTAGGGAGGTGAGGGGAGTGGAATGGTGTGGAGAAGAGAGGCTGGGTAGGGCTCCTTTTATAGGCCCAATGGTGAGACCGAGCGGGATGGGCAGGCAACGGTGGCGACATGGCTACGGTAAGGTAGAGGCATGGCTGAGGGTGGCGATCGACGTGCTGTCCCCTGGCGGTGCTCTAGGAATTGAATGCAGCCGTAGGGGCGGTGGCACGCGGTCTGGGCGAGGTGGCGCTCTGAGCGGCAGAGGCAGCGGTGTCCACGGCGAGCGGTGGTTGTGAGGCGTTGGGCGGCCAGCGGGGGTGTCTGGGGTGTTCTCCAGGTCGAGGCAGAGCGGCGGGCGCGGGCTGATGCCGAGGGGCGGTCTGTGCGAGTGGAGACCGAGCGCGCTCTGTGGGCAGCACTGGCATGGTGCGGTGGCACTGGGCGCGGTTTGTCCTCGGTGGTCCACTGCACTCCTGGGCTCGGGCAAGGGACAGGGGGTGGCGGTGAGCTCCTGGCTACCTCCTAGACATGGCGAGGGAAGAGGGAGTCGTCTGCTGCAGCAAGGCAAGGTTTGGCCGGCGAGGCATGGCTCGGCATGGCATGGCCTGGGGGCTAGGGACAAGGGAGAGGGGTGTTAAGGGCCTGGTTAGACTAGGAGGGGATAGAGGAGATAAATGTAGATCATTTGGGTAGAAGTTATGCATGCCAAGTGTTTGATTAAATGGCCGCATGAAAGAAAGTTTTGAATTTTGGTTTCGAATTTTTTGAGTGATCTCCACTAGTGCTAGGTAGTCTCTGGTTGCAAGGGTTTTAAAAATGGATCTCAAATAGAGGGGTTTTGAAATAGGGGTGATCTATGCATATGCATTAGATTCAATTTTCAAATGCAATTTAAAATAAGTAACAGAATGTTTCTAGAAGATCCAAAGGTGGACCTTGGTATCTCATTATGTGTACTAGCAAGGGGTACAAAGATCAAGAATTGTTTCTGTTAAGAAATGAGTGCAAGGAATAGCCAAAGTAGGCATGAGAGTTAGATTTGCCAAAATGACCATTCCTCCTTTTTAATTCTTTTTGATTTAATTTTCTTTAGGAAAAGTTTTGGAAAGATGTAGATGATGTTTAAATCACCTAAGAAACATTTTACAAGCATTGGGTCACTCAATCATGGCAATTCAAACAACTCCTATTTTAAATGCACACATGTATGAATGCTTTCATTTTAAATTTGGAAAAGTTTTTGTTAACCCTATTTTTGGTTGATTTGATCTTGATAAACTTGGATTGAAGTTTTGGGATGTTACAAACCTTCCCCCCTTAAACAAAATCTTGTCCCGAGATTTACAAAGAAAACTAGGAACTAAAGAGATCTAGGCACTCTGTCCTAATATAATCTTCTCGCTCCCAAGTAGCTTCTTCCTCGGTATGGTTGCTCCACTGAATCTTGAGAAACTTGATACTCCTGGTCCTGGTGGTTCTGTAAGCTTCTTCTAAGATACGGATGGGTACTTCCCGATAAGTCAGATCATTGTTGATTTCCACCGCTCGGTGATCGATGTTCTTGAAAACTTCAGTCTTCTCGGGCACTTCCAGACATTTGCAAAGTAACGAGATATGGAACACATTGTGGATGGATGACATCTCTTCAGGCAGTTCCAGCTGATATGATACTTCTCCTCGACGGTTCAGAATCTTGAAAGGTCCGATATATCTGGGGGCTAACTTTCCCTTCAGACTAAAGCGTTGAGTTCCCTTTAAGGGTGAAACTTTGAGATATACAAAATCTCCGACATTGAAAGTCAGGTCTCTCCTTCTCTTGTCAGCATAACTCTTTTGTCTTAACTGGGCGGTCTTGAGGTGCTCACGGACTTTGTGAACTTTCTCTTCTGCTTCGAGGAGAATGTCGGGTCCGAAAATCTGACTCTCTCCTACTTGCGACCGATTCAAAGGGGTACGACATTTTCTTCCGTATAGGAATTCAAATGGTGCCACCTACAAACTAGCTTGATAACTGTTGTTATATGAGAATTCTGTGAAAGGCAGGCAGTCTTCCCATTTCGATCCGTATTCTAACACACAAGCTCTAAGCATATCCTCTAGGATCTGGTTGACTCTCTCAGTCTGTCCATCTGTTTGTGGGTGATATGCTGTGCTGAAGTTCAACTTGGTTCCTAATCCTTCTTGAACTTTCTGCCAAAATCTTGAGGTAAACTGGGTTCCTCGATCTAATACTATGGTCTTGGGGGTTCCATGTAGACTAACAATCCTAGGAATGTATAGCTCTGCTAGCTTTGCACTCTGGTAAGTTGTCTTGACAGGTATAAAGTGGGCTACCTTGGACAGTCTATCAACTATGACCCAGATTGAGTCATTTCCCCTACTAGACGTAGGTAAACCGGTGATAAAGTCCATTCCGATAGAATCCCATTTCCATTCCGGAATCTGCAATGGTTGCAACAGTCCTGCAGGTCTCTGATGCTCTGCTTTGACTCTTTGACAGATGTCACATTTGGTGATGTAGCTTCCAATCTCTCTCTTCATCTTGTGCCACCAAAATTGCTCCTTCAAATCCTGATACATGTTTGTTCCTTCGGGGTGGATAGAATAAAGAGTATCATGAGCCTCCTTCATGATAACTTCCTTCAGCTTCGAATCTGCTAGAACACAAATATGTCCTTTGTACCATAGTACTCCTTCTTCGTCTTCGGTGAATCCAGGTACCTTTCCTATACCGATACGACGTTTGATTCCGTTGATACTCTCATTTCCCTTCTGGGCTTCCTTGATTTGGCTAATCAACGTGGGTTGAAGTTCAATGCTAGCTAGAAATCCTTTGCTAACTAATTCAGTCCTAAACTGCTCCAACTCTTCATACAAACTTGGTTGCTTCTCCTTGATCATGGTGTTAAGCCTACACGGCAATCTGCTAAGAGCATCCGCTACCACATTGGCTTTGCCGGGGTGATAGTGAATGTCAAGGTCATAATCCCTGATTAACTCTATCCATCTTCTTTGCCTCATATTCAGCTCCTTCTGAGTGAACATATACTTCAAGCTTTTATGATCTGAGTAAATCTCACAGCGATTACCCATCAAATAGTTCTGCTCATGCTGCTTCAGTTGTCGAGACAGATACACGATGACTTTGCCTTCTTGCATCAATACACATCCTAGACCAATCTTGGATGCGTCGCAATACACATCAAAGGGCTTCTTGATGTCGGGCATGACCAATATTGGGGCTGATATCAATCTCTTCTTCAGCTCCTGAAAACTGGCTTCACACTTGTCTGTCCATTCAAACTTCTTGTCCTTTTTCAACAATTGGGTCATTGGTCAGGCTATGCTCGAGAATCCTTCTACGAACTTGCGGTAATATCCCGCTAATCCGAGAAATGCACGGACTTGGGTTTGAGTGGTTGGGGCTTCCCATTCTTCAACATCTTTGATCTTGGCGGGGTCAACAGAGACTCCTCCGGCAGACATATGTCCTAGGAATCCTACTTCCTTCAGCCAAAACTCACACTTGCTGAACTTGGCATATAACTGATGCTCTCTTAGGGTTTCTAGGATAACTCTCAGATGTTGCTCATGCTCTTCTTCTGAGTTGGAGTAGATAAGGATGTCGTCGATAAACACAACTACAAACTTATCTAGGAAATTCATAAAGATCTTATTCATGAGATTCATGAAATAAGCAGGGGCATTGGTTAATCCAAAAGACTTAACTGTATACTCGTATAAACCATAGCGAGTAGTAAAGGCGGTCTTTGGAATATCTGTTGCACGAATCTTAAGTTGGTGATAACAAGTCCTAATATCAATCTTTGAGAATACCTGAGCTCCAGTCAACTGATCAAATAGATCCTCTATCTTTGGCAAGGGGTACTTGTTCTTGATGGTGACATCATTCAACTTTCTGTAATCTGTGCACAGACGGTTGCCTCCATCTTTCTTGTCGACGAATAACACTGGTGATCTCCATGGCGATGGACTTGGTTGAATCAAACCTTTTGCTAGCATAGCATCCAACTGCTTCTTCAATTCCACTAAATCTGAGGGATTCATGCTATCGGGCCTCTGGGCTATAGGTCCAGTTCCCGGGATTAGTTCAATAATGAACTCAATATCCCTATCTGGGGGCATACCTGGCAATTCATCTGGGAATACGTCGGGGTATTCACAGACTACTCTGACTTGGTCTATGGTGGGCAAGGCTACACTCTGGTTGCACTTGAACTGACGGGGTAAGGTTTCAGAGATATGCTCTACTATGACTCCAGAACTACTGGTGATGGTGATGGCTTTCTTAGCACAGTCTATCAATCCTTTATGCCTTGACATCCAGTCCATACCTAGTACTGCTTCCAAACCATTGGTTCCAAGTACAATTAGGTTGGCATAAAAATCTATCCCATGTATTCTGATAGGTACAACTTTGCAAATTTTTCTAGCTTTGGTTGTTGAACCGGGGATTTGAACTATCATGAAATGCTTCAGGTTGGTTGGACGAATCTTACTAGTGCATGCAAATTCTTCGGTGACAAATGAATGCGATGCTCCCGAATCAAACAATACTCTTGCTAAGACTGAGTTGACAGAAAACATACCCAACACTACATCTGGCGCTTCCTAGGCTTCTTCTACATTCATGTGGAAGAGACGACCGTTGCGGTTGTGGGGGTTCCCTGGGGCAAATCTCCTTCCTGGTTGAACACGACGCTGCTGCTGAGCTGGGGCATTCACATTGGCATTGGCTACAGTCTTCTTGGGACACTCATTGGAGTAGTGACCTTTCACTCCACACTCGAAACAAGTGATCTGGGACTTCTCCTTGACTGCAAAAGGTACGGCATTGCTGCCAGTTCTAGGTGCAGTGTTGTTGTTGTGGTTCTTGGGAGGTGCACGGTTGAAATTGTTGGCGTTACTGGAGTTGTGATTGTTTCCTCCAGACTTCACATTGCCTCCACTACAGTTGGGGTAGATTGGGCGAGAATTTGGGGGTCGGTTGTTCCTTGGTGCATATCCTGGTGAAGGGTTGGGACGGTACTTCTGGTGACTGTTGGATCCAGACTGCTGCATCATACGACGCTTGCAGTTGTCGTTTGCCTGGTTAATTTTTCCATCCATCTGGATGGCAGAGTCGACTAGCTCTTCAAGATCCTGGAAACGGATGTTGACGAGAACAGTCTGCATCTTATCATGCAATCCGTTCAAGAATCTCTCCTTCTTCTTGGTCTCTGTGTTGATCTCATCAGGTGCATATCTAGCAAGTGACAGGAATCTGTCATGGTACGCTACCACAGTCATTCTTCCTTGCTTCAATTCGCAGAACTCATCTCGCATTCTGTTGACTAGACCCTGCGGCACATGGGTGCGACTGAACTTGACCTTGAATGCTTCCCATGTCATCACTTGACCATGGTTCATATTGCGGATGCTATTCCACCAAGCTCTTGCATCTCCTGCCAGATAGTGGGTGGCGAAGAGAACTTTCTCCTTTTCATCAACCCTGGCAACTTCTAAGTTGTTCTCCATGGTCTATAACCAGTCATCAGCATCTAATGGGTTTTCAGATTGGTTGAAGATTGGGGGATTGGTGTTTGAAAGTTTTTGAGTTTGGATCCCTGGTGATCCTGATTTACATGCCCTTGGTTGTTGAGAGCCATTTGGGCGATTTGTTGAAGTGTTGCTAAGTTGGATTGGCGTTCTACCCGGCTTGCTTCACGGTCTGCGATGAGATTCTGCAAGATCTGCAGCATTGGGTCTTGCGACGAGCTGCTCCCTCCTTGGTTTCCACGAGTCATCTGAAGATTGAGATATAGGAGTAAGAGGGAAATTCTAAGGTTCATGGTTTTGGGGTTTTCCAATCTAAAACTTTGAGTTAAACTCAGGCTTTTCAACTAACTGCTTTTTCATTCATGCAAGCAAGCACACTATACAACACACACCACAACAATCAAAGGGAAAACAGATGGTTTGAAGAACCATTCTGTAAGCTACGATACAATGAGATGATACATCTCATGCTACGACAGTGCTCTAGTGCATCTACTCATCGTTGATGAAGTCGGAGTCCTCATCATCAGTGTAGAAGTCCACGGCATCCTCTGCCAGAAAATCATCATCGTTGTTGAGGTAAGAGTCCATGTTTCCCTAGATGTCTTCACCCTCACCTTCTTCTTCCTTTGCTGCAAGCTGAGCATCCTGCTCCTTGACGGTCTTCTCGAGGTCGGCCACCTTCTTGCGAAGACGGGCGATGGTGCTATCCTTCTTGGCACACTGGCGGCGAAGATACTGACAGTCTTGGACAAGCAGTGCGAAAGTCTGGGCCTTCTGGTCGGCAATGGCACGGTTATGGTTAGCTAACTCTCTGGCATTGTCTAGTTCCTGCTGTCTGTCGTGAAGCAAGAAGTCAAGGTTCTCCACTTGACGCCTCAACTCGGGGTGGCCCGGCATCTCCATTGGCATTCCCATGAAATCACGTCTTGCATAGTGGGCAAAACGGGTTCCTTGGGTCTTGTTGACGCCGAGGGCACATAGACGTGCGAGAGCTTCATGCATTGCCCTGGCTAATCCATCTAGCCAGTTGTTCTCTCTCACGGAGAACTGAATTCTCCCAGAAGTTGGTGCTTCAACGCTTCCTCTAAGATCTGCGGCGACTAGCCACTGTAAGTCTCCTCCTGGGGGTCCTGGAAGTTGAGCTCCAAGAAACTCCGGGTGTGGGCGTCCCAGTAACTCTGACAGTGAATCCAGATCCCTCTTGAAGATCAGCCGACCTCCGTTTCCCAACTGGTAAAACTTGTTGAACTGAGTCTCCATCTACAAGAATTAAGGATGAGGAAGTTAGTGAAGTGATCAAGTGTGTCAAATTTTAAGTAGTAGTGGAAGAATTTTGAGGAACATGAATTTTTGAGAAAGAATCCACAAGGGTAAGAGAGGAGATAGGTTTTCATAAATACTCACTTCGGTTTTGAAACTAAGTTTTTGGTTTGACGTCCATTCTAACTAGGGTCTCCTATGGTCAGGATGGCTCTGATACCAACTTGTCAACACCCGGATTTTTAATCCCAGATGCCCGTTATTCCATACCTCGCAATCCTAGGATTACCATTTTTGCGAGACATAACGGATTGGATATCACAGTACATCATCCATTACAAACCATACATAAGGTCTTACACAAATAAGGATCTCATGATCCAGTCTTAATACGACAAGCAGCGGAAATAAAACATAAGCATAGCAGTGGGGTCCATCTTCAGGGGCACAGGCAATGCTGACGAAGGCAGATAGTCCTAGTTATCATAGCCGTCCTGCTGACCATCATCTTGATAACCTCCTTCATAGTCTGGCCATGATAATAGCCAGGGACAAAAGCCATGAGTACTCTTTAAGTACTCGCAAACTACCACTAACAAGTATTATGAATCTAAGTTAAAGTTCTAACTCTAAGTTTAACTATAAAGTTAAGTTTGAAACCTAAGTTGAGTTCTGAAGCAAAGAAAGATAAAGTAAAACTCCAGAATCACTTAAGTTGGGGAAACTATTCTCATAAACACAACCCTGTTGTGCTCAAGTCAAGATTCCTCATTAATTTCAAAGTGTTTAGAAAACATCTGACAACGAAACAGTATGGCCATTCCAACTGTCCATAACCACGGACACGGCTATTCGAATAGTTTGACACTCTACAGAGGTGGTACACTTTCACCACAAGATTCGATACATCTGTCAGGGATAATCCTGAATCATCATACTTAGTATGCAGATAATCAAACATAACCTTCGCTTTACACACCCTAGTATAAGCACCTCTCCAATGAGTATGGCCTCCCAACCATGACCACCAGTCATCTTGGGCACTGCATAGGTGGACATCATGAGAGGTAGCCTCAGCTCAGACCTCTCCCGTGAGGGAACTAATACTAATGCATATAAATTTCCAGCTAAGCCTTACCCAATTCAGGTAATGTGGTTGTACGGTAAATTTGGAATGGTATCGCATCCGAATCCAACCATCAGTTTTATTAAAGGGTTAAGGCTCATGCCTCAACATTTTCATCCTCATCAACCATTTGTGTTTCTCAACACATGTCAAAACATGTCAATAGAATGACTCATCTTTCCAAGGTTTTCATAATTCATTTTCACCAAGTGTTCCCATCTAAAATGACTCAAGTTTTTGATTCTACTCTAAACTACTAAGTTAAGAGTGTTCACTAAGGTGGAAAAGATGGGTTCAATCTCATGCCATAGAATGACATCTAAAGGGTTCTAAATAGGTCAAGTTTTATACTTTTAATGCTACCTTCAAAACAAGTAAAGAACTTTGTATAACCTAAGAGGGGTAAAACTTGTAACTAGGACTTGGGGTACTAATAGTCAAAGGGGTGTGATCAAAGCATGCTTAAGGCCTCTTCACTAAACCATCTAGTTTGATCCTAACTTGCTAAGCACTAAACTTGCAAGTGTTAGCTTGCACTGTTAATGGTGGCTTGCACTTAAATGTGCTAGCTTGCTAATAGTAGCTTGCCTTGGTTGGTGCAGTGGTTGAAGTTTTCTTCTTCTTCTTGCTAGAACTCCTCCTCCTCGAAAGATTGGTTGGTACTATCGTCTATAAATACATACGGAGTGCACAATCACCAAACAATACTTAACTAAGCTAAGTAGCATTGTAAGACACATATTTGATGATCTATTATCATCACAAGCATCACAAGTTTAATTCCATAGTTTCATCCCTTTTATTTTAGAAAAGTAATTTCTACTCATTGAAAACTTAACTAAAATTTAATATTCACCACCAAAATATGGGATCATGTGGACACATGTCCTCACCACATATTCTAACATGTGGGAATGAGATTTTAAAGGTTGGAACAACATTACTTTGGTTTAAGTTCATTATTTAGTGATTTAAAGTGACTAGAAATGCCTGTATAGCATTATTTTGGTACTAGTCCAAAGTCACTGCATGTAAACCTTAATATTATTACATATTTAGATATATATAATGAAATGTGTTTTTTGAGAGTTGGAATCAACTCGAAAACTAACTTGGTTGATTTTATAAAAATGTTGCAAGTTGCAAATGCTTTTGTCTTCTTATTTTTATTAGGAGATATCTATAACTCTAATTGAATTAAATCCAACGGGCTTCGATATATCATCTTAATATCTTTCAGGAAAAATTAGTTTCATGCCATTTGGATTTGTAAAACTCCCAGAATTGAATTTTAAAATAGTGGATAGAAACTAGATTTAACTAAAAAGAAAAATCCAGATTTGAATGTGTGGGCTCGCGCGGGAAACGACTTGGGCCAGCCCAGTGGCGCTCCGCGGCGCAGGGCTCAGCTGACAGGGGGGGTCCCGCTTGTGAGCGGCACTTAACACGCGAAACGGTACGCGCGCTATGGGCCGTAGGATTAGAAGGCAGATCTACGGCTGAGGGTCATCGTCGACGACGAACAGGTCGTCGGCGAGCTTGAACCCTAGCAGCTCGGTGGGGGTTTGCTGGGGACGTAACAGGGCTCCAGCGGGGTCGGGGAGGTGGGCAAACAAAGTGGAAGACGACGGCGAGGCGAGGCGTGGTTGCGGAAGAGCTTGGGATGGTCGCAATCAACGGCGCCCTTCTCCTCCTGCCGCGGCTGCTCCGGCTCCAATTCCGGCGAGGCAGAGCTCGCCTTGCTTCGGCTAGAGGTGGGTGAGGTTCAGGGAGGTGAGGGGAGTGGAATGGTGTGAAGAAGAGAGGCCGGGCAGGGCTCCTTTTATAGGCCCGACGGTGAGATCGAGTGGGATGGGCAGGCGACGGTGGCGACATGGCTACGGCGGGGTAGAGGCATGGCTGAGGGTGGCGATCGACGTGCTGTCCCCTGGCGGTGCTCTAGGCATTGAATTCAGCCGTAGGGGCGGTGGCGCGCGGTCTGGGCGAGGTGGCGCTCTGAGCGGCAGAGGCAGCGGTGTCCACGGCGAGCGGTGGTTGTGAGGCGTTGGGCAGCCAGCGGGGGTGTCTGGGGTGTTCTCCAGGTCGAGGCGGAGCGGCGGGCGCGGGCTGATGCCGAGGGGCGGTCTGTGCGAGTGGGGACCGAGCGCGCTCTGCGGGCGACACTGGCATGGTGCGGTGCCACTGGGCGCTGTTTGTCCTCGGTGGTCCACTGCACTCCTGGGCTCGGGCAAGGGACATGGGGTGGCGGTGAGCTCCTAGCTACCTCCTAGACATGGCGAGGGAAGAGGGAGTGGTCTGCTGCAGCGAGGCAAGGTTTGGCCGGCTCGGCATGGCTCGGCATGGCATGGCCTAGGGGCTAGGGACAAGGGAGAGGGGTGTTAAGGGCCTGGTTAGACTAGGAGGGGACATAGGAGATAAATGTAGATCATTTGGGGCAAAACCCTGTTCAAAACAGTGAGCTAGGATTAGAGTAGAAATTATGCATGCCAAGTGTTTGATTAAATGGCCGCATGAAAGAAAGTTTTGAATTTTGGTTTCAAAATTTTTGAGTGATCTCCACTAGTGCTAGGTAGTCTCTGGTTGCAAGGGTTTTAAATATGGAGCTCAAATAGAGGGGTTTTGAAATAGGGGTGATCTATGCATATGCATTAGATTAAATTTTCAAATGCAATTTAAAATAAGGAACATAATGTTTTTAGTAGATCCAAGGGTGGGCCTTGTTACCTCATTATGTGTACTAGCAAGGGATACAAAGATCCAGAATTGTTTTGGTAAGAAATGTTGCTAGGAATAGCCAAAGTAGGCATGAGAGTTAAATTTGCCAAAATAACCATTCCTCCTTTTTAATTCTTTTTTATTTGATTTTCTTTAGGAAAAGTTTTGGAAAGATGTAGATGATGTTTAAATCACCTAAGAAACATTTTACAAGCATTGGATCACTCAATCATGGCAATTCAAACAACTCCTATTTTAAATGCACACATGTATGAATGGTTTCATTTTAAATTTGGAAAAGTTTTTGTTAACCCTATTTTTGGTTGATTTGATCTTGATAAACTTGGATTGAAGTTTTGGGATGTTACACTATTCCTATTCCAAACGCTAACCTTTTCAAAATACCCCTCCCTACCCCAAGCTAGGCTTGATGGTAACCCCAGTAGTGGAGTTGCTTAGTTTATAAGATGAGTTGCCTTGATCTGCGGTCTGATGAGTTGCCTTGATATGATGTTTGACTTGTTTGCTTAGGAGTAGTATGAGCCACTATAGGAGCTCATCACTAGGTTCAAGATATTTCCAAATCCCCACATCCTAAGAAATATAACAAAGAAAGATCAAATCACTAGATACCAGGTGATGATCCCAAACCCTTAGCCAGATCAATTCTGAGGTCATCCATTCTAGAAGCTTCCCAGTCAACAAAGACCAACACCAAGCATGGATCAGTTATACTCAATCTACACTTCAACATCATCCACTTGATGATGCCTTGATACCTAGCAACCCCTCCAAAAAAATATTCCCTCTCATACTCTAGTCAAAATCCTCAAAACTGCCAAAAAGTGGCCAAGTCTGGAAACTGCTTCAACATTATCTTTTTGAATGCCTCCCTTTCTCAACCCTTGTGCATTTTTGGAAATGCCTTTGAACTATATTGTTATACATCCTAAGGACTACCAAGTCCCACTTTTGCCCTTTGTTAGATCATCCTCCAAGCCACTTGTCCTTGATGGTTTTACAGGCAAGAAAATAACATTTCCTGCAAATCTAGTCATCATGCCTATTTTGACAGAAGCTGACACCATCATCCAACCTTCTATGGATCAACTCTCTGCATGGTTGTGCTATACTCATATAGGCCTGTCACAATCTACTTCACTTATTCCAAGTGGATCCCTTAGCTTGTTAAACCCACATGGTTTATATGGCCTCATGACTCATCTGGTATGGCAGCCTTATTTTCAACAAAGTTTTCCATCACTTCCAGATCACCTCAAATGAAATCCATCCAAACTCCTTATGCCATGATCATCTATATGACTTGGTCTACCTATCCATATATCCCTTGCATCAAGGTGAGCTCTTAGCTCCAAGATCCAACAAGGTTTTGGTGGTATAAAAATTCATCACCCTAGATCCTCAATACCTTGTTCTTTAATCTAATTCAAGTTTTATTTCCATTTACCAAGGTTGAAAATGCTTTCCACACCTTGTATAGACCGTCTAACTTGATCATCAAGATTTATCAAATATTATCCATAATTATTATGGACAAAATCTATTTATTTTCCTCTAACAGAAAAAAATCTCAAAACCCCTTGCCCAATGGAAAGTTTGGTTTTTGGTAAAAACACTTCCCCAACCTTTTGATCATGGGAGTTTCATATATCATACCCTATCTTCCGATCTGAAAAATAAATATTTTTGAGAAGCTTTATTATTTCTTTTTGCTCACTTTCTTAAATGGCTAAATTGGAATAATAATTGTCTTAAATACTTCTATGCCTCAGTAAATCTTGGGAAAATCCCCTAAGTGTGTATTCACATTTAGGACCATCTCACATTAAAAACCCCACATGTCCAATGCAAATTTATCAAATTATCTTCTAGAAACCACTTCTGCCCTTTTTGGATAAATGGATTTATGGGGACTAAAACCCCTTATAAAAATCCCAAATAATTCCTGGATATCTACATTAACCTCATCTATCTCCGAGTACCATTTCCTCCTCTGATACAATGCAAGTTTTTGAACTTCCTTCACAACCACCTATTTACTCAATTTGGCAAATCTAACTAATATTGAGTCAAAACAAGATCAAACCCCCACCAATCTTGTAAAGAAATGCTTCACAGCCTTCACCCCTCCCCTGGTCGACCAGCACTGTAGCTAAGCTACTGTAGCAATCCCTTGTCCCATGTGCTTGGAAGTGAGAAGTAGAGAGAGAAAGAGACAAGCCTGTGAGATAAATTGCAACAGCTACCACTCCCTCCCTCTCTGAGATCCAGCATGACCAAATCTCCTTCTTACCCCTCTTCACCGCCCATGAGCCAGTCCCTGGCCAGCACCACCCCTCCCCCATGTCCAAATTGGACATTTACACCATCTAGCTCCCCTCCTTGGTATAAAGGCCAGAGGCCACCCCTAGCTCGCCCTTGCCCCTCATTTGCTCCCTCTCCTCCTCACTTATCTCCCCCAGTAACCCCTCTTCCTCCCCTGCTCTATGCTGCCTGGAAGAAGGAGAAGGAGAAGCTTCAGCCTCCAACAAAAATCGAGCAAGGCTCTCTCCCCCTTTGCTCCCCTCCTCTGCATGTCACATGGTCGACTCCCCTACCTCCCCTGCATCTAACCCTGGTCTTCTTTTTGCCCAGGACCGTCTCCTCCTTCATCGCCAGTGAGCACCAACGAGGTACCCCTCGGTCTCCATCGCGCGAGCTTCTTCCCGGAGGCCAACCCTGCCGTACCGCCCCTCGACCTGCTCGCCGTCATCGACCGCGTCGCCCTGCCACCTCCCCAACCTCCCTCGAGCCCCAGGTGAGCGTCATGGCCCGCCTAGGGTTCCGCCACCACGGGATCTATTTTGTCAAGGACGACGATGCCCCGCCGTCCATCTCCACTTAATCGAATGTCCACCGTCGCTCGATACCGCTTCGGCTGCCCGCTCCCACTGACCGTTGTGCCCCGCCTGGTAGGTTTAATCCACTAGCTCCCACGTGTCGCCCTATGCACTGTGGCCTGATTCACTCCCTGCGGCCCAATTCCCCCACAGATCCCGGCCTAGCTACCCGTTTTTCTTTTCCTTTTAATTCAGATCCAGAAAAAGACTAGTAGGTTTAAATCCTTTTGAAAATGTAAACAAAATCGAAATGCCAAAATATAAATTTTTGGTAGTACTCTGATGTTTTCTTAAGCATGCAGAAGCAACACCAAGTTAAGAATAAACTCCATTATTTGCTAGAAATTATTCTTCTACCAGGTGTACTTTACACGAAATAATTTCCTCAGAGAGTTTCACATATCGAATTGTGGAGAATCAAGGCTCATTTGGAAGGTATCAGAAATACCTATCATCTAGCACAGGTCTTAGGCCAAGGAGAACTGTAGGTTCGCTATAACAAAAATAATAAAAATACACTTTATCTGTCTTAGGAAATTTCTCTAGGTCAAACCAAACGTGGTATTCACCTGATTCCACCTCCCAGTACATCATAATAACAACATCTATCAAACCCCAGCAGCTCAGAATTTATTGACCTCTGGTGGATTTTTAGTGAATTAAACTTGTCTGTGCACCCCTTTTTCACTAAATAAATCACTCAAGGAGTTTGACAACACCAAAAAGAGAGAATCCATATTCTACAGAAAGGTATCCTAAATGCCTACATCCTTCCATTGGAATCATCTCAAGAGCTTATGCAGAAATAATCTGGTGAAAAAGAGAAAACCCATACATAACTGCATTTGGGAATTTTCTCAGGGCATTCTGTTAATTTTTTAGACTTGATTCCAACTCTATGTAGTTCAGTACATCAAACTCTACCTAACCACCCAAGGAAATAATTTTTGGGCCTTTAGATAAATTCTGGGGAATTATTTCCTCAAACTAGAGTTTATTCCACTATAAAAAGCATAACCAAACTAGGAAATTGATAATCTAGTGAAACCACTTGTGTTGGTTTTGTGTTGTCAAGACTTATCTGAGGATATCATTGTTGCACATTGGTATCCTACAGACCTTAGAAACCCACTCCAAGTTCATGGTATTTAGCCTTGACAACTATCCCCCAAGGGAAAAATACCTCAATGGCAATCTAGTAATTCCACTACTAGTAATCCACCTCTCCAAACATACTAAGTTAAGTAGGATTCAGTATGTTTGTTGATGTATGGTTTGATGCATGTATGTCGTGTATTGATTGTGGTATTGTCTGCTTGCATGTGTACCCGATGATGGCGATAGTGTGAGTGATTGACGACAAGAAGGAAGCGACTTCTTATTGTTATTTATTGGGTATCCTTCACTATCTAAGTAAGTCCAGGGACTTATTGCTGATCACAGGCAAGCCACCATTCCCAAATTCCCGTACTTTCCCTACTCTGTTCATTACCTGTTTTGTATCCTCTTTATAAATTGCATTATTTAGCTGCATGTCTTGTTTTATAAATACTGTGATATAACTTAGCTCCTCCAAGTTATAATTGTTTGTCCCTCGTGGCACCACCCTGATGTACCTACCATTTGATCCCTTTAGACCGAGAGTATGGTGGATATCACCCTACCTCGTTGAAAACCCCGGTTTTGAGAAAATAAACTGTTTTGCGATTTACCCCACTACAAATGTTTCAAAACTACTTTGTAAAACCCTTGGGAAGAGCTATCGTCCCCAGTGGATGTTTTAACAAAAGAAATGGTGTTGATGAGAAAGGAGAAAATGAAGGGATGTTCTACGCCTTTACCTGAACAATTTTTATTAGTGCAACCACATTACCCCAGGTGTTGGGGCTTAGCTCATAGTTTGTCTTCATTAGCCGGGGCAACTTGTACCATGCTTATAGGGAGAGATCCCTTGAATTCCGGGCAGGTGCTAACAAATCTCGGATCCGGAGCCTGTAGCTTGCTTCGGCAAGAGTGAGCCTGTCTTCGCAGGAGTGCCGGTGCAACAATTGGGTCTCCCGCGGACGGTATGACTTAGGCGGTACGGAAGGAAGTGGAGTCACCAAGTTAAGGTATATGCCAAGTTGCGGCTTGGGTATACGCGTGTACGGAAGACAGGACTATGGCTAGGAGCCACATACTCGTTGCCGGGGAGAACAAACCCAAAAGGAAAAGCAGCCTTTGCTAGGGTCGACAAGCGAAAGGTTAGGTTTGATTATCTGGACCCCCATCTACAGTGTGTAGTGGGCCGTGGTTGTATCCCGGCGGATGTATTGATTCTTGTGGGGAAAGTGCGCAAACTCTGCAGAGTATAATCTATTCGAATAGTCGTATCCACGGTCAAGGACGGTTGTAAAGGTGTTGGATAGGAGTACCCAAACGGTATTTGTTTGGAAAGAACAGATGAAGGAATGAAGGTTCCAGGGGGAATATGAGCTTCAAGTGTTGTTTTGACCAGAGGTGGTCAAAGAGGCTTAAAAAGGGTTTTTACTCCAAAACTGTTTTCAAAACTCTTTTTCAACAAAGATATGGAGATGTCTTGATTTATAAAATAGAGGCATGTTTCAAAACTCTTTTTCAACAAAGATATGGAGATGCCATAACTTCAAGAGTTAGTCTAGACTTTTTCAAAAGCAACCCCAGATAGAGCTATCTCGCCACAGCAAAAATTGCATCTCCTTATTTCACTTATCTTGGTGGTTTGCGAGTACATTCCAAGGTACTCACGGCTTTGTCCCTGGCTATTTACTTGGCCAGGCTTTCAGAGGTTCGACATTAGAAGATTAAGGTGACGTCCAGCGAGCTAGGCCGTCTTCCTAGTCAGTCGCCTGTAGGTTGAGGCACGATTGGGCTCTGCGCGTGATGATGTTCTGCTGCTAAAGATGGTGTAGCCATAATGGCATCTATGTAAGTCTTGTAAATTCGTTATGTTTTGGATGTTATATTGATACTTGTCGGTTATGTTCGACGCCTCACTGATCATGCGAACGTGGATATATGCATAACAGGGATTTCTCGGATGGTTAATACGGGGATCCCACACAAATTTTAGCAAACATCTAACATTTGAGGAATCATTCCATTGTTTCGTGTTTCCCGAAACACCGTAGGAGTATGGATTATTCGAGAAATATAATCAAACCTTGTTTGACATGGTAAGATCAAAGGTGTCATTTATAAAACTACCATTATGTTTTAAGGATTAAACCTCTAGAGGCCACCACTTGTACACTGAAGAGAGCACCATCATGATCCATTTAATTGACTTCATATGAGTTATGACTTGGTATACAACCCGAGTTGTCTTTTCTTATATTTTAGTTTAGTAGGCATAAGTAAATTTTTTACAACCAAAGCCGGAAAATCACGTTTTTGTACGTTATCCCAAAGCAATTGTTGGGTATTCCTCCATAACACCAAAGACAAAAGTGTTTGTCGCTTAGAATGTCAAGTTTCTTGAGCAGGAATTTTCGCAAAAAGTTAAGTCGGAGGACAATAGAACTTTGGTTAGGTTGATGAACCTAAGCAACTTGTGCTGAGTAGCACAGAGCCGGAAAGTGTCCCGGAGGTAGACACAATGCTCATGTCTCCCGTGCCTCAAAGGTAGTAGTCATGGAGATCTAATTTCCTATTGAACCACGTAGGTCGGGTAAAAAATGAAATAGTAAGATTTGAGATTGAATCATTGTTGTTTGATAATGATGAACCGACTACATGCAAAGAAGCGATGATGGGTCCTGACTCCGTCAACGGGCTAGAATCCATAAAATTCGTGATAATTCTATACACGAGAAACCAAGTTTCTGAACTTGGAAAACCCTCTATAAGGCATGAAGCCTATCAGCCATGTTTGGATCTATAAATAAACAAATATGGATGTTTCAGATCTATGTAATAGTCGACATGCTGGAAAATAGTTTGCAACAATGTTCAAGGAGTTGATTACGGCAAGATTTGATCTTTCATAGTGATATTTAGTCTAGACGAATTAGTATAGCAACAACTACATATGCCAATTATTGTATATGCTAGTTGAACAAACAAAACAATGTTCTTCTAATAGAATGGTTAACTAGGACATGTACGTGACACAATCAAAAGGGTTTTGTTATTAGAAAGGATGCTAAAAGGGCATGCAAACTTCACGGGTTGAACTAAGCATCACGGAGTTGGAATGTTCACCATGATGAAAACATTAAAGGGTTTAATTTCATTAGAGACGATGATGATTCTTGCATTTGTAAGAAAGTAAGTGGGAGTGCTACAACATATTTCTAATATATTTTGTAGAAGAAATGTTGTTGATTAGAAATGATGTAAAATTTATGGACATAGGTTGAGAATTTCATTAAAATTAAGATTTTGCTGAAACACTATGTGGATAGATTGAGAGACTAATATGGTTGAGCAAAATGTACATAGATGAACTATTGAATGAGTTCAATATGGAAACGATGAAAAGGTTCTTTCCACATGGAAAACATTGAATCAAGATTCAAGTGTATTGATACTTGGTGAGTGAAACGAGATTCAAGTGTTTTGACACATGGTTGATGGCTCAAAATGTAGAGCTCGTTGGGAACCCGAAGAGGAAGATATGATGAGCACAGTAGCAAGTTTCTCTCAGTTATCAAACCAAGGTTAACGAACCAGTAGGATCAAGGAAACAACTCCAAGGTGTTGCCAGCAAGTTGGAATCCTATAAAACACAACCACAGAACTTTGCCCCAACTTACAATGAGGTTGTCAATCTCACTGGTTTTGCTGAAAACAAAGGATTAAACGTATAGTGTGGAAGACAGTAATTGCTTGCAGAAAGTAAACAGTAAACAGTAACAGTAGATGGTATATCAATGGTAAAAAATGGACTGGTGTCCATAGTTCACTAGAGGTGATTCTCCTTAAGATAAATAGCATGTTGGGTGAACAAATTACAGCGGGCAATTGATAGATTCGAGAAAGCATACAATGCATATACTAGACATCTTGACTCCTACGAAATTTGATTGGGCATTACAACATAATACATAGACCGTAATCCAACTGCATCAATGCCTAATAATCCACCTTCAGGTTATCGTCTGAACCCCTTCCAGTATTAAGTTGCAAGCAACAGATTATTCCATTAAGCAGTCTAATGTAAACAATTCGATTGTCCCATGGACACAAGATTACTATTTTCTCCCTAGTAGCACCAGCACATCTACAGCCTTAGAGATTTTTGTCACTTCCCTAGATTACTAGAGGCATGAACCCACTATCGAGCATAAATACCCCCTCTTGGAGTTGCTAGCATCTACTTGGCCAAGATAGTTACAATCAACGGAGAGCATGCAAGATCACAAATAACATAGACATGATAGAATCAATAATCAATCTGAAATAGCATCTCAATATCCATCAGATCCCCACAAACACAACATGTAAGATTACAAATATATGATCTTGATCATGAACGGGGCTCACAAGATCTAAACGTAATAGCACAAAGGAGGAGAACCAACCATCTAGCTACTACATGGACCCGTAGTCCAAGGATGAACTACTCACGCATCACACCGAAGGCAGGCATGGTGATGAAGAAGGCCTCCAGGATGATCTCTCCCCTCTAGCAGTGTGCCGGGAAGAGCTTCAGATCCCTCCATATCTAGGGCTGGAGATGGCGGCAGCTATAGACTCTTTCGTGGAATTTTGATCGGGGCCTTAGGGTTTTCGTCCCGGGAGGCTTTGATAGGCGAAGGGGCAAGGTCGGTGGAGTACCAGGGGGCCCACACGCCCTAGGGCTGGCCACGCCGCCACCAGGTGCGGCCGCCCTGGTGTGCCACTTCGTCTCCCCTCCGGACTCCGTGTCCCTTCTGGTAAAATATTTACTTGGGCTTTTGTCCGGTCCAATTCCGAGAATATTTCCTTACTAGCTTTTCTAAAACCAAAAACAGTAGAAAACAGGCAATTGGCACTGCGGCATCTTGTTAATAGATTAGTTCCAGAAAATGTATAAAAATACCTCAGTGTGAACAAAACATAAGAAAGTAGATATAAAACAAGCATGGAACATCAAAAATTATAGATATGTTTACGACATATCATGCATCCCCAAGCTTAACTCTTGCTCGTCCTCGAGTAGGTAAGTGATAAAAAGAATAATTTTTGAGGTGACATGCACCATCATAATCTTGATCAAGGTATTTGTAAAACATTGATAGCTTGGATCAAAGTACTCTAACATGAACATGAAAGATAGAGTTCTAACAATAAGACATAGCAACTATGTTGCAAACATGAAAAAGGTACAAACAAAAGATTTATGAATAACAATGCATTAAAATACGTTTGTTTGTTTCACATATAGAAAACATAATAAGAATGGTATTCAGCTTGTCCCTCATGGAATAGCAAAATATAAATGCATAGGAAACCTTCAAAGTTCATAAGGGTGACTAGATACTAATAATTTAAGAACAAGCAATATCACAGTCATGAATCAATCAACAAGTTTTGGGACAATGCATATCAAACTAAGAATGATCACTATGCTCTCTCAATTGGTGCATAAATATAGAATATGGAGACTCAACATAAAAGTAAAAAGAAAGGCCCTTCATAAGAGGGAAGCATGGATTTCAAGTTTCATAAAGAGCTTCCAAAAATTATGGTACTTATTAGCTTTCAGCTCTCATTTCCCCTATCATAAGCATCTTTAGGTGAATAAGGTTAAAGTGAACAAATATGAGGATATGCTTGACAAGTTTTAAGTCTAAAATATCATGCCCCTTGCCTACGAGTACCGAACCTCATGCTAATCAACTTTAGTCACGAGTAAGTTCTTGTCATTGTAAGTACATGTGTATCATGGAGAACAGCCAACGGGGTACCCCTTGCCCCATGATACAGGAGCTATCCCATATAAAAATGACAATGCAATAAACAATGAGCATCTCAACGATCTTTTTATTTGCTACTTGCATAGGTTTTTATTGAGGATGCTTCACAGAATGCTCACTATGGTTATGCTGCAAGTTTCCACCATGATTAGGAATGTCTTAGGCTAGCCGCCCAGGCGTTTCTCTAACACACATACAAACTCCATGAGATTACAAGCTCCCCTTTTATTTCACACCACTGGGATCCATAAACAAAAGAATATCAACTGAATAATAAGTTCAATGTTGAAAGTGTTCCCCATGGTACATGGTTCTGCTAATTGTCAACTTATAAAGTGCATGCGTATATGCAACATAGATGGACGCAATGGTTCATGTTTATTAAGTGCAAGAAAGTAAAGTGTGCCATCAAGTTCATGAGAGCTTTAATCACTAATTTTCACATAACAAGTTTAATTTGGAAGGTAGATAAAAAAATGAATATACCTGGAATAGTGTAAAACACCATGCATAGGAATTTATATTGGACTCTATGGAATAACTTGGTTTTCTTGGGGGTTGGATGCATGAGTGGAACTCATACTTGGTACATGTGGAGGCTAGCAAAAGACTGGGAGCGACCAACTAAGAGAGCACTAATGGCCATAATCATGCAAAGCGATGAAACATTATTAATTAAAGAATAAAATGATATTACAAGTCAAAAAACTAAATGATCATAGAGGCTAAGGTGACTTGTTCATAGTCTTAACATGGTGTAAGCATGTGCCAAGTCAACCCAAATAAAGCATCAAAGGATAATACCACAATATTATGCTTTTTGTATGCTAAAACAACGCATGATTCTTTCAAGGAACATTATGAAATCTCAATTGTTTGGAACAAGTCATGCTAAAGCAATAATTACTAAGCATAAAGTCAAAGCAATATAAAACATGACATGATAAAGTCTAGGCCACAGTCAAAACAAAACTCCTTTTATACCACTTATAAGCATGAACTTTCCTACTCTTTTCCAATCACCAATCAACTTATTTAAAATATCATATGAATGCAGGGGTCCATCCAATTTATTTAAGCAAACTAAACAAAATAAAAATAAAATAAAAATGAAGACGCTCCAAGAACAACACAATTGTGCATGAAACAATAAAAATGAAGTGTTTTGGAAGAAACCTGAGATTTTTATGGATGAAGAAGGGGATGCCTTGGGCATCCCCAAGGTTTGACGCTTGTACTTCTTCAATATTTATTGGGGTGACATGGGTGGCATCCCCAAACTTGAGATTTTGTCCATACTTCATCTTATCACATTATTCTTCCCCTACACTTGAAAATTTCCTTCATACAAAACTTCACTCATTCCTCATTAGCAACATTAGTGTATTCAAAATATTAGGTCCTTTGGTTTAGTTCATCACAAGTAAAACTTCCATTAAAACACAAGCTACTATAGAAATTCCTTCTCAAAGCTCAAGTGATCAAAGAGAACTCAAAGAGAAAGAGATTAAGAGGCAAATGCAAATAATGACAGAAATCTGTCAAAATAGACCAGCAGGTAAAAACTATTTTTATCGAAAACCTTCTGTTTCTCAAATCGAAAAGTTCTGAACTAACGATAGTTAGATAAAAACCTGGGGCACAGGTACAAACAATTACAGCTCAATCCGATGTTCAGAGATTTTTCACGATTTTTTACAGTGAATCACAAAAATCTGTTTTGGGACAGCAACTTTCCCAAGTCTTACTTCTCTCTCATTAGAGGTTATTCTTGGCACAAAAATCACACAAAAAGAACAAGGAGAGATTATTACAGAGGTAATAACTTCCAAGACTCAACAAAAGAAAAACTTACGGAATAGAAATTTGGGTTATCTCCCAATAGTGTTTTTCTCTAACGCCTTTGAGCTAGGCATAGGAAGCAAGATTCAAGTATTTTCGAATGAAGAAGCATTAAGATCAATACCAGAAATATCTTCAACAAGGCAAGGTATCTCATTCAAATAAGTTATAGAGGATCCTCTCTCAATACTCTTGGGTTCGCTATTTTCATCAAACGGGTTTTCATGAACAATCCAATCAAAATTATTTTCTAAGGCTTCATGCATTCTATACAAGTTTAAAGGGTATTGGTATTTTAATTTCCTCTCCATTGGGTCTGGTGTCCAACTTTTCTAGTCTACCAATAACATCTACACATGAGCCTAGCATGTTAAAATGATCAAAGACCTTTCTAGCTTCCTTAGCAACATCATTGAATTCTTTAAGTAAAGTTTGTAGAATAAAATCTCTCTTTTCAGTATCCTCGATATCTTTAAGTTTGAGAAACATTATTTGGATCACGGGGTTTGTAACATCCCAAATTTAGCAACCCTGATTAGTTGTCCAGAATGCAAAAATCAAGGGGAACAAAAACTTTTTCTTGTTTAATGGTGAAGTGTTTGCCTGTTGTTTGAATATGTTTATGCTTATGAATGTGTATTAGAAGATATACTCCTTACCTGAACACTAGTTGACAAAAGCTACATCCCAAAACTCTCTTGGCTTAATTTCCATATTCTCAAATGTTCTGGCATTTCAAAACCTGAGCCAAGAGACCTTTACAACCTCCCCCATTTTAGTAGCTTCTATTTCCCCAAACTATGGAGAGCTACATATTGTAATCTCCATATGTTTTCCAGACACGACTTTCAACTACTCTTATCTCTAGGTTTTCCCAAAACACCTTTATTAAGCTTTTGAATTATAGTCTTGTAGAGATACCAAGGACTCACATCTTATTCAAACTCCAGCCCTTTTTAAACCGCCCAACCTTACCTCAAGTCAGACTTAATGGTAACCCCAGTAGTGAATTTTCTTAGTTTATAAGATGAAGTGCCTTGATCTGTTGTCTGATGGATTGCTTTGATCTGCTTTGGATTTTCCTACTTAGAAGATAGTATGAGCTACTCTGGGAGCTCATCACTAGGATCAAGATACTCGAAACCCCAAAATCCCAAACACGATTACAAAGCTGGATCTGATCTCTGGATACTAGGTGATCATCTAAAACCCTTAACTAGATAAGCTCTAAAGTGATCTAATTCCAAAAGCTTCCAAGTCAATGAAGACCAGTATCAAGCATGGATCCCTTCGACTCAATCTATTCTTTAACCTCATCCACTTGATGATGCTTTGGTACCTTGCTACTCATCAAAATCCTCCTCTCTTATAACTTAGTCAAAAACCCTAAATCTGCCAAATTTGGCCAAGTCTGGAATCTGTTTCAACATCACCTTTTTGAATACCCCTCTTTCTCAATCCTTGTGCATTTCTGGAAATGAACTTGAACCATATTGTTAACCATCCTAAGTAGTACCAAGGCACACTCTTTACCTTGGTTATATCATCCTCCAACCCAATTGTTCTTGATGGTTTTGCAGACAAGAAAATAACTATTCCTGCAAATCTAGTCAACATGCCTACTTTGATAGAAGCTCACACCATCATCCAACCTTCTATGGACCAACTCTTTGCATGGTTGTGATCTACTCATATATGTATATCAACACCTACTTCACTTGTTCCAACTAGATCTTTGTGCTTCTTAAACCCACATGGTTTTGCAGGCTAGTTGATAATCTGCTTTGGCAGGCTTATTTTATTCAAAGTTTGAAATCTTTTCTTGGAAACCTCACGGAAGATCAAGATCAAACCTCTACACCATTGCGATCTACATCACTTGGTCTATCCATCCATATATCCCATGCCCCAAGGGGAGCTTTGAGCTCCAAGATCCAACAAAGTTTTGTTGGTATAACAACAACTTTACCCCATATCCCTTTTTCCTTGTTTTCCACCAAAATCACCTTGACATCTCAAATCCCAAGGTTGAAAATGCTTGCTACAGATTGTCTAAATAATCTAAATTGATCATCAAGATTTATCAAATATTATCCATAATTAGTATGGCTCGAAATCTAACTAATCTCTTTAATAGACAAAATCTCCCAAACTCCCTTCCCAAGGGAAAGTTTGGTTTTGGCCAAAGCACTTCGCCAACTTTTGGCTCAATTGAGATCCATATATCATATCTTATATCTCCATCTCAATAATAAATATTTTGAGATCCTTTATTATTTGATTTTGCCTATTTTCTAAAATGGCAGAAATGGAATAGTAATTGTTTTAAATACTTTTAAGACACAATAAATCTTCGGAAAATTCCCCTAAGTGTGTATTCACCATTGGGACCATATCACATAAAAAACCAACCATGTACAATATAAAAATATCAAATGAGCTACTATAAACCATTTCAGTAATAATTGAATAAATGATTCTAAGTGGAGTTCAAATCCGTAGAAAAATCCCTAACAATACCTAGAGAGGTCCCTTAACCTCATCTAGCTACCAGCACCTTCTCCCCATCTACACATGATCAAAACACAAAATTATCTTAATAATCCCCCATTCTAGCTTATTTGATCATAAGCCAAAATCATTAACCAAACCCCCTCCAACCCCCATCAACTCTTGGCCAGAGATACTCCACAGCAACCCTCACTCGTCCTCTGCTCAAGATCACTATAGCATCACTGTTCACCTTGTCTTTTTCTCTTAGAGTAAGTGAGAGAGAGAAGAACACATGGGCCAAGCTTGTTTCATAAGGGAGAAGTAGCAGCCACCCTGTCCACTGCCCCGCTGCGCCGACCAGGACTCACACCACCCCTCCACCGCCCTCTCAGACCAATCCCAAGCCAGCTCCACCCCTCCTCCATGCCCAAAATTGACATTCCCACCTTAGGCCACCATACCTCAGGTTAAAGGCACCAGAGGCGCCCCCGCGCCTCTCTCGCCCCTCATTCTCCCCTACCCCTCACACTTACCTCCCCAGAGCCCCCTCTCCCCCTTCCTTGCTATATCCTACTTGAGAGAAGGAGGGCTAGGATCTTCGGCCTTATCCACCAAATCGAGCAAAGCTCCTTCCACCATGCCTGACCCTCTCTGCATGTCACATTACTGTGACCCCCTCCACATCTTCTTCCTTCCCCCAGAATCTCAGACCCTCTCTCCCTCTCTATTGACCAGGAGAAAGGAGGAACTCACCTTCTCGGCCTTCAGCATGAATCTCGAAGCAGTGGTCTTTGCCTGCCCTTCTTCTCCCTTTGCATGCATGTCTACCCTCTCCTAACTCCATTTTATCTAACCCTACCTCGCTTCTCTTCCCAGATCCGTCACAGGTACCTTCTCCGGCGAGCTGCCGAGAGTGCTTTGTGGGCATGTTTGCGCGAGCTAGGTCTCGGTGCGGAAAACCCCGATGCCACCCCTCTTTCTGCGCGGCCTTATGCACCGTGTCAACCTGCACCCCCGCCATCACCCTATGCCGCCGGTGAGCCCTCCCCCAGCACGTCTCTCTCTCAGTTAGGGTTTCCTGCCGCCGGGTGTGACTCGGGGAGGACGACGACTTCTGGCCGTCGACCCAAACTTGATCGGATGGCCAGGGTTCCCCAATACCCCTTCGCCATTTTCCCTCACTGATTGGCGGGCCTTGCTTGCCTGGCCATTCAAATCTCTGTCTCGCACGCAGATCCGCCTGAGTGGGCTGAATTCCTGTCTAGCGGCCCAACTCTGCCTGGGAGCCAGCCCACTACCCCTTTTTTCATTTTTCTTTTCTTTAAACCCTGTTTAATAGATTTGTTAAATACCCTGCAGAAATAAATGCCCAACAAAATGTAAAGTATCTGTATTTGTCCATATCCAAATTTTACCATGTTCCTATATGTTTCTCCTATCATGCAAAACAAGCCTCGGGCCCAAAATCATTTTCATGATTTTCTGGGAATAATTTATTTAACAAGTATCTTTTCCAATGAATAACTCCTACTAGGAGTTTTACAAATCCAATTAGGGTAAACTCACCTCATACTGGAAGCTTCCTTCTGTATCCATCACTTGGACTTGGTCCCTTGTCTTTTTGAGCTATAGTTTACCTGTAGCAAAAATAACAAAAGATCCTCATTTTTGCCTTTTGAAAATTTCCTAGGTGAATCTATAGCATATATTGGGTTGATTCAAAATCCTAATGATGTGGTTCCTCAATACCTATCCTCATCCAGTATCTCAAGAATTATTGAGCTTCTAAGAAATTTTAATCATTTAAACACTTCTCTATATAGTGTTATCACTAGATAGATCATCACAGTAGTTCCACAACTCCAAAAGGTTGATTCCAATTTCTACATAAAGGTATTAAAGTTCCTATTTTTTGGGCCCTTGGAATCAAATAAAAAGCTACTATAGATTAAATCTGGTGAAAAAGACAAAAACGCTCTAGAACTTCCTTTGGGAATTTCCTGAGGGCATTCTGGTAACTATTTTGGAGGGATTCCAACTCTCAGCTACTCAGTACATCAAACCCTACAAAATAACCCAAGGAAATTTTTTTTGGAGCTCCAGAACTTTTTTGGTGAATTATTTCCTAAAACTAGAGATTTTATCACTAGAATATTCCTAAGAAATTAAAGAAAAGTGATAAAATAGTGAAACCACTTTTGTTGGTTTCATTTTATCAACACCTATCTGTTGGTATCATTTTTACACAATGGTATCATACAGAATAGGTCCTTGGTTCAAAACCCTCTCTTAGGTAGTTCCTCGACTATTAACCCTAAGGGATGTTCTTCCATACCTCCAAGACTATCTCAATCTTCTAAATCCAATCCTCTCAAAACCTACTGAATCTTAATTTGGTATTATTCAATTGCTTGTTTTATGTATGGTATTGGTGACTATGCCTTTTATTGATTGTGCCCTTTTGTTTGTTTGCATGTGTTCCCTATCGACGATAGTGGCGATTATATCGGAGAGCAGAAGAAGATGGTTTTTATTGGTTATTATGGTATTCCCAGAATAAGTCCAGGGACATATTGCCATACTGTTGATCATAGGAAAGCCACCTTCTTTCTCATAAGCCTTGCCGTACTATTTTACCTATGCATGTTTTATCTACTGTTTATGAAAACTGCATTGTTTACTATATGATGATCTATATAAGGTAGTGGTTTGGCTCCTCCAAACCATTTAAACCCTTGTACTACTATGTACCAACCCCTGGATAAGACCTACTTGCCCCTAGTATAGTAGATGGTATAACACCATACCCCTTTGGAGACCCCGTTTTAGCCGAAGCAAAACTAGAGGATGGGAAGACCCCCGATTTTGTTACCAAATGTTTTATGATAAAACCTTGGTGAGATGAGACCTCCCAAGAGCTATTGAGAAAGAAAAAGGTTTTTGTTTCACAAAATGCTGCAGGAAAAACCGGAGGAAAAAGGTTTACAAAAACACACCCGGTTCTTTGCAGTTTGCTAGAACAATTAACCCGTGCAACCACATTACCCTGAAATGGGACAGGGCTGGATTGGATGATTGTTTATTCTGGTATAAGTTTCCCCGCAACGACTACATGGGATAAAAATCCATGGAGGGTGGGCCTTCTCTGGCCGAGTCCATGTAAAACATCGACCAGGAGAAGGAACGAAGGGTCTGCGGGCCTCCACGCGTTACTATGAGCCCCTCATTGAAAGCGCACAATTTGTATAGTGGAAAAAGCGCTCCGGTTGGCTTGAAAACTATATAGCGCGTCCCGGTGTTGAGGGAAAAACACTCATAGGGTAGGAACTTATACTAGAGTGGGCTTTCGAAGAGTCTTTCGGTTACTCGACCCACGATAGGTGTAGATCAGGGTAGGGTAGCCGGATGGTGTGGCTAAAGTGTACAAGCTCTGCAGAGTATAAATCTATTCGAATATCTGTGTCTGCGCTCATGGACGGTTGGGAAGGTTGCTGTAGAGCGGTGTTGGTTTTGTTTAAAAAAAGGATTTCGGAAAAGCAAGGGCTTTGAAAACGTTTTGACCATGAGATGCTCGGAAAGGAGGATGGTATTGACCAGGGTATGGTCGGAAGGGGAAGGAAAGGAGTTGGTCGTGAGACGGCCGGAAGAAGGGGACAAATGGGTAACCCAATCCTAGTATTTTACAAAACATTTCGAAAAGGTTTCCAAAATATTTTACAAAAAGTTTTTAACAAAGATATGGAGATGTCGTACCTACAAGAGAAAACTATTTAAGAAAAGAACCCTCTTGGAGCCCTCCTACTACCACAGCCATATTGCATATCTCCTTGTTGTTATTACTCTCTTAAGGTGGTTTGCGAGTACATTCAAAGTACTCACTGGCATTGTCCCTGGCTATTAACTTGGACAGATATGAAGAAGAGAAGGTGAGGCGGACGACTATCCGAGCTAGGACGTTCTCCCAGTCAGTTGCCTGTACGTTAAGGCATGGCTCGGGCTCTACGCTTCTTACAAGTTCCGTTGATGATGTTGATATAGCCATAATGGCAGCTAAGGTATGACTTGTATCCATGTAAATTTTGGATGTTTACTTTGATACTTGTCGGTTATGTGCCATGACTAACTGATCATGGGATCGTGGTGGTATGCATACTAGGGATTCTCGGAGGATTCATCCGAGGCCCCCATAGGGTTAAGGTTAACAAACCTAGCCTCCAACATGTGAACTAAAGAAGCTGCAGCAATTTCATAATTTGGAGCAAGTTCTACCAAGGATCTATCCTCAACATCCTCATGCTTGCTAACATGATTAAATAATTATTCAATATTAACTTCCCCAATTATAGAGCCACTACCTATTGAAAGGTCTTTTAGAGTGAACTTAGGGATCAACATGGTGAGCTAAGAACGAAGTGATAACTTTCAGAAAGAACTAATTTTTGTGTGTGTTTTTGATGGAAAGAAACAAACAAAGAAAGCAAAATAAACTAAGCAAAACAAAAACAAAGTAAAGAGATTGGTTGTGAGGGACTCCCCTTGCGAGAATCTTCTTTCCCCTTAAAAGTGAGTGACAAGGAGGAAGAGATTGAAGTTGTCCTTAACTCCTCGGCAACAGCACCAGAAAAAGTGCTTGATGGCTCAAAATGTAGAGCTCGTTGGGAACCCCAAGAGGAAGGTTTGATGAGCACAGTAGCAAGTTTTCCCTCAGTTATGAAACCAAGGTTATCGAACCAATAGGAGCAAGGAAACAACTCCAAGGTGTTGCCAGCAAGTTGGAATCCTGCACAACACAACCACATAACTTTGCCCCAACTTACACTGAGGTTGTCAATCTCACTGATTTTGCTGAAAACAAAGGATTAAACATATAGTATTGAAGATAGTATCTGCTTGTAGAAAGTAAACTGTAAACAGGAACAATAGATGGTATATCAATGGTAAAATAATGGACTGGGGTCCATAGTTCACTAGAGGTGATTCTCCTTAAGATAAATAGCATGTTGGGTGAACAAATTACAGCAGGGAAATTGACAGATTCGAGAAAGCATACAATGCATATAATAGACATCTTGACTCCTATGAGATTTGATTGGGCATTACAACATAATACATAGACCGTAATCCAACTGCATCTATGACTAATAATCCACCTTCAGGTTATCATCCGAACCCCTTCCAATATTAAGTTGCAAGCAATATATAATTTCATTAAGCAAATTCTATAAAGTAAACAATACGAGTGTCCCATGGAGAAAGGATTGCTATTTTCTCCCTAGTAGCAACAACACATCTACAACCTTAGAGATTTTTGTCACTTCCCCAGATTACTAGAGGCATGAACCCACTATCGAGCATAAATACTCCCTCTTGGAGTTGCAAGCATCTACTTGGCCAAGATAGTTACAAACAACGGAGAGCATGCAAGATCACAAATAACATAGACATGATAGAATCAATAATCAATCTGAAATAGCATCTCAATATTCATCAGATCCCCACAAACACAACATGTAAGATTACAAATAGATGATCTTGATCATGAACAGAGCTCACAAGATCTAAACATGATAGCACAAAGGAGGAGAACCAACCATCTAGCTACTACATGGACCCGTAGTCCAAGGATGAACTACTCACGCATCACACCGGAGGCAGGCTTGGTGATGAAGAAGGCCTCCAGGATGATCTCTCCCTTTTGGCAGGGTGCCGTGAAGAGCTTCAGATCCCTCCCAATATAGGGATGGAGATGGCGGTGGCTATAGACTCTTTCGTGTAATTTTGGTTGGATCCTTAGGGTTTTCATCTCGGGAGGCTTTTATAGCGAAGGGGCAAGGTCGATGGAGTACCACGGGACCCACACCCCCTGATGGCGCGCCCTAGGGCTGGCCGCGCCACCACCAGGTGTGGCCGCCCTGGTGCGCCACTTCGTCTCCCCTCCGGACTCCGTGTTCCTTCTTGTAAAATATTGACTTGGGCTTTTGTCTGGTCTAATTCCGAGAATATTTCCTTACTAGCTTTTTTGAAACAAAAAATAGCAGAAAACAGGCAACTGGCACTGTGGCATCTTGTTAATAGTTCCAGAAATGTATAAAAATACCTCAAAGTGTGAACAAAACATAAGAAACTAGATATAAAACAAGCATGGAACATCAAAAATTATAGATACGTTTACGACATATCAGTGGTAAGTTAAATCACATAAATATGTTGATCAATCATGTCGTGATATGTACATATCCATATATGTCCTATTCTCTAAATGTTATGAGCATATACCAGGGTGACTCATAAGATGATCATTGGATGATAGTAAGGATATTCTAATGATCTTTGGAAGAACTAAAAATATATTTTGTATATAGAGGTGATAGATAGTTCATTTGAAAGTATTACATTGGTACTATAAATATAGTTCATTCTAAAATGTTACATTGGTACTAGTGTTAAGGTGGAACAATGTAATGGAAGAAAGTTCCATGATGGGTTTGGATGAGTTCCAAAGTTAAAAACATTTTGAGAAATACTATAAAAAATCCTAAATATATGACTGCTCTAGTAGCAGCTAATGAGGGCATTTGTGTCAAGAAGCTTGTTAATCAAACTGGGTGTAGTTCCAAGAGGGTAATACTATGAAGATATAGTGTATGACAATAGTATCGACATGATTTTACCCTAGGGAACTGAGGTCTCACCAAAGGAACAAATTTATACAATGTCATCTCATTTTAGAATGAGTGATGCATAGAGACGCAAAGCCATGAAAATACACATGGAGCTGAAAGTGTCGGATCTGGAGATTAGGTTTACCACAAGAAATGCGTATGAACAAACACCGGAAAGCCATAGGTGTTGAATGTGCAAGTTTTAACTAGATTATTGACTCTAGTGCAAGTGGGAGACTGAAGGGAATATGCCCGAGAGGCAATAATAAAATGGTTATTATCTTATTCCATGTTTAATATAAATGTTTATTTCTCATGTTATAATTGTATTAATAGAAACCATTAATACATGTGTGCTTAATAAACAAACTAGAGTTCCTAGTTTTATCTCTAATTTAACTAGCTCGTTGATTAACAGATGACCAAGGTTTCCTCATCATGAACATTGGATGTTGTTAATAACAGGATCATACCATTAGAAGAATGATATGATGAATATACACCCCAAGTAGATTTAGCATTACGATATCATCATTAAGTTTACATTGCTACATCAAACACATACTAAGTATTCCTAATCCTTAGACCATGAGATCACGGTAATTGCTAACACCGCAAGAGTACTTTGATAACATCAAATGTAACGCCATAATAGGGTGACTATAAAGGTGAGTTTAGGTATTCCAAAAGTGTTATGTTGAGTCTCATGGATCAAGAGTGGGCTTTTCCATCCTAATGATAGAGAGATATACTCTGGGCTCTCTCGGTGATATCACATCAACATTGCCTGCAAGGATGTGACTAGGTCACAAGGATGTTGTATTATGGAATGAGCAAAAAGTACTTGTCGGTAACGAGATCGAATTGTTGTATGGTAGATACCTATGATCGTATCTTGGACAAGTAAAGTATCACAAGACAAAAGGAATTGGGTATGACATTGATGGTTCACACGATCACAAGATTTATCGTTGAATGTGTAGGACTCAGTACGGATCTCTAGGCCCGCTTCTGATTATTCATAAGAGAAGTGTCTCTATCATGTCTGCATTATTCGTGAACTGTAGGGTGACACACTTAAGGTATACCGCTCTATGTGGTAGATAAAACATTTCAGAGAATAATATTGTTAGAGCTAAAATTGTTTCGATGATCACCGAAATTGTTTCAGGTCAAATTGCTGAAATTGGTTTCAGATGTGATAGAGAAATATAAGGGGGTTTTATGCAAATGTTTGTTGACTAAAGTAATTGAAAAATTATGAATAAAATAAATAAAAGTGTTTTATTTAAAGAGAAAAATGCATTTAAACTAGTGGGTATTAAATGCATGTGAGAGGAGATTTGTGAGGTACATGTTCTGTTGGATTCTTGGAGTAAGATTTATCTACTCCTTATGTTGCTCTACTGGAGTGGAGGTGTGGAGATTGTCGGGAGCCAGACATGTGCTTGAGCACGGATGCGCTGCTAGTTTGCGGTGCTCTTTAACTCGATCTTGAGATCGGCAAGTGATCAACTATATCAATAACGAAATCAATTTTCATAAAGGCTTCGATCTTTGAGTGTATGTTTTTTGGTTTTTTTGGTTACCCCTTACTCGTTACTATCCTCTAATAGATTAGATCTTGGCGCAATTAGCGTTATTATCGTAGGATTTTTTGTTTTCTATGGCATGAACAACCCTTCAACTTCAACATGTGTTTGATAAGCATTCATATGATGATCACATCCTAACATAGAGGTGATACAACACATATCTCATATACTCCTAAAGAAAGGAAAAATCCAAGCAATCTTGAATTAAGAATCAACAGAATATAGCCTTAAGTAATTTTTCTTGATGTTTGAATCACAAATATGCTACCTTAACCAAGCAAGATTATCTAGCTGTCACAAGATAATTATAGCACATGAATTCACTTTATCCCTAGTGAGGGAACAAAAGAAATGTAAATACCATAGTAAATGTTCAATTTGTTATCACTATTCAATCACTACCACCATGCTACTCCATCTAATACACACTTCTCCCCACACATGCTCTTGCAGATAAGTTGGATCAGACCAAGTACTTAAGAACGGGGTACATGATATGCATCGATCAATACATCTTACACATAATAGGTTACAATCTCGTAATATTAAATCGTAGAATAAAGATACACCACATACGAATTACATATACTAGATGATTTCCCGCGCGTTGCGGCAGAAACATTAGACGTATCTCGTAATGTCACCACATGGAGAGAAAAGTTGTGTGTTGATAATTAGAAACTTAACAGGTTAAATGAGAATCATCGATGGTTTTTGTATTTAGGTATAGTGAAAATTTGATCTATACTCAGATTTATAAATTGTAGTAGGTGCCCCGGTGGTACATTATTAGAACTTTCCTACAATAATAGCGTACATGTATAAAAGAACAACATTGCAGGAAGAACAACCGGAAAAGTCATGTTGCTTCAAAATAAGACGTATGAAAAAAACAATGTTTCCCTCCACTACCTGGTTTGATGGCCATGATGAAATCTGGAAAAGCAGATTAATTTCCTCAAACCATCGTGCAATAATATATATAAATTAATAACAGGTAAGTAATAATGTTACATGAATGGGCCAAGAAAAAATATCCTTAAAAATAAAGATATGAAGTTTTAGTTTGTATGAACGTTACCTTTTATTTGCCACTGTATGAACATCAGTTCCTAAAATAAGACGGTTACATAAATCAAAAAATAGAAATTTGACAGGCAGAACTCTTGTATTAATGCAAAATGGTCAGTGTATGCACTATGGTTTGTCAGCAAGCGATCACATAGGTTTCTCGATGACATGCACAAGGATATCAGGAATAATCAACTAACATGTTCTATATACATGGAGAGCTGCAAGCGTAGACATAATTCATTAGTTGGCATACGAAGAACAACAAACCTGTGACTTCACATATGAAAACCCACGATGCATCAATACTCATACCATGGAATATTCATTATGAAGCAACTGTGTATTAATTGCAGAAAGGACACATCACTAGAATAGGGAGATTGAGTGATTTGTTTTTCTAAAGATCATATAATGCTCGATGAACACCTACAGCTAGATCTAAAAATGTTGTACTTTTCGGCAGACAACATGGTGGATATATTCCTGAAGAAATGGTGGTATGTTTTAGGGCAAATGCGTAAACGTTAAGAAAATAGTATAGTCAGCGCAACAGGAGGTTGCTGAACCTCTAGATACGATCTTGGGGTTTGCTAAAGGAATACGGTGGAGCAATTCCATTACCAGTCTCAGTATTACTTACCTCAGTCTGAGTATAAAGAAAGTCAGACAAATGAATTTGCTAGCCATATCATCTCAGTTGACCTGCATGTGTATTCACGTCAGAGGGAAACAAATGAACATCATATATATGTTACAGGCGCATGTCTTTTAAAGATGAAAGCGGGAGAGAGGGAGTTAAAAATCATACTAATAGATCTAACAAAAAATGGAGTCTGAAGATGATGGCATATTGCAGCTTTCTCGGGATTTAGGACACCGTTGTGGAGCTGTGAAGAGGAAAATTAGAGCGAAAGGAGAAAATATGCTGCTGATGTTGGATAAAGCCAGTGATCCCTATTGGTGTCAGAGAAAACAATCATGCTGCATCCTCTGGATCTCCGAAACCCCCCACAGAAAAATAAAGAGACACATGCAAAGATGATTCTGGAGGAAAGAGGAGCGACCACACGAAGCAATAGGTGAAGAATGTATTTAAGGTGGGGTTGGAGCGAGGGGCTGAAGCGACAGCTTAACGTGATAAACTCTTGGCCAACTTTTGGGATGCCTTCGTCGGTTCTTGTGCAATTGTTTCTCGCATGGTAGTGGGCCAGATGAAGCGATATAGTGTGTCAGATTACAGAGAAGAGGAGGTGTCACTGGCTACAGATAGACATTCTATTGCCAAAAGATAAATGAAAAACAAAAATGATGACATGGCATACCGTTGATGTGGATAGGCTGCATGTCAAGAGAAATAGGTTAGTGGGGATGAACTATTTAGTTATATAGGATGACCATAATCATGTTGGGCAGACCATTAAGGACATTAAAACTAAGACAAATCAGAGCTCTCTTAGGCCATTAGAGCCTAGAACCGTCCAATTTCACGATCTTGCTATCTTTTTTTTGAGCGCGATGATCTTGCTATATTGTCGTTTGATCTCGCTTGGGCTGGATGCCCCTAGAGGAAGCTTTTATAGAAAACAAATCAATGCCATGTGGTTTATTTGGGCCCATAAAAATCCCACCTAGCCAGATGGACTCTCTGCCTGCGTATGGTTTGATTCCTCATCCTCCCTCCCCTTCTACTTCACCATGATGGTGGCGCAGATGGGAAAGGGTCGACGGAGGAGCGCAATGAAGATGGGAATAAGATCGAGAGGAAGACAATGACAGAGTACCAGCTTTAGCACCTACATCTACAACCTCGTGCTCCTCGACATCATCAGCCGTGGTCACTTCATGAATTCCATCCTCTACAAGGGACTAAGATCCCCTTTCGATATGGGAAAGTCAGGCAGGAATAATCATGTTCTGAGATCTATAGGCTGCATATGTTCCAATGGCTGGAGGGATTCCATGCCTTGCCCTTCGATCAACTGAGGTAACAATGCTTGCATGTTATATCATTTAGGGGTTTCTACTTCTCGTGTTGGAGATATACTTTCCGGGTATCCTCACAGTTCCTCACTAACCAGGGTGGCCCTCATTGACGGTTATGGTTTCTCCAAGACCCTCATGGATGGTGGTAGCAGTATCAATATTCTCTATGTCGAAACGCTACGCCGGATGAAGATCTCGGAAACCCAGCTGAACCATAGCTCTGTGATCTTTCATGGAGTTGTCCCAGGAAGACAAACCAATTTCCTCGGAGAGATCACTTTGGATGGAACTCCAAAGAACTATCGGATGGAGGCACTTTCCTTCGAAGTGGTCCCGTTCAAGAGAGCATACCACGCTATATTCGGACGTTCGTCTTACTAGGCTTTTATGGCTCGTCCGTGTTACATTTACAATATGATGAAAATTCCAGGTCCCAACGCCCTGATCACCATCAAGGGAGACCCGAAGAAAGCACGAGAGTGCGAGGATGGAAATGCCGCCTTTGTTGAAGCCGTGCTGCACGCCCCGGAGTACCAGGAGATCAAGAAGAGCATAGATCCGTCCGAGATGCCCGCAACAAAGAAGGAGGTGACAAAGCCAAATCTGGACTTCAAGGAATCAGAAGAGACGAAGAAGATGCCATTGAAGGATGATGATGCCTCCAAGGTGACCCAGATAGGCGTAGGCCTAAGTAGCGCATAGGAAGGCGCGCTCGTCAAGTTCCTCCAAGCAAATCAAGATATCTTCGCATGGCAGCCATCTGACATGACTGGAGTACCTAGGGAACTTGCCGAGCACTCTTTAAATGTAAAACCGAACGCTAAACCCGTCAAACAGTCCTTACGACGTTTCGGGGATGAAAAGCGTAAGGCAATAGCTAAGGAACTAGCACGGCTCGAGTTAGCCGAATTCATAGAAGAGGTGATCCACACTGAGTGGTCGGCCAATCCTGTAATGGTCCCTAAAAAGGACACCACTGATTTAAGGATGTGTGTTGATTATACTGCCTTGAACAAGGTTTGCCCAAAAGATCCGTTCGCTCTGCCTAGAATTGATCAAGTTATCGATTCTACGGTAGGCTCGGAACTCCTCTGTTTTCTCGACGCATATTCCGGCTATCACCAAATCCGGATGAAGGAATCTGAAAAAGTCAAAACATCATTCATAACCCCTTTCGGAACATTCTGTTTTGTTACAATGCCCTTTGGGCTGAAAAACACAGGAGCTACGTACCAGCGCATGTTGCAGCGTTGCCTCCATGACCAACTCAGACGCAATATACATGCATACGTGGGTGATATAGCGGTGATGTCCAAAAATAAGAAAACGCTAATTTCCGACTTGGAGGAAACATTCGCCAATCTACAAAAATACAACATCATGCTTAACCCGAAGAAATGTTTCTTCGGAATACCAGCCGAAAAATTGTTAGGTTTCATCGTGTCTCAAAGAGGCATAGAGGTGAACCGGGACAAAATCAAGCCTATACTCAATATTTCCAGGCCAACTCGCCTGAAGGACGTACAAAGATTAACTGGTTGCATCTCTGCGGTTAGTCGATTTGTAAGCCGTCTTGGTGAAAGAGCTGCACCATTATACAAACTCCTGAAGAGACCAAGGATTTTGTTTGGACTGACGAATCTGAAGCTGCACTACAAGACCTGAAGAAAGTACTCTCATCTGCTCCTATCCTTACAGCGCCGGAACCTCAGGAACCGATGTTGCTCTATCTTGTTGCGAAAAATAAGGTCGTTAGTATCGTCATGGTGGTGGAGAGACCAGAGGAAAATCAGGAACACCTGGTACAGCGTCCGACTTACTTCGTCAGTGAGGTCCTGACAGAATCAAAACAGCGGTATCCGCACTATCAAAAGTTGGCTTATGGTGTTTTTCTAGCATCTCGTAAGTTACGACACTATTTTAAGGAGCATCCAATTACCGTGGTGAGCACAGCTCCCATGAGAGATATAATCAACAATAGTGACGCCATAGGACGTGTCGCCAAATGGGGCATAGAGCTTTCAGCTTTTGATATTGAGTATAAACCTCGGACAACAATCAAATCCCAGATCCTTGCTAACTTTGTCACTGATTGGACAGAGACGAAGGAGAACATGACCCTCCCTGAGTCGGAATAGTGGACCCTCTACTTTGATGGATCTAAGGCTCGAGGGAGCTCGGGGGCTTGCATGGTGCTCAAATCACCCCAAGGAGATAAACTTCTATACGTGTTGCAGATCCACTTCACAGCGACAAATAATATTGCCGAGTATGAAGCACTGCTACATGGAATCCGGATTGCTAAGGATATTGGCATCCGACGTTTGATGTGTTACGGAGATTCGGATCTTGTTGCTCAACAAGTGTCGGATATTTTTAATGCAAATAAACACATGGCAGCGTATAAAGCTGTCGTGGATGATCTATCAACATCGTTCGAAGGGTTTGAGGTTCAACACGTCCCTCGAGTAGAAAACAAGGAAGCATATGCACTATCTCGGATAGGCTCTGCGCGGAAAGAAGTCCCGGATGGTGCTTTTTAGAGCACCTCAAAGTTCCCTCAATAAAGGGAGTAGATGAGGAATATCTGACTAAATCCGACTCACCTCTAATAGCAGTTCTAGCTGTAATTCCCAGCTAGACTCAACCCTACCTAAATTATTTGGTAGATGGCAAATTACACGAAGACGAGGTTCTGAGCCGGCAGATTATCCGACGAGCGAAAGCCTATACTATTGTTAAAGGTGAGCTCTATAAACGGAGTGTTTCTGGGGTTTTTCAGCGCTGCGTATCTCTGGAAGAAGGAGTGGAAATCTTAAGGGAAATCCACGAAGGCGAGTGTGGTCACCATGCTGCAGCCAAATCTTTAGTGGCAAAAGCTTTTAGACACGGATTTTTCTGGCTTACAGCTCAGGCAGATGCGGAACGATTAGTCAAGATGTGCAAAGGCTGCCAAAAGTACGCCAAACAAGCTCATGTTCTGGTTGATCAGCTGCGAACAATACCTATAACATGGCCTTTTGCGGTCTGGGGGCTTGATATGGTAGGACCATTTAAACGAGCTCCAAGTGGATTTACTGATCTCTTAGTGATGGTGGATAAATTCACCAAATGGATTGAGGCTAAACCTATCACTAGTTGTAATGGAGCAACAGTCAAAAGATTTGTCGAGGATGTTATAATCCGGTATGGTTATCTGCATAGCATTATCACGGACAACGGGAGCAACTTTTCTATGGGAGAATTGGCTGAATTCTGCAACGAGCAAAATATCCGGCTTGACATTGCGTCAGTCGCACACCCGCAAGCTAAGGATAAGTCAAAAGAGCAAATGGTTTAATCCTACAAGGCCTAAAACCGAGACTCGAAGCACCACTACGACGTGCTGCGGGGGCTTGGGCAGAGGAATTACCCTCTATAATATGGAGTTTACGAACAACTCCAAACAGGTCAATAGGATACACACCTTTCTTCTTGGTCTATGGTGCAGAAGCAGTTCTTCCTAGTGATTTAATTCATACTTCTCCTAGAGTGGCCGCGTATATTGAAGAGGATGCCGAGATTTCTCTACAAAACAATCTCGACTTAGTCAAAGAAGTTCGCGTCGTTGCTGAAATGAGATCAACAGCCTATCAGCAGAAGTTATGCAAGTATCATAGCCAGAGAGTCCTAAACAAATCTTTCAATAAAGGTGATTTGGTTCTCCGTCTTGTGCCACAAAGAAAGCACAAACTTTCCCCAGTATGGGAAGGGCCCTTTTTAGTTAGTCGAGTATTGCACAATGGTTCGTACTACTTAACTGACATGAGGCCAGTCAAAGAAAGACCTGCTACTAAGAAGAGATAGAGAGCTGGAGGCAGTACAAATCCGGATGAGTTAGACAGGCCATGGAATATTGCTCAGCTACGTCCCTTTTATTCTTAGTTTATCCTTCTTTGTAATCATATATATGTACATGTTCTGTGAGAAATAAAAGTTTTGGTTGCCTCAGGTTTTTCTGAGAAGTTTTTACCATCTTATTTCCAAATGATCATGTCATAGTCGAAAATACCAGAATGCGTGAAAGTATTTGATGCTCATGTTCATTCTGGTTTAGATTTCCGATTCTAAAACTCCTACCCTTGGGTATAACTCTAAAGTTTCTAGTCTTTACTTTGGTTATTTGTCTGATTGCTGGATGCGGGTATTTTCCGAGTAGTGAATTGTTAGTACTAGAACCCGGCTTTGTTTCCGAGTTTAAACTGGTTTAGCAATTGAGCTCCGTTGCTCGGCAAAGTTTCCAGCAGAAGGTTTAGCCGGCTCACGAAATGGACGAGGCGGAAAGCCAGATAAACGATAAGTATAGACGAAAAAATATAAGTGCTTATGTAAACATTTCAGGCACGCAAAAAAAATTTTAGATCAAAAGCTTGGCACTAGCAAAATTATAGTACTGCATATTTACAGGACCATCATGTTTTTCAGAATAAAACAAATGATTCTGGTAATCTATGATGCAGGAGAGGAAGGAGTTGCGGACTCGCTGGATACATCGCCTTGATATCGTTCCGAGATGTCCACATCCGAAATGGTGCGGTCATCGTCGGAAACTTCTGCTGAATCTTCTGGAGGCGGAGGCGGAGTGTCCACGTGGGTGAAGATAGGAGTCTCGTAGCTGGTCAAATCAGCCACGTGACACCCATATCCGGCGCAGGAGTCCACAATGGCCTTGATGTCCCGCTCCTAGCCGTCTTCATCTACCTTGCAGTACCCTCTGGTCACTTGCCATATTTCCATTTTTCCATGATGGCTCATGACCATGGTGAGAGCGTTCTGCGCCGCGGTCCGTGCGTAGGACATGTTCCAATCCTGGACAAGTTCTGGTATCTCCTTTGCCTTATCCCGCACCTGAAAATCCGACATGCTATGCATGTCCGTAATCTTGAGAGCTTTGCCAATGTCCTCAAGGGATTGGTGGAAGTCATGAACCAAGTCACCGACTTGGGTAAGCCGGTGGGTGCGGGGCTCAGCGGAGGTGGAGTCCATCAAGTTCAGAGGACCTATAGACAAAAACAGTTAATGAAAATCCGACATTGAAAGAAGTCGAAGAAAATAGACAAGTCAGACAGATGGAACATACCGAAAATGACGTCAGCAACCTTGGTCTTCTCTTCCCGAAGACTCCGGAGTTCAGCCCGGAGTGCCTCGGAAAGATCCTTCTCTCTGCACAACTCATTATTGAGGTCCGAGATTTTCTGATCTTGAGCAGCAATCTTATGATCACGCTCGTCAATGGCCATGGAGGAGGACTCAAGGATTTGAGCAATGCTCTTTTCATGATCCGCCTTGAGGTGATCCAGCTCTTAGCGAAGTTCCTTGTTCTCCACCACCAAAGTTTTGAGGTTCTCGGCCTCTTCAATCATGGCGTAGGACTGTTTTACCAGCGCTGTAAGTCAAAAAAGAACAACAGTTCAGTAAAAAATTCGACTATGAAAACATGAAAGACAAAGTTTGAGTCTCGGAATGTTTACCTTCGGCTCATCCTTGGCAACTTTAAGCTCAGCATTTTTAAGTCAGAGAGCTCTGATCTCTCTCTGCTTATCACATACATTCTTCAACAAATCCTGGTTATAGGAATATACTTTATGTAAGTCAGAATACCCAAAGTCAGAAAGCTACTAAAGACTCGGGCTAATATTTTTGCTAATATCAGCACGAGCCTTGGGGGCTACACTAGTTTGTTCTTTGGCATCCTGAGGAAGCATAAACCCGGATTATTTATCCTACTTCATGCTTGGGGGCTAGAGTATATGATATGAAATAAAGGAAAAACAGGAGTTAGAATTCCAACTTACATATTGTTCGCGAGTAAGTTTATCCAAACTCGCATTCACTTCTACAGGAACCTTCTCAGCGAGAGTCAGAGCGGTCACTGGAGTACTTGGAAGCTCACTGGACCTCATACTCTCATTGCAAAGACGCACTTGTTCAAGAAGATCTGAGTGCTTGATGTCCTTTGCTTCTTGCGCTTCTTCTTTGGCAGATAAGTTTCTTTTCTCCAGGCATTGCCTGGCTAGCCGCTGGATCTTTTTAGCAGATTTCCGAGACAGTCCAAACTTGGCAAGTCCCGGATTGTTGAGAAGGTTTTTGGCAAAAGTTTTTAACAAGGGATCATTACCCAAAGAGGGTTCACCCTTATCTAAACCTAACTCACCCATGGTGATGTCAGTTTGTGATTCAAGGATCGTAGGCTCTGTTGAAGGAGCCGGATCTTCTGCGACAGCCGGAGAAGGAATGATCACCGGCGTTGCGGAAGGTTGAGGGGCAGGAGTCGGAGGAGCCACGGCAAGAGAAGCTATGGTAAGATTCGTCTGTCGCAGGGGCTTTGAAGAAATTCCCTTCCCCTTGCCCTTGATGAGTTATTTAGCTCTGAGAATGTAATAGAGTCAGAAACATTACATCTTGGAAAAAAAATCGAGTAAAGTGCAAAGGCGGAAGTTGTGATTGAAAGTTACCTCTTCACGACGGGCACCTCCTTTGTGCCAACAGCAACTGTCGGAGCTTTGCGCTTCTTGAGCGACATGTCCGGCAATGGGACCACCTCTGTCTCCTGAGAAAACTCTAGAGGATATCCTTCGAGTGGAGCAAATTCCGACTCAGGGCGGTCAGCAAGCTAAAAAGAAGAAAACATATCAGTATTGCAATGTAACTTAAAGATTGAAACACATAAAAAGGTTTACTGTTAGAAGCTTACCCACACTACAGGGTTTTCTGCCGTATGCATATCCAGAGAAACCTCCAGGATCCTCCTCTCGATCTGCTCCCTTATCAACCATTTTATCTAGCTTATGTAGCCTTGCGTGGTGTAGGCTCTGGGGTTGATGCGGAGGGAGTCTTTCTTGGACGACGTGATGGAGTGCATCCATCGGTCTCTGTGGTACTGAAGGGGCTGGATCCGACATGACACCTAGCATTGGACTAAGTTGGATCCCTTCAGTCCTTTGTGTTTGATCAAGTATTCGATCCGCCTCTTAGCAAGGATCAGATCGTCAGTGAGAGCCGGAGGAGCCTCGTCCCAAGACGGTTGGGCTGTGGCAGCTCCGTCATTAAAAGCCGGCAAAGCAGTGGCTTTCCCGGGAGCCGGAATATCCCTGTGATAAAAGAATGTGGCTGGCCACTATTTGACTGAGTCACTAGCTAAGATCTTGGGATATGCGCGCTCGCGTCTAAGTGAAAAACTAATGGTACCGGTGATATAAGGAACACCGACAGTAATAGAATTTCTCCGGACATGGAAATAATAAAAGAATAAGGTCAAACTCGGCCTAATGCCGAGAAATCCCTCACACAAAGCTGCATAGGCGCTCATCTCTAGTAGAGAGTTGGGAGGAAGATGGTGGAGTTGGACACTATAATGATCTATCACCTCGGAAAAGAATTCTGAGGGAGGAAACGACAAACCTCTGTCAAGCTGGGTGCCGAAGTGGACCCGCTCGTCGGCGTGCGGATTGGGAACGGTCTCCCTGGCGCCGCTCGGCCAGTCGCTGGCGCGGAGGAGCCCTTCTGTCTCCATGCTGCGGAGCTTCTCATCATCTAGCATGCAGGGGATCCAGACCGCACGGAAGCTTTCCTTCTCCGCCGCCGCTTCCATCGCCGCCGTCGCTGCCGCTGCTGCCAATCCGGAAGAGGACGAAGAAGCCATTTCTCGATGGGCGGATGATCTCAGATGGGCGGCGCTGGGAGTTTTTGGGGGAAAGCAGAGGAGCTCTGTGCGCGTGGAGGAGATTTGGAGGAGAGGAAAACGCAAAGGAATAGGTGAAGAAAGGAGAAGGAGAATCCTCACCCCTTATATCCACCTAACCGCGCCAAGATTCGTGCAAATGCTACAGTGTAACCTCCACGCGTCGTGGAAGGAACTGGGAAGGACCCACGCAATGATTACGTCGCCTCGATCTCCGCGTACGCATTGAAACGGCGCCTCGGTTCCGCGAACTGCGGACCCACCAACGGTCGTGCTGACAAGATGTCTATCAGATGACGTGACTTGACCATGACTTGTTAAATCAAGCTAGAAAATCCGAGTAACCTGTTGATCAAGTAACCTGTCAGGTGCGTTAGAGATCAAGTTCCGGCTTATTTTGAAATCAAGCTAGAAAATCCGAGTAACCTGTTGATAGGTCCGACTAATTTTTATGACTCGGATCTTATTTTTTGTTGTGAAGTTTCAAAAACCCTTCAAGATTCTGCAAGCCAAAGATCAAGCTAGACGATGATAAATCCGACTTTGGATCTTGGAGGCCTCCGGGGGCTGCTATTGAGGATATACTTTCCGGGTATCCTCACAGTTCCTCACTGACCAGGGTGGCCCGCTTCGGGTTAGAGCTTTGCTTCACGGGCGGCCTAGTTAGGGAGAAGAGACGGAGTCCAGTCCGGCTACGGGATGGCCCGGAAGACTTACCGACTTAGGCCCATTATGTTACTTGTAGTTCAAGATGTACTCTGTAACCAAATCTTAGTCGTAGCCGGATAGATCTCTCCTGTAAACCCTAGGCCGGATATCTATATAAGCCATCCTAGGGAGATCCTTTAGGGCACCCTCAATAGTCTACAATCTCAACTCGCACAGGCGAAACCCTTGTAACCCATATTCCGGCTCTGCCGTATTACTGCATTGCTAGCAGGAGTAGGATCCGTCCAAAGCCGGCGGATTCGAACCTGGGTAAACTTGTGTGCTCACCGTCCCGGAACACCGTACATCTCACACCCTTCTTTTCCGCACGCCTCGAGGACCCCCTCATGGCGTACTTGTCCTCAATCCGACGACATCTGGTACTAGAATGTCAGGTTAATTTCTGAGCCAATTCAGGCGATCATTCTCAGGATATTTCAATGTAGAGAGAGAGAGGTTTTGTTATTCATGCATGTTTTTTCACAAGCCAGGCGATGCAGCGAGGTGGCTAAATCGATCATCCGATAGCTGTCGTTCTTGCCTATGTTTTTTCTGCATGTTTCATGTATCCTTTACTGCAACTAGATCGATATTGGTTTCAGTGTTGTAGGTTTGCTACTAGGGGCTGAAGACGTACATGTCCACCGTGGAATAATGCTATGCTAGTTTAGTGAAGGAGCCATGATTGATGGCATCGGCATTGTAGAATATGCAGTCAGAGACGAGGGCTCTAGATGGCCTCATGTTCGATCTTCGTCATCCGCTCAATACTGACACATTATACATTTAAGGCTCTTCCTCCAAATCGCTTTAGCTGAATGGGGCCCAAGAGAACCACATTCTAGATCTGAAGTAATGAATCCAAAATATGTGGCTTACTTGAATACTAATTCTTATGTGCAAGGCACGAGGCTTTCCACTATTTTAACACAGTTGGTTCATGGTATCTATCACAAAGAGGTAGATATTGTATTTCTCTTTATTTCATTTTTAGCTAGCCACATCAATTTGAGAATCACGCTGTGTAGAGGTAGTGTCCCCAACATAGTCATGATATTTAAGTTGAAAAATAGTTCCTCATTTTGATTAAGGCAAAAAAATGTATGTTCAATCTTGCTGAATTTTCATGAGCTATGCTAACAAATATTAACGTCTCGTAAGAAACCACAAGATATAAAATTAATAATGATGAGAAGAAAGTAGGGTATTCATCATACCCTAACAATTTATATTAATAGACGGGCGCGGAAACGCGTGCCTACAAGATCTAGTATGGTACTAGATCTATGAAGAACAAGAGAAATAGATCAAGATACTACCAACAACCCATAGTCCAGAGGTGGACTACTCCCTCTTCATCATGGTGATGATGGAGACGTTGGAGAAGGTATAGATCCCTCCAACCGATCCGGCAGAGTTTCCCCCTCCAATTTTAACTGGTTATGACTCCATTTTGGTGTTTTGGTGTTTCTGCGGCGCCTCTATCGAGGAACTCCCGAGGGACCCTTTATATATTGGTTCTAGGTCATAAGGAGGCGGTAGGCGAAAGAACGAAGCAAATCGGTGGCCGAGGAGGAAAAGATAATGGGTGTCGTGCCCACCCTTACTAGGCGTGCCACCTAGTCCATCTTGGGCCTCCTGGTCCATCTAGTGAGGTCTAAGTGCTCTAGGTGCTTCTCTTGATGAAATATTTATGCTCCCGAAATCCTAGCTCCATTTGAGTTTGTTTAGGTCCCTGGAAGGTAAAAATACACAAAACATGGTTTTCCTGTCCTACAGAGTTATAACCAAAGTAAAGGGAATCATTGGTAAATCCCCACAAATCAATGTAAAACATGGATATAACATCATATGTGTAGAAAATATTTAGGAATTCATATCAACAAGCTACGAAGTTTATGTGAGCATTTTACATGCATCAACATCCCCAAGATGAACCTATGATCGTCCTCAAACATGAAGGTGATAAAACTAACATGGGCTTTGGAGTTTGGTGCTTATTTTCACTAGCAAGTATATAATAAATTTAAACGGTTCATTTGTTTAGAGAATAACAACAAGAGAGCATAATATAAAGTGATACTTCTTATAATATCATACTTGACAACACAATGTTCATATTGACTAACACAAATGGATATAGTACTATGAGGAAATAGAGCATTCTTCGCATAGAGAAAAGTATATGTATATATATAGTGGCGATCCTATGGTCAGAATATTTGGCAAAGGAGATTAGAGAGAGTGTATGGCTGGCAAGTAGGGGATATCATATGTGAGACACAAGCTATCTTCCAAAAATATCCATTAAATTTATGGTTGAAGCATATTTCATCATTATTGTTTGGTTCCATTTCCCCTCATTACCTGATTCTTTTTGGCATTCTTGTTTTGGCACTTTTTGCTTCTTTCCCCTTTTTTATTTCTATGTCAATTTTTTCTTGTTTTGATTTTTGGGAAGGCCTAGCCTCTGCATACTCACTCTTATCACGTTTTGATATCATATAAATAATTGGAGTGTTTTGGCTCTCATCTTAGCGGTGGTACCCCTTTCATGGAGGGTTTTCCCCTCATCTATTAGCGTATGCATCCTCTTATTTCTTTTTGGGAAGGGTACTCTATGCCCAGTGAGTTCATGGTCACCCCACGACTAACTTCTCCATGTCACCCATACCCATAATAATAGTGTTTGGAAGATAAATAATGACTCACACCTGATAGTATACTTTAGGTTATAGCTTGAAATATTTGGGTAGGTGTTTCCTATATAAATTCTATGTTTGTTTTGCTAAAGGAGGTTGTTTCAATATGGTGGGGCTAGCAATGGTAACCATTTGACCTTCTACAAGAATGCAAAGTTCCCATAGTACTAAGTCATATCTAGTAGAAAATATAAGCATTGAGCACCATTTATGTTGAACATAAGAACTAGCACAAGATGATACAATTGTAAGTTATTACTCCATAAAGCATATGAACAATCCAACCTAAAGCAATAACATGCATAGTTTGGGTTTCCCCCTTTTTCTAATTCAAGCAAGGCATTCAATCAAACATAGAATTCGTTCATCAGATAGTTTGTTTCAATAGATCTTTCCTAAGTATGCAAAATATCTATCATGTGGTTCTATTTATTTCCAAGCATATCAAGAAAAACTAGACATCACACTGAACAAAGATGCTCCAAGTTTTCTATGATCATTCTATGTTGCTCCAAAACCAAAGTTTAGAGGTTTGCAAACTGAGAGTTTTATAGGTCTAGTGGGGTGCCTTGGGAATCCCTAGGATTATGGTCTTCACTATTCTTAGATAGCTCTGTGTTTGGTGTTCCTTCATTCCCTGTCAAAATACTTCAACACAAAACATTCTCCCGTTTCTTTTCTATGTGGTGACATTAGTGGGTACAAAGATATCATACTAGTTTTGATAAAATGTCCAAATAATTTTTTTAAATGACAATGGAGTTACTTGAGTGGCCAAGATCCATAACATACCAAAAACACGGAAAAAATGAAATCGAAATCCAAAGAGACCACTCTTGCAATAAAAGAAAAATTCTGTCCAGCAAAACGACACCTGCAGAACACATATATTTCTCGCAATTAAACATGTAAGGATTTATTTCCAATTTTTGTGCATATAGAGGATGTAAATTTGCCACTACAGTATAAATATGAGATCAATCGGAGTTACAGAAAAATCATAGAATTTTTTTACTGAAAAGAGTTAGTGCATGAATTTTCTACTCCATCTATTTTGTCAACTTTAAAGCATGCAAATGGGTTCAACTTGGTACTTTATTGAAAACTACAAAAATAAAAGCAAAATAAAACTCTCTTGCTACAGCAAGTTTGTAAAAAGAAAATCCAAAATAAAACAAACCAGGTTGCCTCCCGCAAAGCGCTTTCTTTATAGCCATATAACTAAGCTTACTTACCTGTTTCAAGTGATGTGGAGATCATGTGGTAGCTTGTACCTTGGTGATACCTCCTTATTACTTGGAAAGCGTTCCATGCATAATACCTGAGTCCCATGGCGTGGTCATACAAATCAAAATAATAGTCAAGTTAAAACATGGTAAAAATCAACACAAGATACGGTGATAATAACAACGAAGTCTCACCTTCTTCCTATGCATTGGCATTTTTATATATGACTAAACCACAAAAAAGTATATTCATACCATTGCATATCATCAGTAGGTGAACACAACATATAATTACTATAATCATAAAGAGGGCACTTATCACCTCCTCTTTCATAGTAGTTGCACTTACTAGAAGCAATTTCAACCATAGAACTATTTGAAGCATGCAACTTGAAAATTGTTGGCACATAAAGAGGATCATAAAATTTGTCATGGCATCCATTAGCATGCTTTTATCTTTTAAAATAGTTGTTAGTACTATTTTCAATATCAAGATCATGGTTGCAACAAGAATTTTGAATTAAAGGTGAATTGAAACCACATATTTATTTCCTCACAAGTTGATATTTCTCCTCTATGATGAAACTAGGAGAGCTCAAGAATAAAGCAGGACTCTTACTAATAAGAGCATCATCATGGATAACAAGTATATAATTTCTATCCTCATGTATTATACATGGAGGGTTATCAATAGGCATAGGACCATCATCTAAAGCATTATCATATAGCATATCTAAGCAACACTCCTCATTATCAAAAATATTACTAATATCATTACTATCAAGCAAAGGAGCATTATTATTTTCATCATAATAGCATGGATTTTCATAAATGGCCATCGAATTTTTAGTTGGACAATTATCATAGCATGGGTTCTCATAAATGACAAATGAGTTTTGAGTTTGAGTGTTACTATCATCTTTCAGAGATTCCCATACATCCCCAAGGTCAGGTTGGAACATATCTTATCCTTCTTCTTCTTCATTCTTCTCCTCTTCTTTGGGGTGCAAGGGCATCCCCAAGATTAGGATTTTGTCATCTTATTCTTTCAAAATATTAGTTTTTTCATGGCAACAATAATATATTTAACATGGTCAATGACAAAGGCATTATCATGAATGTTCTCTTTACAATGTGTAAGGATAATTGAACTTATTTCTTTAAGATCATGAGCTACAACACAATATTCATACTTTTTATTAATAAGGGAATCCACCTCATGAGCTCCCTTGAAGGCAATAAATTGATCAACTAGTATCATGTCAAAATCACCATAATCCTTCTCATTATATGAGGCAATCATAAAGTTATTGTCAAATTTGCATTGATAGCGTAGATGTTTATAATTTTGTTTGGGGAAACATGTCACATTATTTAACTCACATAGTTGTTTAGCATTATTATTTAAACAGTCAATAAATTCTTTCATATGTGATCTTTCTTGAGAAAAGATATAATCAGCTTCATTTCGTGCCCTAAGTTGCATAGATGAAAGTTCATCAATATCATCCATAGTAAAAGTTATACTAATTTTTATGTGTTTTCATGTTTTAAAGGAAAACTAAAAAGAACAAAAACAAGACAAATAAAATTACTTTGAAAACCTAATGAAGAAGGAACATCTCACAGTGGTGGAACCTCCCCAAGCTTAGGTGTTCGCACAAGACGGTGCTAGAAGATGTTATCGCTTCAACTTGATGAAGACGCAGTTGTGATGTCCCTCTTGCAACTAGGCGAGAAAGTTTTCTTGCAGTGGGAGTTGACTTGTGCTTCACCACGCCGCAACCACTATGATGTAACCCTCCAATTCCCCGACAACTGAGCTAGAAAATTTTCTTGATGGAAATAACTCCATGTGTACCAAATCATTGGGTCTCCAATTGCAGAGTGTCGTAGCAAGCTTATTTTCCCCACAAAGGTGACTCGAGGGTTTATATCGAACTCTCAGGGAATTGGAAAGGGGTTGATTCTTCTTCTCCTCTTCTAGCAACCTTGAAAGCAAAGTTTTCGTCTTGTGTCCCCAACTCCACCGTGTGGATGTCAAGCACAATGTTTCGTATTAGTAATATGAAATAACAACATAAATAAAGAAAAGTAAAACTAGGCAAGAAAAATAAAAACAATAAAAGGTAGTTGTTTTTGGGTTTTCTGTGTGTTTGCAAGTGAAGAAAGTATTTTTGTATTTTCGAAATAGTTAATCACAGAATATATAAAGTGTGATAACTGTGTTGTAAAGGTGTTTCTTATGGTTTAAAATGGACTGGGGGTTCATGGGTTCACTTGTCTACTCTCTTTCTTGATTGCAATGGACACAAACAGTTCAACAAAGACATACTATTGGTGGAACTTCAACATGTGTTTTATAAGCATTCAAATGGGCACCACATACTAACCCAGAGTTGATTCAACACATATCTCTTATACTCCTCAAGAAAGTGAAAACTCTAAGCAATCTTGAATTAAGAATCAACAACGTATAGCCTTAAGTAATTTCACATGATGTTTGAATCACAAATATGCTACCTTGACCAAATATCCGTAAGTACTTAAGAATGGGGTACATGATATGCATCTATCTTTACATCTTACACATAATAGGTTCCAATCTCATATATCAAATCATAGAATAAAGATTCACCTCATAGGAATTACATATTTGACCATAATCATGTTGGGAAGGTCATATGGTATTAGATCTATATATTGCCACAAACCCATAGTCCAAAGGTGGACTACTCCCTCTCCATCATGGTGATGATAGTGGAGACATTGTAGAAGGTAGAGATCCCTCTGGCACCGGTTCCGGCCGAGTTTCCCCTTCCAATCTTCACTAGTTCTAGCTCTGTTTTTGCGTTTCGATGTATCTATGGCACTTCTCTCAAGGAACTCATGAGGGACACATTATATAGTGGTTTTTAGGTCATATGGAAGAGGTGGGAGAAAGATCAACGCAAATCGATGCCCGAGGACAAAAAGAGACTGGGTGGTGTGCTTACCCTTACTAGGCACACCACCTTGTCTGTCGTGGTATTGCCGACAAGTAAGCCATCGAGGGTTCCTCACAATGCGTGTTTAGAGACGTGGATTAAGGCGGAGAGTTGGAGGGTACGAGGTAGCACAGCTTACCTAGGTTTAACTCCCACAACGGTGGCGAAACTCTACTCCTATAAATCACTATAATGGCAACACGCCGAGTTATATAGATCGGTTTGTTGTGCGAGGTGTTGTACGTTGGATACCCCAATCATATGAATCATGCCCGAAAGGCTCCCACAGGTCCGGTTTATAAAGGCACCAGATCCTAGGGTTATAGGGAAAAGACCTTGCCGGACAAGGTAACGAGTCCTATGCTAATACAACCAGTCTTCGTATCTTGCACTCCAAGGCTCTGAGTATGTGAGTGACTCCTGCGTAGCCTTACTTTATCCAGCATGGGCCTCCCTTCTGGATCTGTCTAACTGGGCTGCCCAGTAGGCCATGGGCCTTGCTATCAACGGTGGGCCACCCGGGATAGCCGGATTAGAGACGTGCTATGGTGATTCCCATTTAGCATATCCCCAAAAGTAGTCCCCGAAGGACTTTGAGATCTTGCGATGTCTTGCCTATTAGTCTTGAATGCTCCATCTAGGTGATGCTGGCAATTTGTTAAGCAATATCTCGAAGGTCTCCCAAAGAACCCTACAATCCTCTCCGTCTTCGCAATGTAGTCAGAGATTCCTTAAGTCTTTGTTTCCAGAGATGGTTAACTTCCTTAAGGCCAGAAGGGGTGTACTCGAGGTCCAACCCAACAAACCGATCCTTTTCTGATTCAAGCCAAGTCTCATACATGGCAAGAGTTTCTTCGATCTTATAGTCCTCGACAGTGTACACCACCGTCAGTGTGGTGGTGGCATGCGCAGTGATGGAGACTGTCTTTGTGAATCTACATCCATCATTTACCGGTACGCAGCCAGCCATGGTGAAAAGGAAGATGTGTGGTTCCGCTAGAGTGATGAAGAGAAATGGGGGCGTGGGTGTTGCAAAAATGAGTAAGAGGAATGGGGGCACTGGAGAGAGGAAGAGGAAGTGGCCGGAGCAATGCCACGGATGATTTACAGAACTGGCACGGTTGGTTTCGTTGCGGGTGCTTTATGGAACTCCTGCGGGTGATATCAGCGGTGGAATAGGAAGAGGAAGAAGTGGGGAAGAGGAAGAGGAAATGGCCTGGAGTAATTCCACGGTTCAGTTTCATGGATTGGCCAGGGGATTGAGGCGACGAATAGAGGAGTATAGCAGAGAAACGGTTCCCAATAAAATAGGGGCACGGGAGGTTGTGCATACCATCAGTTTGACTCATGGTGTGACTCGTAATTACTGACTGTCTCCTAGGAAGTTGTCGCGTGTCCTGGGCATTTTTAGAGATAGTTCTTATACACGGCCATCTGAGGGACTATTTTATTAGTGCGTAGAATAACAGCCGTCTCAGGATTCCTTTTAGAAGCGCTTATGAATAATGCCTGTCTGAGGGTGTATCATCAGCGATGACAAATTGGAACGATGGTGTGATCTTTCTAGTTTAGAAGTATAGCTCATACTCCAAATAGTAGCAGTTCAAAAGTTAATAAAAAATAATAATTAAACTGATCTCTACGATATATATAAGAAGTTCAAAAGTAATCTAGAACGAGCGAAAAATCACCCTAACATATATACAACAAAGTTTGATGAATGAAGATGCAATATCTAGAACGACGGATCATCATCGCTCACTTCGTCAACTTCATCGTCACTGACTTCATCGTCCAGCTTGTCAACATGAGGTTGTGCCGATATTGCATATTATGCATCGTCACTATGAGCAAATACAACATATTCATTAGAAAGGTCACTCACCTTCTCCTCGTACCCGGTTGGAGTCGGCATATAAATTTTGGTGTGTGTGATTAATGCTTTTAGCATCCCATTCTTCTCTTTCGGTCTAGCACGATCTCTATGACGCTTGCCCTGATCTTCTATGTAGATGGCATGCTATGTTCTTATCCCTTCAATGATCTACTCTTGCGTCATCTTGTTCTCATAGGTAGATGATCTAGGAATATCCAGATACTCCACATCTCTAGGGGCCCTGTTCCGCTATGGTTTCTTGGTCACACCATTGATAGGATTGTCAAAGGGGGTCTGCGAATACAATGCTTCTTGTAGGAAATGCCAATGTTGCACTTTTATTTGGTGACATGCTGAATGACCGCCTGAATGTATGGAGCATACACTAGTGAGCTCCGATGAACAACCATGTTCCTCCTTATCTCTTGATACAAGAGATCCATAACATCAATCTTTCCTTCCTTCCTTTGTAGAATAAACCAGATGAGGTTTTTTGCATATACACGTATGCTAGAGGAGTCTTCTGACTTTGGGAACAAGGTCCATCGAAAAAGCTTGTGCAATGTGTCAAAGAAGGGTAAGAGGCCACCAATATGCCCATGCATAACAACATTACCCTTAGGATGGGAAGAAAGATGATAGCATCCATTCATCTCCTTAAAATGATGATGAATGAGTTCATAGAAGCGATGATGGGCCCTGACTCCATAAAATGACTAGAAGTCATAGAATCCGTGATAGTACCCATACACGAGAAATCAAGTTTCTGAACTTGGAAGACCCTCCGGAAAGGTGTGAAGCCTATCGGTCGTGTTTGGATATATAAAGAAATAGACATGGATGTTTCAAATCTATGAAATAGTCGACATGTCGGAAAGAGTTTACGACAATGTTCAAGGAATTGACTATGATAAGATTTGATCTTTCATAGCGATATTTAGTCTGGACGGATTAATGTAGGAGCCACTACATATATTTTGGTATATGGTAGTTGAACAAACAAAACAAGTTCTTCTAATAGAATGGTTACCTAGGACGTGTACATGACACGATCCAAAGGGTTTTGTTAATTCAAAGGATGCTAAAAGAGTATGCAAAACTTCAATGGTTGAAGTGAGCATCACGAAGTTGGAATCTTCACCATGATGAAACTGTTAAAAGAGTTTAAATTCATCGGAGATGATGAAGATGCTTGCATTTGCAAGAAATTAAGTGGGAGCGCTGAGACATATTTCTAATACATTATGTAGAGGACATATTGTTGATTGGAAATGATGTATCTTTTATTGACACATGTTAAGAATTTCATTTCGATGAAAGACTTAGGCATAACCCAAGAATTAGGCATCAATGTCTATAGATTGAGGCGATAATATGGTTTTGCCAAATGTACATAGATAAGATGTTGAATGAGTTCAATATGGAAACAACAAGAAAGGTTCTTGATGCACGGAAAGGACTGAATCAAGATTCAAGTATGTTGACACGAGATTCAAGTGTTTTGACACTTGGTGAAATCACAAGAATATTTTGATCAATCATTCTTTGAGATGTACACATCCAGATATGTCCTATGCTCTAAATGTTATGAGCATATACCAGAATGATTCATAAGATGATCATTGGACAATAGTAAAGATATTCTTATGAGCTTTGGAAGAACTAAGAATATATCATGTATAAGTGACAAATAGTTAAAGGTAGTTCATTGTAAAGTGTTACATTGATACTAGTTTTGTCACAAGATACAAATTAAATTTATCTCAATTTTGACTATGGGTGGCACAATATAATGTAAAGGATGTTCCATGATGGATTTGGATGAGTTCCAAAGTTGAGATATTGTGACGGATACTACAACAAAAGGCTAAGTATATAAACTGCTATAGTAGCAGCAAAGCAGGGCATTTGTGTTAAGTAGTTTGTTATCAAACTAGGTGTGGTTCAAAGTGGGCTAAAACTATGAAGGTATATTGTGTGACAATAATATCAACATATTTTGAGCCGAAGGAACTAAAGGTCTCACCAAAGGACCAAATTTATACAATGCCATCTCATTGGAGAATGAGTAATGCGTAGAGACGCAAGGACATGCAAATACACATGGACCTAGAAGTGTCAGATCCTAAGATTATGTTTACCACTAGCAATAGTGTATATACAACACCAGAAAGCCATAGGTGTTGAATGCACAAGTTTTTAACTAGATTATTGACTCTAGTGCAAGTGGGAGACTGTTGGAGATATGCCCAAGAGGCAATAATAAAGTGGTTATTATTATATCTTTATGTTTATGATAAATGTTTACATCTCATGCTATAATTGTATTAAACGGAAACATTAATACTTGTGTGTTTTGTAAACATAAAAGAGTCCCTAGTAAGCCTCTTGTTAAACTAGCTTGTTGATTAATGGATGATCATGGTTTCCTGATCATGGACATTGGATGTCGTTAATAACAAGATCATATCATTAGGAGAATGATGTGATGGACACACACCCGTAGTAAGCATAGCATAAGATCAAGTCATTAAGTTTGTTTGCTATAAGCTTTAAAATACATAGTAACCTAATCCTTCGACCATGAGGTTATGTCAATCACCATCACCGGATGGGTACTTTGATGACATCAAACACCGCTTCGTAACTGGGTGGTCATAAAGGTGTCATTGGGTATTCTGAAAGTATGTGTTGAAGTGCATGGACCAAGATTGGGATTTGTCCATCCATATGCCGGATAGATATGCTCTGGGCCCTCTCGGTGGAATGTCATATAATTAGCTTGCAAGCATGTGACTGGGTCACAAGGGATGACATAACATGGAACGAGTAAAGAGTACTTATCAGTAACGAGGTAGAACTAGGTATGGAGATACCAACGATCAAACCTCGGATAAGTATTGTATCGCGTGACAAAGGGAATTGGTTTCGTATGTAAGTGGTTCTATCGATCACAAAGTCATCGTTGACTATGTGGGAGCCGTTATGGATCTCCAGATCCCGCTGATGGTTATTGATCGGAGAGGTGTCTCCATCATGTCTACATATTCACGAACCATAGGGTGACACACTTAAGGTTCGAAGTTGTTTTAAGTAGATATGGAATGTGCGTTGGAGACCGAATGTTGTTCGGAGTCTCGGATTGGATCCAGGACATCACGAGGAGATCTGGAATTGTCCGGAGAATAAGATTCATATATTGGGGATCATTTTCTGAGTTAGGAAATGTTCCGGAGTATTTGTATGAGGATTCTAGAAGGTTTCGGAATGTTCCGGAAGGTTCTGGAAGATTTCTTAGAGTTTGCTTGAAAACCAAGAAAGGGATCAAGGAATCCTGATGGGTCAAGACAAGGAGTCGTGGGGGAGGAGGACTCCTCCCCCCTCCCCAATCCGCCGGCCCAAGGAGGTGGGGAGTCCTACTGGGACTCCCCCTCCCCAGGCGCCCTCCCTCCTTTAAATAGAAGGGGAGGCGCCACCCCTTGCCCCTCCTACACAACACCCAATCTCCGCCACCTCTCTCCTCCTCCTTTCTTCTACACAGGCATAGGCGAAGCCCTGCAGAATTCTCTACTCCACCACCACCACCACACCGTCGTGCTGCTGGGATTCCGTGGAGAAGATCTACTACCTCCGCTGCTCGCTGGAACGAGGAGAGGAAGGTCTACTTCGACTCCGCACGTGTGACCGACTGCGGAAGCGCTGCCGGAACGCGGCGCCGGAAGGATCGTCCACTCGATCTTGAGATCGGCAAGTGATCGACTACATCAACCACGAGATCTAATCTCGTTAACGCTTTCGGATCTACGAGGGTTAGTTCCTATCTATCTCGTTGTACATGTCTAATAGATTAGATCTTGGCTTTTATCTAGATTAGATCTGGGTTTTGTTCGTTCTTGCGGTAGAATTTTTTTGTTTTCCATGCTACGAACCCATCAGCAGAGCCAGTCTTGGCTGAGCCACTTTGTGGCCGGTTTGTATCCAGGTTGGGTGGAACCAACTCGGGTTCCCTATAGTCCGCCGCCCTTTGAACCCATAAATAGATAGGGGTGTCGTAGTTAGGGTTTTAGACCATGTTAAAATATTTTGGAGTTTTTTCTTTCATAGAACCTCTGGAATTACCATGTGTTCGAATTCTACAACTATAATTGAGTGTGATCTGTTGTTCCATTGGGAATTAGTAGATTTCATACTACCGTTCGTGGTCACGGCTGCGTGCGCAAGCGTGTGGTGTTGTGAATATCCTACAAGGTTCGAGATCTATTGCACTGGCATCAGGGTTCGAGCGAGAGAGATCATAGCTACGCACTAGTTACCAATCATCCACCATTACCATCGATAAGAGCTTGCTGAGAAGATCGGCCCACCCATCTTGGTATCAGATTTCCTCGTTGCCTCGGTAAGCAATCCACAATCGATCCATAGATTAGATAGTGTTTTTAGTCCTATATAGAAAAAGCCCCACAAAAAGAGTTGCCATAGACTAGATTACATCGTAGACGAGTAATAGTTGTTGGTCGTGTTCATCCTTTAGTTTAGATCTAGATCTGTTCTTCGTAGATTTGTTTTCTAGTCATTTTCTAGTCGAATTCCACCATTGTTTCTGCCACCACCAAGCCAGATCCGATCTAATCTAAAAGTCCTAGTCTTCTACTCTTGGCCGAGTCGGAATTAAAAAAAAATTCTACCGACTCTACCGTGGCACGCAAACAGCCTGTTTTCCTGATGCGGAGTCCTGTTCTACCACGACTTGGTTTCGCTACTGCGTCACGTTTTTTATGTGTTTTTCTGCCGTAGCAGGATTTTCTACCATGACACGATTTTGGTCTGTTTTTCTGCCACGACAGGAATTTTTACAAAGTGTGAAATTGCACTTTTCCATAAACCTTAGCCACAACCAATCTACTACATAGGTGTAGGAACTTGCCCATTGAGACTAGTTTCCGCTCCTACAGGCTGCTCTTAGGATTTTGGTGTTGTACTTTGTAATTGGCCATGTGTGATCTATAAAATTAAAAAAAGGAGAAAAAGCAATATAGCAAAAGAAAAAAAAGAAAAAGAGCTATACAAAAGAAAAAGAAAAGTAGTGAAAAGAGAAATGGAGCAAGAGGCCTAGTGATATCTTTGTCCACCGGTAGATTGAGCAATCTTCTGCCTGTTTACTTTGAGCTTTGGTAGTGTCTCTCGAGAGTAGTGCAACACCCTTCATAGTTGTATTGCCACGTTTTTCTCCACGTGTGTGTTTCTTGGGTATTTGTACGATCAGCACTAGGACTTGTTTGCGGTGTAGATAGGATACCATACCTATAGCTCCACCATAAATAACATATGTGCCCTGTGATCGTTCTCTATACCTTTGATATTCACTTCATCACTTCAGTGCATCAGTCTTTGATTACGTTTGGTAGAGCATCTCTATTCAGTTTGGAACGGTAAGATCTCCTTTCTTATCAGTTATGAGTGAGTTGTGAGAGTTTCCACCATACTGATTTTGATTTTTGCACTAACCTACTAATCATTTCTTTGAGTGATGATAAAATTGTGTCACAGAAAAAGCAGGTTGAGGAGCTTGTTACTTGGCGTGAGTCTGTTGATAGAAATATCACTGACATACAAGATGATGTGGAGAATAATACTGGAGCAATCAATAATATTCAGACCTAGCTGACTGCAATGAATGTCAACTTTGCCACCTTGCAGCGTTCCATTGAGGTGATTCAAGCGACACTCTAGCCAGGACCTGCACAACAACATGACGATGGGTTTGAGGACTTTGATGAGGGTAGTGCGGGTGATGCTGCCCCACATCATGGCAGGGGACGTGCCAATCCCCCTGCACATACGGCTGCTCCTCTGTATGGCCGTGGGTATGCTCCTAATGGACGTTCCCAGCGTGTTTACAATCCAGCTGATGATAGTTTGGGCAAGACCAAGTTCTCAATTCCTTCGTTCAATGGCTCGCTTGATCCTGAGGATTATATTACTTGGGACTTGAAGATTGAGAAGCTCTGGCATTTATTTGATTACCCAGAAGACAAGAAGGTCAAGCTTGCAGCATCAGAGTTTGATGGTTATGCTTTGCGCTGGTGGGAAGCTATTGTGCAGAATAGATGGAACGACAATGAACTTCCTATGAGGGATTGGCGTGAGATGAAGGCCATTATGGCGGATTGTTTTGTTCTCTCCAATTATTTGTGCTCCGTGTTAGACAAGCTGACACAGTTGAGGCAAGGAACAATGACAGTTGATGAGTACTACATGGAGATGGAGATGTTTATGCAACGTGCTAATGTTCGTGAATCACGAGAGATGACAATGGAGCGTTTCCTCAACAATTTGAAGCTTCAAATCAAGAGTATTGTGGAGCCCCCGGATTAACCATCCGAGGAAGCCCTATTATGTATATATCCATGTTCCCATGATCAGTGAGCCGTGGAACATAACCGACAAGTATCATTACAACATCCGAGGTATACCGAATTACAAAACTTACATAAATGTCGTGATGGCTATACCATCTTCAGCAGCGGCAACATCATCACCCGCAGAGCCCAATCATGCCTCAACCTACAGGTAACTTACTGGGAGGACGTCCTAGCTCCCATAGCCGTCAACTTTGTCCTCTTCTTGATATATTACCAAGTTAATAGATATGGACAATGCTAGTAAGTACTTTGAATGTACTCGCAAACCACCTTAAGAGAAATAATAATAACAAGAGGATATGTAGTATGCTTGTGGTAGTAGGAAGGCTCCAAGAGAGGTTCTTTTCTCAATTAGTTTCTCTTGTAGATATAGCATCTACCTATCTTTGTTGAAAACTTTTGTAAAACATTTTGGAAATCGTTTTTTTTAAGTGTTGGAAAACACCAGGATTGGGTCACCCATTTGCTCCTTCCTTTCGGTCATCCCATGACCAAACTCCTTTCATTCCTTTCTGTCCATCTCATGGTCAAAATAGGTATCCTTTCCGACCATCCCATGGTCAAAAAATTTCCAAAGCCATTGCTTTTCAGAAATCCTTTTTGAAAAAAACTAGCACCGCTCTACAGAAGTTTGTCCAACCCGTCCATAACCGCGGACACGGCTATTCGAATAGATTTACACTCTGCAGAGGTTGTACACTTTACCCACACCATCCGGGTACACTACCCTGATCTACCCAATCGTGGGTCGAGTAACCGATCAAGACTCTCCGGATGCCCACTCCAATATAAGTGCCCACTCCAATACACCGGGACGTCGGGTACCGAGGACCAACCGGAGCGCATTTTTCCACTTCCCAAGTGTGCGCTTTCAATGAGGGGCTCATAGTAACGCGTGGAGGCCCACAGACCCTTCGTTCCTTCTCCAGGTCGATGTCCCACATGGACCCTTACGTGATAAGGCCCACCCTCCAGGGATTTTTATCCCATGTAGTTGTTGCGAGGCAGCTTATACCGGAGTGAACAAACATAAAATCCAGCCCTATCCCATTCTAGAGTTGTGGTTGCACAGGGTTAAGTTGTTATAGCTAAACTGCAAAGAACCAGGTGCGTTTTGTAAACCTTTTTTCCTCCAGCTTCCTTCAGCATTTTGCATAACAAAAACCTTTTTCTTTCTCAACATGTCTTGGGAGGTCCCACCTCACCAAGGTTTTATCAGAAAACATTTGGTAAAACCCTTTTCCGATATCTTCCCATCCTCTAGTTTTTGCTTCGGCTAAAACGGGGTCTCCAAAAGGGGTATGGTGTAATACACCATCTATTCTACTAGGGACAAGTAGGTGTCGTCAAGGAGGTTGTACTTAGTAGTACTAAAGCGTAATAGTTCGGAGGAGCCAAACCATTACCATATATACATCAACATATTGTAAAACAATGCAGTTTTAATAAACAGTAGGACAAGGCTTATGAGCAAGAAGGTGGCTTTCCTAAGATCAGCAATATGGTATAATTTTCCCTGGACTTCTTAGGAAACCATAATAACCAATAAAAACAATCTTCTTCTGCTCTCCGACATATTCGCAACTATCGTCGATAGGGAACACATGCAAACAAACAAACAGGCACAATCAATACAAGGCATACAGTCACAAATACCACTCAGCAAACAAGCAATTGAATAAACTCCAATTAGGGTTCAGTAGTTTTAGAGAGGATTGGATTTAGGAGGTTGAGATGGACTTGCATAAGGGGGTGAACACCCCTTCGGGTTTATTGTCGAGGAAGTACCTAAGAGGGGGTTTTGGGACCAAGGACATATTCTGTATGGTACCATTGTATTAAAATGATACCTACAGGTAGATGTTGATAAAGTGAAACCAGCAAAAGTGGTTTCACTAATTTATCACTTTCCCTTAAATAATTATGATTTTCCTAGTGAAATAACTTCTAGTTTTAGGGAATAAATCACCAGAAAAGTTCTGGAGCTCCAAAAATTATTTACTTGGATGGTTAGGTAAGGCTTTATGTACTTGTTCACTGAGAGTTGGAATCATGTCAATATAATTATCATAATGCCCTCAGGAAATTCCCAAAGGCAGTTCTAGAGCTGTTTTGTCTTTTCACCAAATTAAATCTATAGAATCTTTTGATTTGATTCCAAGGACACATGGTAGGTATTTAGAATACCTTTCTGTAGAAATTGGAATCAACCTTTTTGGTGTTACAGAGATACTGGAGTGATTTAGATAGTGATAACAATATGGACATAAATGTTTAATTCATTAAAAATTGAACCATGGCTCAATAAAATTTGAGCTACTGGGGTTTGATAGCTTTGGATATGGAGTTTTACTGGGAGTTGGAAAAGGGCCAATACCTCTGTTGGTTTGACCTTCAGAAATTACATAAGGCAGAAACTAATAATTTTTGTTATTTTTACTATAGAAAAACTACTATTCACCTTGGCATGAGGCCTTTGCTAATTTAATGGTATAGTAATTACCTTCCAGGAGAATTTTGATTCATCCCAAATGGGCATGTACAACTCCCTAAGGAAATTATTTGGTGCAAAAGACACACTTTAGTAGATTAATTTCCAATAAATAATAAAAATTATGTTTGGCCAAAGACAAGTTCTGCATGTTGCACAAAACACACATGAACCTAGTAAGATTTTTATTTCGACAATATATGCCATTTTCCATTTTCAAACGGGTTTAAACTAGACAGCTATTTAACAGATCTGGTGAAATGCTTAAAGAAAAACAAAGGAAATAAACGGGGCAGAGGCTGTTGGGATGGATTCGGCGACCACGGGCCGACCAGCAACGAAGCTGGCCCACTCGGCCTCTCTCCACGCGGGAGGGGGCGGTTTTGAACATGACGGGTGGGATCCACCGGTCAGTGAGGGGAGACCCATGAAGGGGTATGGAGGGGCTGCCGTCCGTCGGATCAAGTGAGGATCGATGGACGGGGTTCGTCGTCCACCTCTGTCCAGGCGGCGGCCCGGGGCTAACCCTAGGTGCGTCGGGAAACGGCGGGGGAGCTCACCTGGGGGCTCGCCAGCGACCGTGGGGAGGCGAGGACGATGCAGTCGACGGCGGCGATCCCGGAGAGGGGCAGCATGGCCGGTTTTGGTGCTGGGACGGGCACGCGCGTAGCAGCGCCGGTGAATCCTTCGGGAGCTCGCCGGACATGCTTCCAGGGGCCGTTCTGAGCAGGGAAAACAGAGAGGATTAGTAGCAGCAGGGACAAGGGATCGCACACGGCGACATGCAAAGGAATAGAGGGGAGGAGGGAGCTTAGCTCGTTTTGGAGGAGAGTCCGAGAGCTCTTTCTCTCCTTCTCTCGGGCAGGACAAGGCAGGGGAGAGGGTGGGGAGCTTTGGGGTAAGTGGGAGCGAGAGGTGTGGAGTGAGGGGAAGGGGGAGGCGCGGGGTGGCCTCTAGCCTTTAAACCGAAGGGTGAGGCTCATGGTGGACTTGTCCCATGGAGAGGTATCGAGGGAGGTGGAAACCAGAGGGGAGGATGTTGTGGGCATGGAGAGTGGTTTCTGGTCATGTGCAGAGGGCAGAGGGAGCAGTGTGCAGCAGCTGCAAGGGGAGTAAAGAGGTTTTCAAGGCAAGACACCCACATGAGGTTAAGCTCTAGTGTCCAAACACTAGAGGACAAGCTGCTACAGTGATCACGACCAAAGATAAGTGTTGGGTGCTATGGTGCATTTATTTGCAAGATTGGTGGGGTTTGGGTTTAGTTTTTGATATACAAAGGTTAAATGTCCCAATTTGCCATAAAGGATGATCATAGGTTAAATCTTGATTTCTGATCTTGACAACTAGAGGTAAGGATGCTGGTAGATGGGTAGGGTTAATATGCATCTCTAGGATTTATTTGGGATTTTTCAGAAGGTTAGAAGTCCACTTAAATCCATTTATTTAGAAACTGCAGAAGTGAATTCTGGGAGTTCATTTGATAATTTTACATTGGACAAGGTGGGTTTTTGAGTTGAGATGGTCCCAAATGTGAATACACCCTTAGGGTGATTTTTCCAAGATTTATTGGAAGATAAAAGTATTTCAAACAATTATTATTCCAATTCAACCATTTAAGAAAGTGGGCAAAAAGAAATAATAAAGCTCTTCAAAAATATTTATTTCTGAAGGGGCAAGATAGGGTATGATATATGGGCCTCAAAAGTGCTTAGAGTTGGGAAAGTGTTTTGGCAAAAACCAAACTTTCCCTTGGGAAAGGAGTTTTGGAGATTTTGACTATTAAAGAGATTTATTAGATTTGGAGCCATAATAATTATGGATAATATTGGATAAATCTTGATGATAAAGGTAGATGATTTAGACAAGGTGTAGCAAGCATTTTCCACCTTGGGAATTGGAAATCCAACTTGAATTAGATGGAAAAACAAGAAATTGAGAATCTAGGGTGATGTTATTTTTATACCACCAAAACCTTGTTGGCTCTTGGAGGTCAGAGCTCACCTTGATGCAAGGGATAGATGGATAGTTAGACTAATTCATATAGATGATCATGGCAGAAGTATTTTGGATTGGTTACATTTGAGGTGGTCTGGAAGTGATGGCAAACTTTGTTGAATATAAGGTTGCCATACCAGATGAGTCGTGATGCCTTATAAACCATGTGGGATTAAGAAGCACAAGGATCCCCTTGGAACAAGTGAAGTAGATGTTGATAGACCTATAGAAGTAAAACACAACCATGCAAAGAGTTGGTCCAGGGAAGGTGAGATGGTGGTGTGAGATTCTATCAAAGTAGAGCTTTTGACTAGATTTGCAGGAATCGTTATTTTCTTGCCTCCAAAACCATCAAGAACAAGTGGGTTGGAGGATGATCTAACCAAGGGCAAGAGTGGGCCTTGGTATTCCTTAGGATGGTTAACAATATGGTTCAGGTGCATTTCCAAAAATGCACATGGTTTGAGAAAGGGAGGCATTTAAAAAGGTGATGTTGAAATAGTTTTCCAGACTTAGTCAAATTTGGCAGTGTCAACACCCGGATTTTTAATCCCACATGCCTGTTATGTCATACATCGCAATCCCAGGATTACCATTTTTGTGAGACATAACAGATTGGATATCACAGTACATCATCCATTACAAATCATAAATAAGGTCTTACACAAAAAAGGATCTCATGATCCAGTCTTAATACAACAAGCAGCGGAATAAGTAATACGCGTAGCGGTGGGTCCATCTTCAGGGGCACAGGCAATGCTGACGAAGGCAGATAGTCCTAGTTATCATAGCCGGCCTGCTGGCCGTCATCTTGGTAGTCTCCTTCATAGTCTGGCATAGGAATAGCCAGGGACAAAAGCCATGAGTACTCTTTAAGTACTCGCAAACTACCACTAACAAGTAGTATCATTCTAGTGGGAAAAGCTAAAGAGGAGTTTTAACTATGAAGTTAAGTTTGAAACCTAAGCTAAGTTCCAAAACAAAGAAAGATAAAATAGAGTTCTAGAATCACTTAAGTTGGGAAGCTAGTGTCATAGTCACAACCCTGTTGTGGTCAAGTCAAGATTCATCATTCATTTCATAAGTCATTTTGAAAACATCTGACAACGAAACAGTATGGCCACTCCAACTGTCCATAACCGCGGACGCGGCTATTCGAATAGTTTGACACTCTGCAGAGGTGGTACACTTTCACCACAAGATTCGATACATCTGTCAGGGATAACCCTGAATCATCATACTTAGTATGCAGATAATCAAACATAACCTTTCCTTTACACACCCTAGTATAAGCACCTCTCCTATGAGCATGGCCTCCCAACCATGACCATCTGTCATCTTGGGCACTGCATAGGTGGACAACATTGAGAGGTAGCCTCAGCTCAAACCTCTCCCGTGAGGGAACTAATACTAATGCATATAAATTCCAGCTAAGCCTTACCCAATTCAGGTATTGTGGTTGTACGGTAATATTGGAATGGTATCACATCCGAATCCAACCATCAGTTTTGTAAAAGGGTTAAGGCTCATGCCTCAACATTTTCATCATCATAAACCATTTCTGTTTCTCAACACATGTCAAAACATCTCAATATAATGACTCATCATTCCAAGGTTTTCACAATTCATTTTCACCAAGTATTCACATCTAAAAGTGACTCAAGTTTTGATCTAGTTCTAATCTAATAAGTTAAGAGTGTTCACTAAGGTGGGATGATAGGATCAATCTCATGCCATAGAATGACATCTAAGGTTATCTAGGTAGGTCAAGTTTTATACCTTTTATGCTACCTTCAAAACAAGTAAAGGACTTTGGTAAAGTAAAGAAAGTAAAAGCTTGAAAGTAAACTTGGAGTAGGTACTAGTCAAATTGGTATAACCAAAGCATGACTAGTGTAGTTTGCTTACATTATCTAAATATTCTAGCTTGCTAACAATAGCCTGCATTGCTAATGATGGCTTGCTAGTATAATACTTGCAAGGGTTAGTTTGCCTTGGTTGGTGCAGTGGTTGAAGTTTTCTTCCTCCTCTTGATAGCACTCCTCCTCCTCGAAAGCTTGGTCGGTACTATCATCTATAAATACATACGGCGTACACAATCACCAAACAATACTTAACTAGTCTACTTAGCACTCTAAGGCACCCATTTGATGATCTATTATCATCACAAGCATCACAAGGTTTTATTAACTAGCTTCACTCTTTTTATTTAAGAAAAGTAATTTCTACTCATTGAAAAATAACTAAGATTTAATATACACCAATAAAAATATGGGATCATATGGACACATGTCACCACCACATACTATAACATATGGGAATATGATTTATAGGTTGGATCACATTTAATTAAGTTTAAGTTTAATAATTAATGATTTAAAGTGACTAAAAATGCCTATATAGCATTATTTTAGTACTAGTCCAAAGTCACTGCATGTAAACCTTAATATTATTACATATTCAGATAGGTATGGTTAAATGTGATTTTTGAGAGTCGGAATCAACTCAAAAGCTATTATGGTTGATTTTATAAAAAAAACTGAATGTGCAAAAGCTTCTATCTTATTATTTTTACTAGGAGAAATCTTTAACTCTAAATGAATTAAATCAAATGGGCTTCGATAGATCTTTTCAGTAGATTTCTAACAAAATTTGAATCACTCAATTTGGTTCAGTAGATCTTTTGGAAATGATTTTTAAACTAAGGGACAGAAGTGAATTCAAACTAAAATAGAAAAACCTAAATTTGAATTCACGGGCTAGCGCGTGAAAGGAAATGGGTCGGCCCAGTGGCGCTCAGCGGCGTAGAGGGCGGCTAACAGGTTGGTCCCGCTTGCCAGCGAGACTTAAAACCCGAAATGGTATCTATCAATCTGGGCCACACAATTAGAACAGAGATCGTCGGCTCACAGTCATCGTCGATGACGGACTCGTCGCCGGGGAGACCGAACCCTAAACGGCCAGCAGGGGTCTACCGGGGACGTACCAGGGCTCTAGCTACTGCGGCGAGGCGGGCAAATGAACTGGTCGACGACGACGAGCTCAGGCAAGGTCGCGGTAGGGGCTACAGTGGACGGAATCAACGGCAGCTTCTCTTCCTCTGCAGCGGGCTCCTCCAGCACAATTCCAGCGAACTATGGCTCGATCGGCTCCGGCGAGAGGTGGGGAAGGATTAGTGATGAGAGGGGAGTGGAGTGGTGTGAGTAGTTTGTGCTGGGGAGGGCTCCTTTTATAGGGCGACGAGGGGACCGAACGGCATGACGATGAGCTTGTCGGTGACATTGATACAGGCGGCTAGAGGCATGGGTGGCATAGGCTGATGGTGGCCTGCCTCCTGGCGGTCATCTACAGTTTAATGTGCGGCTAGGGGCGGTGGAATTTGGTCGGGAGCGTCCCGCGCTCTGGAAGACAGAGGCGGTGCTCGACGTGGCATACAGCTACTGTGGGTCGCGTGGCGGCGCACGGCCGTGTCTGGCGGGGTGCTAGGGTCGAGGCGGAGCTACGTGCACGGTATTGGGTAGAGGGGTGGTCTGTGGCGTGCCGGCAACTAACGCGCTCTGGCGTGCTCTAGCGAGCTCACAGAGAGAATGGGTGGCGGTGTTGGGGAGTGGTCCAGGGCCTGTGGGTGATTGAGGGGTGGATAGGGAGGTGCGGTAGGGTTGGACGGAGCTAGGGGACTTGCGGGAATGGCATGGCGCTGTCCCTGGCGCTCTACCCTCTTCTGGCCGGCGGCGACCACAAAGTGGCGGTGCTCCACTGCTGCTCCGGCTTAGGGGTAGGCCGGTGAGGGTCTGGTTGGGCTCACGGGGGACAAGGGCGATCAATGCAGCTCTAATTGCTCGACAAGATTTGATCAAAACAGTATAAGTTAGGCTAAGTTTGATTCTGTCTGCAAGGTGTTCGACACAATGGCCGCATTAAAGTTTTGTTTGAATTTTGGGCTGAATTTTGGTGGAGTGGTTGATCACATGCTTGGGCTTCTAGGTGTGTTTGGGTTTTGAAAATGGAAGTCATATGAGTGGTTTTTGAAATAGGGTGATCTAGATACCTACACTAGATTCAATTTTCAAATGCCATTTAAAATTAGTGTTTGAAAGTTTTTGGTAGATCACAAAGTGGGCCTTGGTACATCACTACATGTACTAGCAAGGTGTGCACAGATCCACATTTGTTTCTGTTATGAATTGAGTTCTAGGAGTAGACAAAGTAGGCATGTTGATTAAAATGGCACAAATTACCATTTGCTTCTTTTATTCATTTTGATTTGTTTTTCTTTCACCTAAGAATGATCTAGATGATGTTTATTTAACCTAAGAATCATTTTACAAGCAATGGATCACTTAATCATGTCAATTCAAAACAACTCCTATTTAAATGCACACACATATGAATGCTTTAATATTTTTAATTGGAATTTTTTTTGTTAACTCTAATTTGATGATTTGGATCTTAATAACCTTGGATTAAAGTTTTGGGATGTTACAAACCTTCCCCCCTTAAACAAAATATCGTCCCGAGATTTACGAAGAAAACTAGGAACTAAAGAGATCTGGGAACTCTTTCCTAATGTAATCTTCTCGCTCCTAAGTGGCTTCCTCTTCAGTATGGTTGCTCCATTGAATCTTGAGAAATTTGATACTCCTGGTTCTGGTGGTTGTGTAAGCTTCCTCCAAGATACGGATGGGCACTTCATAATATGTCAGGTCATTGTTGATCTCAACAACTCAGTGATCGATGTTCTTGAAAACTCTAGTCTTCTCTGGCACTTCCAGGCATTTGCGAAGTAATGAGATATGGATAACATTGTGGATGGCTGACATCTCTTCAGGTAGTTCCAGTTGATACAATACTTCTCCTTGATGGTTCAGAATCTTGAAGGGCCTGATATATCTGGGGGCTAACTTTCCTTTCAGACTAAAGCGTTGGGTTCCCTTCAATGGCGAAACCTTGAGATATACAAAATCTCCGACATTGAAAGTCAGGTCTCTCCTTCTCTTGTTAGCATAACTCTTCTGTCTGGACTAGGAGGTCTTGTGGTGCTCACGGACTTTGTGCACCTTTTCTTCGGCCTCTCAGAGAATGTCGGGTCCAAAGATCTGACTCTCTCCTACTTGCGACCAATTCAAAGGGGTACGACACTTTCTTCCGTATAGGAACTGAAATGGAGCCATCTGTAAGCTGGCTTGATAACTGCTGTTATATGAAAATTCTGCGAAAGGTAGGTAGTCTTCCCATTTTGATCCATACTCTAATACACAAGCTCTTAACATATCCTCTAGGATTTGGTTGACTCTCTCAGTCTGTCCATCAGTTTGCGGGTGATAAGCGGTGCTAAAATTCAACTTGGTTCCTAATCCTTCTTGTACTTTCTACCAAAATCTCGAGGTAAGCTGGGTTCCTCGATTTGATACTATGGTCTTGGGGGTTCCATGTAGACTAACAATTGTAGCAATATACAACTCTGCTAGCTTGGATCTCTGGTAGGTAGTCTTGACGGTTATAAAGTGAGCTACCTTGGACAGTCTATCAACGATGACCCAGATTGAGTCATTTCCTCTACTAGAAGTAGGCAAACTGGTGATAAAGTCCATTCCGACAGAATGCCATTTCCATTCTGGAATCTGCAATGCTTGCAACAGTCCTGCAGGTCTCTGATGCTCTGCTTTGACTCTTTGAAAGATGTCGCACTTGACGATGTAGCTTCTGATTTGCCTCTTCATCTTGTGCCACCAAAATTGCTCTTTCAAATCTGGATAAATCTTCGTTCCTCTAGGGTGGATAGAATAAAGAGTATCATGAGCTTCCTGCCTTATAACTTGCTTCAGCTCCGAATCTGCTGGCACACATATACATCCTTTGTACCACAGAACTCCTTCTTCGTCTTCAGTGAATCCAGGTACCTTTCCTGTACCAATACGACGTTTGATTCCATCGATACTTTCATTTCCCTTCTAGGCTTCCTTGATTTGGCTAATCAAAGTGGGTTGAAGTTCAATGCTAGCTAAGAATCCTTTGCTAACTAGCTCAGTCCTAAACTGCTCCAACTCCTCATACAAACTTGGTTGCTTCTCCTTGAGCATGGTGTTTAGCCTACACGGCAATCTGCTAAGAGCATCCGCTACCACATTGGCTTTGCCGGGGTGATAGTGAATGTCAAGGTCATAATCCTTGATTAACTCTATCCATCTTCTTTGCCTCATATTCAGCTCCTTCTAAGTGAAAATATACTTCAAGCTCTTGTGACCTAAGTAAATCTCATAGTGATTTCCCATCAGATAATGACGCCATGTCTTCAATGCTAAAACTACGGCTGCTAACTCAAGATCATGGGCCAGATAGTTCTGCTCATGCTTCTTCAGTTGCCGAGACAGATAAGTGAACTTTGCCTTCTTGCATCAATACACATCCGAGACCCTTCTTGGATGCATCACAATACACATCAAACGGCTTCTTGATATCTGGCATGATCAAAATTGGGGTTGAGATCAATCTCTTCTTCAGTTCTTGGAAACTGGCTTCACATTTGTCGGTCCATTCAAACTTCTTGTCCTTCTTCAGCAATTGGGTCATGGGTCTGGCGATGCTCGAGAATCCTTCTACGAACTTGCGGTAATATCCCGCTAATCCGAGAAATGCACGGACTTGGGTTTGAGTGGTTGGGGCTTCCCATTCTTCGACATCTTTGATCTTGGCGGGGTCAACAGAGACTCCTCCGGCAGACACAATATGTCCTAGGAATCCTACTTCTTTCAGCCAAAACTCACACTTGCTGAACTTGGCATATAACCGATGCTCTCTCGGGGTTTCTAGGATGATTCTCAGATGTTGCTCATGCTCTTCTTCTGACTTGGAGTAGATAAGGATATCGTCGATAAACACAACGACAAACTTATCTAAGAAATTCATAAAGATCTTATTCATGAGATTCATGAAATAAGCAGGGGGATTGGTTAATCCAAAAGACATAATCGTATACTCGTATAAACCATAACGAGTAGTAAAGGCGGACTTCGGAATATTTGTTGCATGAATCTTAAGTTGGTGATAACAAGTCCTACGATCAATCTTTGAGAATACCTAGGCACTAGTCAACTGATCAAATAGATCCTCTATCTTTGTCAATGGGTACTTGTTCTTGATGGTGACGTCATTCAAGTTTCTATAATCTGTGCACAAACGGTTGCCTCCATCTTTCTGGTCGACAAATAACACTGGTGATCTCCATGGCGATGTGTTTGGTTGAATCAAGCATGTTGCTAACATGGCACCAACTACTTCTTCAACTCTACTAACTCTGAGGGGTTCATGCTATAGGGTCTCTGGGTTATGGGTCCGGTTCCAAGGATTAGTTCGATAATGAACTCAATATCCCTATCCGGGGGCATACCTATCAATTCATGTGGGAATATGTCGGGGTATTCATAGACTACTCGGACTTGGTCTATGGTGGGTAGGGCTAGACTCTTGTTGCACTTGAATTGACGAGGTAAGGTTTCAGATATATGCTCTACTGTGACTCCAGATCTACTAGTCATGGTGATGGCTTTCTTAGCACAGTTTATCAGTCCTTTATTCCTTGACATCTAGTCCATACCTAGTACTACTTCCAGTCCTTTGGTTCCGAGTACGATTAGGTTGGCATAAAAATCTATCCCATGTATTCTGATAGGCACAACTTTGCAAATTTTTCTAGCTTATGTAGTTGAACCGAGGAATTGAACTATCATGACATGCTTCAAGTTGGTTGGGTGAATCTTACTAGTGCATGCAAATTCTTCGGTGACAAACGAATGCGATGATCCCGAATCAAACAATACCCTTGCTAAAACTGAGTTGATAGAAAACATACCCAGCACTACATCTGGAGCTTCTTGGGCTGCTTCGGCGTTCATGTGGAAGAGACGGCCGTTGTGGTTGTGCAGGTTCCCTGGGGAAAATCTTCTCCCTGGTTGAACACAACGCTGTTGTTGAGCTAGGGCATTCACATTGGCAGTGGCGGCAATCTTCTTGGGACACTCATTTGAGTAGTGACCCTTAACTCCACACTCGAAACAAGTTATCTGGAACTTGTCTTTTGCTGCGACAAGCACAACATTGCTGCTAGTTCTGGGTGCAGTGTTGTTGTTGTTGTTGCTCTTGGGAGGGGCACGGTTGAAATTGTTGGTGTTGTCGGAGTTGTGGTTGTTTCCTCTGGACTTCACATTACTTCCGCTACGGTTGGGGTAGCTTGGGCGAGACATTGGGGGTCGGTTGTTTATGGGTGCATATCCTTGTGACGGGTTGGGACGGTACTTCTAGTGACTGTTGGATCCAGATTGCTGCATCATACGACGTTTGCGGTTGTCGTTTGCCTGGTTAGTCTTCCCTTCCATCTGAATGGCAGAGTCAACTAGCTCTTCGAGATCCTCGAAACGGATGTTGACGAGGACAGTCTGCATCTCATCATGCAGTCCGTTCAGGAATCTCTCTTTCTTCTTGGCCTCCGTGTTGATCACATCAGGGGCATACCTTGCAAGCGACAACAATCTGTCACGGTACTCCACCACAATCATTCTACCTTGCTTAAACTCCTGGAATTCATCCCTCATTTGGGTGACTAGGCCCTGCGGCACGTGGGTGCGGCTGAACTTGATTTTGAAGGCTTCCCATGTCATCACTTGACCATGGTTCATCAGGCGGATGCTATTCCACCAGGCTCGTGCGTCTCCTGCCAAGTAGTGGGTGGCAAAGAGAACTTTCTCATTGTCATCAACTCTGGCTACCTCCAAATTGTTCTCCATTGTCTACAACTAGCCATCAGCATCTAATGGGTTCTCTGAAGTGCTAAAGATTGGGGAATTGGTATTCTGGAAGTTCTTCAGCTTGGATCCTTGATGATCATGATTTCCATGTCCTTGGTTGTTGAGAGCCATTTGGGCGATCTTTTGCAGTGTTGCTAGATTAGCTTGGCACTCTGCCCTGCTTGCTTCTCTATCTGCGATGAGGTTCTGCAGGATTTTGCAGCATCGGGTCTTGCGACGAGCTGCTCCCTCCTTGGTTTCCACGAGTCATCTAAAGATTGAGGTAGATAAAGGGGTAAGAGGGAAAGTTCTAAGGTTCATGGTTTGGTTTCAAAGCTAAAACTTTGAGTTTGATTCAGGTTTTGCAACTAACTCCATTTCATTCATTCAAACAAGCACAAGATACAAACACACACACCACAACAAGGAAAACAGATGGTTTTAAGAACCATTCTGCAAGCTATGATACAGTGGGACCGATACGTCTCCTGCTACGACAGTACTCTAGTTCATCTACTCATCTTCAATGAAGTCGGAGTCCTCATCGTCAGTGTAGAAATCCATGGCATCCTCCTCCAGAAAGTCATCGTCATTGCTGAGGTAAGAATCCATGTCTCCCTAGATGTCTTCACCCTCCTCTTCTTCCTCCTAGGATGCAAGCTGAGCTTCTTCCTCCTTGACGGTCTTCTCGAGGTCGGCAACCTTCTTGCAAAGACGGGCGATGGTGCGATCCTTCTTTTCGCACTGGAGGCAAAGAGACTGACGGTCCTTGTAGCAGTGAGAAAGTCTGGGCCCTCTGGGCGGAAATGGCACCGTTGTGGTTGGCAAACTCCCTAGCATTGTCCAACTCCTTCTGGCGATCGTACAACAGGAAGTCAAGGTTCTCCACTTGACGCTTCAACTCTAGGTGACTTGGCATCTCCATCGGCATTCCCATGAAGTCACACCTTGCATAGTGCGCAAAGCGGGTTCCTTGGATTTGGTTAACACTGAGGGCACATAGACATGCGAGAGCTTCATGCATTGCTCTGGCTAATACATCTAGCCAGTTGTTCTCCCTTACAGAGAACTGGATTCTCCCGGACGTTGGTGCTTCTATGCTTCCTCGAAGATCAGTGGTGACCAGCCACTGTAAATCTCCTCCTGGGGTTCCTGGAAGTTGAGCTCCAAGAAACTCCGGATGTGGGCGTCCCAATAACTCCGACAGTGAATCTAGGTCCCTCTCGAAGATCAGTTGACCTCCGTTTCCCAACTGGTAGAACTTGCTGAACTGAGTCTCCATCTATAAGAATTAAGGACGAGGAAGTTAGTGATGTGATCAAGTGTGTCAAATTTTATGTAGTAATGTAAGAATTTGAGGAACATGAATTTTTGAGAAAGAATGAATTCCCAAGGGTAAGAGAGGAAATAGTTTCATAAATACTCACTTTGGTTTTGAAAATTAAGTTTTTGTTCGGACGTCCATTCTAACTAGGGTCTCCCATGGTCAGGATGGCTCTGATACCAACTAGTCAACACCTGGATTTTTAATCCTAGATGCCTGTAATGTCATACATCGCAATCCCAAGATTACCATTTTTGCGAGACATAACAGATTGGATATCACAGTACATCATCCATTACAAACCATAAATAAGGTCTTACACAAATAAGGATCTCATGATCCAGTCTTAATACAACAAGCAGTGGAATAAATAATAAGCGTAGCGGTGGGGTCCATCTTCAGGGCACAGGCAATGCTGACGAAGGCAGATAGTCCTAATTATCATAGCCGTCCTGCTGACCGTCATCTTGGTAGTCTCCTTCATAGTCTGGCCATAGGAATAGCAAGGGACAAAAGCCATGAGTACTCTTTAAGTACTCGCAAACTACCACTAACAAGTAGTATAATTCTAGTGGTAAAAGCTAAAGCGAAGTTTTAACTATGAAGTTAAGTTTGAAACCTAAGCTGAGTTCAGAAACAAAGAAATATAAAATAAAGTTCTAGAATCACTTAAGTTGGAAAGCTAGTGTCATAGTCACAACCCTGTTGTGTCAAGTCAAGATTCATCATTCATTTCATAAGTCATTTTGAAAATATCTGACAACGAAATAGTATGGCCACTCCAACTATCCATAACCGCAGATGCGGCTATTCGAATAGTTTGACCTTCTGCAGAGGTGGTACACTTTCACCACAAGATTCGATACATCTGTCAGGGATAACCCAGAAACATCATACTTAGTATGCAGATAATCAAACATAACCTTTCCTTTACCCACCCTAGTATAAGCACCTCTCCTATGAGTATGGCCTCCCAACCATGACCATTTGTCATCTTGGGAACTCCATAGGTGTACAACGTTGAGTAGTAGCCTCAGCTCAAACCTCTCCCGTGAGGGAACTAATACTAATGCATATGAACTTCCGGCTAAGCCTTACCCAATTCAGGTATTGTGGTATTACGGTAAAATTGGAATGGTATCGCATCCGAATCCAACCATCAGTTTTGTAAAAGGGTTAAGTTCATGCCTCAACATTTTCATCATCATAAACCATTTGTGTTTCTGAACACCTCTCAAAACATCTCAATAGAATGACTCATCATCCCAAGGTTTTCACAATTCATTTTTACCAAGTATTCCCATCTAAAGTGACTCAAGTTTTGACTTAGCTCTAACCTACTAAGTTAAGAGTGTTCACTAAGGTTGGATGATAGGATCAATCTCATGCCATAGAATGACATCTAAGGTTATCTAGGTAGGTCAAGTTTTATACTTTTTATGCTACCTTCAAAACAAGTAAGGACTTTGGTAAAGTAAAGAAAGTAAAAGCTTGAAAGTAAATACTAGTCAAGGTGATATAACCAAAGCATGCCTAGTGCATCTTGCTTAGGTTATCTAAATATTCTAGCTTGCTAACAATAGCTTGCATTGCTAATGATGGCTTGCTAGTATAATACTTGCAAGTGTTAGCTTGCCTTGGTTGGTGCAGTGGTTGAAGTTTTCTTCCTCTTCCTTTGGATAGAACTCCTCCTCGAAAGCTTGGTCGGTACTATCGTCTATAAATACATACGGAGTACACAATCACCAAAAAAAACTTAACTAGTCAACTGAGCATACCAAGGCACACATTTTGATGATCTATTATCATCACAAGCATCACAAGGTTTTATTAACTAGCATCATTCTTTTTATTTAAGAAAAGTAATTTCTACTCATTGAAACAAATAACTAAGATTTAATATTCACCAATTAAAATATGGGATCATATCGACACATGTCATCACCACATATTCTAACATATTGCAATGTGATTTAAAGGTTGGATCATATTTAATTAAGTTTAAGTTTAATATTTAATGATTTAAAGTGACTAGAAATGCCTATATAGCATTATTTTGGTACTGTTCCAAAGTCACTGCATGTAAACTTTAATATTATTACATATTCAGATAGGTATGGTTAAATGTGATTTTTGAGAGTTGGATCAACTCAAAGGCTATTATGGTTGATTTTATAAAAATGTTTGAATGTGCTAAAGCTTATGTCTTGTTATTTTTACTAGGAGAGATCTCTAACTCTAAATGAATTAAATCCAACAGGCTTGGATAGATCTTTTAAGTAGATTTCTAACAAAATTTGAATCATTCAATTTGGTTTAGTAGATCTTCTTGAATTGATTTTTAACTAAGAGACAAAAGTGAGTTCAAACTAAAATAGAAAAACCTATATTTGAATTCATGGGCTAGCGCGGGAAAACTAACGGGTCGGCCCAATGGCGCTCAGCGGCGTAGAGGGCGGCTGACAGGTTGGTCCCGCTTGTCAACGAGACTTAAAACCCGAAACGGTATCTATCTATCTGGGCCACACGATTAGAACACAGATCGACGGCTCATAGTCGTCGTCGATGATGGACTCGTCGCCGGGGAGACCGAACCCTAAACGGCCAGCGGGGGTCTACCGGGGACGTACCAGGGCTCCAACTACTGCGGGGAGGCGGTCAAACGAACTGGTGGACGACGGCGAGCTCAGGCGAGGTCACGACAGCTCCTAGAGTGGACGAAATCAACGACGCCTTCTCCTCCTCTGCAGCGGGCTCCTCCGGCGCAATTCCGGCGAACTATGGCTCGAGCGGCTCCGGCGAGAGGTGGGAAAGGATCAGTGATGAGAGGCGAGTGGAGTGGTGTGAGGAGTTTGTGCTGGGGAATGCTCCTTTTATAGGGCGACGAGGGGACCGAATGGCACGATGGTGAGCTCGTCGGTGACACTGATACAGGCGACTAGAGGCATGGGCAGCATAGGCGGACGCTGGCCTGCCTCCTGGCGGTCATCTACCGCTTAAAGGCAACGCTAGGGGCGGTGGCGTTTGGTCGGGAGCGTCCCGCGCTCTGGGAGACAGAGGCGGTGCTCGATAGGGCGCACGGCGACGGTGGGTCGCGCGGCAGCGCACGGCCGTGTCTGGCGGGGTGCAGGGGTCGAGGCGGAGCGGCGGAGCGGTGTGCACGATATTGGGTCGAGGGGCGGTATGTGGCATGCTGGCGGCTAACGCGCTCTGGCGCTCTCTAGCGAGCTCGCAGAGAGAATGGGCGGCGGTGCTGGGGTGTGGTCTAGGGCCTGGCTGGGCTTGTGGAAGGGGCAGGGAGGTGCGGTAGGGTTAGGCGGAGCTAGTGGTGGTGCTGGAATGGCGCTGCGGTGTCTGTGGCACTTTGCCCACGTTTGGCCGTCGGTGACCAAAATGTGGCGGCGCTCCACTGCTGCTGTGGCTAAGGGGTAGGCCGGTGAGGACTTGGCTGGACTCAGGGGGAACAGGGGAACCAAATGTGGGCTAAAAACTCGACAATGCATTGATTTACAAACAGTATAAGTTAGGAAGTGAAATCTTGCCTACCACCTGTTCAACACAATGGCCGCATGCAAAAAAAAATTTGAATTTTTGGCTGATTTTTGGTGGAGTTGTTTGTCACATGCTCAAGCATCTGTGGTTGCTTGGGATTTGAAAATGGAGTTCATTTGAGTGGTTTTTGAATAAGTGTGATCTAGATACCTACACTAGACTCAATTTGCAAATGCAATTTAAATTTAGTGTTTGAAAGTTTTTGGAAAATCACAAAGTGGGCCTTGGTACATCACTACTTGTACTAGCAAGGTGTGAAAAGATCCACATTTGTTTCTGTTAGGTTTTGAGTTCTAGGAATAGCCAAAGTAGGCATGGTAGTTAAAATGGCACAAATGACCATTTGGGTATTTTATTCATTTTGATTTGTTTTTCTATGGGATTTGTTTGGGAATGATCTAGATGATGTTTATTTCACCTAAGGATCATTTTACAATCAATGGATTACTTACTCATGGCAATTCAAAACAACTCCTATTTAAATGCACATACATATGAATGCTTTAATATTTTTAATTGGAAAAGTTTTTGTTAACTCTAGTTTTGATGATTTGGATCTTAATAACCTTGGATTATAGTTTTGGGGTGTTACAGAAGGTGCTAAAAAAGTTGCGGAATTTAATAGAAGATTGAAGCCTGAAATGAAGGAAGTGGTGGGGAAAGAAATTGTATGCCTACTGGATGCAGGTATAATCTATCCTGTTAAAGAAAGTGAATGTGTAAGTCATGTTCATTGTGTCCCTAAGAAGGGCGGTTTTACTGTTGTTCTTAATGAAAATATGAATTGATACCTACTAGAACTATTGTTGGCCATAGGATGTGCATAGCCTTCAGGAAATTGAATAAAGAAACTAGGAAAGATCATTATCCTTTACCATTCATAGATCAAACTTTAGAAAGGTTAGCAAACCACACTTATTTTTGCTACTTGGACGTATACTCTGGTTTTTCTCAAATAGTTGTTCATCCGGATGAGCAACTTAAAACAACTTTCATTAGTCCTTATGGTTTACATGCTTACCGACGTATGCCTTTTGGTTTATGTAATGCTCCAGCTACTTTTCAAAGATGCATGTCTGCTATTTTTGCGGATTTTATAGAACTGATAATGGAAGTATTTATGGATGACTTTTCTGTCTATGGAACTTTGTTTACTAGTTGCTTGGATAATCTCAAAAGAGTTTTGAAGCATTGCAGAGAAACGAATCTTGTTCTAAACTAGGAGAAGTGCCATTTTATTGGCAAAGAAGGCATAGTCCTTGGACATCATGTATCAGGTAAGGGGATTGAAGTGGATAGAGCTAAGGTGGAGGCCATAGAGAGAATGCCACAACCTAGAGATATCAAGGGTATAAGAAGTTTCCTTGGTCATGTGGGTTTTTATAGAAGGTTCATTAGAAATTTCTCTGGAATATCTAAACCTTTGACTAACCTCTTGCAAAAAGGGAGTAATACTTAATTTTGATGATAAATGTCTTACTAGCCTTTGATAAACTCAAGAATACTTTATCTCGTGCTCCTATTATTAAACCTCCTATCTGGGATATGACTTTTGACTTAATATGTGAAGCTCGTGATGATTTTGTAGAAGTAACCCTGGGACAACATATAGGTCGCAGATTTAATATTGTACATCATGCTAGTAGAACTGTCAATAGTGCTCAATATAATTATCCTAAGGAGGAGAGGGAACTTTTTGTTATATTTTTCTCTTGCGATAACTTTTGATCTTATGTAGTTGATGCAAAATTAAGAGTTCATACAGATCGTGATGGTTTAAAAGAACTCCTTGAGAGGAAAGACCATAAGCCAAGACTGATCCATTGGATTCTTTCACTTCAAGAATTTGAATTGCAGATTATGCAGAGGCAGGAAATAAAGATATTGAATGCAGTGTCCATGTTTGCCTAGCAAGACACCAATATTATTGAGAGGAACTTTAGTCTTGGTGATTTTTGTTTATGAGAATTATTCAGTGAACTAAGGTTAATTCCACCAAAAAAGAAGAAGTCTTTGTTGTTGGAGGAGCTTTTCATCCCCGAATAAGCAAATGGTAAGTTCAAGGTAAGTGTTCTTAATCAAATAAGTGATTTGTTTTCACAAATTTTACTTCTGAATTATTTACCTTTGAATTCCTCGTGTTTTTCTGAAGTTTCCGAGGGTTTTTACCAACTATACGGGCGCAACTATATGACCAGAGAGAAATCTCCCACCGTATAGTTAGTCGTTGAACTCTCTGTATCTTCTTCGTGAAATTGTTTTCGATGTCTAGACTTATACGGGCCCAACTATACGACCGGATGAAATAATTCCAGCCGTATAGTTGGTCATTGAACTCTTAGGAACTTTTGGATTTTTGGTGTCTGTGTCTATACGGTTGTAACTATACGACTAGAGCAAATATTCCGGCCGTATAGTTGGTCGTTAAACTACCAGACGTTTTTTGTTTGCTGCTTTTTCGTTTTTATTAAAAAATAGTATTGTCGGTTCTAAGTTTGTAATTTAACTGACCTAGACTCCAGATATTTGGAAATATCTGCCCGAAACCAACTATACGGCCGGAGCTATACAGGCCGCGCCCATATAGTTGGTCGTTACGCGGCAGGACTCTTCCAAATCCGTGATTTCTTTCCCTCTTTCGAGAAGATTCTTTTCTTGGGCGTGAATTTCGTGTTTCTCCCGACTTTTACTGACCTCTGGCCCCTTTATGCACTATCTCGCCCCACGCTGTGGAAAACCCTTGGGTCTCGTTGCTCCTTCCAGGGACCGCTCTAGCAGCCCATCCATGATGGACAATGACAAGGAAGTGGAGAGGTTTAGCCCAAAGTACAAGGAGTACGTTGAGCCAAGCTACTACAACAATGATTCTGATGAAGTGAGTGACATCTACATCTGTCACAATGTTTATGATCCACCAGAGATCAACTGGTCGGCAATGAAGAGGGCTCAAGAAGAGAGAGAAGGTCGCAGGCCGCATGGAAAAGAGCGTGTGGAGATGGTCAAGTTCATCGCCACGGACCCCAGGCTGCACAATCCTAAGGAATTACCTAATGTTGGTGCAGGTTCTAGCAATGGAGCGACAACGCTACTCTTGAAGCCTACTATTGGTGCTCGTATGAGGGTGCAGCCTCAAGAAAAGTGGAGGTACGGTTTCCACTTCCCTGATCCATCAATCATGGATGAGGAAGAGGAAGTTGTTCCTAAGTCCAAGGATCGTGTGCGAGCACTGGAGATATATCAGAAGTAGGAGCTACTTCATTGCGTCGAAGTCCGCTATCGTCTCAAGGAGATAGAGAAGAAAAGATGATCTTCTCCCATTGGTGACTAAGCTCACAGATAGAGTGGACACTTTGCAATATGACTTGCGCAGGTGCTACAGCCGCATCACTGCTCTGGAGGATACCAACAAGAAGCTCCGCACCGCGGTGCTACATGCCATGGCGCCACAGTGATCTACAATAATCACGGTATCAAATAATCACAAGGGATTATTTGATCCTCCCTGGCTAGATTCCAAGCTTGGGGAGATCTTTAAGACCTTGTAATCTATCTTAAAAAAATTACATTAATATTTTAGTCTTGCATTAGTCACAAGGGAAATAATGTTTGCATCATTAGAATTCCCTTCAGGAATAGTCGATCCGTTTTATGAAATTCCGAGTTTATTATTATATATGGAGCAATTTTGAGTTTGTGTTTGTCTTATTGGATATACAAATGGCTTGACTATAATTTTACTTGCACTTGATGATAGCAATAGGTGTCTTCCACACCATTGGTATTAATGGAACATATAAAGATAATTTGATCAACATGTTGTAAGTCTATGGTTTGATTTACAAAGAAAATTATCTATGTAGTTAAATTGAAAAAGAAACCTTGAACAAAGGAAAATAAAAGTGCTATCAAAATAGAGTGAGAACAAGTCGAGGTAGAATCTTTAAGTCATAAAAATGCTTCATATATAGTTGGAATTTGATAATTGAGATCTATAAACTTTGAATTCCTACATGAAGTGGAATGTATGGCTAGCTCCTTTGCACAACACTTAAACAAAAGTGTGAGCACATAAACAAAAGACAAGAAAATAAAGAAGAAAAAGAGAGAATGTGCAAAGAGAAAATAGGCATACACCACTATATTGTAGTATGACAAAGAGACACTTTTGAGATTTTGAATCCGAAGTGAATATGTTAATCCTAAAACACTTGGGACTACCTCGCTAACTCACTTGGTTGAACTGGATACTTTTACATTATGTTGAGATTCATCTTTTGTGAACTGTTGATCACTAAGGTGTGGAAACCTGCTAACACTATCCAGATGGTTCGAGTAAGGTACTATTCATGAACTTATTCCTATGTATCATATATGATAAACACATGTTGCAATTGCCTCATTTATTTTGTCGACTCATCTTCATGAATATGAGGATCACATCCATTAAGCTAAACTTCCTCAGGACAAGCAAGAGTCTAAGCTTGGGTAAGTTGATGAGTGCATATTTGCATCATGTTTTATATTGTTTTTTTGCATTGTAGATGTAGGATCTTGGTATTTTCGATGCTCCCACGCACATTTTATGTCTGTTTTCACCAGGATCAAGCGAAATGATAGATACAATGGACACGATTCTTGAAGTAGTTGTACTAAGGAGAAAAGGAGTCAAAAACAACGTAAATCGCTTATTTGGGAGATATCAATAATAGCTGAAGAAAACCCGATGCAAACTAGGCTTACAGACGGTTTAATGACCAACTATACGGCGGGAATAAATTTTCCGGCCTTATAGTTCCCGCCGTATAGTTGGCGCATCCACCCCTTGCCCAAATAGTTTCACCCCATGCAACTAGATCGGAGAGACGACATACATAACACCCAGAAATCGCCGAAACCTCACCTCCAGAAGGCATCTGGAGGGGGAACTCGTCCACCGGGGATCCATCTTTGCCCTGCGCAGATCCGGGAGGCTAAGGCATCGATCTTCATCATCAACCGCTGCATCACCACCTTCTCCATCCATCCCATCTACATCTTGTCTGGATCTTGTTGTAATTTACGTACTCGTTGTAGATTTATACAAGTACTATATATCTATGATAGATTCCATTGTTATTGCCATGATGTTGATTGCCTCCATGTCTGAGTAGATCATTAGTTCTTGGGGAGATGGAGAAACCCTAGTATGAGATTGAAATAAGATAAAGTTTATTATGATATTCATCACTATGACCATGTGTTAGATTGTCTTCATCTTGATGTTGAGAGAAGTCGACATCTCAATATTTGCCTCTCATGGAGACTTGATGGAGGGAACTACTTGTTGGTAGACGGAGGCATGTTAGCACTTACAGTGACTATAAAGCTATTGGCACCCCTTATGTATCAACTTGGGAATTGAGGAAACTCACGGAACACTATCCATGCCATGGGATACGTCCTATGGTATTAAGTCCCTTAATAGCATAGTAATTCGATTTATGTTGATTGCTGACTGTTGTGGTTATGAGGATGATCTGAGCAGCGATTGCTGCCTATTTGTCCAAATACGGAGTTTCTCCCACACATACATAGTTGAGAATGTTTATGATAATAATCTTTACCTTAGCTCCTTATGATGCTAGAGGTGTATCCGCTACTCCCTGAGAACTCTTTTTCCCTATTACAGTTCCAATCTCTCTTACATACGCGATACTTACCTTCTGTATTCAGTTGTTTTACTTTACTTATTGTTGCTCTTATACCAAAAACCCAAATACACCTTTTTACGCAATACCCGCATTTTATCTTGTCACTTAGAACTTTATTTAGCATTACTAGTGTAATATTTATTTCAAGAGTTATTAGACTTCAAACTCCTGCTCCCTGTGGGATCAATATCTTTATTTCAAAACTAGCTACAAACAATATGTGCACTTGCAGTCATTAGGCATCTTTTCCTCATTCGTCCTCTTGCCCGGCCTGACCCCACAGTTCAAACCCTCGTCGCCACCGCCCTTTCCCTGCCACTCTTCCCTGCTTCCTTTGTTCCGTTGTTGCTCCTCCCCACCGCCGTTCTTCCCACCCGTCCTCTCCACCGCAGACCACTCTCGAGCGGGTGCAGATCTAGTGGCTCCCACACCGTCCATTCCACCCCCTTCTCTACCGCTACCGGCGGGGCTTCGTAACGCGACCGCGTGCTCCATCTCGCTGCCTTGCTCCTCCCTGATGTCGTGCTCCCTATTTGCCTCACCACTCCACCATTCTCACCATTTTGCGGAATCGCCACTGATGATACCGAAGACATCCACGAAGGGCTAGAGTCGCCATCAGGCCAGACACGGTGAGAGTCTTTGCAAAAAAGTCTTAGTTATCTTTAGGATCTTTTCCTCCAATAGGATATGTTGTAAGTATGTACACATTCTTAATTGTAAGTACATTGTCCTGTTATAGTTCAATAGCATAAAATGGTTTAGTCCTAAGCACTCAGAGCGCCTAATATATTTCTTACACAATGAAGTGCATTTTTAGTTAGTATACTATAATTTTGTGTGTTTTCTCATATCTATATTGATTTTCTACATATGCAAGAGTGGCTCTGACCCACTATCGTCGATATCCACATGAACTAAAAGGGGAAACCAAAAATGTGATAGCCGTAGGAAATCAAGTTGGCTGGAGTGTAAGTACACCATGACACACATTAATCCTAAAAGTGGTGCTCCATGAAAGCCAGATACAGCAAGAAAACATTCTCGAGGATTTGTTGGGTTCTAGCACGAGAACGAGTTACCATCACCCTAACGGATTGGAGGAAATTATCGAAGAACTCTCGTGATTCAATCAAGAATGAGATTCTCCATTATTTCACCTCCCGAGATAAGGATGACTTGTCGTGTCTTCGACGAGTGGCTATATTGCTCGCATGCAAGGCAAGGAAGCAATGTAAGTCCAGGATTGTGACGGAGTTTGTGGATACAAAGAATAACTCTCTTGATATGTACCCATAGATCACCCAAGAGGCTTGGGATGAGTTTGTGGCGCTGAAAACCTCTACGGAGTTTAAATAAAAGAGTATTTTGGCGAGTGAGCGCGCCATGTCATACAAGAACCACCACCAAATGGGGACTACTGGGTATGCGAACATGGCCCCTATATGGGAAAACAGGAATTAGAGGAAGAGACATATGGACTACCAAAATGATTTGGAGATATTAGAGATGATAGGGCAAGAAACTGTACTAGAGCGAGGGCTAAATGTGACAAAAAACGGGCGGTGTGCCAACTTTAGTTAGGACCGAGGACATTGAAGCATATGGAAAATTGGTGAGGCTTCACATGTTAGCTAGAATTGATCATTATCTCATCAACAAATTCACCGTTTGGTCCAAAGGCTTCATTAATTTTTTTATTGGTGAAGAAGGGTGCTAAGAAGGAAGCAGCCATCTTCAAGGGAGATGCCCTCGTAGCAGTGTTGGGGCCAGAGCACCATGGTCGCACGAGGGGGGTAAGTTCCACTGCCCCATGGAAAATAGTATGTGATTGGAAGTTGGAGGACAAGTGTGCTTGCAAAAAAAGCTAAGAAGGAGCTTTATGAATAAGAGATGCGAGAAAAACTGAAAGCTGACATACTTGTCAAGGTAAGAATGGAATTGGAGTTGATGGTCATCCCGTTCCACCATTGCTTGTCATGTAGCCTCCTCTAGTTTTGAGCAGTTGTGATTCTTCCCAACTCCTCAGTGGTTCTGGTAGGGATACTAGTACAGACGCTGACATGATTAGCTATCCTTGTGGTCACATAGAGGTAATAAGACCCATTGATAATGCAAAGCATGTATTACATCAAATAAATTATGCATTGTCATATGGCATGCTAGTTTACCTAAACCTTTTTTGTAGGCAGCCATCGTCTACCAACTACTAGCGATGAAAGTCGGCTCAGATTGAACCGATCCAGCTTCCTGGCTGCTGGTGCATCTACCAAGCAAAGGGCGGATGGTACACAACTCTCCTCTTGGTGACGGTTTTGCTAGGGTCAGCATTGATGATGTCCAAGAGGGGCGCAATGAGATTGCTTTGCCAGTCCCTCCAAATGAAGAAATCACGACTATGATTGAGGCGAAGGGCACCTGCGTCCAGTGGCCAAATAAAGATATCCTTCTTGAAAAGCTAGATGTCCTGGCCTCGACACACCTCTCACCGACAACACTCACTCCCAACATCAAGGAAGCACCGGTTTTTCAAGCTAATGATGATTATTGAGATACCGAATAGATTGTTACCCCACCCGTGGCTGTGCCAGCCAAGACCTCAATCAGTGTTGTTTTTCTAGCTCCAACAAATACGGCACACTCCTCAAAAGAAGCACCCCCCCACAAAATATGTTGCCCCCAAGAAGACGCCACCCGGCCCCCAGAATATGCCCCCACTACTAGGGAAAAGCCTATAGGAGACATGCTTATAGGGGGCGTATCCCTCAAGCAGGTGCCTCCACTAAATATACAAGTCACATGTCTAATTGGTGCGACTCCAGTATATTAATACTAGAGGCGCATTCTTGAGGGATGTGTCTCCTATATCGCATGTATGGACCAGATTTGGTTGCCCCCCTTACTCGAGGCGCATCTTCTCTGTATGCACCTCGAGTAGTTTAACTACTTGAGGCGCATATGTGGAAGATGCGCCTCGAGTAAAGTGGGTGAGCCAAGTGATGGTAGCTGCGACAATATAGGAGGTGAACCAGCTGATATGCGCCTCTAGTATTTTTCAACATTGGAGGCGCATCACTACGACATGCGCCTCAAGTAAGTGAGGTGGTCCCAGGGGGTGTCAGGCATCAAACACTCGAGGCGCATCTACAAGATGTGCCTCGGGTATTCTATGTATACAAGGCACATATTATGTAGGATGCGCCACGAGTAATCTCGCCACCTTTTTCACTTTTTTGGCACATGCACAGGCACCACCTCCCCACTCACTTCTCTCTCACTTGTTTTCTCCTCCACAAAAAGAAAGATCTAGTGGCCCCCTCCTCCTCCCCACCTTATTTTCTCCATTGTTTTACTATAGAAGCTTTGCCAAACCTCTATTGGTTGACACACATATGTAAGTGAAAGATATTTGACATCTAGATCTACAAGATCTCACTTTACTTATCCTCCGACTCTCGTACTCCTAGTCATCGTTGGAGGAAGCGTGAAGGCGTTTTGCATGTATGCGCGTTGTCCGCGACACCGACTAGATTGTGTTGTGTGCTTCCTTTGTTTTGTGTAGGGATTTCATTTTGGATTTCCAATGTTTCACCGGAATGTCGATTCATTACCGTTCTGGTGAATTTCTGGCACCTAGCGGATGTTCTCTTTTTAGGGGAGGCCATGCTGAATTTTTCTAGTCATCTCGATGTCCATGCTCAAATTATTCATTTTCTCTTTGTATGTCGCACAGGTGACCATGGTCCAACCACTGAGCACGCCCCTCGTGGATAGGTGGATGAGATGTGTGAGGGCCGACATGGCACAAACAAACATGATGGATATAAGATGTTTGTGTCGCGACTACGAACTGATGTATTTTATAAAGCATGATTGCGGAATGTTGGAGTCGCACCTGCTCCGGCGTGGTTTCATGGATGCCTACACTTGGTGGATACGTGATGACAAAGATGATGATGAGGTTGTCAATAATGGTGAAGATGAAGATCAAGATGCTGGCGGGGAAGGTGATCATGAAGATCATGGTGGCACCAGGCATGAACATGATGAAGATCAAGCAGATGGCGCTGGGCATGAACATGAAGATAACCAAGGTGGCGTTGGGAAGGAACATGAAGATTAAGGAGTCGGGCATGATTCGAGCTAGTTGCGATACCCTCATTACCAAGAGCTGCTTCTCAGGGAGACGAGTACTGCTAGATCCGCCGCTAGAAAAAACATAAGCTAGAGCAAATGGAGAAAGACTTGGTTACACCATTGTTTGACGGATTCAACGACGGGGATACCCGTCTGAATGTAACACTCAGGACTCTAGAGACGAATGCTTCAACAACAACATGGAATTCTGGCATGATCGTCTTCCTAAGGGGAACACATGTCTGACTAGTATCGTTGAGGCCAAAAAAGCCATGTGCCCTCTCGATCTACCACACGTGAAATACCATGTCTGCATAAATGATTGCATCATCTGCCGGGGCAAGGACGCGGAGAAGACCATGTGTCTGGTGTATAAGACCTCTCAATACATGAGAGGGACCAAGAAAGCTCCTACAAAAGTGGTGTGGTACTTTCCTCTAACTCCTCGTCTGCAGTGGTATTTCACGGACCCTGAGGAAGGATAGCTCATGCACAGGCACGCGGAAAGGAAGAAGCCAGAAGATGAAGATCTGGAAAAGGAGGAAATGATGAGGCACCCTTCGGATGCTAGCTAGTGGAAGGCATTGGACCTCGAATATTACCAACGGTTCGGGAAAGATTCAAGCAACTTCAGGCAGGGCGTGAGCACTCACTGACTCGATCCGTTTGGCAGCCAGAGCAGCACACATAGACCTGGGTCGTGTTTGTAAGGATATACAACCTCCCCTGGCTGTGCATGAAGAAGAAGTATGTAACCATGAGTATTCTAGTTTAAGGGCCAAAACAACCCGGTACATACATCAATCTATATCTTACGCTCTTGAAAGAGGAGTTGGCCATGCTACAGGAAGACAGAGCCTGTACGTGGGACGCCACCGCACAAGAATATTTTTATATGAGAGCGGCGGTGATCATGACGGTGCAAGACTATCCTGGTTACGGATACTTCACGGGGCAGGAGATCCAAGGATTCTTTGTGTGCGTTAGGTGCAAGGATAATACAACGTGTCGCTAGCTACAGAAATATCCTAGGTCCAGGAAAATAGTGTACCAGGGGTCTCGAAGGTAGCTTCCGAAGAATCATGCCTGGAGAAAGTTGTCACATCTGTTCGATGGGACAGTCGAGCTCCGTGGAATGCCATACCAGAGGAGCAGCACAGAAATAGATGAGCTGGTGAAAAACTGGAAAGAGTGCCCTGTGCTAGGAAAGAACCAAAAGAACCCAAAGAAGCTAGAGCCGCTGTTGAGTGCTTGGAAGGCAAGTATTTTTTCTGGGACTTGCCATACTACAAGCTCCTCTGTGTGCCTCATAGCCTAGATCTCATGCATATCACAAACAATGTGGGGGAGAGTCTACTTGCCACCATCCTTAACACTGACAAGACTAAAGATGGGTCGAAGGAAAGGAATGACTTGAAGTATATGGGCATCAGGAAGGACCTTCAACCACCACCTAGTGACGATGAAGCCAATAATCAGTCAGAGGAGGAGGAGACGGAAACGTAGAATAGTCATCGTTGTAAGGGTAAAAAGGTCAACAAGGCAAAGTTAAGCTCAAGGCCACGTGCTTCACTCTAAGAAAGGCGGAGGCCACACAGTTTATGAAGTGCCTCCTCAGAGTCAAATTTCCGAACGGCTACGCGGGGAAGATAAGCAGATGGCTAGACTGTAGCATCCCAATCGTCTAACAATTGTAATGCTACTTACCTAGTCTATATATTGCTACTTGCTACATATAATTAATTGCATCATCATTATATCATGCTCATGTCACCATGCCTTATTGCATTTGAGCATCATATTAAAACCCTTTTCATTTGGTTTTGCTTCTCATATTGCATTAGCTTATTGATTCTTTTTGCTTCTTGATATCTTGTAGTTGCTTCTTGATATATTGCTTCATGCCCAAATTAAGTTGAGGGCATATCTCTTCCTTTTCCTTTTCCATCACTAACATGCCATTCTATCTTGTCCATACGAGCTTCTCTTAATTTCCACCATATGGAAACATGTGGGTTTCTTATTTTGCTTTATGGTTTTAAAATCAAGCCCATTTGAATTTGTGTGGATCCTATCTTATCTTGTCAATCTATCTTCTACATGATAGAGCTTGCCATTATCTAATCCTCTATGCATGGGATCATCTCCCTCTATTCTATCCTATGCAATATAATTATATTCCATGCTCAGATGAAAGGATACCATCCGTGTGCTTTTGTTCTTGTTTTAAAATTCCATGTGAGTTTGTCTCTATTTGATGTGTGTTTAAATCCTTCTCTCTAAACCACCAAACCCTTCATCACACATGTGTGTAACACATACACACACACTTCCCAATCCTAGCTAACTATGCGTGCATGAAATCTACACATACACACACTCAAACCCACACATATAGTCCTATATCTACCTTCATGTGTGTCTCACACACCACACACACTCTCCAATTTAAAACCCCAGCCGTGGCCTCTTGGAACACACCTAGCTATACCGATCAAGTTAGCTAGCTCACTTTTGTTTACCTGACTATGGCTGCTCCCTAGAAATCTGAACCGCACCCTGCTGCCTATCTGGTGCAGTACCAGACTTGCTCTGAACCCCAAACAGCGAAGCCCCTATCCTTCTTGGTCTGGCTCGACCGAACCTGGAGGACAGCAAGCACCACGCTCCTGTTTCTCTTCTTGGGCACGACCACGTGATCACCCAGCAGCTGAGCCCTCCTCCAATCGTTCCTCTACCCCACATATACCAGCTGCCCTGCTTTTCTTCCTGGCCATACATCAAGCGAGGCACCAACCACCACTCCTCCATCCAGATCTCGACCCAACTCTTCCCATCTTGTTCCATGGCAAGAGATTTTAAACCCTACCATAGTCCCTGGACCATCACCACCATAGTCCACCACAAGCCGGAGGAGTACCAAGTCAAGATGTTGGAGCCTTGGAGCAACTGAAGATTGGAGGAGAAGGCCTGAAACAGTCCCGTGCGTTGCCGCCGCACATGTGTTCTGCCAGCGACCCGACGCCGTCCACATCATCTCGCCGTCACCCCAAGCCCTCCCCTTGCGTCTGCAAGGCACTGGTGAGGCCCCCGATCTACCCGACAAGGTTCCTGGGTCTGAGTCGCCGTACCTTGCTGCCGTGCACGATGTGGCGCGAGCGCCGCCGCGGACGCGTGTAGTTGCCGTTTCTGCTGTGATATTCATGTTGTCCTAGCGCTCATCTCGGTACTCTTCAAGATCTGAGACCACCAACACATAGAGAGATGTCCCCTCTTCAATTCGTGCTATCACACGCACCAATCGGTGAAGAATCGTGGTCGCGGTCATGCTCGAAAGGTAGCACCAGCGCACCACGGAAGCTGTCGAAGTTTAGTTCGCGCGCAACAGTCACTGCAGCAGTCCTGTTTGTGAATTCTTGCCGCCTTCCACCCTTCATATCCGGATCAGATGTTTGCGTCTAGTTGTAGCTGGTTGTATCAGTTATTCGTCAATTCAAACCTCACCTAAAACCGATCCCTACAGCTCTAGGTATATTCCTCACAATATTGGTGCATCTCACAGATCGTCTGGCATCCATCAGTTTCGTTAGTAGTTGCAGCAACACAAACTGTCCTAAATCTGCCCCTTCCGGTCAGATTTTCTTAATCACGCAATTAACAAATTTGAAGCTCTTTGTCCCCTCTTTCCATTCCAAAAGGAATCGCTCAAAACGGTGGTCCGCACCTCTCAGAATCTTCCGTCGAAGATCGTCGTTTATTCTGCCCACGTCTGACGAAGTGCAGCTCGCGTCCGTCAGTTAAACACGCCTTATTTTCCCGCTGTTCATCGCGAGATCCTAGCTTGTATAGTAGTCAGTCGGCAAAGGTTCCTTGATGAAAGTCGAAGATCTTGATCCCCTCTTCATTTTTGGTTTTTACAGCATCACGGAATTCTCAACGGATCTCTCAGAATCTTCCCCCGAAATTAGCGTCAGCTAACTGTTCTTGTGAGATCGTTTTCAGTTTCGTCAGAGGATACCGCGCTGTAGATAGATAGCCTACTTCCCGAGTCCAACACAAACACAAAAACCCAAATGGCTCATCTGGTAACCGGGCCGATCGGATCTTGGGTTGTGACCATTAGGTCTTGAGTTCAACTCCCTCTGGCCACATTCTTTTGTCTTTTAGACCAACCTGACATTAGGACCTATCTTTTTGAAATTTACACGAAAATGTTTAAAAGGGGTTAACAAGAGATAATCATATCTTTTAAATGCCAACTCTAAAAATAACATGTTATATATGTTTTCTTATTAGAAAAATGCCAGGAATTTAAATATGTCATCCAAAATAATTTTTGCGAAAATTAAAATTTCGAAATTAATTAATGCCTTTATCTTAAATAAATCATAACTTTAATTTCGTAATTTCAAATTCAACAAATAATATGTCTAAATCGATCAGTGCGACAAACCCGTTCTGCCTACGCGTTCCATGATATGAATTGAAGCATGCATCATATAAATATTAAATAATCAGAACTGTTTATGGTAATAAAACTTGGCCAAATAATTAATAAAATGATTTATTCTTGTTCCCACACCTCACCCATGCCATGCTATGTCATACCATGTAAATTGTGCATCATCCCATCATGGCATACCTTGCTTGCTTGTTGCATATGGTTTATATGATTGTGTAGTGTATTTATTTCGGCCCCTGTGTGTTTGGTTTTTATCCGGATAGACACTGAGCAAGGAGAATACCAGGAGCCTCAGGAGTATTACCCGGATCCTTCTTATTCCACAGCAGGACTGCCAGGCAAGCAATTCCCCATGCTTGCATACATATAGTACCTATTGCCTCTACCTTATTCTTGCATCATTGAGTCGCGATTGCATTAAACTGAATCTCAAGTATTGCATAGCCTTTACTTTTAAACCCCCACCGAAGCTTGTTCCTCCATCCTATGAGCCATTACTACAGGAGTTGTTTGAGCCATGCGAGTCGTAGAATTGCATGTGTCGGGTTTGTGAGTGTCTGTTGGACAACGAGGTACCTAAACAACTTAACCTGAGTAGTAATGGGGTAACTAATGAAAGAGGCACCGGTGGGCAATATCTGTTATTTGGTTTTTCATGCTCACTTGTGTACCGTAGGACCCGGAGTACTTGATACCTGTTCCTTGACTATCCGCACTATCCACATACGAGAGACTCTATGGATCCCCCTTCGCTTGAGCTTGATTCGCACTTTATTTCTTGGGGCCACAAACTAGTTTGGGGCTTTATTACTATCCTGTACTTATGCCATGCTTTACTGCTTTATTTACGATTGTGCGTGGAGCACCTGTACTGTTTAGGAATGTGGAATGTTTTCATGGTATCGACAAGCCCAGTCACACTTTCAGGTTCCCAGTCGTTTACAGCCATTGGCACAAACCTTGGGTCCATCTCGGAGCCGGCCAACTTCGTTGCGGGTAGATTAATGGGGTGGCCCCCTGAAATAATTTATGAATCGTGTGAATGCAGTGTCGTGAGGCCTCGTTGCTTTTTATTTGGTTCTTCCTGAGGTTGATATTCTGTGTGTTGCTATTTGTGCACCCCTGCGGGGTAAATCTTTCTGAAAGCCGTGTCCGCGGTTATGGACGAATTGGAGCACAGTTTCTCGATCATAGACAAGCATAACTAAAGTACCGTATTTAATTTGACTAAATACCTTACTAGTAATTAGTGCAATACTCATGGAATGGTTAATAAAACTGCCAACGGATGGGTTGTTCGTCCGCCTACTCATTGGTAAGCGAGAGGGAGGATGGATCTGTTACTTCATGCTATTATAACTGTTGTTCTAATTAACGGACATCTGTCTATCAATGGTTAGGCGGATGGTTAGCGAGTATCTATAGACTTGTTAATTATTATCTTTCACTGCAATTGCGTCACCCCCAGGTTGTTCCCTTTAGATGCATTAAGACTTGTTGAGTACCCCTAGGGTCTCACACGATAAATATTTGGTTTAGGTGGACAGGTATACTCTCAGGAAGGCTACTGGGTCGAGGAGACCGAGTATGGTGGCAACGAATATCAGGTGTACAGATTCCGGGGATGGAGATCCATGAGATCTGTGGGCAGGATGTGCTTATTTCCGAGGCATCTTATGCCAATTTGCTTCTTAATCCGTACTTGGATCTTGTTTTCCGCTTCCGCTTGATACTCTGTTGCGTGATGTTTGAGGATGTATCCTAAAATATTATATCTATCTAGGATATTTGGATCTTGCCGTATGGCGTTAAATATTCCTATTTCTATTTCTTTTAGATGGTGTGACTCTGATGTCTATTGTAAGTCGCAGGCATACATACTCATTTGTGTATGTCGTGGTCGCGTTACCTATCGCTTATGCCGCTCGCTCTTGTCCTGATGTTCTTGAAGGTAAATAAGGTGGTAGGCCGGTACCGTGCCCTATTCCGCTTTGACGGGCCTACATGTGGGTGGCCTTGGGCCTCCACGGTAGAGTCACTTATCCACTTTTGGTTCGTGTAGGCTTTAACTTAGGCCGTAATGTCTGAGGTATTACATAGACGAGGAAAAGCAACGCTTCAGTAGGATGAAGTCTCATGATGTCGCCGTGCTGATGACATAGGTACTTCTGGTTGCGATCCGAGGGATAATGGATAAGCACGTCCGTGAAATGCTGTTTGGCCTCTGCAACTTTTTCGACGTTATCTCTCGGAAGTCGATAGGCATTAAGTAGCTCACGAGGCTACAGGAGGAGATTGTGGTGATAATATGCGAGCTCGAGATCTACTTCCCTCCTGCATTCTTCGACATAATGCTTCATCTGCTGCTCCATGTCGTGGAGGCTATCGTCCAACTCGTGCCTCCATTTCTGCCAAGCATGATGTCGTTCCAAAGGATGAATGGACACATCAAGGGATAAGTTCATAACAGGTCCCATCCAGATGGAAGCATAGCAAACGGCTTCCTGGCTGAAGAGCGCATCTCTTTCTGCTCTAACTTTCTACAAACCGAGACCCCTAAGGGTCTTCCATTCAACAAGCACCTTGGGAGGCTCGCTAGATGGGGTCACCATGAGGGTCAGCGCGCAAAGCATGTCGACTTCAAGGAGCGAACCAAGGACTTTGAAAGAGCAAACCTGGTCATCCTACAACACCTGTAGGTGGTCGATCCATATATACATGAGCACAAAGAATTTATCAAGAAGAAGTACGATGATCGTGGCCTAGTGAGGACGGAGGAAGATGTAATCAAAGAGCACAACTCCGGTTTCACGTAGTGGTTTAGGAAGAAGGTTCTCGATAGTCCACCGAAGGGCGAGTCTTCGGAGGACGACAAACTCATATTCTCATTTTCATAGGGTCCAAGGCACCATCTGATGACCTATCAGGCATACGATAGCAATGGATACACGTTCTACACTAAGAAGAAGGACAATAACTACGATTACCCGAACTCAGGGGTAACGGGGATATTCTACACAGATGACATCTCGGAAAGATACTACTGAAGGATCGAGGAGATATGGGAGCTCGACTATGTTATGGAGAAGGTGTCGATGTTCCATGTCAGGTGGGCCAAGAGCATCGAAAAACAAGACAGGTATTTCACCACCATGGTTATACCTCCAAAGTCAAAGCCCACCGGCGTGAATGTACCCGCGAGAAATGAGCCATGGGTTTTGGCTAGTGAAGTCGACCAATGCTCCTACATTACCAACCCGTCAAAGCCTAGCCGGGTTGTCGTCAAGAGAGGCAAAAGGAACATCATCAGAATGGAAGGAGTCGTCAACGAGCAAGACTTTGACCAGTACAAAGACTCGAAGATGGAGGACGGGCAACCAAGCACCATACACCACAAGCCTACCTAACAAAGGACTCCCGTTTAAAATAAAAAAGTGAAGACGTTCCGGACCTAACCTATTCAACCGCGACAAAGAAGGGCAAGAAGATAATTGTCAATAAGAATTGCTAATAACTAGCTCCGACGAAGCACGACGTGCCGCGCATGTGTGTGGAATTATTATATATGCATCGACACATTCTTAGTTATCTATTTTTTATGCTAATTGTTGGATGGAATAATATGTATCGACACAATTGTATATAATCTATATGGTAATTTGATATTTAAAGTACTAAAATATATTTTGTAGTTTATATTAATGTTGGAAAATGATTTAACAATTAAAATGTCTTTTTTTCTAAAAGATAAAAAAATTGTGGACACCACAGGATTCGAACCTGGGTGGCCAAAGTTTGAATGGAATTGGACTGGGTGGCTAGCCACTAGGCTAATAAGTGTTTGATGTTAGCACTTGTGAGGCGCTTCTTTTTGAGTGTAGTTGAAAACATTATAAGAGACGCATCATACAGAAATGTGTCTTGCATAAGACTATATTGCAGGCGCATGTTGATACGTTGCTAGCATATCCATAATTTTTGATGTTCCATGCTTGGTTTATATCTACTTTCTTATGTTTTGCCAACACTTTGGAGTATTTTTATACACTTTATTGGACTAACCTATTAACAAGATGCCACAGTGTCAGCTGCCTGTTTTATGCTGTTTCTGGTTCTAGGCAAGTCAGAAAAAGAATATTCTCATAATTGGACATGACAAAAGCCAAAGTAAATATTTCACCGAGGGGGACGGAGCCAGAAGCACGACGAAGAGGGGCCAGAGGCCGGCCACACCATCTGGCCGTGTGCCCAGGCCTGGCCACGTCGAGGGGTGGTGTGGCTGCCTAGGGCACCCCTCGGCCTCCCTTTTCGCCTATATATTACCTCCGATACAAAAAACCCTAAGTACCCAATCAAAATTCCACGAAAGAGTCTGTAGCCGCCGTCATCTCCATCCCTAGATCGTGAGGGATCTGAAGCTCTTCCCGGCACACTTCCGGAGGGGAGAATTCACCCTGGAGGCCTTCTTCATCACCATTCAAGCCTCCGGTGTGATGCGTGAGTAGTTCATCCTTGTACTACGGGTCCATGTAGTAGGTAGATGGTTGGTTCTTCTCCTTTGTGCTATCATGTCTAGATCTTGTGAGATCCGTTCATGATCATGATCATCTATTTGTAGTCATACATATTGTGTTTGCGGGGATCCGATGGATATTGATATGCTATTTAAGATTGATTATTGATTCTATCATGTCTTTGTTATTTGTGATCTTGCATTCTTTCCGTTGTTAGTAGCTATCTTGGCTGAGTAGATGCTAGCAACTCCAAGAGGGAGTATTTATGCTAGATAGTGGGTTCATGCCTCTAGTAATCTGGGGAAGTGACAGAAATCTCTAAGGTACTAGATGTGTTGTTGCTACTAGGGAGAAAACAACAATCCTTTGTTCATATAACAATCGTATTGTTTAGTTTACACGCAATGCTTAATGCAATTATCTGTTGCTTGCAACTTAATACTGGAGGGGGTTCGGATGATAACCTGAAGGTGGATCTATTACTCATAGATGCAGTTGGATTACGGTCTATGTATAATGTTGTAATGCCCAATCAAATCTCATAGGAGTCCAGATGATTAGTGTATGCATGTATGCTTTCTCGATGTTTGTCAATTGCCCCGCTGTAATTTGTTCACCCAACATGTCATCTATCTTAAGGAGAATCACCACTAGTGAACTATGGACCCCGGTCCTTAATTTTACCATCAATCTACAAAGTCGTTTACTGTTCTCTGTTTACTTTGTGCAAGCTATTACTATCTTCCACACAATACGTTTAATCCTTTGTTTTCAGCAAAAACGGTGAGATTGACAACCTCACTTTAAGTTGGGGGCAAAGTTTGGTGGTTGTGTTGTGCATGATTCCAAGTTGGAAACAACACCTTGGAGGTGTTTCCTTGCTCCTAATGGCTCGATAACCTTGGTTTCATAACTGAGGGAAAACTTGCAGCTGTGCTCATCATACCTTCCTCTTGGGGTTCCTCAACAAGCTCAATATATTTTGGGCCATCAAGCTATTTTCTGGCGCTGTTGCCGGGAGTCGAGGACATCTTCACAAGGGGAGTCCCTCATAACCAATCACTTTACTTTGTTGTTTCTGTTTTGCTTAGTTTATTTCTTCTTTGCTTGCTTGTTTCTTTATCAAAAACACACAAAAAATAGTTGCACTAGTTTGCTTCTTTATATTAAAAACACACAAAAAAGTATTAGTTCCTATCTTAAGTGGCCATTATGTCTAGCATTGCTCCAATTACTATGTCACCTGAGGAAATGATTTTTAATTTCAAACAAGGAATTGAAGAGAGTTTCAAAGAAGCTTGGTCTAGAATCTCTGATTTACATGAAAAAACTGAACCTAAAATGACTCAAAGCTTGTTTCTTAGCAGTTTTTACTTTGGAACTGCTCTTTGCTATAGATATGCTTTGGATGCTGTAGTGGGAGGAGATTTCCTCCAATGCAATGCCATAAAGAAGTTGGTCTTAACTTACAACTGCCTAGCATATATGATTCTTCCTTTATAAACATATTTGCTAGATTGAACACTCTTGAGACCCACACTGCTAGTTTAAAAGATTGTTATAACACACTTAGAGAGCATCATGATTATGTTCCAATAAATTCTGAACCCTCAAAATGGCTTCCTACAGTAAAGATTGTAATAAATAATGAAACTTTTCATGCTCGTTGTGATATCATGTCTGAATTCTGTCTTATGCCTAGAGATATCTATGAATCTTTGAATCTTTGGGGACTTTCTAAAGGAGGAGGAGAAATATTTCTTGCTAATAATGCCACAATATTACTCATTGGAATAGCTGAAGGAGTGTTTACAAAGATCCTAGGGAAAATAGTTTCTACTAATTATCTTGTTATTGAATGTGTAGGAAAAGGACAAATTACACCTGGAAGATCCCTATTAAAACTCTTTGGAGAAATAATATATGTTGAAAAGGGCACTATGCGTTTTGCCTCTTGACCAAACAATCATATGTTCCCCAAGGTTAAGAATAAAAGTAAGAGAGGCAAGGGCAAGAAATTTGGTTTTAATGCTTCTTCATTTGGGAACACTTGATGCTTTTCATGCTTCTTATGCCTAACTTAAAGGCGTAAAGAAAAGTACTTTTTGGGAGATAACCAAAAAAAATTAGATGAGTCTTGGAAGTTATTACCTCTGTAATAACCGCTCCGTATCCTTTTTATTTGCTTTTTGTACCAAGAGTAACCTCTAATGAGAGAGAAGTAATGCTTGGGAAAGTTGTTGTCCCGAAACAGATTTTTGTGCTTCACTGTAACAATTCTTGTAAAATCTCTGTTGGTCGGTTTGAGCTGTGATTTTTTCTGATTCTGCCCCAGGTTGTTATCTAACTTTCATTAGTTAAACTCTTTTCCATTTGACAATAGAAGGTCTTCGAAAAAAATTGGTTTTTACCTGCTGGTCTGTTTTGACAGATTTCTGCCATTATTTGCATTTGCTTCTTGTTGATTCCTTTTTGGGTTCTTTTTGGGGATTTGTACTTTTTAAGGGAAGTGCTACAGTAGCTTGTGTTTTAATGTAAGTTTTATTGGCGTTGAAACTTAACCCAAAGACTTATTATCTTGAGTACACTAATGTTGCTAATAAAGATTGTGTGAAGTTTTGTATGAAGGAAAAATTTCAGGTTTATGGAAAGAATGATGTAATGAGATGAAGAATGGACTAAAGCTCAAGCTTGGGGATGTCACCCATGTCACCGCAAGAAATATCCAAGAAGGACAAGCGTCAAATCTTGGGAATGCCCAAGACATCCCCTTCTTTATCAATAAAAATCTCAGGTTTCTTCCAAACGCTTCATTTTTATTGTTTCATGCACAAGATGTGTTGTTCTTGGAGCATCTTCATTTTTTTTCATTTTCTTGGTTTGCTTAGTTTTCTTGAATAAATTGGTTGGACACCCTAATTCATACATTAGTTTTCAAATAAGTTTGGTTTGGATTGCAAAAGAGTAGGAAAAGGTCATGCTTAAGTGGTAAAAGGAGCTTGTTTCTAACTGCGGCCTATGCTTTGTCATGTCATGCTTGATATTGTTTTGGCTTTATGCTTAGTGATTTTTTCTGTAGCATGACATGTTAGAAACAATTGAGATTGCTTAATGTGCCTTGAAAGAATCATGCGTTGTTTTAGCATATTAAAGCATGGTATTGTGGTATTCTCCTTTGATGCTTTATTTGGGTTGACTTGTCGCATGCTCACACCCTGTTATGACTATCCTAAGTCACCATAGCCTTTATGATCCTTTAGTTTTCGACTTGTAATATCACTTTATCCTTTATTCAATGATGTTTTGTTGCTTTGCATGATTATGGCCATTATTGCTCTCTTAGTTGGTCGCTCCCAGTCTTTTGCTAGCCTCCATAACCAAGTGTGAGTTCCACTCATGCATCCAAGTCCAAACAAAACCAAATTATTCCAAAGAGTCCACCATACCTACCTATTAGCATTTGCTATTCCAAGCATATTCATGCTTTTATCTACCTTCCGAATTAAACTTGTTATGTGAAAACTAGTGATTAAAGCTCTCACGAACTTGATGGCACACTTTACTTTTCTTGCACTTAATAATCTTGAACCATTGTGTCCATCTTTGTTGCGTATATGCTTGCACTTTATAAGTTGAAGTTAGGAGAACCATGTATCATGGGGAACGCTTTCAACATTGCACTTATTATTCCGTAGATATCATGATTCTTTTGCTTATGGATCCCGGCGGTGTGAAATAAAAGTGGAACTTGTAAGATCATGGAGTTTGTATGTGTGTCAGAGAAATGCCTGGGATGCTAGCCTAAGCCATGCCTAATCATGGTGGAAACTTGCAGCATAACCATAATGAGCACTCTATGAAGCATCCTCAATAAAAACCTATGCAAATAGCAAATAAAAAGATCGCTGAGATGCTCATTGTCTGTTTTCCTTGTCATTTTGATATGGGATAGCTCCTGTGTCATGGGGCAAGGGGTACCCCGTTGGCGGTTCTTTATGATACATATGTACTTACAATGACAAGAGCTTACTTGTGACTGAAGTTGAGTAGCATGAGGTTCGGTACTCGTAAGCAAGGGGCATGAGATTTCAACTTATAACTTGAAAAGCATATCCTCTTAGTGGTGTCATTGGAACCTTAATCACCTAAAGATTCTTATGATAGGGGCAATGAGAGCTGAAAGCTAATAAGTACCATAATTTTTGGAAGCTCTTTATGAGACTTGAATCCCTGCTTCCTTCTATGAAGTCCTTTCTTTTACTTTTATGTTGAGTCTCCATCTTCTAACTTTATGCACCTATTAAGAGAGCATAGTGACCATTCTTAGTTTAATGTGCATTGTCCCAAGACTTGTTGATTGATGCATAACTTTGATATTGCTTGTTCTTAAACTATTTATATCTAGTCACCCTTATGAACTTTGAAGGTGTCCTATGCATTTATGTTTTGCTACACTATGAGGGACAAGCTGAATACCGTTCTCATTATGATTTATTTATGTGAAACAAACAAACGTCTTGCAAAGCATTATTATTCATGAATCTTTTGTTTGTGCCTTTTCATGTTACAACATAGTTGCTATGTCTTATTGTTAGAACTATATCTTTCATGCTATGTTGAAGTACTATGATCCCAGCTATCAATGTTTTACAAATACTTTGATCAAGTGTATGATGGTGCATGTCACCTCAAAAATTATTCTTTCTTTTATCACTTACCTACTTGAGGACGAGCAGGAGTTAAGCTTGGGGATGTTGATACGTTGCTAACGTATCCATAATTTTTGATGTTCCATGCTTGGTTTATATCTACTTTCTTATGTTTTATCCACACTTTGGAGTATTTTTATACACTTTCTTGGACTAACCTATTAACAAGATGCCACGGTGCCAGCTGCCTATTTTCTGCTGTTTTTGGTTCCAGGAAAGTCAGAAAATAAATATTCTCGGAATTGGACGGGACAAAAGCCAGAGTAAATATTTCACCGAGGGGGACACAGAGCCAAAAGAAGGGACAGAGAGGGGCCAGAGGTCGGCCACACCACCTGGCCACACGGCCAGGCCTGGCCCGCGCCAGGGGGTGGTGTGGCCGCCTAGGGCACCCCCTCGGCCTCCCTTTTTGCCTATATATTTCCTCCGATAAAGAAACCCTAAGTACCCGATCAAAATTCCACGAAATAGTCTGTAGCCTCTGTCATCTCCATCCCTAGATCGGGAGGGATCTGAAGCTATTCCTAGCACCCTGCCAGAGGGGAGAATTGACCCTGGAGGCCTTCTTCATCACCATGCTAGCCTCTAGTAAAACAGATGTGATAGTGGGTTCATGCCTCTAGTAATCTGGGAAGTGATAGAAATCTCTAAGGTACTATATGTGATGTTTCTACTAGGGAGAAAACAACAATCCTTTGTTCATAGAACAATCGTATTGTTTACTTTACACGCAATGCTTAGTGCAATTATCTGTTGCTTGCAACTTAATACTGGAGGGGGTTCGGATGATAACCAGAAGGTGGATTATTAGTCATAGATGAAGTTGGATTACAGTCTATGTATAATGTTGTAATGCCCAATCAAATCTCTTAGGAGTCAATATGATTAGTATATGCATGTATGCTTTCTCGATGTTTATCAATTTCCCCACCGTAATTTGTTCACCCAACATGTCATCTATCTTAAGGAGAATCACCACTAGTGAACTATGGACCTCGGTCCTTTCTTTTACCATCAATCTACAAAGCTGTTTATTGTTCTATGTTTACTTTCTGCAAGCTATTACTATCTCCCACACAATACATTCAATCCTTTGTTTTCAGCAAAACCGGTGAGATTGACAACCTCACTGTAAGTTGGGGGCAAAGTTTTGTGGTTGTGTTGTGTAGGATTCCAAGTTGGAAACAACACCTTGGAGGTGTTTCCTTGCTCCTATTGGTTTGATAACCTTGGTTTCATAACTGAGGGAAAACTTGCTGCTGTGCTCATCATACCTTCCTCTTGGGGTTCCCCAATGAGCTCGATATATTTTGGGCCATCACATGTTCTGAAATGCAACTCGCATAATGCGAATCCCAACTCAGTGGATTCAGACAGTCAGACATTCAGTTTTTTTTAGTTAGTCAATTTTTTGGATATTTAAAATATTTACACTGTTTTTAATAATTCATATTAATTTTAGACTATTTTTAATAGTTCATATGTATTTATTTTTTAGTTCCAAAAAAGGGTGGCTTCCAGGGATCGAACCTAGGATGCTAGGGAAGAAAGGGTGGTGTGTGTAGCCACTGGGATACAAAGTGTTTTGTGATATAGCGGGTCCTCTCTTCCTTTTGAATGTAGGTGCAAGATTATAGGGGGTGCATCCTGGCAATATGCGACTCGCATAAGCGACATCAACTTTAGCCAGAGATTATGCGAGACACATCCTGGCAATATGCGACTCGCATAAGTTATATGAGTCGCATATTGCCAAGATGTGTCTCGCATAATCTCTGGCTAAAGTTGATGTCGATCATATTCAGTTCATCAGACACTCATTCAGTTCTCCTCCTTCGTCAGTTTGTATTTCTTCCCCTCCTTTGTTCCCCTCTGTTTGCTCGTGATCCCTCGACGCGCCATCGACTCTACCATCCGCCATGTTCCACAGGTGAGCCACCCCTCCTCCCTTTTCCCCTTTCCCCTCCCCCTCTCCCTCTCTCCCCTTCTCCCCTGCATTGCTCACCTGCGCCGCTCTTCTTGCAGTGACCTCTTGCTGCCCCCGCAAGAAAGAGGAGGAGAAGAGCCGCTACCTACCCCGCTCTGACCTGCCCCGCGACGGTGAGCCACCCCTCCCTATCCCCCTCCCCTTCCCCTCTCCCCCAACTAACACATGATGTGCTTCCTCCTACAGTGACCTCCTTCCCCCGCCTGCTGCCGTGAGAAGGAGGAGGAGAATGAGCCTCGGAGGAGTGCCCTGCATCATCGACTTCGTCTCTGACCTGCGCCACGATGGTGAGCTCCTCTCCCTCCCCCTTCACCTTTCCCCTTCACGACAACAGCTTTGTCACCTTGCCTCCTCTGTTCTTTCTCGAATGAATGCTTGGTTACACTAGTTATTTTTCACATTTTTTCCTACGGCATGCATCGATCAATGCATCATATAAATTTTTGGAGTAAGATTAATTTCTTTTCTTGGCTCGCTACTGCTTGATTATTACTTGAGGCATAGTGGATTAGTAGTAGCATTACCTAGAGAAACCATTAAAGGAACTTATTTTAGATAGATATGTGATCAAGCAGAGAGCTTCAGAGATAGACAACAACCTTGTCAGGTTTATCATGATTAGTGGCGGTAGATATCCAAGCCATGCATTTTGTCAGGTTTATCATGATTAGTGGTGGTAGATATCCAAGCCATGCATGGTCTGATCTTACCAAAATATGATATGCTAGATTAGTATAGCTAGGATCATTGATCCCCTTAGTTTGACCTTGGGTGATCATTGATCCCCTTAGTCTGACCTTGGGTGATCCCCTTAGCCATGCAAGGTCTGACCTTGGGTGAGCATCAGCATCATTGATCCCCTTAGTATAGCTAGGATTAATGTTGAAAATGAAAGTATAATGGCCACCACCACTAATTGTGTTTTTTCTCAGTGTGAGATGGCCTTATATATCTCAGTACCGAACTTTTATTTTCATGGCTAATAGCAAAGATAAGAACATTCAGCACATCCACTTGATGAGTTTTTTCTCCAAAGCAAACATGAAGAATTGATACTATCTTGTCTTAGAGATGTGTAGAATTTATGTGTCCTTGATACTGTCCTCTCTTAGAGATGCATTTTTGAACTGGAGGAGAGGCTTGCCAAGGGGGGATCTCTGCATATATACTTCACATATATTTGCTAAGGTTCTAGTTAGCTGGCTAGTGCAAATTTTAGCAGGCTGGTCCTTGAAACTTTCTTTGAGTCAGCAGATAAATGAGTGCTTGGTTAGATTATTTTGTTCTATACTTTAGATGAATGAATGCTTGATAAATAGTAATTATTTGATATAACAATCTACAGTTGTGTTGAGGCTATTTTTGCTATGGATCTGGTTCATCTGCTACTTCATCTTGATATCCTGCTCCACCTCTCCTTCTACTATTTGATATACTTCAGTAGCTCAGTTTTCTATTTGTGCTTATATGCAGCAAAGCTCAGTTTTCTATTTGTGTGCATGATTCTTTCTTCTCAATATTTGGTGTATGCTGGTGGTGTTTGTGCATGTAGTTGTGTATGCTGACAAAAAAGGTTCCATAGACTTCATATTGTGAATGTGGTTGTGTATCTTGGCAGCAAGTTGCTTGTTGTGTGTTTGTGCCTATTTAGGACTTTTTTGTGTGCATGTTTTTTCTTTTTGAGATGACAATGTTTCCCTAGAATGTTGATTCATTTCTGTTCCGGCGAATTTCTGGCACTCCTAGGTTTAGAAAATTAGTAAAGGTCATGGCCAATTTTTTTGTGAATTTTGGTGTTTATTATTTCCATTTCTTTTCGTGTTTAGATATTTCTGGTGGTGGATAGCACGACGCCGAGGCAGGCACTTTTAGAAAGAAGGCCTATTGGGAGCATTTGGATGATATGGACTTACAACCGGACCCGGAATTCGTTCCGCGGGAGGAAGAGATGGAGGACAAGGATACATCATCCGATGGGGAGATGGGGGATGATGCCGGTGGCGAGGACGCCACTACCACTGATGATGGTGGCGATGGTGGAGCCACAGACGGTAGCTGCCAACCGAAGAAGGCCTGGAAGGAACGGACCCTGATCACGGTCGGCCTCAAAAGGTCCATCTTCACAAGTGTGAGCAAAGGGGTGCCTTTGGAGCCAGAGGAATTTATCGCATCGTACTCACTTCATCTCTCTACAATCCTCTGGAACACCATGACGATCAACAGCGAGAACCTGAAGGGCCATGAAAACGAGCATTACCGCCATCAGCTCTTGAGGAAGCTACACACAAGATACACGTACCTGGGTGATGAGGACAACAAATACAAGAATGACCATGTCAAAGGGAATCTGGTAAACAAGTAAGCCCTTAAGACAATGACCAAGGCCTTGTCGAATTGGAAGGCGTGGGTGAAGAGGCTCGTTTACAAGAAAAATCTAAGTTACAAGAATCTCATCAAGAAGGAGCCTCTAGTCAAGGAAGAATACTTCAAGGTGTTCAAGGCCATAAGTGAATCCCCCGCGGGCAAGGCCAAGAGTTTGTACTTTAAGGAGTTGTACAAGATGAACATTGGTACCCACCATCTCGGCTCCGGCGGTTATAGAGCTGTGACTCCCAAATGGGAGAAGGAGGATGTCGTAGCTCATGAGAAGGGGGAGACACCTCCGTTTTCCAATATTGCTGAACAACTGGCAAAGTACTTTGTCACCTAGTTTCGCAAGCCGAAAGGGAGTTCTGAATATTCCTCGGAACCCTGTGGCCCCTTTACTTCGAAGGTGCTGGACTTCATCAATAAATATGTATGTAATTTGCATGCAAGTCTATTAATTGCATTCACAATTAATCAATGAAGTCCAATTTCTCAAATGCTTCACGTTCCTTATGCGCAGGACGAGGAATGTAGGAGCTCCTCATCCCAGGGGTCGGCGCCAGTCGCCATGTGGGACACCACTTTTAATAGGGCGCTGAAACAGGTCAAGAATGCCGAGACCCAGGCTCCACCATCGTCGGCTGGCCATGTGCCCTTCTTTGGAGGTATTACATGGTCTGAATACTATTTCACCTCGTCGGGGAAGGGCAGGAACCAGGCCGAGAGCACGTAGGTAAAACACCTAAGGAAAAAGTGGAGAGGTTTACTCAGCTGCTCCAAGATATAGTGAGGGAGGTTGTGACAGCAGTCCAGACACGAGTGACTGAGAAGCTCAACACCATCCTTCCCACCTACTCCGAACAGTACGCCATGTCGAAGAAGAGTGGTAAACAGGGCCGTGCCTGGTTCCCAACATTGCCAGCGCCCAATCGGACAATGCGGCACCGGAGGTGTTGGTGACTCCTCTGGCGGGGCCCGAAGGTTCGGAGCTTACCTTGTCTGGTGCGGTGAAGGCGCCGGACCACACCTTGCCAGCAAGTAGCCACTCTACCACTTGCACTCTCGATGTCGGTGGTGGTGCCTCGACATTGGCCGAGTTCGACGCCCTCAAGGTAACTAATTAAGCGAGAGTTTTGGGAGGCTCAACCAATAATTTCATGTCCCCTCTCTCCCTGTTATACTAACGACCGGACTAACATGTCTTTTGTAGGAAGACACTCCTTTCACTCTAATGCACTAGGTGAACGGCGAGTTGAAGGATGTTGCCAAGGTTTCTATTGTGTAACCGGTGAACCGCATCTTCCACAGTAAGCGAATGGCACCCGACATTCTTAGGGTCAAATACAAGATGGTGCTTCTGGGCTACGTGGGCTTGGAAGCTCCCTCTCAACCTCATGGATGGGATAGTGACGAGACAGCAGTCCTCTGTACCGGCTTTGGCTACATGTTCCTATGTCCGAAGAGCCAGATCCGTCTAGGGACAGAGGGACGGGGCACCACCCTAGGGGCAGCACAGCCATCACATCATGAAGACATCGAGATGTCATAGAATCCTGCCGAAGATGATGAAATTGATGAAATATTTGACGACAGGGTCTTGAACACAAGGTTTGGTGATGACGATGACAATGAGCAACAAGGAGGCCAGCATGTCATTGTAGTTGTTGAGCCCCAACGAACACCTAGACCCTCAGCGAAACCACTTTCCAATTGCGTCTCTTCCCATCTAGTCACGAGACGCCGCCACCCGTCGCCTTCACCGAGCCTCAGATGCCATCTCGTCCTATGATCAGCCCCAGCACCCTCCATAGGGCAGTCGAGAATGTTGGGGCTATGATCGGCCGATGACACTGTAAAGGGCAAGAAGGGCCGCAAAAGGAAGCCTAAGGGTGCGAGCCAGAATCCAAACCTTGCTATCTAGGCTCAGGATGGCCCTGCAGAAAATACCAACAAGCGGGTGCATCAGGCAATTACACCAATTCTCAATGAATCGATGCTCGCGGTCGCAGGCTAGCATATGTATAGTATTCATCATGGATGTTTGTATGTTGAGGCGCGCCGCATTCAAGGGGGCGATCAGTCGTACCTGGTTTACAAGGCTAGGGTGCCAAATGTGATGGGCATATTTTCTAGGTGCGGCATACGGATGACCCACAAGTAGAGGGGGTGTATCGCAGTATTTTCGATAAGTAAGAGTGTTGAACCCAGCGAGGAGTAGAAGGTGCTGGCTAGTGGCTTGGAGCAGGAATTCTCTGTAAATACTTAGCAAACGAATTATCAGGGGTTTTTGATAATGCAGATAAATAAAGTACGAGTAAATAAAAGACAATAAGAATAAATGCAGCAAGTGGCCCAATCCTTTATTCAGCAAAGGACAAGCCGGTTGTATTACTTAAGATGACCAAACGTTCTCGAGGACACATGGGAACATCGTCAAGTGCTTTCGCTTCATATAGTTGATTAATATTCTTTAGTTTGCTCAGTGTTGTGTGGGTGAACCTGTGCTAATGTACCGACCTTCCTAGGACTAATACATACTTGTGATTAAACCCCTTGAAAGCATCCGCTAGTACAAGAAAGTAATTAAGGTAGAAACCTAACCACAACTTCAAACTCTAAGACCCTAACGTCCCTTGTGTAATGGTTTCCTAATGGGGGTTCAGGTTTCTGTCACTCCGGCAACCCCTATGATTAGTAGCCAAATACAATGCATTCCCCTAGGCCCATATAGGTGAAGTATCATGTAGTCGACATTCACATGACACCACTAGAAGAAGTACACCATGACTTAAATATCAAACCATTGAATCTTTCTCAACACAACTTCACTACTAACAACATGACATCTCCCACGTCCTCAAGAACAAAAGGAACTACTCACAAGACAACATATGGATCAAGATCATAGATTATATAATGATATGTAACAATCTGAACATAAACAACAATTCAATGGTTCACTCGATAGCATCAACTACAAGGAGTAATCAACATCGAGAAAGTTTCCCCTAACAACTATGCAAGATTCAACCCAATTGTTACAGCGGTATGAGGTGGTGATGATGGTGCTGGTGATGATGATGGTGGTGATGATGATGATGATGATGATGATGATCCCGATGAAGTCCATCTTGATGGTGTTGTTGATGGCGACGATCTCCCCTCCAGGAAGTAATTCCCCCGGCAGAATTCTGTCTGCTGGAGAGATCTTTCTCTCTCGGTATTTTCCGCCCCGCAGAGGCGGCGGAATCTTTCTGTGGTTACTCCCTGAGTATTAGGGTTTCGGGAGGATAATATATGCCAAAGGGGAGAGGCTGGAGTGGACCAGGGTGGCCACACCACCTGGTGGCGCGGCCTGGGGTGGCCCGTGCCAGGGGGTGGTGTGGGCCCCCTGTGGCCCATCTCCATTTCCTCTTCTAGCTTTCTTCGTCTTCTGAAAAAATAGGATTTTCCATGTATTTTCCCGGATTTTCTGATCTTCGCGAATTTTGCCTCCAAACAGCACCTTTTCCATCAGAATCCTGACTGCAGCGGTCCATGCTCCAAAACTCATCAACCAAGCAAAAACAGGTGAAATAACATAAGTATCATCTCTTAATATGAAATATATCTATGAATAACAGTAAATTATGATATAGAATAGTGATGCAAAATGGACATATCAACTCCCCCCAAGCTTAGACTTCGCTTGTCCCCAAGCAAAACTGAGCTCAATGAACATGACCTCAGGTTTATGGAGTGAAGAGTCGATAAAAGAATACGGACATGAAGCATCACATTCATCAATACATAAGTCATAATAGAAGACAACTCACTATTATATAACTTAACTTGCAATAAGTAAAGGAAACACAATAAAGATACATAAAGTAAATCACAATTGGGAATGGCAAACTTAGCTCTTGGTCGAAGAATAGTTGAGAATTTGCTGGAGTTCAAAAATAACTGATTTTGAATGATAGATTTCAAAGTAGTAGACACTAAGATAAGAGCAATGTGCAAAATAAGGAACATAAGAATCATGATTGAATAAATCATCATATGAATGAATGGAACACAACAACTCAAAATACTTGCTGAGATAGAAGGGAATAGGTTTACTGACTCAACTAAAAAGTAAAAGAAAGGCCCTTCGCAGAGGGAAGCAGGGATTTCAAGTTTCATAAAGAGCTTCCAAAAATTATGGTACTTATTAGCTTTCAGCTCTCATTGCCCCTATCATAGGCATCTTTAGGTGATTTAGGTTAAAGTGATCAAATATGAGGATATGCTTGACAAGTTGCAAGTTGAAAATCTCATGTCCCTTGAATACGAGGGCCGCTCCTCATGCTACTCAAGTTTTGTCACCGGTCAGTTCTTCTCATAGTAAGTACATGTGTATCATGGAAAACCGCCAACGGGGTACCCCTTGCCCGATGATACGGAAGAATCCCCATATTAAAATGACAAGGCAAGCAGACAACAAGCATCTCAACAATCTTCTTATTTACCATGGGAATATGGTGCTTTTTTTCTCTCTTTCCTCTTTTCTCATTTCTCTTTTTTTTTCTTTTTCTCAATCTCAATCTCTTTTTTATAAGAAGAATGCTTCATAGATGCTCATTATGGTTACGCTGCAGGTTTCCACCATGACAACATGGATTAGACCGGCGGCCTAGGTGTTTCTCTAACACACATACATAACTCCATGGACTTACAAGCTCCCCTTTCATTTCACACCGACGACATCCATAGACAAAAGAACATGATATCAACTAGGTACAAAGTATCGGTGCAATGTTGAAAGCGTTCACCATGACAGCATGGTTCTGCTAATTCACCACTTACAAAGCGTAAGCATATACGCAACATAGATGGGCACAATGGTTCAAGTTTATTAAATGCAAGAAAGTAAAGTGTGCGATCAAGTTCGTGAGAGCTTTAATCACTAATTTTCACATAACATTTTAATTTTGAAGGTAGATAAAAACATGAATTTACTTCGAATAGCAATAGTTCTAATAGGTAGGTATGGTGGACACAAATGGCATAGGTTTTGGTTTAAGGATTGGATGCACGAGAAGTATTCCCTCTCAGTACAAGTTTTTGGGTAGCAAACATAAGAATTGAAGGAAACAAACAAACATACAAGTGACAAAAAGAAACATGCAATCTTCCTTGGAAGCACAAAAGATCTTAACTAGAGAATACTAAACTTATGAGCAAATCAAGAAAGAAAGATGATGAAATTATATTTCTTTAGAGTACTTTTTATCTTTTTCATTCAACTCTCAAAAATAGTGTTGTTACTGACCGAGCCAGGTTTGCCAAAACCAACTAAATTAACTCAATGATCCCAAAGTGATACCAATACTAACAAAAAGATCAATAATATAACCATGAATTGAAAACTAAAAGAAGATATGCAAAAGAGTAAATGATAGAACTTCTCATTAATATTTCATAACGGCAACTCACACCAAGGGATACATAATATCTAACGAGAGAGGGGACACTTCCATAATCCAAACCATCCGACATGATAACTTATCTATTCATGATATGACTCTACTAAAAAGGTCAAAAAATAGAAGATAGTGATGTGATACCGCGGCACTCCCCCAAGCTTGAACAAACCAAGGGGATGCCAAAACCTGATGATGAATTACTCCTTCGGTGGTGGTGGTATTCTCTCAATCAGCTTTTTGGTCAATTTCCCCAAGTCCTCAACCTCGAAGGTGAGAGTACGAATACACTGTGAGTTTTGCTCGATGCGGCTCATGATCATGTCGGGTTGCGAATTCTAGCTCTTGCGGGTATTTCCCCACTCTTCCTCCTTGAAGTCTTCTTTTCCTGCCTGCTAGAATGAGGCAAATCCCAATTGGAGGGTAGTTTCTCCTTGGGCATATTCTGGTATTGATGCTCATGAATAAGGGTATGGAAAGGATTCTTGGTGCGTGGAGGAAGTGACCATGGAGCCGAATAGTGACGAGGAGGCTTCCCTCCAGTTGACATAATCCTGGCAGGGTTTGCCACCACTCCAATGCTTGCAATGGTAGTGCTGGTGTGTTTTGCCTCCTCTTCATCTTCACTCTTGATCTCCTTCTCCTACCCGGGGTCTTGGAGGTCTTCTTCCATAGGCTCCTTTCCCTTATCCTTGGCGGACACCATTGTGCTTCTAAACTTTAAAGAATAGTTCCTGGCAAAAACAGACCGAAACAAAAACACTACGAGAACAAGATATACGAACCTCGAGGGATCCAGGAGATTATATATTACGAAGTTTTACAACAAAAGGAAGGTACTGGGAGATAACAGGTCGGAGATGGAGTCCGAGGTGGCCACACCACCTACTGGCGTGGCCAAGGGGGCCGCGCCATGGTGTGGTGTGAGCCACCCTTGCTCCGTTTCCATCCCTCGTTCACTTCGTAGCTTTCCTTGTTGGATAAAAATTCCAAAAATATAACTGGATAGATTTTTCGCAGACTTTTCCTTACCAGAACTGTTAGCTATTCGAAAACAGACTCTGCAGGTCTCTGAATTTGGTCTTTGATAAATTTTTCCGGAGTTACAACTTGAATAGCATCAATATCTTCATCTTCATACTCATATTGCTCGAGTCATGAAACCTTTCACTTTCTTATTACACGATTTTCTCCACTAACCTAGAAATTTCTTTCACACAAAACTTCACACAATTCTCGTTAGCAAAATTAGTGTAAGCGAGGTAATAAACCTTTTAGGTCCAATTTCAAATGAAATCCATCAAAACATAAGCTACTGTAGCAACTCCTTCTGAAAACACAAAAAGAATTCAAAAAGGAAGTCGTTTTAAAAAGCAAATGCAAGAATGGCCAAATCTGTCAAAACAGACCAGTAGGTAAAGATCATTTTTTTCGAAAATCTCCTGTTGCTCAAATCAAAAAGTGCAAAACTAACGAAAGTTAAATAACAACCTGGGAGAAGCATAGAAATTTACAGCTCAATCCAACGTACAAAAATCTCTCACGATTTTTTATAGTGAAGCACAAAAATCTGTATCAGGACAACAACTTCCCCAAATCTTACTTCTCTTTCATTAGAGGTTGATCTTAACACAAAAACCAAACAAAAAGGATAAGGAGAGGTTATTACCAAAGTAATAACTTCCAAGACTCAAAGAAACAAAAACAAACTGAAAGCAAAAATATATTGGGTTGTCTCCCAAAAAGCTTTTTATAGCCATTAAGATGGGCATGATAATTTCAATGATGCTCATATAAGAATATGAATTGAAGTGAAAAAGAGCATTAAGCAGCAAAAATGCACACGTTTAAATCTAACCCACTTCCTATGCAAGGGAATTTTGTAAGCAAACAAGTTGTTGAAACCAGAGACTACAAGCATAGGAAGGCAAAACAAGTGCAACATAAAGACTTTAAGCATAAAACGAGGAAACTTAATATTATTGAGATGCATTAGAACAATTTTTCCTCTCTGATAGTAACTTTCAGTATCATGCATAAATTTAATGATATATCTATTACAAGAATCATGGTAGCAATGATCACTTATCCCAACAGAAAACACAGGAACACTAGCTCTCATAACACTACTTTGTGAAACAATATTAAGGATATCCTTACAGAGGATAGTGTGTCCATCTTCTACATATTTAGCGACAAAATCTTTCACATTCGCTATTATAGGTTCATCATCCATTTGTTTATCAGGTTTAGTAGCTTTATTTGTACTTTCATTAACCATACTAGCTATCATAGAATGTTCCTTTATCTTAACAGGGAAAGGCATTTTCTCAGTGTAAGGTTCTGGTAAGACATGATTAGCAGTATAAACTTCAGTATTTCTTGCAGGAACACACTTAACAATGTCTTTATAAGGTGCATGATACTTATTACATTTATTTTTAGGCACTTCAATATAGGAAGCAAAGGCTTAAAATAAGTTGCAGTAGCTTGAGAGTCTAGACCATAAGCATTTTTAATATTTTGAAAGTCATCAGTTCCCATAAAAGATTCAATTCATTCATAATCATAATTTATACCTGACTTTCTTCCTTTCTCATTCTCCCATGCTTAACCATTGTCTTGAATACGGTCTAGAAGATCCCATTTAGCTTCTTCTTCCATGCGAGTGAATGATCCAGCACAAGAAGCATCCAATAAATCCTTATCATGTAGAGGAAGCTTTGCATAAAAGTTATTGATAATAATATTGTTGGGGAGCTCATGAATGGGACATTTGAGCATTAGTAACTTAAATCTCCCCCAAGCTTAAGCTGTACTCTCTCCATCAAGACGCCAAAAGTTGTATATTTGATTACGATCTTTATGAATCTCACTAGGAGGATAAAACTGAATAAAAGAGAGGTACCATTTCCTCCCATTCAAGAGCTTGACCATTCTTTAGCAGCTTATACCATTCTTCAGCTCTTCGTTTAAGTGATAATGAGAATACCTTCTTCTTGACTTGATCTGTTGTAATACCTGCACACTTGAACAACCCGCATAATTCGTGTATAAAGAGCAAATGATCACCCGGATGGACAGTTCCATCTCCAACATAATAGTTATCCATAACACGATCAATAATTCTTGTAGGTATTTTAAAAGTACCATTCTCAGCAGGTGGTGGTTCGTCTACTACCTTAGCAGTGGTAGTAGCATTATGAAATAAGAAACTCGCCGAATTATCCATAATGATAATAAAGAAACTTACACAAATAAACAATACTCATAGTAGAAGTTTCCTTTACCAATTCCACTCTCCAATAGTGCTTCACGCCCCGGCAATGGCGCCAGAAAATAGTCTTGATGTCCCACAAGTATAGGGGGTGTATCGTAGTATTTTCGATAAGTAAGAGTGTCAAACCCAACGAGGAGCAGAAGGTGTTGGCTAGTGGCTTGGAGCAGGAATTCTCTGTAAATACTTAGCAAACGGATTTTTAGGGGTTTGTGATAATGCAGGTAAATAAAGTACGAGTAAATAAAAGACAATAAGAATAAATGTAGCAAGTGGGCCAACCCTTTATTCAGCAAAGGACAAGCCGGTTGTATTACCTAAGATGACCAAACGTTCTCGAGGACACATGGGAATATCGTCAAGTGCGTTCGCTTCATATAGTTGATTAATCTTCTTTAGTTTTCTAAGTGTTGTGTGGGTGAACCTGTGCTACGGTACCGACCTTCCTAGGACTAATACATACTTGTGATTAAACCCCTTGCAAGCATCCGCAAGTACAATAAAGTAATTAAGGTAGAAACCTAACCATAGCTTTAAACTCTAAGACCCTAACGTTCCTTGTGCAATAGTTTCCTAACGGGGGTTCAGGTTTCCATCACTCCAGCAACCCCTACGATTAGTAGCCAAACACACAATGCATTCCCCTAGGCCTATATAGGTGAAGTGACATGTAGTCGACGTTCTGACACCACTAGAAGAAGTACACCACAACTTAAATATCAAACCATTGAATCTTTCTCAACACAATTCCACTACTAACAACATGACTTCTCCTATATCCTCAAGAACAAAACAAACTACTCACAAGACATCATATGGATCAAGATCAGAGATGATATAATGATATGTAACAATCTGAACATAAACGATAATTCAATGGTTCACTCAATAGCATCAACTACAAGGAGTAATCCACACCGGGAAAGTTTCCCCTAAGAATTATGCAAGAATCAACCCAATTGTTACAGCGGTATGAGGTGGTGATGATCGTGCTGGTGATGATGATGCTAGTGATGATGATGATCCCGATGAAGTCCAGCTTGATTGTGGTGTTGATGGCGATGATCTCCCCTGTCCGGGATGGAATTCCCCCCGGCAGAATTCTGTCTGCCGGAGAGATCTTTCTCTCTCGATGTTTTCCGCCCCGCAGAGGCGGCGTAATCTTTCTATGGTCACTCCTCGAGTCTTAGGGTTTTGGGAGGATAATATAGGCCAGAGGGGAGAGACTGGAGTAGACCAGGGCGGCCACACCACCTGGTGGCGCGTCCTGGGGTAGCCCGCGCCAGGGGTGGTGTGGGCCCCCTGTGGCCCATCTCCACTTCCCCGTATGGCTTTCTTCGTCTTCTGGAAAATAGGATTTTCCATGTATTTTCCAAGATATTCTGATCTCCGCGAATTTTGCCTCCAAACAGCACCTTTTCCATCAGAATCCTGACTGCAGCGGTCCATGCTCCAAAAGTCATCAACCATGCAAAAACAGGTAAAATAACATAAGTATCATCTCTTAATATGAAATATATCAATGAATAACAGTAAATTATGATTTAGAATAGTGATGCAAAATGGACGTATCACATACTGACCTCTTCGACATGTTGCAAGGATTCTGGCTACACGATACCCTGGTCCGGCTGTTCTTGCTCAATATGGCCATGCAGATTATTAGAGACAGGACCCTAGGCATCATGATAGTGGATCCCTATTTCATGCGTGATGCCGTCTTGAGAACACATGAGGGCATCCTAATGGCGACCGACTACCTCTCATACTTCCTGCAAAAAAACCGGGGAAGGATGTTATTCTCATTCCCTACCATCTAGAATCGAAGAGTGGTCACCAAGGCTGTGGGATCATATCCTTGGATGTGGAACACTCAAATGCCTTGTATCTGGACTCGGGTTGTGCGAAGAGGAAAGACTACTCCACTATCAACAGAGTTCTTGATGATGCTCTCAATGCCTACATCGCATCGGGAGGCGTCGTCCCTAGTAGGACAGTTAAGAGGCACGGCATGCACATGTTCGGCCACACAACGGACTTCCCGTGCATCAAGCAGGCGGCTGACAACGGGAAGGATGCCTTCTACGCCCTACACCACATGAAGGCATTCGTACGGGACCATAATAATAGCGCGTTGTCATCTGACCTCCGAAGGTGGGCTGAAAATTTTGAACGTATACAGTATCACAACCTCAGGATGGATTTATTTGATATCTAGGAGGATATCTCGACAATCGTGCACCAATAAGTCATAAATCTGGGGCCTCTTCTACGGAGGCACTCCACCGCGCAACAAGGATATAGATGAACACTTAGCAAAGCAGGCTGATGGTAGGACGTTCATGACGTTAGAGAAAGGAGCTAAAAGGGGCTTCATCAATATCCCTGAGCCGACTCATCAGTCGAAGAAGTCTTGATGTTTTCCTAGCTAGTTGTTAGTTTTGACCTTTCTGTTGTAAAGTTTATCTCTATGTTAACTTGCCTAGCAACCTCTAGAGTATATTTCGTAAACCGTTGAACTTGATTGTGAGCGATGCTATCTAGTTATTTGTGTTATGAACTATTTTAGTACTTGGTCATATGTTTCTTCTCATTCGTTATTGCCGCCCTACTTCTTGGTTTGCTTTTTTGTATTTCTTATAAATGTCGATGATTAAAATGTGTTGTGGCACTATATATGTGTGTGACTATATCGTTGTTGGATCTGGTGCGCCAAGTAGACTTGTAATTTGAGCTTCCTCTACTTGCTGCACCAGATCCATCAGCGGCATTGTTATTTCCATGCCCAACTTAAGTATATATGAGGCACTAATCCAAGTCATTCTTGGTTTGCTTTTTTATTTCTTTGAAATGCCGATGATTAAAACGTGTTGTTGCACTATATATGTGTTTGACTATACTATTGGATCTGGCACTCTCTACTTGCCACACCGGATCCATCAGAGGCATCTTATTTCCATGCCCAACCTAAGTATGAGGCAAAAGTAGACTTGTAACAATGTCGCCCAAGTTAATACCATTTCATCTCGTAGCCCAAAGTCGAAAGAGGACAAATATTTTAGATATTCATATACACAAGGCATAATATGTTCAGTGGTAAGCCCAGGAAAGGATTCTGGGTCCACGGCAACGACTCCTTTCAACACAACAAACTCGAAATGAGTTGTTGCCGTGGAGACCGAATCTTTTTCTGGCTTTACCACTAGACATATCATGTCCATGAGATATAAATCGTGGAAGTATTTCTCTTATTTTGTCTTTGGCGATACGAATAGATTTGATAGCGTGAATTAAATGAAATGGTGAATTATGTAGTTTCAAATATCTCATTGTAGCCGCAAGGTTGAAAGGAAAGACATTACTTCACTATTTGTATAGCATTGGCGACATTGTTATATGAATCGTGGAATGATTTCTTTCCTTTCGTATTTGGTGATACATTGAAATGGTAAACTATTTCATCTCATAGCCCCAAAGTCGAACGAGGACAAATATTTTCGAGATTCATATACATAAGACATTATATGTTTAGTGTTAAGCCAAAGAAAGGATTTTGGGCCCATGGTAACGACTTCTTTGGATAGACCAAAATCGAAATGAGTCGTTGATGTGGAGACCGAATCCTTTCTTTGCTTTACCATTAGACATATCATGCCCATGCTATATGAATCATGGAAGTATTTCTCTTCTTTTTTCTTTTGCGATACGAATAGAATTGATATCATGAATTAAATGAAACGGTGAATTATGCAGTTTCAAATATCTCATTGTAGCCCCAAAGTCGAAAGGAAAGACATTACTTCACTATTTGTTTAGCATTGGCGACATTTTTATATGAATCGTGGGATGACTTCTTTACTTTCGTCTTTGGTGATACAATGAAATGGTAATCTATTTCATATTCTAGCCCCAAATTCATAAGAGGACAAATATTTTCGAGATTCATATGCATAAGACATAATATGTTTAGTGGTAAGCCAAGGAAATGATTCTGGGCCCATAGCAATGACTACTTTGGACACACAAAACTCGAAATGAGTCGATGACGTGGATACCGAATCCTTTCTTTGATTTACCACTAGACATATCATGCCCATGCTATATGAATCATGGAAGTATTTATCTTCTTTTGTCTTTGGCGATACGAGTAGATTAGATAGCGTGAATTAAATGAAATGGTGAAGTATGTAGTTTCTAATATCTCATTGTTGCCCCAAAGTCGAAAGGAAAGACATTACTCACTAGTCGTATAGCATTAGCGACATTGTTATATGAATCATGGAATGATTTCTTTCCTTTCGTCTTTGGCGATACAATGAAATGGTAAACTATGTAGCCCCAAATTTGAGAGTGGGGACAAATAAGTTTGGGATTCGTATATATATGATGGAGACATTGTGTTAGTTAATACTATTTCATCTCATAGCCTCAAAGTCGAAAGAGGACAAATATTTTTGATATTCATAAACATAAGACATAATATGTTCAATGGTAAGCCAAGAAAAGGATTCTGGGTCCACGGCAACGACTCCTTTCGACAAACCAAACTTGAAATGAGTCGTTGCCATGGAGACCGAATCTTTTCCTTGCTTTACCATTGGACGTATCATGCCCATGCTATATGAATCATGGAAGTATTTCTCTTCTTTTGTCTTTGCGATACGAATAGATTAGATCGCATGAATTAAATGAAATGGTGAATTTTTGGTCCCAAAGTCAAGAGAGGGGACAAATAAGTTCGTGATTCCTATAGCATGGCGTTACTCGTATAGCATGGCACCCATATATATGCATGATTTTATCTTGTGAACTATTATTGCTTTCCACTAATATAGCTTATATCATCTATCTTGTGTACATGAGATGGCGAAGAAGTGTTATGTCATGTACGTCAGTAGGGTTCCAGGTGTGTACGAGGAGTAGAAAGACTGCCAGAAGCAAGTGAACGAATTATTGGGCAAAATCTACAAAGGCTACAAGAGTAGAGAGGTGGCAAAAGAGAAGTGGAGGAAGCACGGGAGGAAGAAGTGGAGGAACTTCATCGTGATCACCACCTTGCTCTTCATGGTAGGTTGTGTGCTCTACTTCACCTAGAGAGCTCCGTTGTGCATGTAGTTGTAATGCAATTGTGAACTTGTACTCGATTGGTCCCCGAGAGATGTGAACTTGGTGTTGTGTGTGTGTGATGTACTCTAGTTGGTTGATGTGTGAACTCTAGTATGTCCCGGATTAATTCAAGTTGATGTGTGATGTACTTGTATTAGTGTTGGTTATACTATGTTTTGGCCATTTGTAACTTTCTAAAAATTATGTGATGTTTATACTCTATTCTGGACTATATAATACCTTTAAACTATGTATTCTGGACTCTATTGTGGTTCTATAAAATTGAAAATTTGAAATTGATATTTGAGGCGCATCTGTGAACTTATTAAAGGCGCATCTGAAAACTTATGGGAGGCGCATCTCTAATACATACTAGAGTCGCATTACAGATGCGCCTCCTATAACCTATATATGTGAGGCGCATATCAATATGTTTCTCCGCATATTGATATGCGCCTCGCATATATAGGTTATAAGAGGCGCATCTGGAATTCGACTCTGGAAACAAATACTAGCAGTGCGGCGCTAGATTCGCATCTCTAATGCGACTCTAATGCCTTTCAAGATGCTTCTCTAGTAGGCTTTTCTCTAGTAGTGCCCCCACCACAAATATGCTGCCTTGCCGGATTATGCCGCTCCCCTAGGATATTATATCATAGCCAATATGGGCCACTCCTAATACCCCCGCTAGTGTGCCCAAGGCTAAAGAAACTAAAGAGGAAATCCCCACTAGTGTGGCTACCAAGACCACTGTTGACATGCGAATTACTCTAACGAATTAGGCATTGCTCTCACAAGTGACCCCAGCAACCTCGAAGATAACAGAGAAACTAGTGCCTGCTGCTGTCGTAAAAGACATCATGCCTATTTTGGCCGCCAAGGGTTGCCACCACTCCAGCTAGACTCACGCGCTCAGATGTGCTTTCCAAGCCCACAGTGAATCCTCGATCTCCTGTGAACACCAAAGTTACCACAAACAAGGACAAAAATAATGGTAGGACTACAAAAAAGGCGAAGACCAAGTAGCAGTCACCGGCTAATCTCACTGATGTGGACCTCAGTAAAATGGACACCCAGGATATGCAAGCATTCTTTGAGGCGGGCGGTAAGGTGGGGAAGCCCCAGATACACGAGATGCTTCAAAATACTTGGGGAAAACTAATAAAAGGTGATGTTAGTAATATCGAGGCTGAGCTTGGCAGTGACAGTGCATTGTTGCACAAGCACTTTGTGGATAATTTCAAGAAGCAGAGAGCGAGCAAGAAATTATAATATACGCTCGCTTCCCTGCTAAAACCTTTTACCATCATGACAGCAGTGATGCTGCCACTTTCCCCATGAATTGGGAGGAATTGTACCTAGCCATGAACATGGAAACCTTTGGCGTCAACACAATGAGATGCGTGCAATTGTGAGTATTTAACAATCAATGTGTCAGTATATATATATATGTCTTCATGGTTCTAGCTACTAGCTATCTATACAGTTTAAATTTGTTCATATATATGTGTGTCTGTATGTAGTTTATTCTTTGTGAGAGCCAAGACCTATAAGCGTAAAATAATCTTCGTCGACCCTACCATTTCTTTTCATGCATCCATGGAAATTAAATAAAGGAATGTCGAGGATTACATCATCAACATGTTGGCCAAGATCAAAGATCAGGAACTAATTCTATGGCCTTTTCATAAACAATAAGCTAGATTAATTGTTACCACATACTTGTTTACGAATGTGAGTGGTTTCACCCAACTAATATGAAGCGACCCTACCCAATAGGGGTCCAAGTCTCTGTGATATATAGCGCTAGTCCCTGGATCGACTCACTAGCACACACAGTATAAGATGTAACATCACGAAACAAAGGTCATAATCCTATTACATCGAATCTTCCAGAATATAACATAGCTTAAAACAAGTTGCATAGTAGAAGGGCTAGCTCCACATAAACAAAGTTTAACCGCAGAAGACTATTAACTATAAAGAGCTCCATCGAGAGCCACAGGTGAACACGTGCTGAGTATAGACTCGCAACCCTAACATCATACCTCACTCATATTCAGGGCAACCTGCAAAATGAAAGGTTGCAGCCACCAAGGGTCTTTGAATGTATTCGCAAGTTCACTATTTATGGTGGACACAAATCACAAACTAAACAGTACATGCATTTTGGTCTAGGTGGAGTTTAGCTAAACTTTGCATAAAGCAATGATTTTATCCTATCATTTGATAAAACACATTTTCCATCTATTAAGCGGTACCACTAGTTGAAGGCAGTGAACCTGAGTACCATCGATAGAAACCGGTGAACCCTCCTACCCTTGTACACCCATCAAAAATTTAATTAAAGAAATTGGAATAATGAGATTTTCAATTAGCTTTAGAGTCCAGTCGCTCATAATTATCCGTAACCAAGAACATAGCTAAGTACTTATATTTGACACTCTCGAGAGGTTTGTACACTTTACCCAAAAGACCCGGTAATCCCCCGCACATATACCACCCAGATGTGGCATGGTTGGGAGAAGACCGAGACAAGAACTTTCAGGAGTAGTCCCCTGATCCCCTAATGAACCCATACAACCTACACCATCCAAATCTGCTGGTCACGTTAGGCAGGGTTTCCACAACATACTTAGTCAAGACAAAGCCATGTGACATGTGGTTATACATGGAAGCTTCTAAAACACTGGCGCCTCCAATCTCTTTAAGCCTGGGTGGCTTTCCGCATGTGCACATAAGATAGGAGCGAGTCGTTGAAAGGGCTGACTCCTGATTGGCACCCCACCATAAAATATCAATTCCAACACCCAGGTAGTTCATTAAATGTAGCACCCTAGTTTTAGTTAATTAGTAATTAGGGATTGATTGTGCATTCATGAGCATCATCTTTTAAAAGTGCGTGCAAAATAAATAAAGCAAAGCCCTAAAAACCTAATTCTTCCCTCTCCTTGAAAACCCATTCAAAATAGTTTGAATTTTGAAAAACTATAAAAGTGTGGAGCCCAATTTTAATAAAAGGGCCCCTGCACTATTTTCTATAGTTTACAAAGTCTCTGGTATTTTTGAAATGATTAAAAAACAGAGTTGGTTTGGAAATACAAAGAGAAATAAGAAAAGGAATATGGAAAAATATTTTAATAGAAAAAATAACCAGAGAGCATCCCAGCCCGCAGCCCATCTCCTTCTCCCCTCTATCTGCCTCCCGTGCGCATCAGCTCGAGGCCCACCCTCGGCCTAAGCCACCTTACCAGTTTGGTGTCTTCTTGCTCGTAGGCGACAACCACCTGCATGTCGCTGGCGATGCCATCGTCGTTCTGCACCGTGATTTGCACCCTACCGCTGGCACCAGAGAGAAAGATAAGGATGCCCTTGACCTCTTGACTCTCCTCATCCCCCTTTTTCCCTCTCTCTTGCTCTCCCTCACGAGCCCCACAAACGCCCGAACCCTAGCTGATAGCTGTCGTGTCGCCCCGCCATCTTTGGCTTCCCCGTGCCCTGTAGATAGTCCCTTAAGCTCTGCCTCATCGCCAGCTTCCTTTCCACCGAGTGAATTGATCCTAGGAGCTCCTAGACGCCCGCATCGGCCATTTCTTCCCGAGACCGACGAGCTTCGCCAATGACCTCGCAACTGCTCCGGTCCATCTCTGGCCTCGACATCGCCTTCATCACTCTCAGGTTGTTCTCCTAGTCCTCCTGGACCCCTTCGTCTCTCCCCTCTCGCTTTGCTTCAGCCTTGCACAGTGTGCCACCACCGGCCGCCGCTTGGCCATGTCGCTAGCAAGTCTCCAGTGAACTAGAACTAGCGGCACCACCACCTTTAGGTAGAGCATGTTGCTGCGCGTCGATCTAGACCAACCGCGCTTCCTCTCGAGTCTCCTAGAGTCGCCCCCACCACCGATCCGAGAGTCACCGCGGGCGTGACGTCATGGTGACGTCATGACGATGTCACTAGCACGCCGGTCAGCGCAGTCAACCGCGCTGGGTCCTACCCTACCCATGTGGATGCTGAGGTGGCCTTGGGCCCCTCTGTCAGCCACCGTGGCTAGTTGTAGCGGCGGCGTAAAAAGTAACTGTTTTCCCTGCTGATGTCATGCCGATGCAATAAATCCTCTAACCTTTTTCAGAAATTCTAGAAATTGATATAATCTTTTAAATTCAATAACTAATTATTTATAAGTCATAAAAATATGTATAATATATCAAAATGTTCAGAAAAACAAGATCTGCACTTTAGCATCAAAAGCATGCATTGTTAAGCACCTTTTATTACTTTAATTAGAAGAACAAAGTTACCCCTCTCAAATACATCCGGGGTTTCTCAAAATTAGGGTTTGGACCCCTCGAACAGCGCTTAAATTGCCAAGCATGCTTTAGGACGTCCTTTCAATACAAATTAACTTGTCATATCATCATCCTTGCTTGAGCATTGCATCGATGCCATGTGTTGATTGTTTCCCTTTCTTTCCGGTGTTTGCTTCTTCCGGTAGAATATGATATCGAGATCGAGATCGAAGACCGAGATCAACACCATCGATGATTGAAGAACAATACTTGATCAACTATAATAAAGTCAAGTACAAGGCTTTCGAAGATCTATATCTAGGTATCAACAAATAAGGCAAGCATAGACCCATCGTTATACAATCCTATGGTTTCGAAAGTATTTCATTCTTGCCATGATGCATACGATTCTACTATGGTCTTTTCTCGATAGATAGAGTATCCTATCTGTTGCATTACTCCCTTGAGCTTATATTACCTGATCCACTGCTCCTAGCATAACTAGGTTTGGCTTGTGTGCACTGCTAGAGCTTATATCTGTGCCTTGCTTAACCCTGCTTAGCTGTCAGTGCTGGTTCATCCAGATGATGTATCAGATGCAGAGAATCTAGTATGACAGGAGAGTGAGGTATACTGATTAGGTAAGATTAGTGGTAAAGGTTAAACATGCTAAGGCTTGTATGGGAGGCCATGGTGGGATGTGGTTTTTGTAGTCCCATGCTCTCCACCACTAGGAACCGAGTTCTTTCCTTTGGACCAAGACGAGCGTATAGCCACACAGGGTTTGGGAACCCCTCCGATGATTAACTTGCCTAGTAGATTCCATGAGTCAAATAGTTCGAGCATTCCATTCGACATATGCAGAGAAAATGTTTTGAAAGATTTGGCGGATGAAGGTGCATCATAATAGGTAGGTAAGCATGGCAGGGGTTGCTTTGGGTAGATGGCGCCCCTGATAAACCAACCCAGACTCACATATCTAGGTACCGGCTTCGGGATTTGACCTGTTATGGTGGAACCATCCTTAGGGCGTGACTCATGGTCTCGGCGAAAGCAAGGTAAAGGTCGTGGCCAACCACCCTCTGCCGGCCTTCCAAGGAAGAGGGATAAAACATTGGCATTAAGAGTCGGTTGGTACATGTGGGTAAAGTTGTACATCCCTGTAGGGTTAAATCTTTTCGAAAAGCCGTGTTCACGATTATGAACGCTTGGTGAACGAATTCTAAGATCATAGAGAACATTAACCTAATCATAAAACTTGGCAGTTCAACGTGTGCTTAAGGATGCTTCCTCATGGGTACAAGGGAGTGATCCTAGTTGTGAGATGAGGATTACTTTGGTGGATATCAAAAGATGATAATCAATTCTTTGGAGATGTCGCTCTCTTAAACACTTTTAAAATATTCTGATTAGATGAGCTTCTTCTCCTTCTTGATTTAAAAATAAAGATGGCTTTATGCAAAATAATCCCACCAGCAATAAGTCTTGCGGAGTACACCCTGTACTCACCCTTGCTTTGTTGATAGTTTTCTAGCAGAGTAAATGTTCCTTGAAGACAAGTTTGGTACGACATCGACACCGACGAGTAGCTTGGGGTTCCCGTGCGGCAGCCTGGAATCTATGGGCTGGGACGTCATCATTATGCTTCAGGCCTCTTAGGCCATTTGTTAAATTCGCTATACTTAATAGCATAATTTGCCTTCCATTGTTTGATGTTTTTGGTCAGTGACCTCTGCTTGTAATATTTTGGTTGTTTGCTCAGTTATGAGCTTGCTGTAATAATTTTTATGTCACAGGGTTACTATTGTGTTACGATTTCTCACTGAATATCCTCGAGCTCTAGGTTAAGCTTATGTCAGGCTAATTTCTAGGATTTGTTTAACTCTGATCCGGGGGTGTTATAGTTTTTGGTATCAGAGCATTATCGACCATAGGAAAACCTTGCTATTGGTCGATGTTGAGTCTAGTGTTTGTGAAAACTATTTCAAAGATGGAAAGTATTTGCGAAAACTCTAGTATGCTTCTTTTTCTCCTTATCTAGTATCACTCTTAACTCTGGGTCATCTTATCTTGTGTTGACTTTGGAAAAGTTTTGATATATCTTCTAGTCTTTCAAAGCTTAGGTTCCTTCTGGGTAGTGTTGGGGGGATAACCCTGGGTAGGGTCACGCCGGGGTATAAAGGCCGAGTTAGCCGAGGTACGACAAGTTCAAAGCAAGTACTGGCCGAGTCACCTCAAGGCAGGCCAAATCACGGAGTAACCCGGACCAGAGAATGTCCGCCTAACTGACTCCCGGCCGACGTATGTCGCATGCCGGCAGGATTGATGTAACTTGTATGCAGGTACCCGGACGGATTAACCAGGAACGATCCGGGTTATATCAGGCTTGCAAGAGAAGGAAGGTATCTCGCCGGTCAAAAGGTGGTCACTGTACGCAGGAGCATGAGCGAAGAAGATAGAGAGAAGGACCACTGAGGCGTGCCCGACAAGGGTGACGCGCCCTGTGTCGGATGACGCTGGCGCCGCAGAGGCTTACGTAGCCTCTGCATGGCTTACGATGCCGAAAAGTGATCTGGTCGGTTTGCTATTTTGGGAAGAGGCATATTCCGAGGAATATGCCTCCACGGATGCCCTAATTGGAGACCTATCCACCCCTTTATAAGGAGGGCTAGGGCATCTATAGAAAGGGTTGATTCTTGGGGGGTTGGCATTTGGATAGTTGGTTCCTGAGAGCTAGCTAGTGGTGAGAGTAAGAGAGCTCCTTCTTCCTCCTCTCCCCAATACAGCTCAAGGAGCACTTGTAAACCTTTTGAATACAAACCATCTGTGTGTGGAATCACCACACTATCCCTCCCTGGATTCCTCTAGTGAATATTGGCCCCACCTTTAGCATATCCATGGCATATACCATGACACCACCACGACAGTTGGCGCCCACCGTGGGGCTAGCAGCGCTAGCAGGAGTGAAGATCTGGACGGGAAACCTCATCGGCAACGGCGAAAGCATCGTCTCTGGGCTCATTCAGCACTTTGGAGCATTGGACTACGTCAGCGACAATGCTGGTTGCTTCGGCAAGCGGCCTCTTCCATGCAACAGCTTCTTCGTCAAGCTTGGCGTGCACAAGATCTACGTCGTCGTTGATGTGTCGTGCGTTGACCCGCGGCACGTCGTCGAGGGAGGCGAGCCACCCCTTAGCGCGGCTCACGGGGCGCGTAACACTTGCTCCCCTGGCCGCGCCGAGGTGATGATGACGGCACCTGGCGCTGGTGCGAGCAAGGATCTGGCACTAGATCCGGAGGTAACACCCAAAGCACCGAGGAAAAGTAGAGGTCCTCCGCTAGAGAGGCCAGAAATGTGTTGCAGCAAGCAATAGATAGCTTGGCAAGTCCCATAACACCTGTGGTAGATCCGTCTCAGGCACAGGCCGAGTTAGAGGAGACTAGGCAGAAAATACTAGAGGGTGCGAAAAAGATAGTCGCGGCTCAGCAGTCGTTGAACATGACACTGCGCGAGTACGCAAGAGCACATAAGGTAGATGCTGTGAAAGTAAAGGGGAGAAACCTCATTAGTGAAATGAACAAAGAGGGTGATACTAGAGTCGAGGAATCAGAGAACAATTTGTCTGTTGGACTGCCGAAGTACAGTACCCTAGCAAAGAACCTCAGAGCGGCGGATGTAGCTGCATCCGAGTTAGAGGGTTTGACGGGTGAAGCCCGGCAAAGACAGCAGGATAGGCTCAATGAGTTAGTTCGGATCACAAACAGACAAAATTAAGAGTTGCTCAGGGCTAATCTGGCAAGGGCTGGGGCCTCCAAAGTTGTTTATTCGGCAGTAGGTAACCCGGAGAAATCCGCTGGAGCTGCATCGTGTCCTCATGATGGTCTTAGGAGAGAGGAGGTAGTAACCTCTGCCAGGAGGAACAAACAAATAGTCCCATATGACCCAGCGAGGGCAGGGAAAGGAAAAGAAGTGCAGGGAAATGAGGATCGATGAAGTGTCAGCCGAGGTGAAGCTGGCCGAGATAACCGTGACCAAGGCAATGCCGGTCAGAGAAATGTTGTAAACGGCAATGCCAGACAACGTAACTCGGCGGGTGCAGGGCAACCGCAGCAGCGGAATATACCACGGCATGAGCGAAGTGTCGGCCAGGGTATGCAACAAAGAGCCGCTCCACAAGAGCAAGATAGATAAAATTATGGTGATTCGGAAATGGTAAACGCGGGATACCATAGGTCGGATTATCATGTGATAGGATCAAGGTTGGGAAGTAGGAACTTGATGCCCGATGACACCAGGTTAAAACTAGATCGGCTTTATAGGTCGGAGCAAATTGAGTGTCAAGGTCCTCCGGGTCCAGCGTATTTTGGGCCCCGGATCATGAAGGAGCCTCCGGTACCTAACTTCCAGTTACCCAGAGGCACGAAGACATATGATGGTAGCACAAAGCCGGAGGATTGGTTGATTAACTACGCGACAGCGGTAAAAATTGCTACAGGCAACTTGAGATGGGCAGTGAGATATGTACCTCAGATGCTGGAGGGGCCAGCGAGGGTATGGCTAACCAATTTGCCACCCGGAAGTATTAACTGCTGGATCAATTTTGACGAAATGTTCGTCAGTAATTTCTCAAGAACGTATCAGAGGCCCAATAGGCCACAGACCCTAGCAATGTGCAAGCAGAGACCAAATGAGACAGACCGAGAATTCTTAACCCGCTGGTGCACTGTGTGAAACTAATGTGAGGGCGTGATTGAGTCACAGGCCACAGCTTGGTTTGCGCAAGGGTGCAGATATGCAAGCATGCTATGGCAAAGGTTACAAAGGGATATGCCAACTACACTGGTTCATATGCCTTGGGTGATCCGACTCAACCTAGGCTTGTATCAAACGAGTCAAGTGAGGAGTACTACCAGCGAGATGGAGCCGGGTCATCCCGGCGGAATGATTACAAGGTAAGAGAAGAGATGAAAGACCGGACTACAGGTACAGTTCGCAACAAGTTGCTGCTGTAAATCAAGATCAACCCGGAGCAGGGAGTAATCAGCGCTAGAAAACTGGAGGGCAACAGTGGACCCCAAGAAATGATGGCAAGAAAACTTGGACGCCCGAGCAAAAGAAACAGTGGCAAGAAAAGAAAGACCGGCCGAGGTATACGTATGGGCAATGCTCGATCAGCCGTGCAAATTTCACACGCCAAATCCAAGTAACCCGGCAGGTCACACGACTCGGCAATGTGAGTGGATGAGGAAGATAGAACAAAGTGGTTCTGGGAATGCTCAGGCACCTCGGAACGATCAACCCCGGTAGGAGTTACGCCGGCAACAATTACTCTCTGGAGCAAACACTCAACAATTAATGTTGCCACCACCTCCGGCGAGGTATGAAAATCATGAGAGAAGGGATGCAGTGCATCACGTGGAAAACCAGCATCAGCCAGATCAAAGTTATCCTGGCAATGAGGGCAGAAATGAATACAGAGAGCATCACCAGAGTTAGTGCGTGTTTACCACGGAGGAGACAAATAGAAAGAGCTTGCAGCGCCGACATATTGAAGTGAATGCGGTAATGCCAGCAGTGATGAGGTATATGCCTTGATCAGATCAGGAAATTACGTGGAGTATCAAGGACCATCCCAAGCTTATGCCTAGTCCCGGTCCGTATGCACTCGTGCTAGACCCAACATTCATCAGGCCAAATATCAATGTGAGGTTTTCCAAGGTGCTAATTGACAATGGCAGCAGCATCAATATTATGTACATGGATACAATGCGCAAGTTGGGTATCTCGGAGAACATGCTCTAGGCCACGAGAACAACTTTCCATGGTATTGTGCCAGGCATTTCCTGCGAACCCATTGGCAAGGTCCGGGTAGACGTGTTATTTGGCACAAGAGATAACTGCCGAACTAAAAATTTGGAGTTTGAGGTGGTGAACCTAGAGAGCGCGTATCACGCGTTACTCGGCAGGCCTGCCCTGAACAAATTCATGGCAAGTTGTCATGTCAGTTACCTAAAGATGAAGTTGCCCGGGCCAAATGGAGTAATTACCATAGCAGGAGATTCCCGACGTTCCATTGAGTGTGCATCAGCCGGGTCTAACCTGGCCGAGTCGCTCGTAACCGCGCAAGAAAAAAGAAAGATCCAGGAAGTGGCGGCATTGGCTCAATCCGCGCAGCAGTATATGCCGGCGCTGAGTAATCCGCATGGAAGTGTCTCATTTCAAGCAACAAAGGATACCAAGAAAGTGCCTGTTGATGATCTGTTCCCAGAGCGCACCGTAACAATTGGTGTCGGGTTAACTGACAAATAGGAAAGCAAGCTCGTCAACTTCCTCCGTGAGAATCGGGATATCTTTGCTTGTTCCACACAGGACTTGCAAGGTGTTCCGAGGGAGTTGGCCGAGCACTCTTTGAATGTGAGACCCGGAGCAAAGCCGGTGAAGCAACCTCTCCGCTGCTTCGCCGAAGATAGGAGAAAAGTCATTGGAGATGAGATAGCTTGGCTCCTCGCAGCCGGGTTTATCATGGAAGTGCTTTACCCGATTGGCTATCTAATCTGGTGGTGGTGGAAAAGAAGAAGGATGATCCGAATGTGGCAGTGGTTTGGCGTATGTGCATCGATTACACAAACCTGAATAAGGCGTGCCCAAAAGATCCATTCCCACTGCCAAGGATAGATCAAGTCATAGATTCTACTGCTGGGTGTGAACTGTTGTCGTTCATAGATGCATATTCTAGTTTCCACCAGATACCTCTGAACCCGAATGATCAAATAAAGACTGCATGTATCACCCCGTATGGGGCTTATTGCTATCGCACCATGCCTTTTGGATTATGTAAAGCAGGGGCAACATTCCAAAGATGTATGCAAAAATGTTTACACGATCAAATTGGCCAAAATGTGCAAGTATATGTGGATGATGTGGTTATAAAAACCAAGGAAAGCAAAACGCTCCTTGATGATATCAGGCAAACGTTCGCGAACCTAAGGAGGTTCCGAATGAAGCTTAACCTGGAGAAATGTACCTTTGGTGTCCCAGCTAGAAAATTACTCGGATTTCTTGTCTCCAGCCGAGGTATCGAAGTTAACCCAACTAAAATCCGGGCTATAGAGCGAATGGAATTACCGAAGTGTCTTAACGATGTCCAGAAGTTCACTGGTTGCCTGGCATCTTTAAGTCGGTTTGTATGTCGGATGGGAGAAAAGGCATTGCCTCTCTATCAATTAATGAAAAAAGCGGACAAGTTCATATGGACGCCACAGGCCAATGAAGCCTTCATCCAGTTAAAAAAAATGTTAGCCACTGCAGCAATGTTAGCCTCTCCACTATCGAAAGAGCCAATGTTGCTCTACATAGCCGCAACGAACAGAGGTGTAAGTGCAGTGGTAGTGGTAGAGCGCGGCGAGGAGGGTAAGTTAGTGCAAAGGCCAGTCTATTACCTGAGCGAGGTATTATCAGCATCAAAGCAAAACTATCCTCACTATCAGAAGATGGCGTATGGTGTGTATATGGCAGCAAAGAAGCTAAAACACTACTTTGAAGAACACCTGATCAAAGTGATATGTGAAGCCCCCATATCTGAGATAATGAGTAACAAGGACGCAAGCGGCCGAATCGCAAAATGGGCAATTGAGCTAGCACCTTATGCTCCGCAATACGATAGGAGAGATGTGATCAAGTCTCAGGCTGTGGCCGACTTTTTCGTGGATTGGGTCGAGATGCAATATGAGCCACCATTACCAGATCCAAACTACTGGAGAATGCATTTTGATGGATCAAAGACAAAAACCGGGTTAGGCGCCGGAGTTGTACTCACCTCACCAAAGAACGACCAGTTGAAGTATGTGCTACAGATCCATTTCGCAGCATCAAACAATGTCGCCGAGTATGAAGCACTTGTGCATGGGCTCAAACTGGCAAAAGAAATTGGAATACGTCGGATCCAATGCTTTGGCGACTCGGATTTGGTAGTTCAGCAAGTCTCGGGGCAATGGGACGCTTTGGATGCAAACATGGCATTATATAGATTTCATGTGCAAAAAATATCAGGATACTTTGAGGGATGCGAGTTTCACCATGTACCCTGGCTGGAAAACGAGGCTGCCGACGTATTGTCGAAGCTCGGATCAACCCGACAAGCAATTCCATCGGGCGTAGCACTAGAACACCTCAGAAAACCATCTATCAGGCGGTCCCCAGAAACCGACTCAATCTACATCCCGGCAGATCCGGAGTCCGGAGCTGTACCCATGGACATTGACGTGCGAAGTGGTTCAGGAAACCCGGGGACTGCTAAGCAGAACCCGGGGACTATGCAGCACGACCCGGCCGAGGTTATGTCGGTAGATCAAATGGAAATTGATGAGGATGTGTTTCCGGTGCGAGCTATACCAGCTTGGGCACTTCCCATATTTCAATTACTGAGGATGGAACTTTGCCCAGTGAAGAGGTGCTTTCCAGGCAAATTCAGAGGCGCGTAAAGGCATACACGATTATCAATGCCAAACTATACAAGAGGAGTGTCACAAACGTTCTCTAACGATGTGTTGACCTGGAAGAAGGGCTTGACATCCTCCGAGATATACATCAAGGGGAATGTGGGCATCACGCCTCATCTAGAGCTTTAGTGGCAAAAGCTTTCCGGCATGGGTTCTACTGGCCAAGTGGCTTGGAACAAGCAGAAGATCTAGTAAGAAAATCCAATGGTTGTCAGAGGTATGCTACCAAGACACACATGCCTATGTCGGAGCTCAAGACCATACCCATTACCTGGCCATTTGCCGTATGGTGTTTGGATATGGTTGGCCCGTTTAAACCAGCAAGAGGAAATATGACCCATATTTTGGTTATGGTTGATAAGTTTACAAAATGGATTGAGGTAAAGTCGATAAGAAAATGTGATGGAGCTACAACTGTGACATTCCTCAAAGATATCATTTTGAGATATGGCTATCCTCACAGTATCATAACAGATAATGGCACCAATTTTGCTGAAGGAGCATTTGCGCGATTCTGCCGAGATAAGAAGATCCGGCTGGTCATTGCCTCGGTAGCCCACCCCGCATCAAACGGACAAGTGGAGAGATCAATGGATTAGTATTATCTGGGATAAAACCCCGTCTAATTGAGCCGCTGCAAAGATCAGCGGGGTGCTGGATAGAAGAACTACCAACGGTACTGTGGAGTTTAAGAACAACACCGAATCGATCAACAGGCTATACGCCATTCTTTCTGGTATATGGGGCAGAAGCTGTACTACCAGCCGACATAGAGCATGATTCGCCTAGGGTCACCCAATACACAGAAGCCGAAGTGCGAGAAGCCCGGCAAAATGATGTTGATCTGCTGGAAGAAGCGAGTGAATTGGCATTGTCCAGATCCACCATATATCAGCAAAATCTCTGATGCTATCATAGCCGGAAAGTTAACCCCCGAGTCTTCCGGGAAGGTGATCTGGTACTTTGGTTGGTACAACATACTGCTGGCATGCATAAGTTATCCCCCCCATGGGAAGGACCATTCATTGTGAGCAAATTATTGCACAATGACTCTTATTATCTCATCGATGCAAAACCACAGGAGAAGAACAAGGAAGATAGGTCCGGTGAGGAATCTAAGCGTCCATGGAATGTATCTCTACTTCATCCCTTCTACACTTAACAAAGAAATGTGTGTATCCAAGTCTCTCATACGTCGGTATGTATGCCGGCAATGAGTTTATCAATGAAATCTTGGCACCTCGAGCAGTAACTCGGGGACTGTCTTAGTAATATTTGTTATCTTCTGTACTTGTTATTTATTTTTATGTCGGCTGGCTTAAGTTGCTTCTGCCTAAGCCGGATTACTAGTGTATGAGCACCAAAAACTCAACTCTTCGACTTGCTGCTGTCCAACAAGATTTGGCTTCATGGTAAGCAAGAGAACAAGTTTGGAATTGCGTAGCACACGAAAAACGACTAAGGAGAAGAACGTAATTGAGCCGACATTTCTTATTCGGACTAACTTTATGTTTACCTTGTTTTTACTATGCTGAATTATTCTGAGCTAGTCCTAAAGTTTCCAAGTATTGTTAAGTCAATTTTTGAAACTCGGACTCATAAGTCACAAAACCGAATCAAGGTAGACACGAGCCGAGCCAGAAAAATTGGAGAAACAAGAAAATGAAACTCGAGGACTATGCCCAAGTTAATCCAGCATGAGAAACTTAGTAGAAAAATATAATCTGTGTACTTAATACATCTAAACCCAGCATACCAGGGATCTTATAAATTTCAAAGTGTTTTTTCACGCTCAAGGAGCAGCAGCAGGTGGAACTCCGGCTTCAGCCTCATCATCATCTTCATCCTCCTCAACATCTGAAGCTTCATCCTCTTCCTCGTCTCCTGAACCATCTTCGACGTATTCGTCGTTGATGGTGCCAAGGAAACTTGGTCCTTCATTCCATTGATGGATGGGAGCGAACTGGATGAGGTTGTGGGTGCAAGATTTGCGCCGGGCTACCCTATCCGGGTCATCGGACCACTTTGATCCGGTGCGCAGGCGCTCGAGAAGCTTCAGATCCAACTTTTCATACCATGTGAGTTCAAAATGGAGAACAGTTTCTGCTCCGGTGCGGGCGACGGATTCCCTCTAGAGGTCAAGCTAGGTCTCACACTCCATTAACTTGGTAATCAGAGTAGTGGACCCCTCCGGAGTATCTTCACCAGGCCAAAGGGCATTGAAGACCCAGACTGCTGCATATAGGAGACCCTTACCGTAGTTCTTCACAATCTCGATGTGAGAGATAGGCTGACCAGCAAGTCCTCCATGTCATAGGGAATATTTTCAGCGCCAGGACCAGTTGGGGTACCCCTCTGCTGGCGGAACTTAGAAACTACAGCAACTGCAATAGCATCGCCCTCTGGGAATTTGCCCAAAAACAAGACAAGTGAAATAAGTAAAGGAGGTTGACCCGGAGAGATTCATGTCGGCTGAAGGAAAAGAACTTACGAGAAATATGGCTATGGATCCGGGTCAGCTCCTTGGTGCAGTTATCACATCTCTCCCGAAGCTTTTCAAGTTCAGCGTTAGGCGAGCCAAGCTTGACGTCGGCCTCCTTCAGAAGTTCTTGATCCTTTGCAAGTTGGAGGTTGAGGCGTTCTCGCTCTTCAGTGAAATATTGGCCAGCCTTGTCCATCTCAACCTTATGGAGCTCCTTAAGTTTTTTCATCTCGGCCTTGAGCTTGGCAATTTCATCGTCTTTGGCTCGGAGTTGAGCGAGCTCATCATCCTTCTTCTTAAGTTCGGCCTGGTGTTGCCCTGCTTGTTCAAGAAAATGCAGCATCATATCAGGCACGGGCACACTATCTTCAAGGGATGCTGCAATGGTGTGTTAACCTGGCAGAGCCGAGGCATAAATATCTGCCGGGCCAAGAAGAAAAGGAGAGAGAGCGCAGAAGAAGATTAAGCAAAACTGACTTACCTTTTATCTGCTCCAAGTTCTTCCTCATGATGGTGTTTTCGGTCTCCACTCCGGCTGCGCAATCCGAATGAAAAATTAATCCGGCAGGGAAAGACAAAGAAAGATGGGAAAAAAGGCAAAGAGAAAACTTACCCCTTTTGTCGAACTCAGCGAGAAGTGCAGAATGTTTCGAGCGCAGCCCCTTGTGTGTGTCCAGGAGGCGCTGAAACTCAGCGCTCCGGCGATTGGTGGTGACCTGAGGAAAGCAAAGTTGCTTTAATCATGTGCATATTCGAAGTGTACAAGGTCCGGGCCAAGTGGAACCTAACCCGGCTCTAGGTGTGTGCATATTCAAAGTGTACAAGATCCGGGCCAAGTGGAACTTAGCCCGGCTCTAGGTGTGTGCATATTTGAAGTGTACAAGAGCGGGGCCAAGTGGAACTTAACCCGGCTCTAGGTGTGTGCATATTCACAAGTGTACAAGATCCGGGCCAAGTGGAACCTAACCCGGCTCTAGGTGTGTGCATATTCGAAGTGTACAAGATCTAGGCCAAGTGGAACTTAACCCGGATCTAGGTGTGTGCATATTCAAAGTGTACAAAATCTGGGCCAAGTGGAACTTAACCCGGCTCTAGGTGTGTGCATATTCGAAGTGTACAAAATCCGGGCCAAGTGGAACTTAACCCGGCTCTAGGTGTGTGCATATTCGTAGTGTATAAAATCCGAGCCAAGTGGAACTTAACCCGGCTCTAGGTGTGTGCATACCTGAAGTTAATAAGGAGCTACGCTAGTTCTCTAAGGAGCATCTGGCCGAGTAACAAGTTACTCCCCCGGAGGTTCGGGGACTAATGGATATATCTCTAAACACTTGTGCATGCTAAAGAAAAGACAAAGTAGTGTACCTCCATCATCCGGCCGGCAAGGTTGATAGCCTTGGCGGTTGTATTCATTTGTGTGGCAAACTCGGCAGGCCCAAACTTCTCCGGGAGATCGTCGTTATTGACGAACTCCACCTTGTTCTAGTTATTGATGAATTCAATTAAGGACATTGGATATCGCTCTCCGCTAAGCATGTGGGGCACGATCAAACCTTTGGTGTGGGCCTCCCTCCTTTCAACTTGGGAAGTAGCAGGGCTGGTGTGCAATGTAAGTTGCATGCTAGCTGACCCAGGGGAGACATCTTTCTTCAGTGGAGTTTTCTTTGGAAGCATGGATGCGAGCGTGCGCTATCCAACCTCGATAGATGCTGCCCTGGAGGCATCAGAAGTTTTCTTGGCCTTAGGCTGCTGCTGAGAGGATGAGGTTTGAGCTGCGGATTTAGTCTTGGGCACAGCCTTGGTGCTAACTAGGCCTTCTCGCCGAGTCTTGGAAGACTCGGACGAGGCGGAGGGAGTTGGTGCTGCTGTTGGTACTTGTGCTGCTGCTGTTGGTGATGGCGCTGGTGCTTGTGTTGGTGTTGGTCTTGGCGGGGGTGCTGTTGGTACCTCGGAGGTGGCAGGTTGCGGCTGAGACGAAGAGGAGTTGGGAGCATTCGCTGCCTCGGCAGAGTCACTTCCCCCTGCTCCGAGGTTGCCCTCCTCTGGACGAGGTGGGCTAGAACCCAGAGCAGCCGCTGAACCCTCCTGAATGGGGCTCAACGGGCGTGTATCGTTGCCACGAGGGGGAGAAGGGCTATGCCGGAAGGAGGAGGAGATGATCGAGCCGGTCTGAGGAACCTCCACCGCACCCCTGCCGAATCAAACGACAAGTAATAAGTTATAACGAAGGAAAAGCATATGAATAGAGAAGCACGAAGCAGAAAATTGGATGAAGAGGAAAGTGACTTACTCATCAGAAGTCAATGGCTCCTTGGGCTTCTGAGCTCTCCGAGTCGTGGCCTTAGTCGGAGGCTTAATGGCGGCTTTGTCTGCGGACTTCTTTCGCCTCTTGGTGGTCTTAGGAAGTCCGGAAGAAGCAGCAAAAGTGACAGCCCGTTTCTTAGACGCGGCTGGGACAGGCTCACCCGTGGCGAGAGGAGGATCTTCGTGGATCTGCCCAGCCGGGTTAGCTGAAGCCGGAAAGGCGTAAGAAAGGGGTACAACGTCAAATGCTTCCATCACCTCAACATCGGAATCATCTTCATCATCAGGCCAATCTCTTAAGGAAGAGAAGTTACCAGTGGGTCGCTTGGTCGCATCAGGAAATGGTAGGAACATCTCCTAATCCGGCTCCTCCTCGTCCGAGACAAGTCGATCATTTGCCCATTTGAGCGAAGTCTCGGTGGCATCTTCGAGAGTTTGCTGAAGAAACAGCTAAGAGGGAAATACAAAACGATCAGATAAACAACATACTCCGACATAGAATATAACTCGGAAACAAATTGAATCACGAGTTTTACCGTAGGAGGAGGCCTATCCCGGCAATAATGCTCCAATCCCCACTACCAATCAGCAGAGAACTCCTTGTCAGTTGTAAAAAGGGCCTTGACCCGGCGGAATATCTCTGTGTTGTTCAATTCAAAGGAGGAAGTCTGGCTGGGGTCAAGTCGCCAACTCATATAGCAAAGCTTGTGTGTGCGCTTCTGGAGAGGGGAGATCCGGCTGCGGACGAAAGTGATCATCGCGTACTCGTTGCGCAGCTCCAAATCCTTCAACTCCTTGAACCGCTTGTGGACTTGATTCGCCAAGACAGTCGGTTTCTTGGAAACCCGGTCCCACAAATCTGGATTAGGAGGACCCGCAGCATAGGGGCGCAGTCGGATCAAGTCTTCATCCGTGCCATTTCTGACATAGAAGAAAGTTCGGGCCCAGCCCTTGCAGGAATCGAGCCCCGTGACCCGGGGGAAGACGGATTGTTTCCGAGGTGAAATGGAGGCAGCACCGAACTATGTCAGATGCTTGTCCTCCGAGTCAAGCAGTTTATTCGAAATCACGTTTCTTCGTAGACCGAAGAACCGGATCGACAGCTCTTTGGTGGGCCACAAACCGACATATCCTTCGATGGTGGAGGCAAAGGAAGAAAGGGATGTGATGGCGTTCGCCGGGAGATGGTGTGGTTGGAGTTCGTAAATGTCGAGGAAATCGTGGAAGAAGTCAGTGACAGGGAGGCTGATGACCCACAAGTATAGGGGTGTATCGCAATATTTTCGATAAGTAAGAGTGTCGAACCCAACGAGGAGCAGAAGGTGCTGGCTAGTGGTATGGATCAGGAATTCTCTGCACATACTTAGCAAACAGATTTTTAGGGGTTTTTGATAAAGCAAGTAAACAAAGTACGAGTAAATAAAAGACAGTAGGAATAAATGCAGCAAGTGGTCCAATCCTTTATGCAGCAAAGGACAAGCCGGTTGTATTACTTAAGATGACCTAACGTTCTCGAGGACACATGGGAAGACTGTCAAGTGCTCTCACTTCATATAGTTGATTAATCTTCTCTAGCTTGCTAAGTGTTGTGGGGGTGAACCTGTGCTAATGTACTGACCTTCCTAGGACTAATATATACTTGTGATTATACCCCTTGCAAACATCCGTAAGTACAAGAAAGTAATTAAGGTAGAAACCTAACCAGAGCTTTAAACTCTAAGACCCTTACGTCCCTTGTGCAATGGTTTCCTAACGGGAGTTCAGGTTTCTGTCACTCCGGCAACCCCTACGATTAGTAGCCAAATACACAATGCATTCCCCTAGGCCCATATAAGTCAAGTGTCATGTAGTCGACGTTCACATGACACCACTAGAAGAAGTACACCACAACTTAAATATCGAACTATTGAATCTTTCTCAACACAATTCCACTACTAACAACATGACTTCTCCCATGTCCTCAAGAACAAAACGAACTACTCACAAGACATCATATGGATCATGATCAGAGATGGAATAATGATGTATAACAATCTGAACATAAACAATAATTCAACGGTTCACTCAATAGCATCAACTACAAAGAGTAATCAACACCAGGAAAGTTTCCCTTATGAACTAATGCAAGATTCAACTCAACTATTACAGCAATATGGAGATGGTGATGAGGGTGCTGATGGTGATGATGGTGGTGATGATGATGATGATCCCGATGAAGTCCGGCTTGATTGTGGTGTTGATGGCAATGATCTCCCCTCCCCGAGAAGGAATTCCCCTGGCAGAAATCTGTCTGCCAGAGAGATCTTTCTCTCTTGGTGTTTTCCGCCCCGCAGAGGCGGCGGAATTTTTCTGTGGTCGCTTCCCGAGTCTTAGGGTATCGGGAGGATGATATACGCCAGAGGGGAGAGCCTGGAGTGGGCCAGGGCGGCCACACCACCTGTTGGCGCGGCCTAGGGCTTCCCGCGCCAGGGGGTGGTGTGGGCCCCCTGTTGCCCATCTCCAGCCCCCTTCTGGCTTCCTTCGTCTTCTGGAAAAATAGGATTTTCCGTATATTTTTCTAGATTTTCTGATCTTTGTGAATTTTGCCTCCAAACAGCACCTTTTCCATCAGAATCCTGACTGCAGCGGTCCATGCTCCAAAAGTCATCAACCATGCAAAAACAGATGAAATAACATAAGTATCACCTCTCAATACAAAATATATCAATGAATAATAGTGAATTATGACATAGAATAGTGATGCAAAATGGATGTATCAACTCCCCCCAAGCTTAGACTTCGCTTGTCCCCAAGCAAAACTGAGCTCAATAAACATGGCCTCGGGTTTATGGAGTGAAGAGTCGATAAAAGAATACGGACAAGAAGCATCACATTCATTAAATACATAGATCATAATAGAAGACAACTCACTATTATATAACTCAACTTGTAATGAGTAAAGGAAACACAATAAAGATACATAAAGTAAATCATAATTGATAATGGCAAACTTAGCTCTTGGTCGAAGAATAGTTGATAATTTGCTGGAGTTCACAAATAGCTGGTTTTCAATGATAGCTTTCAAAGTAGTAAACATCAAGATAAGAGCAATGTGCAAAACAAGGAACATAAGACATGATTGAATAAATCATCATATGAATGAATGAAACACAACAACTCAAAATACTTGCTGAGATAGAGAGGAATAGGTTTACTGACTCAACTTCAAAGTAAAAGAAAGGCCCTTCAAAGAGGGAAGCAGGGATTGCAAGTGTCATAAAGAGCTCCCAAAAATTATGATACTTACTAGCTTTCAGCTCTCATTGCCCCTATCATAGGCATCTTTAGGTGATTAAGGTTAAAGTGATCACATATGAGGATATGCATTGACAAGTTGTAAGTTGAGAATCTCATGTCCCTTGAATACGAGGGCCGCTCCTCATGCTACTCAAGTTTAGTCACCGGTAAGTACTTGTCATCGTAAGCACATGTGTATCATAGAGAACCGCCAACGGGGTACCCCTTGCCCGATGATACGGAAGAATCCCCATATCAAAATGACAAGGCAAGCAGACAACAAGCATCTCAGCAATCTTCTTATGACAGCATGGTTCTGCTAATTCACAACTTACAAAGCGCAAGCATATACGCAACATAGGTGAGCACAATGGTTCAAGTTTATTAAATGCAAGAAAGTAAAGTGTGCCATCAAGTTCATGAGAGCTTTAATCACTAATTTTCACATAACAAGTTCAATTTGGGAGGTAGATAAAACAAGAATTTACTTGGAATAGCAATAATGCTAATAGGTAGGTATGGTGGACACAAATGGCAAAGGTTTTGGTTTAAAGGAGTGGATGCACGAGAAGAATTTCCTCTCAGTACAGGTTTTTGGCTAGCAAGGCTGTGTAGCAAGTACAAGAGTTGAAGGAAACAAACAAACATACAAGTGATAAAGAAAAACATGAAATCTTCCTTTGAAGCACAAAATATCTTAACTAGAGAATACTAGACTTATGAGCAAATCAAGAAAGAAATATGATGAAATTATTTTTCTCTAGAGTACTTCTATCTTTTTCATTCAACTCTCAAAAATAGTGTTGCTACTGACCGAGCCAGGTTTGCCAAAACCAACTAAATTAACTCAATGATCCCAAAGTGATACCAATACTAACAACAAGATCAATCATACAACCACGAATTGAAAACTAATATAAGCTATGCAAAAGAGTGAATGATTGAACTTCTCATTAATATTCCATAACAGCAACTCACACCAAGGGATACATATCCAACGAGAGAGGGGACACTTCCATAATGAGAACCATACTACATAATAACTCCTCTATTCATGATATGACTCTACTAAAAAGGTAAAAATATAGAAGATAGTGATGTGATACTGCGGCACTCCCCCAAGCTTGGAACAAACCAAGGGGATGCCAAACCTGATGACGAATTACTCCTTCGGTGGTGGTGGTATCCTCTCGATGAGCTTCTTGACCAATTCTTCCAGAGTCATCACTTGAATAACATCAGTATCTTCATCTTCATACTCTTATTATTGGAGTCATAAAAACTTTCTCTTCCTTATTACACCATTATCTCCACTTCCTGGAAATTTCTTTCACACAAAGCTTCACACAGTTCTTATTAGCAACATTAGTATAAGTGAAGTGATAAAACCATTTGAGTCAGATTTCAACTGAAAACCATCAAAACAAAATCTACTGTAGCAACTCCTTCCGAAAACCCAAAAAGAATTCAAAAAGGAAATCGAATAAAGAAGCAAATGCAAGATTGGCAAAATCTGTCAAAACAGATCAGCAGGTAAAGATCAATTGTTTTGAAAATCTTCTGTTGCTCAAATCAAAAAGTGCAAAACTAACAAAAGTTAAATAACAACCTGGGGCAGATGCATAAAAAATTACAGCTCAATCCGACATACAAAGATCACTCACGAATTTTTACGGTGAAGCACAAAAAATCTGTTTCGGGACAGCAAGTTCCCCAAATCTTACTTCTCTCTCATTAGAGGTTGATCTTGACACAAAAACCAAACAAAACGGATAAGGAGAGGTTATTACTGAAGTAGTAACTTCCAAGACTCAAAGAAACAAAAACAAACTGAAAGCAAAGACAAATTGGATTGTCTCCCAAAAAGCTCTTTCTTTATAGCCATCAAGATGGGCATGATAATTTTGAAGATGCTCACATAGGAATATGAATTGAAGCGAAAGAGAGCATTAAGAAGCAAACATACACATATTTAAGTCTAACCCACTTCCTATGAAAGGGAATTTTGTAAACAAACAAGTTGTTGAAACCAGAGGCTACAAGCATAGGAAGGCAAAACAAGTGCAACATGAAAACTTTCAGCATAAAACAAGGAAACTTGATATTATTGAGATGCATACGAACACTTTTCCCTCTCTTATAATAACTTTCAGTATCATGCATAAACTTAACAATATAGCTATCACAAGGACCATTGTAGCAATGATCACTTATTCTAAAAGAAAACATAGGAATACTAGCTCTCATAACACTACTTTGTGAAACAAAATTAGAGGTATCCTTACAAAGGATAGTGTGTCCCTCTTCTTCATACTTAGTTACAAAGTCTTTCACATTTTCTATTATAGGTTCATCAACCATTTGTTTATCAGGTTCAACAGCTTTATTTGCACTTTCATTAACCATACTAGCTATCATAGAATGTTCCTTAATCTTAAATGGGAAAGGCATTTTCTCAATATAAGGTTCAGGTAAGACATGATTAGCAGTATAAACTTCAGTATTTCTTGCAGGAACACTCTTAGCAACATCTTTATAAGGTTCATGATACTTATTCTACTTCTTTTTAGGCACTTCAATATAGGAAGCAAAAGCCTTAAAATAAGAAGCAATACCTTGAGAGTCTAGACCATAAGCATTTTTAATATTTTGAAAGTCATCAGTTCCCATAAAAGATTCAATGCATTCATAATCATAATTTATACCTGACTTTCTACCTTTGTCATTCTCCCAAGCTTCAGAATTGTCTTGAATACGGTCTAGAAGATCCCATTTAGCTTCTTCTTCCATACGAGTGAATGATCCAGCACAACAAGCATCTAATAAATCCTTGTCATGTAGAGGGAGTCTTGCATAAAAGTTTTGATAATAATATTGTTGGGGAGCTCATGAATGGGACATTTGACCATTAGTAACTTTAGTCTCCCCCAAGCTTGAGTTGTACTCTCTCCATCAAGAGGCCAAAAGTTGTATATTTGATTCAAATCTTTATGAATCTCACTAGGAGGATAAAACTTTGAATAAAAGAGAGGTACTATTTCCTCCCATTCAAGAGCTTGACCATTCTTTAGCAGCTTATACCATTCATTAGCTCTTCCTTTCAGTGATAATGAGAATAACTTCTTCTTAACTTGATCTGTAGTGATACCTGCACACTTGAACAACCCACATAATTCGTGTATAAAGAGTAAATGATCACCGGGATGGACAGTTCCATCCCCAACATAGTAGTTATCCATAACACGATCAATAATCCTTGTAGGTATTTTAAAAACATCATTCTCCGCCGGTGGTGGCTTATCTACTACCTTAGCAGTGGTAATAGCATTACCAAATAAGAAACTCAGCAAATTATCCATAACGAAAATAAAGCAAGTAGCAAAAGTAAACAATACTCACAGTAGAAGTTTCCTTTACCAGTTCCACTATCCAATAGCGCTTCACTCCCCGGCAACGGCGCCAGAAAATAGTCTTGATGACCCAGTAGGTATGGATCAGGAATTCTCTACAAATACTTAGCAAATGGATTTTTAGGGGTTTTTGATAAAGCAAGTAATCAAAGTACGAGTAAATAAAAGACAGTAGGAATAAATGCAGCAAGTGGCCCAATCCTTTATGCAGGAAAGGACAAGCCAGTTGTATTACTTAAGATGACCAAACGTTCTCGAGGACACATGGGAAGACTGTCAAGTGCTTTCGCTTCATATAGTTGATTAATCTTCTCTAGCTTGCTAAGTGTTGTGTGGGTGAACCTGTGATAATGTACTGACCTTCCTAGGACTAATACATACTTGTGATTATACCCCTTGCAAACATCCATAAGTACAAGAAAGTAATTAAGGTAGAAACCTTACCACGGCTTTAAACTCTAAGACCCTTACGTCCCTTGTGCAATGGTTTCCTAAGGGGGGTTCAGGTTTCTGCCACTCCGACAACCCCTACGATTAGTAGCCAAATACACAATGCATTCCCCTAGGCCCATATAGGTGAAGTTTCATGTAGTCGACGTGCACATGACACCACTAGAAGAAGTACACCACAACTTAAATATCAAACTATTGAATGTTTCTCAACACAATTCCACTACTAACAACATGACTTCTCCCATGTCCTCAAGAACAAAACGAACTAGACATCATATGGATCATGATCAAATATGGAATAATGATGTATAACAATCTGAACATAAACAATAATTCAACGGATCACTCAATAGCATCAACTACAAAGAGTAATCAACACCGGGAAAGTTTCCCCTATGAACTAATGCAAGATTCAACTCAATTGTTACAGGAATATGGAGATGGTGATGGTGATGATGGTGGTGGTGATGATGATGATGATCCCGATGAAGTCCAGCTTGATGGTGGTGTTGATGGTGATGATCTCCCCTCTCCGGGAAGGAATTCCCTCGGTCGAAATCTATCTGCCGGAGAGATCTTTCTCTCTCGGTGTTTTCCGCCCTGCAGATGCGGTGGAATCTTTTTGTGGTCGCTCCCCGAGTCTTAGGGTTTCGGGAGGATGATATACGCCAGAGAGGAGAGCCTGGAGTGGGCCAGGTCAGCCACACCACCTGCTGGCGCGGCCTAGGGCTGCCCGCACCAGGGGGTGGTGTGGGCCCCTTGTGGCCCATCTCTAGCCACCCTTCTGGCTTCCTTCGTCTTCTGGAAAAATAGGATTTTCCGTATATTTTCCCGGATTTTCTGATCTTCACGAATTTTGCCTCCAAACGACACCTTTTCCATCAGAATCCTAAATGCAGCGGTCCATGCTCCAAAATTCATCAACCATGCAAACATAGATGAAATAACATAAGTATCACCTCTCAATACGAAATATATCAATGAATAATAGTGAATTATGACATAGAATAGTGATGCAAAATGGACGTATCAGAGGCCGAAGCCGCGCTGGGAATGGGAGAGGAACACGACGAACTCACCCGGATTGGGTGAGGGAGCGAGCTCCTCAGAGGCGAGGCGGGCAACCACGCCCTTAGGGATGTGGCGCGTGCGGTAGAACCAGTCCAGGTCGTCCTGGCACACCCAGGAACCTGCCCATGCGCCGCGTTCTGTGTTCTCCGCCCCCTCCTCGATCTCCTCTTCCGTGACGGTGAGCTCCTCTTCAGTCATGTCTAGGTCGCTGTCCTCACCGGCCCTATCGGAGGTGGGGGCAGTGCCTTGGACTGGTGCGGCGGCCGGAGCAGCAGCGATGCAGGTGCGAAAAGGCACGGTGCGGCGGCGGCGCTGCTGAGCAGATGCGACGGTGGAGGCGCTATCGCTAGGAGGAAGAAGAAGAAGAAGCAGAGGGGCGCGAGAAGGGGAAAAAGACCAAGGGGCGCGCCCCTTCCTATTTAACCACGCCCCAGCGGTGGTAGTGGGATCACGTTGTGCATCGAGGCCACACGGTGTGGCTGTGTATCTGCCGGGTCAGCCAATCACAGGCAGGCCACAGGAAGGGCCACAGGGCGCAGGATATCCCACGATACGACGTGATGATACAGTTAACGAGGAGACAGACACGACATGACATATGCAATAGTAACACCTGACATTAATTGCAGCAGTAACTAGTGGAAGCCCTTAAAATGAGGCAAGATAATGATTACCTTCCACGTGGGACGTGGGGAAGTGTACGAGAGAAGGAAGGATAACCCGGAAAACTAAAGGGTGACCCGGTCAGCGAGTGAAAACTCGGAATATGCCAAGGGAAAAACTAGACAATGAACTCTGGGCTATGAGGTAACCCGGAAAAGGGAGCGAAAGGCTCGGAAAATTGAACCTGATGTGGCGTTAGCAGCTGAAGCTCAAGGCAGGCCGAATCCCGGAAAAGTGCTGGTCGAGTGACCTCAAGGCAGGCCGAATCACGGAGTAACCCGGACTAGAGAATGTCCGCCTAACTGAGTCCTGGCCGACGTATGTCGTATGCCGGCAGAATTGATGTAACTTGTATGCAGGTACCCAAGGGGCCGGATTAACCAGGAACGATCCGGGTTATATCAGGCTTGCAAAGAAGGAAGGTATCTCGCCGGTCAAAAGGTGGTCACTGTACGCAGGAGCACGAGCGAAGCAAACAGAGAGAAGGACCACCGAGGCATGGACGACAAGGGTGACGCGCCCTATGTCGGATGATGCTGGCGCCGGAGAGGCTTACGTAGCCTCTGCATGACTTACGATGGCGAAAAGTGATCCGGTCGGTTTGCTATTTTGGGAAGAGGCATATTCCTAGGAATATGCCTCCACGTATGCCCTAATTGGAGACCTAGCCACCCCTTTATAAGGAGGGCTAGGGCATCTATAGAAAGGGTTGATTCTTGGGGGGTTGGCATTTGGGTAGTTGGTTCCTGAGAGCTAGCTAGTGGTGAGAGTAAGAGAGCTCCTTCTTCCTCCTCTCCCCAATACAGCTCAACGAGCACTTGTAAACCTTGGAAACCTAGTGAATACAAAGCATCTATGTGTGGAATCACCACACTATCCCTCACTAGATTCCTCTAGTGCATATTGGCCCCACCTTTAGCCTATCCATGGCATCTGTCGTGACACCACCACGATAGGCAGGTCGTTTCTCAGCCAGTTGACCTAGTGTTAAGTTCTCTATAGTTGTGTGTGTTGTGAATTTCTTGTTTCCCTTGCTCTGCTTCAATCGAGAGATTCCTTTCCATCAAGATCTCTCTACCCTATGGGCCAACAATATTATATTGTAGGATCCATAGTGTTCTATTCTAGGCTTCGAGGTTTCTTTTCGCCTTGTGTGCCTCCTTTTTGTTTGTTTGGGTACTTTAGAAGTCATTTCTTCTCTTGGAAGCTACCTCGTGATTGCTACCTTGCAGTGTACGCTGTGTCACTCAAGTAGTAGTTACTTCTTTCTCGGGTTTGAACCCTTGGACTTGAACCAAAGATCCCAGATTGTACGGGATTCTATTGTTGTGAATCTTGTACATGAAGATGATCTTTAATCCAATTTCCATTTCATCATCCCCTGTTGTTAATGCTCAATCATTACCTCAGGATGGCTGGTACTACAATTCTGGCCTTCAAGCTTGTGGTCTTTGTCGCAATTGAATCGTGACAATTAAGGACTTCCCCTTCCACTAGATATGGTAGATGTTCTTTAATGGAACCAAATAAATCATGATAAGAGTAATCCTCGTGAGTCTCACATATATACTCGTGACTCTGCCACACCCTTACTTGTATGCATTGGTTTTCAGAAGAATGATAAACTATGCATCCACATCTCGGGATTCTATCCTCAGCATGTTCCTTTTTTCCCTTGTTGTTTCTGACCTTTTTATATCAGTTGGTAGCCAAGTGGTATTGCACATTGGTGTCTTCCGATACTAGATACTCTTGTGGTCCGTCAAGACAAACCATTCCGAGATGTCTAGGAGAAACAAACTCCAGTACCTCGTCATATCTAGGACCAGGTCAAAGTGTTGTAATCCGTAGATTAAGAGGCATGATTAGCTTCTATCTGTTCTACCTTAGCGTATCAAACCCTTTTATATTAAGAGGTTGTATTGAGTTTCATGACCCCTTAATGAAGTGATGCTTTTACATATTTTTACCACCCTTCCTCTGAGCTTTCGTGCTTGTGAATGATGTGTGTGCATAATAGTGTGGCCATTTGAGATTCTTAGAAATTATTATTTGTTTGAACTACAAGGACATTTTTCTGTCATTCTTAGCCTGATGGTTAATCCCATCACAGATCAAAGGATGATTATGTTACCAAGTCTGTTATTCCGGTACACTCTCTTCAGTTAAAGAGTTAGGTTTATGCTGAAACTCTGAGACTAAGTCTTCTTACCTTACCAAGCAAGTTTCCTCTCGAACTAAGTGACATGGCGGTTTGTAATATTCTAGATGTCTACTATAAGTATTCCCATGTTGCCAGGTGACTGTGTTGTCAAGTTCTTGAGCAAGATAGTTCTATGAACTGCTCCTTTCTCCAAGGATCCATGCTAGATACCCCTGAATTAGTTGGTTGAGCTTGAACAACAACTTGGAGAGTTGTAAGACAAAAGTTCTACCTAACTTAGTTCCATTTTAAAGGGATGTCTAGTGTTGTTTGTGGTGAATAAAGATAGTGTTTCCTACATGGATATGTTATCTTCCCCCACCTTTGATTTGATTTGGGTTATGATCAAATCAAACTTAGTTCCAAGGACTATCTTGATGATGTTGCTACTCATGATGTATCACTTGAGTACATCTTCATGTCCTTTGGTCTAACCAATACTTTGCCATGTTCACGTAACATATGAGTTCATTTTCATCTCGATAAGTTTGTTATTGATCCCATCAATGACATCCTTATCTTATCCATGCTAAAATAGACTCATATGGTACCTTTGGTATTAATGTTGGAAACTTTCGAGAACCGTCTTCGAGTCATCTCGAAGTATTGTGTTCTGGATGTTCGAAGTAACCTACTCCGATTCACGTCCAGTTGTTAAAAGATGTCGCTGTGGGTTTGAGAAGCGTTATGCTCATTTCGTTATGGACACATGTGTATTTCATTGTAAGTACTCGATGTATGAGCAGTTGCCTTTCGACAAGTTGCTAATACATGGGTCTAGCAACTTAGCTCATTAGTCTGTTGGAGCTTGACACTGTAGTCCATATCTTGAGAATGCAGTAACTTTACCTTTGTGGTAAATATTGCAAGCTTTCTATTCGGACATGCTAAGTCTGAAGTATCATCCCACCGAACTAGATCTGAACCTCGAGCTGATATGATGGTTAGTGTTTCTCAAGGAATTGACATAGGTTTCTTTGTAAATCCAGCAAGAATGATGTAATGGTTGACACAATTAGTCAGAAAGCCTATTTCCATTTTCTCTTGAATCAGCAATAACAACCACCCCTCATGAGGCTTCTTCTATGGTTAATTATGGGAGTTGTCCTTATGGTTTCCTTTGTATCCGAAGTCCAACCTTTACTTGATGTTTGCTTTCTCGAACATCAAGGAGAACATTTAAAGTGGTGTTGCTAAATGTCTCTCAGTCGATCATCTAGACCCTTTATGTTGGCAAGCATCATGGTGTGCCAAGGTAATTAAAGTCTGAGAATGAAGTTTCTTTTTCCTCATGTCATCATGAATGTTCTTACCTATTCATCCGGTGGTATAAAGTGATATCACGATCTTTGGCAAAGATTTTGATAGACCTAGATGAATAAAGAGTTTCCTTCGTTTCTCGATCATGTTCATAGAGTGACTATGATTTTGGTAATCAGAAGTTTCTCTTGTTATATGTTCCTTGTGACTCTTACGAGTCATCGCCACAAAACACCTTCCCGTCTTAACCTTCTGTTGGACGAAGAGTGATCCTTTTGTATCAAAAGTAGTTCAACAACTTGGTTCTTCTGATCTATCTGTGTATCCCTGAAATCTCTACTTAAGCTGTCTAGTAGGATTTCATATCTCTCGAAGTCTGTGGCCATGTTCTTTCTGTTGTAAGCTTCCCTTTTCAGAAGCTTAAAGCTCTTCTGATACTCTATGGTCTCAATCCTTATGAAGACCAGTTATTTGTTAATTAGTAATTAGGGTTTGATTGTGCATTCATGAGCATCATCTATTAAAAGTGCATGAAAAATAAATAAACAAAACCCTAAAACCCTAATTCTTCCCTCTCCTTGAAAACCCATTCAAAATAGTTTGATTGAAAAACTACAAAAGTGTGGAGCCTAATTTGAATAAAAGGGCCCCTGCACTATTTTCTATAGTTTACAAAAGTCTTTGGTATTTTTGAAATGATTAAAAAATAGAGTTGGTTTGAAAATACAAAGAAAAATAAGAAAAGGAATTTTGGAAAAATGTTTTAACAGAAAAATAACCAAAGAGCATCCCAGCCTGCGGCCCATCTCTTTCTCCCCTCTATCTACCACCCGCGGTAGTAGCTCGAGGCCCACCCTCGGCCCAGCCTACCTTACTTGTTCGGTGTCGTCTTCCCCCCAGGCGACAACCACCTGCGTGTCGTCGGCGATGTCGCCGTCGTTCTGCGCCATGATTCACGTCCCACCGCCGACACCGGAGAGAAGGATAAGGACGCCCTCGACCTCCTGAGTCTCCCCATCCCCACTTTTCCCTCTCTCTCGCTCTCCCTCCTGAGCCCCACGAATGCCCAAACCCTAGCCGACAGCTTCTGTGTTGCCCCGCCGTCTTTGGCTTCCCCGTGCCGTGTAGATAGTCCCCTAAGCTCCGCCTCGTTGCCAGCTTCCTTTCCGCCGAGTGAATCGAGCCCGAGAGCTCCCAGACACGCGCATCGGCCATTTCTTGCCTGAGCCCGATGAGCTGCGCTGGTGACCTCGCCACTGCTCCGGTCCATATTCGGCCTCGACGTCACCTACATCACTCTCAGGTTGTTCTCCTGGTCCTCCTGGACCCCTTCATCCCTCCCCTCTCGCTTTGCTTCGGCATAGCGCCGTGCGCCACCGCCGGCCGCCGCACGGCCATGTCACTAGCAAGTCTCTAGTGACCTAGAACTAGGGGCGCCACCACCTTTAGGTAGACCATGTCGCTATGCATTGATCTAGACCAACTACGCTTCCTCTCAAGCTTCCTAGCGTCGCCCCCACCGCCGATCCGAGAGTCACCGCCAGCGTGACATCATGGTGGCGTCATGATGATGTCAGCAGCACGCCGGTCAATGTAGTCAACCGTGCTGGGTCCCACCCTACCCATGTGGATGCTGAGGTGGCCTCGGGCACCTCTGTCAGCCATCATGGCTAGCTGTAGCAGTGGTGTAAAAAGTAACTGTTTTCCCTGCTAACGTCATGCCGATGCAATAAATCCTTTAACCTTTTTCAGAAATTCCAGAATTGATATAATCTTATAAATTCAATAACTAATTATTTATAATTCAGAGAAATATGTATAATATATCAAAATGTTCAGAAAACAAAATCTACACTTTAGCATCAAAATCATGCATTGTTAAGCAACTTTTTTACAAGTTTAATTAAAAGAACAAAGTGATACCTCTCATATACATCCGGGGTTTCTCAGAATTAGGGTTTGGACCCCTCGGACACCGCTTAAATTGCCAAGCATGCTTTAGGGCTTCATTTAAATACAAATTAACTTGTCATATCATCATCCTTGCTTGAGCATTGCATTGATGCCATGTGTTGATTGTTTCCCTTTTTTACGGTGTTTGCTTCTTATGGTAGAATATGATATCGAGATCGAAGACTGAGATCAAGACCATCGATGATTGAAGAACAATACTTGATCAACTATAATCAAGTCAAGTACAAGGCTTTCGAAGATGTATATCTATGCATCAACAAATAAGGCAAGCATAGCCCCACCATTATACAATCCTATGGTTTCGAAAGTATTTCATTCTTGCCATGATGCATACGATTCTACTGTGGTATTTTATCGATAGATAGAGTATCCTATCTATTTCCTTACTCCCCTGAGCTTATATTACCTGATCCACTACTCCTAGCATAACTAGGTTTGGCTTGTATGCACTGCTAGAGCTTATATCTGTGCCTTGCTTAGCCCTGTTTAGCTGTCAGTGCTGGTTCATCCAGATGCTGTATCAGATGCAGAGAACTAGTATGACAGGAGAGTGAGGTATACTGATGAGGTAAGATCAGTGGTAAAGGTTAAACATGCTAAGTCTTGTATGGGAGGCCATGGTGGGATGTGGTTTTTGTAGTCCCATGTTCGCGACCACTAGGAACCGAGTTATTTCCTTTGGACCAAGACGAGCGTATAGCGACATGGGGCTTGGGAACCCCTCCGCTGATTAACTTGCCTAGCAGATTCCATGAGTCACATAGTTCGGGTGTTCAATTCAACATATGCATAGAAAACGTTTTGAAAGATCTAGCGGCTGAAGGTGCATCATAACAGGTAGGTAAGCGTGGCCGGGGTTGCTTGGGGTAGATGGCACCCCTAGTAAACCAACCCTGGCTCACATCTCTAGGGACCGGCTTCGGAATTTGACCCGTTATGGCGGAACCATCCTTAGGGCGTAACTCATGGTCTCGGCGAAAGCAAGGTAAAGGTCGTGGCCAACCACCCTCTGCCAGCCTTCCAAGGAAGAGGGCTAAAACGTTGGTATTAAGAGTCGGTTGGTACGTGTGGATAAAGTTGTACACCCCTGCAGGGTTAAATATTTTCGAAACCCATGGTTATGAACGCTTGGTGACTGAATTCTAAGATCATAGAGAACATTAACCTAATCATAAAACTTGGCAGTTCAACGTGTGCTTAAGGATGCTTCCTCATGGGTACAAGGGGGTAATCCTAGTTGTGAGATGATGATTACTTTGGTGGATATCAAAATATCATGATCAATTCTTTAGAGATGTCGCTCTCTTAGAACTTTTTAAAATATTCAGATTAGACGAGCTTCTTCTCCCTCTTGATTTAAAAATAAAGATGGCTTTATGCAAAATAACCCCACCAGCCATAAGTCTTGCGGAGTACACCCTGTACTCACCCTTGCTTTGTTGATACTTTTCTAGCAGAGTAAATGTTCCTTGAAGACAAGTTTGGTACGACATCAACACCGACGAGTAGCTTAGGGTTCCCGGCCGGCAGCATGGAATCTATGGGCTGGGACGTCATCGTTATGCTTCAGGCCTCTTAGGCTATTTGTTAAGTTTTCTATACTTAATAGCATAATTTGCCTTCCGTTATTTCATATTTGTGGTTAATGACCTCTGCTTGTAATACTTTGGTTCTTTGCTCAGTTATGAGCTTGCTGTAATATTTTTTGTGTCACAAGGTTACTGTTGTGTTACCAATTTCTCACTGAATATCCTCAAGCTCTAGGTTAAGCTTATGTCAGGCTAAGGTCTGAGATTTGTTTAACCCTGATCCTGGGGGTGTTACATTAAATTAAGTTGTTTTTCAACCTTTGAAAAAGATACTTTCAATATCACAAACTTCGTTGTCTTCTACGTTGTCTTCTACTCAACAGTCAAGGATTCATATGACTAACCTAGCTAGGTTGCATTGCATATCATAATACTATATAAGACTACACATGCTTACTAAGAAAACACTAAGTGCATGGTAAAATATTGGAACATTTATGTAGTAAACTTGCCTCCTATTAAAGTTGTCCGAAATAATCTCTTCACAAGAAAACGGTTACTCTCCGGGAAATCTACACGATTCACAAACAATGCAACGAATAAAAAAACAAAGAAGACACACCAATTCAATGTAGTACAATGATATCAATCAAAGCATGCTAAAGGGTTTGGTTTAGGTTGCACGTGTTTTGCTAAACCAGTACTTGGTTCTCAAAATACTTCACTAGTCTTAGTGCTTATAGTGGCACTAGGTCATGTGCCCCTAATATGTTGTAGTTATGTTTGAAAAAGTATTTCATTTAACCCTATTGGATAAATGAATATTTCTAGACATTTTACAAGGAGGATGTCATTCCAAAACTATTTTCTTAATTTAATAATGTCTAAAATATCATTTGAAGGAGGTAAGGCTTCATATTTTAATAACATTGTTGTAAACCTACAAAATAATTTTAATTTATGGTCCTAATGGATAGAGTCCTAAAACATGAGAATTTGGAAATAGAATCATTTAAAAATCATTTTTGGAATTAAAGTTATGCCTATAATGGCTAAATGGCAATTCTAAAATATTTTTCAATTTTAAAAGATCAAATTTGAAACTAATAGTGGGGTATGGTAGTTGCAACCATAAGGATTATAGAAAGGTATTATTTGTAATTTTTGGAATTACAAAATAAATACTATGATTTAAATACCCTATATTAGAGTTCAAATATTTAAAATACTTTTATTCGGCAAAGTTTAAATTTGAACGCATTATAATATTCTACACATTTTACCTAGGTGTATATCATATGCATTTTTATGATAAGCAGAACATTTTCTATGCATTTTGCAAGTTTATAGTATTTTTTGTCTATTTAAAATGCAAACAATACACACGGGGTAGAAATTGCCCATGTGGTGCAGACGTGGCGCACACATGGAAGACACATAGCGTTGACGCTGCGCGCTGACTGGGGGGCCAGGCGGCGGCCTCCTATTCGTCGGTACCGGTTCGGTGGTGAACTGAACGCATCCGCTAGATCTAGCTAGCACGGACGGTGGCGATTGAGGCCACGTCGGCCAAGCTTTGGCTCGCGCCTCCAGCGAGCTGAGTGCAACAGCATGTGGAGGCGGAGCGGCAGATGGTGGACCTAGGCGAGGATAGACGGGTTTCCAGGAAGTGGGGCTGATACGTCTATTTTACATCACTATTATATATCATAATTTACTGTTATTCATTGATATATTTCATATTAAGAGATGATACTTATGTTATTTCATCTGTTTTTGTATGGTTGATGACTTTTGGAGCATGGACCACTGCAGTCAGGATTCTGATAGAAAAGGGGCTATTTGGAGGCGAAATTCGCGAACATCAGAAAATCCGGGAAAATATATGGAAAATCCTATTTTCCCGGAAGACGAAGATTGCTAGAAGGGGAAGTGGAGATGGGCCACAGGGGGCCCACACCACCCCTAGAGCGGGCCACCCCAGGCCACACCACCAGGTGGTGTGGCCACCCTGGCCCACTCCTGGCTCTCCCTTTTGCGTATATTATCCCCACGAAACCCTAAGACTCGGGGAGCGACCACAACAAGATTCCGCCGCCTCTACAAGGCGGAAAACACCGAGAGAGGAAGATCTCTCTGGCAGATAGAATTCTGCTGGGAGAATTCCTTCCAGGAGAGGGGAGAATTCCTTCCAGGAGAGGGGAGAATTCCTCGCCATCAACACCACCATTATGTTGGACTATATCGGGATCATCATCGTCATCATCACCACCATCATCTCCACCAGCACCATCATCACCACTTCATACCGCTGTAAAAATTGGGTTGAATCTTGCATAGTTCTTAGGGGAAACTTTCCGGTGTTGATTACTCCTTGTAGTTGATGCTATTGAGTGAACCATTGAATTATTGTCTATGTTCAGATTGTTAGATATCATTATTTCATCTCTGATCATGATCCATATGATTTCTTGTGAGTAGTTTGTTTAGTTCTTGAGGACATGGGAGAAGTCATGTTGTTAGTAGTAGAATTATGTTGAGAAAGATTCAATGGTTTGATATTTAAGTTATGGTGTACTTATTCTAGTGGTGTCATGTGAACGTCGACTACATGACACTTCACCTATATGGGCCTAGGGGAATGCATTGTGTATTTGGCTACTAATCGTAGGGATTGCCGGAGTGACAGAAACCTGAACCCCCATTAGGAAACCTTTGCACAAGCGATGTCAGGGTCTTAGAGTTTAAAGCTGTGGTTAGATTTCTATCTTAATTACTTTCTTGTACTTGCGGATGCTTGCAAGGGGTATAATCATAAGTATGTATTAGTCCTAGGAAGGTCGGTACATTAGCACAGGTTCACCCACACAACACTTAGCAAACTAAAGAAGATTAATCAACTATATGAAGCGAAAGCACTTGACGATATCCCCGTGTGTCCTCTAGAACGTTTGGTCATCTTAATTAATATAACCGGCTTGTCCTTTGCTAAAGAAAGGATTGGGCCACTTGCTGCATTTATTCTTATTGTCTTTTATTTACTCATACTTTATTTACTTGCATTATCAAAACCCCCTAAAGATCCGTTTATTCAGTATTTACAGAGTATTCCTGCTCCAAACCATTCGCCAACACCTTTTGCTCCTTGTTGGGTTCGACACTCTTACTTGAATGGGAGGAAATAGTGCCTCTCTTTTATTCTAAATTTTATCCTCTAGGCGAGATTCATAAATATCGGAATCAAATATACAACTTTTGGCCTCTTGATGGAGAGACTACAGCTCAATCCTGGGGGAGATTGAAGTTACTAATGCTCAAATGTCCCATTCATGAGCTCCCCAACAATATTATTATCAATAAATTTTATGCAAGGCTTTCTCTTCATGATAAGGATCTATTGGATGCTTCTTCTGTTGGATCATTTACACGCATGGAAGAAGGAGCTAAATGGGATCTTCTAGACCGTATTCAAGACAATGCTGAAGCATGGGAGAATGATAAAGGAAGAAAGTCATGTATAAATTATGATTATGAATGCATTGAATCTTTTATGGGAACTGATGACTTTCATAATATTAGTAATGCTTATGGTCTTGATTCTCAAGTTATTGCAAATTGTTTTAAGGCTTTTGCCTCCTATATTGAAATTCTGAAAAAGGGATGGAACAAGTATCATTCACCATATAAAGATATTGTTGATTATGTTCCTGATAGAGGTACTGAATTTTGCACTATTGATCACATCTTACTTGCACCTTATATCGATAAAATACCCTTCCCGGATAAGGTAAAGGAACGTCCTATGATAACTAGTGTAATCAATAAAAGTACAAAGAGGACTGTAAAACCTGATGAACAAATAAACACTGAACCTGCTATAGCAATTGTGAAAGACCTTGTTACTAAAAGTGTAGAAGATGGACACATTGTCTTCTGTGAGGATGCTTCTAATATTGTCTCACATCCTAATAGAACTAAAAAGGCTAGTGTCCCTGTGCTTTCTATTAGAATTGGTGATCATTGCTATTATGGTTTATGTGATATTAGTGCAAGTTCAAGTGCTATTTCTTACGAGCTTTACAAAGAAATTATGCATGAAATCAGTCCTTGCGAACTAGAGGAGATTGATGTTGTTATTCACCTTGCTAACAGGGAGACCATCTGTCCAATTGGTATTGTAAGAGATGTGGAAGTTCTTTGTGGTAAGATTAAATATCCTCCTGACTTTCTAGTACTTGGTTTAGCCGCTAGTAAAACCTATCCTATCATTTTTGGTAGACCTTTCTTGAGTACTTGTGGAGCCATTATAGATTGCAAAAGGGAGAAAATTTTAACTAAATTTGATGGGGAATCTTATGAGTTTAATTTTTCGAAATTCACTAAAGAACCTTGTGAAAATGAAATTCATAATGAGGACTTTAGAGCTAAACAACTTGCATCTATTTATCTTGCTCATAACGATGCTTTGCAGCAATTTATGGAAGACCACGAAAGTGAAATCTTCATGGAAGAAAGAAATGAGATTGACGAGATTCTCCATCGTCAACCTAAGATGCTTAAGCATAACTTGCCTGTGGAATATTTGGGTACCACATTGCCACCAAAAAAGGATCCGGTCTTCGATCTAAAACCTTTACCTGACGATCTTAAATATGCTTATATTGATGATAATAAAATATATCCTGTTATCATTAGTTCTAAACTTTCAGGAAAGGAAGAGGAAAGGTTATTGGAGGTACTGAAGAAACACCGAGGAGCTATGGGCTATACCCTGGATGATTTGAAGGGGACTTCTCCTACTATATGTCAGCACGCTATCAATATAGAACCAGATGCAAAGCCAGTGGTAGAGCATCAACGTCGTTTAAATCCCAAGATGAAGGAAGTGGTAAGAAACGAGGTATTAAAACTCCTTGATGCTGGTATTATTTACCCTATTGCTGATAGTGAATGGGTTAGTCCTATTCATTGTGTCCCTAAAAAGGGGGAATTACCGTTGTGCCTAATGATAATGATGAGCTTATTCCCCAAAGAATAGTAGTAGGTTATAGGATGTGCATTGATTTCAGAAAATTTAACAGACTTACTAAGAAAGATCATTACCCACTTCCTTTTATTGATCAAATGTTAGAAAGGTTGTCTAAAAAGACCCATTTTTGTTTTCTTGATGGGTACTCTGGGTTCTCTCAAATTTCTATTAAACAACAAGATCAAGAAAAAACTACTTTTACCTGCCCTTATGGAACCTATGCTTATAGACGTATGCCTTTTGGTTTGTGTAATGCTCCTGCTACTTTTCAAAGATGCATGTCTGCTATCTTTCATGGTTTTTGTGAGGAAATTGTGGAAGTATTCGTGGATGATTTTTCTGTCTATGGGACTTATTTTGATAATTGTCTTCATAACCTTGATAAAGTTTTGCAGAGATGTGAAGAAACTAATCTTGTTCTTAATTGGGAGAAATGTCACTTCATGGTTAATGAAGGGATTGTCCTTGGACATAAGATTTTTGAAAGAGGCATAGAAGTTGATAGAGCTAAAGTTGAGGCAATTGAGAAAATGCCCTGTCCAAGAGACATCAAAGGTATCATAGTATCCTTGGTCATGCTGGTTTCTATAGAAGGTTTATTAAAGATTTCTCTAAGATATCAAAACCCCTCACTAATCTTCTTCAAAATGATGTACCCTTTGTTTTTGATGATGATTGTAAGAAAGATTTTGAAAATCTAAAGAACGCTTTAACTACTGCTCCTATTTTTCAACCACCTGATTGGAGCCTACCCTTTGAAATCATGTGTGACGCTAGTGATTTTGCTGTAGGTGTTGTTCTTGGGCAACGAATAGATAAAAAGTTAAATGTCATCCATTATGCTAGTAAGACTCTTGACGCTGCTCAAATGAATTATGCTACTACTGAAAAAGAATTCTTAGTTGTTGTCTTTGCTTGTGATAAGTTTAGGCCTTATATTGTTGACTCAAAAGTTGCCATTCATACTGATCATGTTGCTATTAAGTACCTCATGACAAAGAAAGATGCTAAGCCTAGGCTCATTACATGGGTGCTGCTCTTACAAGAGTTTGACCTACATATTGTAGATAGGAAAGGTGCTGAAAATCCTGCTGCTGATAATTTATCTCGATTGGAAAACATCTCTTTTGATCCTATGCCTGTTAATGATAGTTTCCCAAATGAACAGTTGGCTGCAGTAGGGGTGAGCTCGTGACAGAGCCCTTGGTATGCTGATTATGCTAACTTTATTGTCTCCAAGTATTTGCATCCAACTTTTACAGCTCAGCAAAGAAGAAAGTTATTTTATGATTTGAGGCATTATTTATGGGATGACCCACATTTATATAAAGAAGGAGTGGATGGTATTATGCGAAGATGTCTTCCAGAATATGAACAAAAGGAGATATTGCGAAAATGTTATGGTAGTGCCTACAGAGGACATCATGCGGGAGATAGAACTGCGCAAAAGGTGCTACAATCGGGTTTTTACTGGCCTACCCTTTTCAAAGATGCAAGAAAAAAATTATTATCCTGTGATGAGTTTCAGCGTGTTGGTAATATTTCTAGACTCAATGAAATGCCTATGAATTACTCTCTATTTATTGAACCCTTTGACTGTTGCAGATTTGACTTTATGGGTCCTTTTCCTCCCTCAAATGGTTATACTCATATTCTTGTTGCCGTTGATTATGTTACTAAGTGGGTAGAATCCATACCTACAAAGAGTGTTGATGGGGAGACCTCTCTAAAAATGCTTAAGGATGTTATATTTCCTAGGTTTGAGTACCTTGGTATTTTATGACTGATGGAGATTCTCATTTCATTCACGGTGGTTTTAGAAAGACCCTTGCTAAATATGATGTTAATGATAGAATTACTTCAGCCTATCATCCCCAAACTAGGGGATAAGTAGAGCTATCAAAAAGAGAAATTAAATCCATCTTGCAAAAGACTGTTAATAGATCTAGAAACAATTGGGCTAAAAAGTTGAATGATGCCTTATGGGCTTATAGGACAGCCTATAAAAATCCTAGGGGTATGTCTCCTAACAAAATGGTTAATGGGAAGGCTTGCCATCTGCCTTTAGAATTAGAACACGAAGCTTATTGGGCAGTGAAGGAACTTAACAGAGACTGCAAACTTGCTGGTGAAAAAAGATTATTTGACTTAATTTCGTTGGATGAATGGAGGGGTGAAGCATATGAGAATGCTAAACTCTTTAAGGAAAAAGTTAAAAGATGGCATGATAGGAGAATTCTTAAAAGACAGTTCCATGTTGTTGAAAAGGTTCTATTGTATAGGTCTCATCTCAGATTTTTTGTAGGGAAGCTACTTTCAAAGTAGGAAGGACCTTTTGTTATTGAAGAAGTATATCGTTCAGGTGCAATAAAAATCTCCTCTTTAAAAGATAACACTACACAAGTGGTGAATCCTCCGCGACTCAAACACTATATTGCTGGAGATTCGTACAATGAAGATAATGCTGCTATTCAAATGGTAACTCTAGAAAAATTCATTAAAGACCAAGTTCAGAGACCTGCAGAGTCTGTTTTCGAATAGGTAACAGTTCTGGTAAGAAAAGTTCCACGAAAAATCTGTCTAGTTATATTTTTGCAGTTTTTATCCAACAAGGAAAGCAATAAAGCGAAAGAGGGACAGAAACGGAGCCTGGGTGGCTCACACCACCCTGTGGCGCGGGCCCACCCCTGGCCGCGCCACCAGGTGGTGTGGCGACCCCGGACTGCGTCTCCGACCCGTTTTCTCCCAGTACCTTCCTTTTGTTGTAAAAATTCGCAATATACAATCCCCCGAATCCCCCGAGGTTCGTATATCATTTTCTCGTCGTATTTTTGTTTCGATCTGTTTTGTTCCGATGTCATTCAGGGTTTCATCTTCAACGGATTACGAGTTGCGACACCGTCACGAGCTCCATCGCAGTCTTGAGCAAGAGACTCTTGTGGGACGGTGAAACAATAAAGGATCACAACTAGGTGCGAAGACATGGATCGGAACGTCGGAGAGGAAGTAAAGTTCATGGCAACAGGCATGAAGGGGCTGATACCTCTAGATCTCAGTTCCTGCCCGGCAGTAGTGGAAGCTCTACGAGTAACTGATGAGTTATGCGACAAGTACCGAGTCTTGAGGAGGAAGGTGGATATGCTTCAACAGGAGAATAACAGGCTTCGCAAGATGCTGGAAGATTTTCTCGTGCCAATCGAGAGGACACCACCACCACTGAAGGAGTAATTCGTCATCAGGTTTTGGCATCCCCTTGGTTTGTTCCAAGCTTGGGGGAGTGACACGGTATCACATCACTATCTTCTATCTTTTTACCTTTTTAGTAGAGGCATATCATGAATAGAGAAGTTATCATGTAGGATGGTTTGCATTGTGGAAGTGTCCCCTCTCTCGTTAGATATGTATCCCTTGGTGTGATTTGCCGTTATGGAATATTAATGAGAAGTTCTATCATTTATTCTTTTGCATATCTTATATTAGTCTTCAATTAATATTGTATGATTGATCTTGTTGTTAGTATTGGTATCACTTTGGGATCATGGAGTAAATTTAGTTGGTTTTGGCAAACCTGGCTTGGTCAGTAGCAACACTATTTTTGAGAGTTGAATGAAAAAGATAAAAAGAACTCTAAAGAAATATAATTTCATCATCTTTCTTTCTTGATTAGCTCATAAGCTTAGTTTTCTCTAGTTAAGATCTTTTGTGCTTCCAAGGAAGATTGCATGTTTGTTTTTATCACTTGTATGTTTCTTTGTTTCCTTCAACTCTTATGCTTGCTACCCAACCTTGCTAGCCAAAAACATGTACTGAGAGGGAATACTAATCATGCATCCAAACCTTAAACCAAAACCCATGCCATTTTTGTCCACCATACCTACCTATTACATTATTGCTATTCCAAGTAAATTCATGTTTTTATCTACCTTCCGAATTAAACTTGTTATGTGAAAATTAGTTATTAAAGCTCTCACGAACTTGATGGCACACTTTACTTTCTTAAACTTAATAAACTTGAACCATTGTGACCATCTATGTTGCCTATATGCTTGCGCTTTGTAAGTTCTGAATTAGCAGAACCATGTTGTCGTGGGGAACGCTTTCAACATTGAACTGGTACATTATACCTAGTTGATATCATGCTATTTCGTCTATGGATGTCATCGGTGTGAAATGAAACGGGAGCCTATAAGTCCATGGAGTTATGTATGTGTGTTAGAGAAACGCCTGGGCCGCCGGTCTAATCCATGCCTAATCATGGTGGAAATCTGCAGCATAACCGTAATGAGCATCTATGAAGCATTCTTCTTATAAAAAAGAGATAGAGATTGAAAAAAAGGGGGGAGAAAAAGAAAAAAAGATATGAGAAAAGAGGAAAGAGAGAAAAAACACCATTTTCCCATGGTAAATAAGAAGATTGCTGAGATGCTCGTTGTCTGCTTGCCTTGTCATTTTGATATGGGGATTCTTCCGTATCATCGGGCAAGGGGTACCCCGTTGGCGGTTCTCTATGATACACATATAGTTACTATGACAAGAACTTGTCGGTGACTAAACTTGAGTAGCATGAGGAGCGGCTCTCATATTCAAGGGACATGAGATTTTTAACTTACAACTTGTCAAGCATATCCTCATATCTGATCACTTTACCCTTAATCACGTAAAGATGCTTATGATAGCGGAAATGAGAGCGGAAAGCTAATAAGTACCATACATTTTGGAAGATCTTTATGAAACTTGAAATCCCTGCTTCCCTCTGCGAAGGGCCTATCTTTTACTTTTTAGTTGAGTCAGTAAACCTATTCCCTTCTATCTCAGCAAGTATTTTGAGTTATTGTGTTTCATTCATTCATATGATGATTTATTCAATCATGTTTCTTATGTTCCTCGCTTTGCACATTTTCTCTTATCTTAGTGTTTATTACTTGAAATCTATCATTTGAAAACCCTTTATGTGTGAACTCCTGCAAATTGTCAACTATTCTTCGACCAAGAGCTAAGTTTTCCATTACCAATTGTGATTTCCTTTATGTATCTTTATTGTGTTTCCTTTACCTATTGCAAGTTAAGTTATATAATGGTGACTTGTCTGCTATTATGATGTATGTATTGATGAATGTGATGCTTCTTATCCATATTCTTTTATCGACACTTCACTCCATAAACCTGAGGTCATGTTTATTGAGATCAGTTTCGCTTGGGGACAAGCGAAGTCTAAGCTTGGGGGGAGTTGATACGTCCATTTTGTCTCACTATTCTATATCATAGTTTACTTTTATTCATTGATATATTTCATACTAAGAGATGATACTTATGTTATTTCATCTGTTTTGCATGGTTGATGACTTTTGGAGCATGGACCGCTGGAGTCAGGATTCTGATGGAAAAGGGGCTGTTTGGAGGCAAACTTCACGAAGATCAGAAAATCCAGGAAAAATATGGAAAATCCTATTTTTTTCAGAAGACGAAGATTGCCAGAAGGGGAAGTGGACATGGGCAACAGGGGGCCCACACCACCCCCTGGCGCGAGCCACCCCAGGGCGCGCCACCAGGTGGTGCGGCCACCCTGGCCCACTCCTGGATCTCCCCTTTAGCGTATATTATCCCCATGAAACCCTAAGACTCGAGGAGTGACCAAAGAAAGATTCCGCCGCCTCTGCGGGGCGGAAAATACCGAGAGAGAAAGATCTCTCCAGCAGACAGAATTCTGCCGGGGGAATTACTTCCTGGAGGGGAGATCGTTGCCATCAACAACACCATCAAGATGGACTTCATCGGGATCATCATCATCATCATCATCATCACCACCATCATCATCACCAGCACCATCATCAACACCTCATACCGCTGTAACAATTGGGTTGAATCTTGCATAGGTGTTAGGGGAAACTTTCTCGATGTTGATTACTCCTTGTAGTTGATGCTATTGAGTGAACCATTGAATTATTGTTTATGTTCAGATTGTTACATATCATTATATAATCTATGATCTTGATCCATATGTTGTCTTGTGAGTAGTTCCTTTTGTTCTTGAGGACATGGGAGAAGTCATGTTGTTAGTAGTGAAGTTCTGTTGAGAAAGATTCAATGGTTTGTTAATTAAGTTGTGGTGTACTTCTTCTAGTGGTGTCATGTGAACGTCGACTACATGATACTTCACCTATATGGGCCTAGGGGAATGCATTGTGTATTTTGTTACTAATTGTAAGGGTTGCCGGAGTGATAGAAACCTGAACCCCCGTTAGGAATCCTTTGCAGAAGGGATGTCAAGGTCTTAGAGTTTAAAGATGTGGTTAGATTTCTATCTTAATTACTTTCTTGTACTTGCGGATGCTTGCAAGAGGTATAATCACAAGTATGTATTAGTCCTAGAAATGTAGGTACATTAGCACAGGTTCACCCACACTACACTTAGCAAACTAAAGAAGATTAATCAACCATATGAAGCGAAAGCACTTGACGATATTCCCGTGTGTCCAAGAGAACATTTGGTCATCTTAAGTAATACATCCGGCTTGTCCTTTGCTAAAGAAAGGATTGGGCCACTTGCTGCATTTATTCTTGTTGTCTTTTATTTACTCGTACTTTATTTACTTGCATTATCAAAAACCCCTAAAAATCCATTTGCTAAGTATTTGCAGATAATTCCTGCTCCAAACCATTTGCCAACACCTTCTGCTCCTCATTGGGTTCGACACTCTTACTTATCGAAAATAATGCGATACACCCCTATACTTGTGGGTCATCAGGAGCGAGTACCTAGTGATGCGGAAGAAGATGGAGAAGCCGCTGGTGGCTTTGGTGTGGATGGTGGCGGACGGCAGTGACGGCGATTCCTCGTCAGAATTCATGGGCGGGGCAACGGCTCCGCGATGGCTCTCCGCTGCGACCTAGGAAGCGAGAGGGGCATCAAAATTTGTGCATCCCGGTGATGGAGATGTGTGCACGCTTGCTAGGGAAGAATGGAGGAATCAGGGGTTTTAAAGGGGCGGGTCGAGGTGGCACGGGCGAGTGGCAAACATGGGGAAGTTGGGAGAGGGCGACAGCGTCGTGGGCAGGAGGACCGGGCAGCGGTTGGAGGTTGAGGACGACGGGGTGGGACCTGCCTGTCATAGAGAGGCGAGAGAAACGAGTCAGCTGGCGCTGGGCTATTGCGCGATGAGCGGGCGGCAGATAGCAAGAGCCTGCATGGGAGAGAGATGGAGGAGGGGCGAGCTGGGCTCGTACTACGCTAGCCCAGTTGGGCTGGCTGCCCCTTTTTTGTTTCCGTTCTTTTTCTATTTTATTTCTTTTAGCCTCCAAAATAGCTCCAAACCCATTCAAACCTTTTGGAAAATTTCTTAAAAATAGAAATAGGAATATTATGTTTATTTGCACCCTTTCTAATGCAATATAAAAATTTAATCTTAATAATATTTAAAAAATGGGTATTAAATTACTCTAATGGTATATTCCCAATACGGTTTATATTTCAATAAAATTAAATTAGAAAAATATAGGTAAATTTCCTAAAAACCAAAATAGGCGGTTTGGACTTTAGGAAAACAATTAACACAAAATATTTTATTTTTTAAATATTACTTTATAAATAGATGCTTTGGAAAATCCTTTTGGGAAAATATATATGGCAACAAAAGGCCCCCAAAATGATTTTAATAAAATGTTTTATCTATTTATTTATAGAAACATAATTATTTTCAAAATGAAAATAGAATTAATATTTTATTATACAAATAACTCTTTTATAGAGCACCCTTTTGTTAACTCATTACCATTATGGCTTTATGGAAAACCTTGAAATTTGAACTATGATTTTTATATTTGGCTCAAATCAAAACATTTATGAAATATGGAAAACAAATATTAAACTAGGAATCTATATATTTTCTTTATAAACTAAATATTTATATTAGGGTTTGTTTTATTCAAGAATGGTTTTGTACAAGCAACTATTTGGTAAGTGGTTTGATGTTTTTAACAAACCCATTTTAAAAGATTTTGTTTTCCATGAAACAAAATATCTTTAATGAGTCTTGGTCCAAAATATTTTGGTTAGGAAAAGGATTTCATTTATTTTCATAAACTTTGAAAAGTTTATTTTCTTTTGAAAATTCAAATAAGGGAAAGAAAATCTTAGCAACTATTTTAATATTTTTTCTTAACATTCCAAAATTTGAAAAGTTTTGGGATGTTACAGATGACCACCTTAAAAGGAATCTCGTCCCGAGATTCGGAATGGCTAGTAGGAAAGGTTTTGGAAAATGTTGGGGTGCTACCACCCTTAAAAGAAAAACCGACTAGGTCATAAATAGATATTTCAATTTGAGTATTTATGATTCTTAATCTGACATCACTCTATGCAATGTCCTTTCTAGGAGGGTTTAGGCATGGGTAGGTATAGGAAACAAGGGTCCAAGGAAGAGCTATTTCTCAAATGACTAGCATGGTCATAGGAATTCAAGAGCACAACAAATCACATCAAACACAATTATCTAACATTCCTATCAAAGTAATGGTTCAACATAAACGAACAACCCTAAACATTCAAAGTTCAAATGAGCGAAAGAAAATGATTTAGTGATGCCATATCACATAGGTTGATATGGTCGATGAGCTAACATGATAATGATGAACTAACGGAACGGCTCGATGTTGGTGATCCAACCTAAGCACGGGGCCTAAGGCGCTTCTTGTACTCAATGCTCCTCTCAAGCTTATGTTGCATCAGTGACTCCTTGCTTGAGATATGTGGTTGTATTCCAGAAGGCTCTATCTTCGTTTCCTCATCGGGCTCTTCCTTCTTGTCTTTCTTCAGTAGTTGATAAATCAGGGTGGCGGAAGCTCTAGGTATGGCCTGAAGGATCTGCTGCATCTGCTTCTTCAGTGTTGCATTCTCCTTGAGCAGCCCATCATCATGATTTCCTGCATTCAGTGTTATAGTCTCTAGGGTCCTGATGTAGGCATGTTTCCCATCCATGGTGTTCTTCATCTGTTGCATAGTGGCTTGGGCATCATCATTCTCCCCCATCTCATGCTGAATCATGTCCTCCATGTTGGCAGTGAGGCCTTCCATCTCCATCAACTGAAAGTCACATGGGGTCATCTTCTCTTTCCCGTTGGTGTACCAAATGGGAGTACCGTCAATAGTGCGCCTTCCGAACTGACGGAAGGATTCATTTGGCAGAACAGACTTGAACATGAAATAGAGGCGAACATGAAATAGAGGCGGTACATGGCATAATGCATAGCTATCTCGAGTCCACCTTCCCAGTCATTGCACTTATGGACAAACACTATGTCTTGGGTCATTGGGGCGATGAGAGGTCCGCTGATCCTGGTCTCAATCTCAAAGCGTGTAAGTCCGGGATCCATGAACACCTGCTTGCCCTTGAACTCTAGGCGAGGTAACGATAGGCTATCAGCCATCTTGGCCAGGTTGTGGCTAAAGTGGTGGTCTCCAGCATCTCCGGCGGTGAAAAAGAGCATGAACTCGTCTGCCATCTATCATTTTGAAATTTGAGAAGAGTGTGAGAACATTTGACAATGATAGAATTACGATAATTAAAACATATGAAAATAATTTAGATTAAAATATCAGAATTATAATATGTTTTCTCGAACTCTCTAAACGTCCTGGTTACTAACCGGATAACAAGGTAAACACTCAACCATAAGATAAAACATATCAAACAAGGTACAATCCACTCATAAAATCAAACATGACCAATTCAATTCTCAATCAACAAGGTTCATCACAACAAATCAAACAAACAACCAAGATGTGCCATACTACAATACTAGGTATGATCACTACCCTATATGGTAGATAATTCTTAATACGGGAATGCTAGGGTGGTGGTCAACTATGGGGTGCATCTAGAGGAGTTCCATCTTCCTCCGCATCCATGGCTTCATGGACGCAATAAGAGCATCCTTGGCGGAAATCACTTTGTCTTGGTGGCACGGCTCTAAGACCGTGCCAATGATATCCTTCCTAAGCTTCTTTTCCTCTTTCTCTAGTTCATGGTTCCTCTTCTTTTCTTCCTTGAGGTCCTCTTTGAGTGTTGTGCAACCTCCACTTGAGTCTTTCTCGAATCTCATCAATGGCACTCTGTTAGGGATATACTTTCCGGGTATCCTCAATGTGCCTCACTGACCAGGGTGGCCCACTTCGGGTTAGACCTTTGCTTCACGGGCGGCCCAGTCAGGGAGAAGCAACGGAGTCCAATCCGGCTACGGGAAGGCCTAGAATACTTACCGACATAGGCTTGTAATGTTACTTGTAGTTTAAGATGTACTCTGTAACTGACTCTTAGTCGGAGTCCGATAGGTATCTCCTGTAAACCCTAGGCCGGATATCTATATAAGCCGTCCTCGATAGTATACAATCTCAACTCGCGACGGCGGAGCGGAAGATGGTGGACCTAGGCGAGGATATACAGGGTTCCTGGAAGTGGGGCGAGTACCTGGCAATGCGGAAGAATATGGAGAAGCCGCTGGTGGCTTTGGTGTGGATGGTGGCGAACGGCAGTGACAACGATTCCTTGCTGGAGTTCACGAGCGGGCAACGGTTTCGAGATCCTCGCCGCGACAACTCTCAGCTGCAACCTAGGAAGCGAGAGGGGCATCAGCGGGTGCACGATGGAGAGGGGGTTAGAGGGGTGGCAACCAGAGGGGAAGGGGCGGCGCAAGCGCACATGAATCGGCAATAGACGGCGGAGGTCTGCGGTAGCGGCGGCTCGAAATTCGTGCAGCCTGGCGGCGGAGATGTGTGCGCGCTTGCTGGGGAAGAATGGAAGATGAAGGGTTTTAAAGGGGCGCGTCGAGGTGGCTCGGGCGAGTGGCAAACATTGGGGAGTGGGGAGAGGGCGACGGCGTCGTGGGCAGGAGGAGCGGGTAGCGGTTGGAGGTTGAGGACGACGGGGTGGGACCCACCTATCTAAGAGAGGCGAGGGAAACGGGTCGGCTGGCGCTGGGCTATTGCGTGCTGCATGGACGGCAGATAGCAAGAGGCCGCGGGGAAGAGAGAGGGAGGAGGGGCGAGCTGGGCTCCAGTTGGGCTGGCTGCCCCTTTTTGTTTCTTTTCTTTTTCTATTTTATTTCTTTTAGCCTCCAAAATAGTTCCAAACCCATTCAAACCTTTTGGAAAATTTCTTAAAATAGAAATAGGAATATTACGTTTATTTGCACCCTTTCTAATGCTATAAAAAAATTAATCGTAATAATATTTTAAAAATGGGTATTAAATTACTATAAAGGTATATTCCCAACTGGGCTTATATTTGAATAAAATTCAATTAGAATAATATAGGTAAATTTTCTAAAAACCAAAAGAGGTGGTTTGGACTTTAGGAAAACAATTTAACACAAAATATTTTATTTTTTTAAAATATTACTTTATAAATAGATGCTTTGCAAAATCCTTTGGGAAAAGATATATGGCAACAAAAGACCCCAAAATGATTTTAATAAAATGTTTTATTTATTTATTTTTAGAACCATAATTGTTTTCAAAATGAAAATAGAATTAATATTTTATTATCCAAATAAATCTTTTATAGACCACCCTTTTGTTAAGTCATTACCATTATGGCTTTATGGAAAACCTTGAACGATGGTTTTTATATTTGGCTCAAATAAAAACATTTATGAAATACGAAAAACAAATATTAAACTAGGAATTTATATATACCAGCAAAATGTCCACGCGTTGCGGCGGGAAAAATGTTAGTAGTTATTATGCCATCAGTTAGTTTTTTTAAATTAGTGGCACGTAGCAGCATAAACTCTTTTTTACTCGCTTGGTGACATCCGCTCCTCGATCAATTGACTATTCTAATTCACAAACTTCCTTGGTGTGCTTCCCTTTCATCTCCTCGTGGTTTGCTTTAACGAAGAAGCCATCATACTTAATTTCCAAAAAGGAATAGATCCCGCCAATTTCTATAAATCTCTCGACACCCTTCCACGTCTCCGCCTGACCCCACCCCGTGGCCTACAACGCCATCCGCGCGCCAAGCCACCATCCCGCCTCGCTCGCGTCCCACCCTGCTTCCCTCTCCCGCAACACCCTTCCCTCTCCCGCAACACCCTGGCCCTACCCCGCCTCTCTCCCTCACACGGCTACTTCTTCCTCCCCATACCCTGCTTCCCCTCCCGCAGAAAACCGCCGCCGCCATCCCTTCCTCCCCAACCACCTCCCCAAGCGCCGCAGGGTCGCTCCGCCCCTGCAGACACGAACGCCGCCCCGTGCGCCGCCTGAGCCTGAGGCGCCCCGCCGCCATCCGACCACCTCCTCCTTCCTCTGTATCCCGTCGCCTGCCACCTCCTGCGCCATGGCCGCCGCCTCCTCGGCCAGCAACCGCGCGAGCCCCTTCTCCTGCAAGAGCGTTTGCGCCTTGCCTCGATCACCTCCGCCGCCTCCTCCTCCTCCCCCTCCCCTCACTGGCGCCGTCACGGGCTTCCTTCCGCCGTCCTCGATCGGAGACCAGCCGACCGAGCACCTCCGCCTCCACAAGCCGCCAGCGGCCCCGTTTTGAGCATCACTGTGGCCTCCCCCCCCCCCCCCCCCCCCGGGTCAGTCTAGGCCATTGCCTTATCTTCCCATCTCACTTGATTTAAGAGATGGATCAATGGTAGTGCTGCTTATTTGGTTCTCGATTAGCTTGCTCATTTGAAGGAGAAGGTATATGAACCGGTGAGATTTACTACATAGGAGCGAGATGGGACTAATCGATGCTATCATCGATTCCTGTAGAGTAGCAGTTCAGAGAAATCGGCCACGTGCGGTGCAATGGCCGAGTGTCGATTATCTGTAAACAAAACCAGGTAGAATCATAATGAGACAACCTTGTTTACAGCCCACTAGTAATATTGCACGTGTAACACACGTAGACTTATGCATAAAAAACTAATCTACTAAATATACATGTGAGAAATAATTCATAAAGCTGAATAATCATTTTCTCACAAAATGTTTTCATCTAGAATAGTATGTTAAGCCAACGTTTATTCTCTCGTGGAGTGAGGGTACAATCGATCATGTCAACATGTGAAAGGTAGCCAAAATGATTAGACTACATATATACGGTGTCACATATAGACGGTGGGATAAAATTTTAATGCGAGTCAAAAGAAAGAAATAGAATATATAATATATATATCAGGCTACATATATGTGCACTACAGAGGCACACCAACATGAAACAATTCGATGCCATTGAAACAATATTGGCGTCCATTCATTAGTCTCTCCGCATCATAAAAAAACAGAGGTTGTGGATTTTCGCAACATGTATTAAAATGACACTATGATAAGTAGGCAACAAGCAAGACCACTAAAGGAGGAAATAAATATGATCATGAGTAGACTTTTTTCTCCTCAAATTTTATTGTGTAAATGCATTTGGTCAGTCATCATTTGCACCAGCACAAAATTTAAAAAAGAATATTATCAGATTTTTTTTAAAGTGCACATAATAAAGTATTTTCAGATAGAATTTAAGAATAAAAAGGTTGACAGACGATATTTCTAACTACAGTGTCTTGTACTTCTAGCCCTGGTCTACTCATGCTTTTCTTATCACGGAGGATCTAAGAAGAAACACATTCCGGTAACAAAAAATATCCAGCAAAGAATAAAGCTTTAAGCTTCCATCTACACCTCACAATTGAGGTGAGATTCAAAGCCCGATTTGATGGCTAAAGCAATAAACTTTGAGCAGCTGCAACATAGGTCATTACCAACTTCACACCAGCCAGAGAAACAGCAGAGAAAACATTTAATACTTCTTATTACTCGGATACCAAAGAAGTGTGAGAACCTGCACGAGTCAGAAGCACACAGATGATCGCATGTAAAGAAGGTTTCAGTACCAAAAGAAATGAACCATATAGTACTATGAAAGGATGACAAAATGCCGGTTTGATGCTGTACGTTAGTGCTGCGACATGCTGAGATATTAGTTGTCAACCCAAATCCTCTGGACACTATGTTGGGTGGGCTTATAGTTTTCTTATAGCCAAATGGCACAAGTTTTCTTTCCAAAGGGAAGAATGCGCTAATGCATGGAGTGTTGCGCGAAATAAAACCTAGCAAATCTTATTGTTTAGATTTGTCAGAACTGAAGTCAAATTCGGCTTGATTCCCTAATATTATGATTGATACACAATTGATCTTTTTTACTATATCTCTACTACTATGAAAAACAAAAATACTTCACTCTCCAGGAACGATCACAGTTAATTATCTGAGGGAGATGGAGGTTGACGACAAAGTGGCAGTGATCCATAAGAGCTCAATGGATCGCGATCTGCTATCAGCCTACTGTCGAAGCTAATTATGATGCAGGCAACTTAGTATAGTAATATTTTCCTGTGCCAATTTATTTGAACATGTTATGGCTGACAAGTGAAGACATGCATGAGACATCATTTCAGCTGACATGTTGCCAAGTTTGAACCAAATTCTTTTCCCTATTACCTTCAACACATCTTAGAAATAGAGTTTAGCACCCGAAAATCAATCTTTATGAAATGTAAAGAACATACCGTGTGATAAAAATCGTCTTTCCACCATGGCATTTAAAAAATTCTTCAGCACACTTGAGAATTGTGCAACTTGGAAATTGACAGAAGGCATACCAAGAATATGAATGGGTAACTCGCTGCTATCCCGCTATTTAGGCCAGGCCCAACGGTTCTATTAGAGGCGTAGCACATGCATGGGAAAATTGATGTCCGTCAGACATTCAAGAAAATAAATGAAATCAAGAGCAAAGACAACTTTTGAATTGAACGGCGGGAACCTACAAGATGCATATACACAACGGAGAGAGAAAATCCAAAATAAAAGGTGCTTGTCTGTAGTACCATGATTCATATTGCAGATTAACATTCTTCAGCACAACTTGAATATACCGTGTGATAAAAAGCGTCTGTCCACCATGGCATTTAAAATTCTTCAGCACACTTAAGGATTGTGCAACTTGGAAATTGAAAGAAGGCATACCAAGAATATGAATGGGTACCTCACTTCTATCCCGCTATTTAGGCCATGCCCAATGGTTCTGTTTGAGGCATAGCACATGCATGGGAAAATTAATGCCCATCAGACATTCAAGAAAATAAATGAAATCAAGAGCAAAGACAGCTTTTGAATTGAACGACGGGCACCTGCAAGATGCATATTCACAACGGAGAGAGAAAATCCAAAATAAAAGGTGCTTATCTGCAGTATTCATATTGTAGATTAACATTACTTGGTTCATCTTCAATTCAAGAATATGGTCGCCTCCATATGCAATCCAGGAACATGGACTTAAGTAGGCTAAACCAAATTCGGCCCTGGTTAGAATGTTTTGCTAATCTTGCACTGATTTGGAAGATTAACACACATAGGAGGGACAGGAAATTCCACGGGTGACCTTGGGAAAGAGGAGCTCTAGATCCGAATGGTAGGTGGAGTCGGTGTACTCACACTGCGGATCGGAATGGAGTGGGGAACGGCGGCATCGCCTAGGGAGCAGGGGCTATGGTGTCCAAGGAGTTGGTGGTGCGAGGAATCGACGCCGTAGCCGGAGAGAGGAGCGACGCGTCTGGGTTGAGGGTGAAGGGCTCGGGGGACTGGGTATCAGTGTCGCGAGGAAGGGTATCACAACGTTGGTGAGATGAGCGTGGAGAGGGGCATCAGGGCCAGGGGTGCTGTTGGGGAGCCGGTGAAGTTGCATCGCGTGCGGTGAGGTGGCGGCGCTTTGGCAGGGAAACGTCGGGCTGTCTGTTCCTTTTCTTTTGCCATGATTTTGGGCGATGCGAGCGGCAGGGGCTGCGAACGCCGTTTTTTCTTCCGCGTGGGATAAGTGCAAGTCCGTCGTTGTAAATTGCTAGGTGTACACCAGACAATGGATAAGGTTAATGATACCCGTTAGGCCTGATCGCACGGTGGTAATGGGACTGTGTAGATTTCGCGGGGTGCATTTAGAGAAGTTCATGTTTGCTTCTTTATAATAGTATAGATATAGATTGTAAGTAGTATAGATAAGTGAAAGCCCAGCACCGCCTAAAAAGCAAGGAGCGGCACTCGCATTGAGCCAGCCGCCAACTCGCGATTGTCCGTTGGTGATTGAGACGGGCTGCGTGTAATTTGTTTTTTTTTTCCAAACTAACCGTGTAGTCGTAGTCTGTTTGACTTACCAGTGGCATTAGTGGGCAATTTACTGTCTGATGAGAGGGAAAGGGGTCCAAAAACCCATGCGTTCACCGGGAGGAAAAATATCATCTTTTATACTCTCTCCGTTTCAAAATATAAGATGTTCTAGATTTATGAATGAAGTATATCTAGACTCATTTTAGTGTGTAGGTTCATTTATGTTTGGAGTGAACCTACACTCTAAAAGAGTCTAGATACACTCCTTTCACGAAACTAAAACATATTATATTTTAAAACGGATGGAGTATAAAGATTCAAAACTAAATGTTTTTACCTTGATAGTCAAACTATTTATCTCATGCTACACATGGTACTGTTGAGAGTTCTAACTATACCAATAAACGATATTTGGAACACGATACATCTACCTAGAAAGCAGTATTTGTAATGTGAAAAACAAAAATAATGTATGTCCAAATCAAAGAAAACGGCCCTTCCTTTTTCTTGACATGAAATGAACTTTATTTTTGGCAAAGATATTACTATTGTCGAAGTAATTGGGGCTATTAGTACCCTATTTTGAAAGAGGCCGACTTTTTTCCCAACCTACAAGCTCTCCTATAGCATGTAGCTAGTCTATCGATTGATAAGATCCTTACTGAGCGTAAGCGCATCCATATATAATTAAGTACATACAAAGGTGTGTATGTTGGAAATATGCCCTAGAGACAAATAGTAATAAGAACTATTATCATATTTCATAAAGTTTATGATTAAGTTTTATATCATGCTATAACTGTATTGAGTAGAAACATCAATACATGTGTGATATATAAACAACCAGGGGTTCCCAGTGAAACTCTAGTCATTGGTTCAATGGTCAACAGATGATCAAGTTTCCTGATCATGTGGCATTTATGCCAGTTGGAAATGGAGTCAACTCATTCTGAGAATGAGATTATGAACCAATACCCAATCTAAACATCGTGACCTGATCATGTCACGAAGTTCAAGTTATGATGATTAGAAATGGATCCTCGTAGACTATTCCTTAGACCGTTACTATATCAATCAATGTCTCCCGAGAGTGCTTAGATAACATCAAGCGCCATTTGGTAATATAGTGGTTATAAAGGTGTGTTCATGTACTCGGAGGAAACCGTAGAGGTAATATATGTTAAGAGCGGGATTTGTCCATCCACGTGAAGGAAAGATACTCAAGGGCCCACTCGGAGAAGTTATATCGAATAGCTGCGTAGCGTGTGATTTGATCATAGGGATATCACTTGTCGGAACGAGTCAAGTAGCATTGTTCAGTTAGGAGATTGAACACGACATGGTGATGTCATTGATCAGATCTCGAGCAATGCAAGTATCGAGAGACAATGGGAATAAGACACGATTGTCCCGGTTCAAACAACGAAAGATCTCCATGGAACGCACAGGGGTCACATGGCCATCCAGGTCACTCTGTCGATCATTGGTCCGGGAGTGTCCCGACCATGTTAGGAGTGTTCCCGAACCGTAGGATATCACGCTTAAGGGTTTGATGATGCTTAGAGAGTTTTTATAGGATCGGTAGAATCGCTAAAGAATAGTAGCGAGAAAACTAGAAGGGTTTCGGTAAGTCCGGAGGATGCTGGAGTGGAGGTGAAAGGTGTTCCATAGCCACAGAGAATGAATAATATATGAATAAATGTTAAATATTGATTTAATCATTTATTCATAATTATTTAATAAAACAGAAAATTAATTTAAAGGTCAAAAGGCTTAATAGGCCAATTCTGGAGGGAAGAGGACCCATTAGGGAAAGGCAAGAGGGAGAAGGGCTAGAGGGGCGGACGGCGCACTAGTAGGCCACCCCCCGCGCGGGGCCCATGGGGGTGGCTGGCGGCACCACCCCTCCCCCCTCTCCTCTCCTTTAGTCCCACCTCGGGACTTTGAGGGAGGTAGTACTGTCAACACCCGGATTTTTAATCTCAGATGCCTGTTATGCCATACATCGCAATCCCGGGATTACTATTTTTGCGAGACATAACAAATAGGATATCATAGTACATCATCCATTACAAACCATAATAAGGTCTTACACAAATAAAGGATCTCATGATCCAGTCTTAATACAATCTAGTAGCGAAATAAATAGCATAGTAGTGGGGTCCATCTTTAGTGTCACAGGCAATGCTGGCGATGGGATATGATCCTAGTTGTCGTAGTCGTCCTGTTGTCCTCCTTCAGGGTAGTCCTCCTCATAGTCTGGCCATAGGAATAGCCAGGGACAAAGCCATGAGTACTCTTTAAGTACTCGCAAACTATCACTAACAAGTAAGGTAGTTCTAGTAGGAATGCTAACTCTAAGTTTATTTGTAAAGTTAAGTTTGAAACCTAAGCTGAGTTCAAAAACAAAGAAAGATAAAATAAAGTTCTAAAATCACCTAAGTGGGAACTTAGCAGTCATAGTCACAACTCTGTTGTGGTCAAGTCATGTCACAATTCATTTCATAAGTCATTTTGAAAACATCTGATAACGGATAAGTATGGCCACTCCAACTGTCCATAACCGCGGACGCGGCTATTCGAATAGTTTTACACTCTGTAGAGGTGGTACAGTTTCACCATAAAATTCGATACATCTGTCAGGGATAACCATGAATCATCATACTTAGTATGCAGATAATCAAACATAACCTTTCCTTTACACACTCTAGTATAAACACCTCTCCTATGAGCTTGGCCTCCCAGCCATGGCCATTTGCCATCCTGGGCACTGCATAGGTGGACTACATTGAGAGGTAGCCTCAGCTCAAACCTCTCCCGCGAGGGAACTAATACTAATGCATATAAACTTCCGGCTAAGCCTTACCCAATTCAGGTATTGTGGTTGTACGGTAAAATTGGAATCGTATCGCATCCGAACCCAACCATCAGTTTTTATAAAAGGGCTAAGGCTGATGCGTCAACATTTTCATTATCATAAACCATTTGTGTTTCTCAACACCTGTCAAAACATCTCAAATAGAATGACTCATCATTCCAAGGTTTTCACAAGTCATTTTCACCAAGTACTCCCATCTGAAGTGATCAAGTTTTTGGTTTGGCTCTAAACTACTAAGTTAAGAGTGTTCACTAATGTGGGGCGCTAATCTCAATCTCATGCCATAGAACGACATCTAAGGCTAACTAGATAGGGCAAGTTTTATACTTTTTATGCTATCTATAAACAAAGTAAAGAACTTTGGTAAAGTAAAAGAAAGTAAAGCTTTTAAATAAAACTTGGGGTAGGTATAAGTCAACATGTATAACCAAGCATGCCTAGTGCATTTGCTTACACTACTAGGAAATAGCCTATATATAGACAAGATATTCAGTGGAGCATATGCGAAACCATACGCCACAGATAAATATCAATGGCGCACCAGAAAATATGCGCCATAGAAACCTGGAAATTCTGTGGCGCATTCTCCACAGTATGCGCCACAGAATATTGGTGGGACCCGCCAGTCGAGGTGGGTTGATCCAAGTCCTGTGGTGCATAGCGAGATATGCGCCACAGATGTTGCCTCTTATGTGGCGCATATTTTCTTATGCACCACAGAACATGGAGGGTGCCCCACCACGGAATCTAATTCACCCAAGTTCTGTGGCGCATGATCTGATATGCGCCACAGATGTGTTTCACTTCTGTGGCCCATATCCCAACATGCGCCACGGAACTTGGAGGAGGGCCCCACACAGGAAATCTAATTCACCCACTTCTGTGGCGCATATGGACATATGCGCCATAGAAGATTCAGCTTCTGTGGCGCATTTCCTCCATATGCGCCACAGATGAGGGCGTCCAGATCCATGTTAAAAAGGTGACATAAGCTAGCTCTTATCTATCCACCACCACCCATTTCACATCTCTACCTCCTCCCAACTCGTCTTCCTCCTCCCTCACACCCCATTTTGCCCATAGTTTCTCCATTTTCTTGTAACTAAACCTACTTTAATCCATAGATTGGTAAGTGGAAGCTTCCCTCCAACTTCTAGATCTAAAAGTTTCTTACTTTTCTCTCTCACATCTCTATTTGTTTACTAATTTCCTCTCCACCAACTTTTAGATCTATTTGTCCACACTCTCTCATCGCGCGGTCTTGTCTCGCTATTATTGTGTCTACTAGGTGAGTACTTGGCCATGAACATGTAGGTGATGCTTGTCTCGCGGGCGGTGTGTGTGTGCGATCCATGGCGAGACGATGCTTGTGTGGTGCATGAATGTTTGCAATGGGAGGAAGTTTTTTGTTGCTTGCTTGTTGTTGTCCTGGCCGGTGTGGTTGCATGGATGTTTGCCGAAATGTTGATTCATTTCCATTTCGGCAAATTTTTGCACTACCCATATGTCCAAATTTTAGGAAAGGTCATGACGAATTTTTTCCGGCTAGCATTCATGCATGTGTGTGTCCATATGGTGTGGTTCTCACCTATACTCTCTGTTTTGACCGCTCAGGCAACCATGGTCCTCACGATGAGCGAAGGTCGAATTGCTAAGTAAAAGAAAGGCGCGAAGGCGGACATGATTCTGAACAACAAGACCATGATAAGATGTCCATGTCGGACATGCAAACTGCAGCGCTGGATCGACCCAGAATCTGGACAATTGGAGGGTCACCTGCTCAGGCGCGGTTTCATGGGTGACCTCAATGAGGCGCCGGCAGGACATGGTGGTGGTCACAAAGACGTGGGCGGGCGAGAAGACGAAGAGTCTACCGAGCATGATCATCATGACGAAGGAGATGCCAGCGGGCATGATCATCATGACGAAGGAGATGCCGGTGGGCATGATCAGCATGGAGAAGGAGATGGCGACGGGCATGATCATGATCATGAAGAAGTTGAAGACGCGAACACATAGACGCTACTAACTTTGGTCTTGCAGGATCCCCATGTTCAAGAACTGCTCCTCAAGGAGACGAGCAACGACAAAGCTGCAGCCAGAGAGAAAGCCAAGTTGGCCCAAATGGAGGTAGACGGGATGACTCCATTGTATCCTGGGTGTCGCCCCGAGGATACACGTTTGAGTGTAACACTCAACGCTCTGGAGATGGAGGCCGAACACAAATGGACCGATGTGAGCTTCAATGCGAACATGGAATACTGGCACGACCGACTTTCTAAGGGGAGAACATTGCCAACAAGTATCGAGGAGGCCAAGAAAATCGTGTTCCCTCTCGACCTACGACACATTAGATACCACGCATGCATCAATGATTGCGCACTTTATCGGAACGAGTACGCTGATAGAACCACAAGTCCGGTGTGTGGCCAAGGACGGTACAAGAGAGGGAACAAGAAAGTTCCTCGAAAAGTGGTATGGTACTTTCCTATCACCCCTTGTCTGCAGCGATATTTCGTAGATCCTAAGGAAGCAAAGCTCATGCAATGGCACGCAAAAAGAGAGAAACCCGAAGATGATCCAGAGAAGGGCAAGATCCTGACACACCCTTCAGACGCTAGCCAGTGTAATGCATTAGACATCGAGTTCGAAGAGTTCGGGGGCGATGCAAGGAACGTCAGGCTGGGTATGAGCACCGATGGACTCAATCCTTTTGGAAACCAGAGTCGCACGCATAGCACCTGGCCCGTGTTTGTATGGCCGTGCAACCTCCCCCCCCCCCCCCCGTGGCTATGTACGAAGCAAAGGTATGTACACATGAGCATTCTTATTCAGGGGCCGAAACAACCAGGTATTGATATGCATTTGTATCTCGGGCTATTGAGAGAAGAGTTAGCCAGCTTGTGGGAGACGCCGGCCCGTACGTGGGACGCCTACACTAAAGAATATTTCCATCTGAGAGCCGCGTTGCTCACGACCGTGCAGGACTATCCTGGTTATGCATGTGTATCGGCCCAGGTGAACCACGGACACAATGCATGTGTCAAGTTCATGGATGAGACACCGCATCTCCAGCTACCAAGGGATCCCGGGTCTTCGAAAACCGTGTTCCAAGGTACTCGAAAGTGGCTCCGCATGGATCACCCGTGCAGAAAATGTGGTGACCTATTCAATGGTAAGGACGAGCTCGGAAGAGCCCCGCGTCTGAGGAGTGGCAATGAAATCGAGGAGCTTTTGAATAATTGGGTAGATTGCCCTACGCCTAGAAAAAAACGACCAAGGACAAAGCCGGTGCTGGGTGTATGGAAAGCAAGGTTTGTTTTTTGGGACCTGCCGTATTGGAAGGTCCTTCACACTCCCCATAGCCTCGATGTAACGCACATCACGAAGAACGTTACCGAGAGTCTTCTTGGCACTCTACTGAACATGCCAGAGAGGACCAAGGATGGGCCGAAAGCAAGAAAGGACCTTAAATTGCTTGGCATCAAGAAAGATCTTCAGTACCCTGATAGTGATGATGATGATCAGATGGAAGGGACTCAAGGTCGCCGCAAAAGAGTTAAGAAGAATGAGGTGGTGCTTCATGCTGCCTGCTTCACTCTGAGTCTGGAGGAGCTCGAGCAGTTTTTTAGGTGCCTCTTAGGAGTGAAAGTTCCTCACGGTTACTCGGGAAGATAAGCAGATATCTGGACATGGCGAAGAAGAGGTTCAGTGGTATGAAGTCTCACGACTGTCACGTGCTGATGACGCAGATACTCCCTGTTGCGATCCATGGGATAATGGACGAGCATGTCCGTGAGACGTTGTTTGGCCTCTGTAACTTTTTCGATGTCATATCTAGGAAGGCGATCGGTGTGAAGCAGCTCGACAGGCTATAGGAAGAGATCATGATGATACTATGCGAGCTTGACATTTACTTCCCGCCCGCATTCTTCGACATCATGGTGCATCTGCTTGTACATGTCGTGGACGACATCATCTAGCTCGGGCCGACATTCCTGCACAACATGATGCCCTTTGAAAGGCTAAACAGTGTCATCAAAGGATTCGTTCGCAACAGGTCTCGTCCAGATGGAAGCATAGCCAAGGGCTTTCTGATCTACAAGTGCATCTCCTTCTGCCAGAATTATCTAACCACCGAGAACGAGGATGTTGGAATACCCACAAAGAAGCACCTTGGCAGGCTCAGTGGATATGGTCCCCACGAGGGCTGCTGCTCACTGCATGTCGGCATTGATGGTCGACGCACTAATTTTGAAAGGGCACACCGAGTCGCGCTACAACACATTGAAGTGGTAGGCCCTTGGGTCGAAGAGCACAGAAGCTTAATCGAGCAGGAGTACGTCGACTAGGGCCGGCCGAGGAAGAAGGGAGACGTAACCAGAGAGCACAACTCTAGCTTCACGGGTTGGTTCAAGAAAAGGCAACTGGACAATCCCCCACAGACGCCTTCTACGGAAGATCAAAAAATCATATTCTCCTTGTCGCAGGGCCCAGGGCACAACCTAAGGACCTATCAGTCATACGACATAAACTGTTACAGGTTCTACACCGAGGAAAAGGATTAGAATAGTGAATATCAAAACTCAGGAGTAACTATGTTATCCTTTGCTGATGATGAGACTACTATTATGGAAAGATTCTACGGAAGGATCGAGGAGATATGGGATCTCGACTATTGTGGAGAGATCGTACCGATGTTCCGTGTTAGATGGGCCAAGAACGTGGAAAAAGAAGGCCGTTATTTCACCACAATGGTTATACCAGATGCCAAATCAACGAAGAACGCCTCCGCCAAAAATGAGCCTTGGGTACTCGCTAGCCAAGTTGATCAATGATTTTTTATTACCGACCCGTCAAAGCCCAACCGTGTTGTAGTTAGGAGGGGCAAGAGGAGCATCATAGGAATGGAAGGAGCCGCCAACGAGCAAAACTTCGACAAAAATGGTGACCCGAAGATCGAAGAGGAATTCGAGAAGTACTTCGACATGCCTACTATACTAAAGTAAGAAGGAAGACCACACTGCCTACTAAAGGTTGTCCATACACAAGAAGAAATCTCAAAGTGCACGGACTAAAGTATTCAACCGCGACGAAAAAGGGCAAGAAGATTGTGAAGAGACAGTAGCAATTGTGTGACTTTTTGGTGTATTAATTCGTGTGGGTATTAGTTAGAGACTAAAACATATAATGTGATATCCGTGTGGGTATACAAATTCACATTTGTGTGTGAAAAGCAAACACACAAATATATATGTTTGAATAAATATGCATATGTGTTCTTACTTTTTTTGAATAAATATGCATATATGTATATGTTCTTGCTTTTTTTAAATAAATATGCATATGTGAATAAATATGCATATATGTATATGTTCTTGCTTTTTTTGAATAAATATGCATATGTATGTAACTAAAAATATTTAAAAAAAAAGAAAAAAATATGTGAGACAGCCAGGATTCGAACCTGGCTACCCCAGGTGAGAGCAAGCGAGCAAGACCACTAGGACAAGTATCGGTTCTTGTCATACAACGACGCCACAGTTTTTTGTAGTATGTCCAAAAGTTCTGTGGCGCATTCACAGAACTTTCACACTTAGCCACAGAACGGTTCGGCCTCTCCCCCCTAATCCACCATGCTTTCTCACTTAGCCAAAATTCTCTCTCGATCCCCCTTTCTCTTTGTCGTCACTTAGCCAGATTTCTAGCGCCGCCCTAGCCACCGCCACGCTGCCCGGCGAACCAGTGGAGGAGGAGCCGCCCGACGAACCAGTGGAGGAGGAGCCGCCGCGCCCGCCCGGCGAACCAGTGGAGGAGGAGCCGCCGCACCCGCCCGATGAACCCGTGGAGGAGGAGCCGCCGCGCCGTAGCCTGCCACCCTTGTAGTCATCGACCACATCAGCAGCAGCGCGCACGGTTCGTCCCCCCCACCCCCACCCTCCCTCTGAACGCTAGGTCTCACTGACAGACACTATATTTTCTTGGGCTTGAAATCTGAAGTAGTACAAGCAGGTATTCAATATTGTATTTCCACTGTTTATTTAGTACTAGTAGATCATTCCGGCTAGGAAAAGCATGTTCAATGCTCTTCCAAGTCAAGAGTACAAGCAAAAATCTCACATACTATGTTACAACTGTTTATTTGGACCAACATTCAGTTTAGAAAAGGGACTCTCAATTCTTCCTTTGCCTGAAGTATAAGCAGACATTACATGGCAATATTCCCCCTTCCTAGCATCAGCTCATTATCTCAAGGTGCATTGCGGGCCAACTTTGACAACATATTTGCAGATTTCTGCAGATGCGGGAAAAAAGGGTTTAAGTGCGTAGAATTACTAGTTACAGTCAGAGGAACCAGCAGCATGATAACATAATAATCATCACAATTGGAACTGTATCTATGTCTCCTTTTTCAGTATAGTTATATATCTAAGCTGTACCGGTAGTCATACAATAAGGCGATTGCAGTAATTTTTGCAGGAACTAGCAGCACTTCAAGCCATTAAAAAGAATGGTTCTAATAAGACGCATGGAGATTTTATCTTTGTTAAATTTTAGGAATTTTAGGCCTGGCTCGGAGATTTTTTAGAAAATTAACCTTTGCGGCTACCGTGAGTGGAAACAAGTGACTTATAGTGTATACAAATGGAGAAAATATTATTTCAAAAATATTCTGTCTCCACTATATTTGGTACTATGGTGCTTAGGTGTAACAACAACAACTCTAAGCACCGATATGTTTAGCCGTAACATATGTTTAGCAGTACCAAAAATATTACATTGAAACTATAAGAATGTTACAAAGGGATGAAAAGGACCCTTGTTCTGCCTTTCTGTGCAACGCAATATTTGTAAATAAATACCTGAAAATGTTGCTGATCTGGGTCATTTCACTGTCAAATGAAAAGGAGCTGAAGCAATGTTTGCTGATCTGGGTTATTTTACTGTCAAATCAATACCTAAAAATGTTTTACATGTAAATCTGTTTTGCCTCTAAATATTTCTCAGGTTTTTCTTATTTACATGTAAATCTATTTTGCCTCTAGATGTATAAATATTATGGATCCATGATCTGGACTAGATCTACTTTGATTACAGGTTGAGGTAAGTTTCTGGTTCTTCTTTGTGTCCTGGCCATCAAGGTGATGACCCTTATTTGGACTATGGTGATGATGTACATGTGGTCCTATTATTTCTATTTACAAAATATGGTGTTGTCTGATTCAATGGGGTTGTGGATGGGGGTTGTGAATGTGGCTGGATGGGGGTTGTGAATGGGGTTGTTTTCTTGTGTGTGAATGTTGCAGGAATTTCATTTGATTTGCCCATTTCTCCCGAAGTGTCGATTCACTTCCATTTCGGTTGAGAAATGGGCACTCCTAGGTCAAAAAATTAGCAAAGGTCATGCTGAATTTTTCGGCTGAGATTTGTGCTAACTTTTTGCCTCTTTTAATAGAGTAGTGCAAACATGTCGGACAACAAGGAGTCTGGCCCTTCTAAGCACATGATCAGCGTCGAAGAACAAGCTAGACAGGCCAACCAGTCATTCTGGCGGGGGGTCCCAACAGGAGGAGGAGGAGAGGAGGCGATGAGGATGACACCACCACCGGAGGAGGAGGCAACCGTCACCAGAGCTGCTGGGGCCAATGAGGGCGGAGATCCTGATTACGAGGGGGACGAAGACGACTACGATGGAACTAGTGAAGGCGGCGGTGAAGAGGATGACACCACCGATGGCGGCGCTCGCACCGATGGTGGCGAGCGCACCGATGGTGGCGAGCGCACGAATGGCGGTAGCGGCAACCCAGCCGCTTCTCAGAAGAAGAAGAAGAAGGAATAGAAGGAGTGGAAGGTGCCAGTGCTCGCCACTGTCTGTGATGAGTTCACTGAGGTCACAGAAAGCGGCCTACCCATTGCGCCAGAGGCGATTGCTAAAGGGTATGGCCTGCAACTCGGGTGCATCGTCCGGGAAAGCATGTCAATCAACACGAAGTACATTAGACATGCTGACAATGCAGCTTTGGTCGATAACCTCCTTAAGAAGCTTCACAAGCGATACAGATTCCTAGAGCGGTTTAGAAACATCTAGAGAAAGAACCCGGTGAACAAACTAGCCCTCACGAAGATGAGCAACGCCTTGAGCATCTAGAAACCCCGGGTGAAGAATAACATTGACAAAGGTGAAAGCTGGGAGGTTATTAGTATGAAAAATCCGATGCTCGACGAAGAGGAGTTTAAGATATTCAAGGTAGATATAGCTACCGCTGACGCTATAAAATGGGCTAACAGGGGAAGGAGTATGCAGGAACAAAACATAGGTAACCACCGCCTTGGAAGCGACGGTTACAAGGGAAACATGCCATTTGGGACAAGGAGGACGCCGAGCTTGAACGCCTTGGTAAAGACAACCCTTGGCTTAAAATCACGGACTTGCAGCTTAGGCAATTTGTTCGGGCCCGCTACTACCTAGACAAGGAAACAAGGGAGTTCATCACCAACGATTCGGAGGTGAAGGAATTCGAGAAGAAGATGGTAAGGAATTTATCGCTGATCTCAAGTCTATTGCATTCTAATTAAGATAATGAAGTCAAAAATCTAAATGGGTTCACCTTTCCTTGTCTCTGCAGGAGGAGGAACTGAACGCTACTGCCACAAAGTCGTCCTAGGATTCGATGGAGCCGTGGGACACGGTTTTCAACAGGGCAACCAATGCATACAACAAGAGGAACAAGGGGTTGCCGCCGTCCTCAGCTGGCCGTGTGTCCGGCTTCGGTACGAGCATGAAGTTCAAGGAGTACTACAAAGAGGACGCCAAGAAAAGAAGGGAGAGGAAGAACCATGATAAAGCCGTTGTTGTAGAGCTGAAGATGAATGTGCAGACACTGGAGGAGAAGGCGGTGGACGAGAAAACGGTGGACTAGTTAGTGGAAGAGAAGCTCTGCTCGATGATCCCCCCTGAGTTTTTCGAGGGGCTTACTGCTTGGAATGCGGGAGGTCGACAGGGGCCGATACATCTGCCCAGCTTAAGCGGCAGCAACTCGGGCATCAATGTTACCGTGTCGCCGGACCTGGTGACCCTGCCGGCCGTCAATGTCGGGACGCAGCCACTCGTTTTGGTCACACCGACGCCCCCCTCCCGCCAAAGATACCAATAAGGCGCAGCCGACGGTGGTGGTGCTTCGTGAGGCACCCGAGCGGGAGATTGCAGATGATGATAGGCTGGCCACCGGCATCGGCCGTGTCTCTACATTAGCCGAGATCCACGCCATCACCAAGGTAACTAATTAGTTAGTGCACGTCATCTCCTTTATGCCTTTGATGCATGACTGCTGCCATTTCATGACGCCCAACAACATGTTTTTGCCTGAGGACACTTCTTGCGTACTCCTACTTAAAGATGTCGGCGGTGAGTTGAAGGATGTTGCCAAGGGCACTCTTATACAACCGGCGAGCCGCACGATGCACAACAATCCAATGGATGATGACGTGATGAGGGTCAGGTTGGCTCGGGTGTTGCCAGGGTGCGACGACATGGACCCCCCTTTCAACCTCAGGGAGCCGACGAACACAAGACCCTTGGAGAATGCTACAACTGGCCCTTGACATGGCCGAAGACCCAGATTCATCTTGCGGGGGGAGCACCGGCACCACCTCTCGACCGATCGCTCGGCCACCACCTCGGAAGCCAGTAGCTGCCAGCGTCTCCACCACCAGCCGTCACCATCAACTCTTGGCAGCGTGTGCACCACCACATGGCAAAGACATTGTGCCGCAACCGCCGTCGCCCCCGCTACCACCACCACATGATGGCACCCATGAAGATGATGATGAATTGGTCAACGTTGACGACTTAATCAACACCGGCGCCACCAAAGGGTTGTATATGCCTTCTGTGGATGAAGAACCCTTCACAGCTCGCGACGACCATCAAGCTGGTCGGCCCAACACATGCACGCAACGCCTGGTCTTCCATGGTCTTTCTCAAGAGACGCCCCCAGCTGCTGATCCACCACAAGAGAAATCGAGATTGGTTTTCAGCCCCAACACACTCCAAAAGGCGGCTGATGAGCAGATGGCAGTGGCTGACACTGTTGTGCAGAAGAAGCACTACAGGAAGAGGGGTAATAATAATAAGAAGAAGGGTGCGAGCCAGCCTCTTTCGAAGAGGATCCGAGGTAAGGACGCCGTCGTCGTACCATCCACACAATATGGCTTGCCCCGAGTGCATGTAGCTGGTGATCCGATATTGACTCCGGATATGATCCACATTGCGGTTGGAGCCATGTTAACTTTGCACGAGGGTGTGAAGACACTAGAGGGCCTCCTTCTTAAAGACGAATATCCAAATTACCCAGTTTTCACGGCCAAGGTGCCATTGGACATGGGCTTCGTCGATGAACCTCCCGCAGATATATTCTTCATAGCGTTCGAGGACATATTCAAGAAATGGCTGGACTATAACTTCGTCCGCCTATACGCGCTCAATCTAGCAATCACGATCAAGAGAGAAAGTACCTCGGAAATCGCGATAGTGGATCCCTACTACATGCGGGATAGCCAGTTGGTCGAAGGATCAGAGACACGGACCAAGGCGACGGTGTACCTCGAGAAGTTCATGGTGGAAAACAAGAGGAAGGGCACACTTCTTTTGCCTTTCTTTCCCGAGTAAGTACACACACTCGCTCATCGCCACCGTAACTTATGCATTTCTTATAGATTTCTTCCTTTGATCTTTTTCCAACATTCCGTTCCAATTGTGTTCCGCAGAGACAAATACAGCACACTCATCGTCCTTGCCCCGAGGTATTCACTAGCCATGTATTTCGACTCGGGGAGTTTGATGAAGAAGAAAGACTACACCAGAATAAGGGGTGTTCTCAATGAGGCTCTCGAGGGCTACACCAAGAAGGGATGCACCTTCGTCGATAAGGGGGAATGTATCAAGGATGGCAAGCACGTGTTCAAGCACGTGCTCGAGTTTCCCTGCGTCAAGCAGTCGACTATTGGTGTCAAGGAGGCCTTCTACGTCCTCCATCACCTTAAAGGCTATGTTTGGGATTGGCAGAACCTAACGCTGCCATCTAGTCTCCGAGGATGGGCCGAAACTTTGGCGCGAATCGACGATGCTAATCTTAGAGAAGACTTCCATCACATTCAGATGAAGTTGTCGCAAATCATCATTAAAGATGTCAACACAAGGGGGGTGCCCTACAACAAGCCAGAGGGTTGAGTAAGAGGGAGAATGAAGAACGCCTCCGTAAGCAGGGTGACACAAGGACGTGGATGACGAAAGAGGGATATCTACCGTTCCCGAAGCCGAGCAAGAAGAGGAAGTCTTCCTCATGATCGATGTGTGCCTCTAGCATGATCCAGTGTGAGTATATTCTTGATGGACGCCTGCTGTATTAGTGTTTGTGTCATAAACTTTACTATCTCGTGGTCGAAATGGTCATTGTTGTTAGACTTAAACTACCTTGTGGTCGTGTTGTCATTGAACTTATTGCTTCTATGATGATCTCTCTTTTAGGTTTATGGATCCTTTGTTTTATATTCTATGAACATATATATATATATGGATGTGAACCCTTTATTAATTCTTTTCGTTGTATTTTTACTAATATGCCTTGTCGTCTATAGAGATGGCGACGAGGTGGTATGTGGTGTACATGGGTAGGGTTCTAGGAGTCTACGAGGAGTGGGAGGATTTTCACAAACAAGTGAACAAGTTCAGCGGCAACATCTACAAAGGATACGCGACTAGAGAGAAGGCGATAACCAAGTGGAGGAACCACTTGTGGAAGAAGAACCGGATGAAGATATTGGTCGGGCTAATGCTCTTGCTCACCATTATCATAACTGTATTCTATTTGATCTTAGTGTAGGCGGCGGTGGCCACTTCATATTTGTAATGTGAGATGATATGAACTTTGTATTCGGCACTTGTGTAAAAAATTGGCACTTGACACTATATATGTATCTCGATCGGGCTCTAAGTGTGATGGCATTATACTTGTGTTTGTATTATATGTCAGTTTTCATCTACTACATGTGTAATGTACTGTTTATACTGATCTGGATAAATACTATATAAATCCTGTATAAATACCTGATTATACACCAGGAATGTATTTTATTTTGAATACATGTAATATACTCAGTGGCGCATATAGAAACGGTGTCTGTGGCGCATATAGTCTCTGTGGTGCATTGGAGTCTATGCGCCACTGATATCTGCTTCCTGTAGCGCATATAGGAATGCACCACAGAAGTCTGTGGTGCATTCCTGCATATGCGCCACAGGAAGCAGATATCAGTGGCGGGGGTAACAGTGGCGACAGGAATATGCGCCATAGAAGAAGGAATTCCATGCACCACAGAAGAGCTGTTTCCTAGTAGTGTTAAGTTATAAAGCTTGCAAGGGTTAGCTTGCAATGTTAATGATGGCTTGCTAATAAAAGCTTGCTCAGTTTACTTGAAGTGCTAGGCTTGCAAGTAAAACATGTAAGGGTTAACTTGTATAATGCTAGCTTGCTAACAATAGCTTGCCTTGAGTAGTGCAGTGGTTGAAATTCTCTTCTTCTTCCTCTTGGTAGAACTCCTCCTCCTCGTCAGCTTGGTCGGTACTATCGTCTGTAAATACATACGGGATACACAATCACCAAACAAAACTTAACTAGTCTACTTAGCACCCTAAGGCACACATTGGATGATCTATTATCATCACAAACATCACAAGCTTTAATAACTAGTTTCATTTATTTTATTTGAGAAAAGTAATTTCTACTCATTGAAATTAACTAAGGTTTAATATTCTCCAATTAAAATATGGGATCATGTGTACACATGTCATCACCACATATTCTGATACATGGGAATGTGATTTAAATGTTGGATCACACTTTAATAAGTTTAAGTTTAATATTTAATGATTTAAAGTGACTATAAATGCCTATATAGCATTATTTTGGTACTAGTCCAAAGTCAGTGCATGCAAACCTCAATATTGTTATATATTCAGATAGGTATAGTTAAATGTAATTTTTGAGAGTTGGAATCAACTCAAAAGCTATTATAGTTGATTTTATAAAAATGTTTGAATGTGAAAAAGCTTCTGTCTTGTTATTTTAGCTAGGAGAGATCTATAACACTAAATGATTCAAATATGACGGTCTTGGATAGATGTTTTCATTACCTTTCCAACAAAATTGGAATCACTCCATTTGGATTTGTAAAACTCTCTGAATTGATTTTTGAACTAAAGGACATAACAATGTTTACTTCTAAAAATAAAAAGATTCATTTGAATTCAATGGGTCGCGTGGGAAATAAATGGGCCAGCCCAGTTTACTCGACACAGCGCCCGAGCTGGTTTTAATTGGGGGCCCCACCTATCAGTGGGACAGGGGCTGCCGAATCGTTATGGATGGATGGTGGCCGCAGGATTAGATCTTGGATCAACGGCTCACATCTATCGTCATCGCAGGAACAGTTCTCGATGGAGACGAACCCTAGCACGGTCGGTGAGGGTGCAGTGGGGGTGTACCGGGGCTCCAGCGAGTGCGGCGAGGTGGGAAAATGGACGATTCAACGATGGCGGTTCTCCTTGTGCCGGTGGCGTCCCGGGAGATGGCCTGGATCACTGGCGCCCTTCTCCTCCTTCCGCGGCAGGCTCCGGCGAAATTCCGGCTGCTGGCTGCTCGAACTGCTCCGGCGAGAGGTGGGGAAGGACCAGTGGAGAGAGGGGAGTGTGAAGGTGTGAAGAATTCGTGCTGGGAAGGCTCTCTTATATAGGCCGGTGAGGCGACAGAGAGGTGTGGGCGGAGCTCGTCGGTGACGACGGCACAAGGGGCTATCGGCGTGGGCGAGGTAGGCGGACGGTGGGCGGTTCCCTAGCGGTCAGCTAGGGCGTAATGGTGGTGCTAGGGGTGGTAGATTACGGTCAGGAGCGTCTCGCACTCTGAGAGACAGAGGCGGTGCTCGACGTGGTTCCCGGCGACTGTGGGTCGAGCGACGGGGTATGGGCATGTTTGGTGAGTTGAGGTGGTCAAGGCGGAGTGGCGCGTGTGGTCTGTGGTCGAGGCGCGGTGTGTGGCGTGCTGGCGGTGACGGCGCTCTAGCGTGCGCTGGCGCGGCGCAAAGACTTTAGTGCGGGGCTTGGCCTCGGTGGTCCAGTGGCTAGCAGTGGCCGTGGGGTGGACAGGGGACGGCGGTGAGGTCACGCCTCCCTTCCTAGAGCGGCGGAGAGGTGCTAGTGGTCTCCTGCAGCGAGGGCACATTGCCGACGAGCATGGCGTCGGGGTGGCATGGCACTTCTGCTAGGGACAAGGGGTGGGCTGGTTAAGGCATGGTTAGATCAAGGATGGACTGAGGGAGTGAATTGGGGTCAAATGGGTGGCAAAACCCTATAGAAATAGTGAGGCTAAACTAGGGTGTGATCAATGCATGCCAAGTGTTTGACCAAATGCCCGCAAGAATTCAAATTTTGAATTTTGAAATGAAATTTGGTGGAGTTGGTTTTCACATGCTTGAGCATCTCTGGTTGCTTAGGATTTTTAAATGGAGTTCATTTGGATGGTTTTTGAAAAAGGTGATCTAGACATATGAGGTAGATTCCATTTTCAAATGTCTTTTAAAATTAGAGTTTGAATGTTTTTGGGAGATCACAAAGTGGGCCTTGGTACACCTTAACTTGTACTAGCAAGGGGTGTAAAGATCCACAATTATTTCTGTTTGACATTGAGTCCTAGGAACACCCAAACTGTCCTAGTTGATTAAAATGGCAAAAGTGACCATTTCCATTATTAATTCTTTTTGATTTCTTTTTCTTTGGATTTTGCTAGGGAATGATCTAGATGATGTGTAATTCACCTTAGATTCATTTTACGACCATTAGAACAAACAATCATGGCATTTCAAAACAACTCCTATTTAATGCAACACTCATATGCATGCTTAAATATTTTAAATGGGAAAAAGCTTTTGTTAACCCTAAATTGGATAATTAGGATCTTGATAACTTGGATTAAGTTTTGGAATGTTACGAACCTTCCCCCTTTAAAAAAAATCTCGTCCCGAGATTTAAGAAAGATAACTAGGAACTAAAGAGATCTAGGAACTCACTCCTAATGTAATCTTCTCGCTCCCAAGTGGCTTCTTCTTCGGTATGGTTGCTCCATTGGATCTTGAGAAACTTGATACTCCGGGTCCTGGTGGTTCTATAGGCTTCCTCCAAGATACAGATGGGCACTTCACGATACGTTAGATCCTTTTTGATATCAACGGCTCGGTGATCGATGTTCTTGAAAACTTCAGTCTTCTCCAGCACTTCTAGGCATTTGCGAAGTAACGAGATATGGAACACATTGTGGATGGCTGACATTTCTTCTGGCAGTTCCAGTTGATATGTACTTCTCCTCGGTGATTCAGAATCTGGTAGGGTCCGATAAATCTGGGGGCTAACTTTCCTTTCAGACGAAAACGTTGTGTTCCCTTCAATGGCGAAACCTTGAGATACACATAATCTCCGACATTGAAAGTCAGGTCTCTCCTTCTCTTGTCAGCATAACTCTTCTGTATGGATTGGGTGGTCTTTAGGTGCTCACGGACTTTGTGAACCTTCTCTTCAGCTTCTCAGAGAATGTCGGGTCCGAAAATCTGACTCTCTCCTACTTGCGACCAATTCAAAGGGGTACGACACTTTCTTCCATATAAGAACTCAAATGGTGCCATTTGCAAACTAGCTTGATAACTGTTATTGTATGAGAATTCTGTGAAAGGCAGGCAGTCTTCCCATTTTGATCCATACTCTAACACACAAGCTCTCAACATATCCTCTAAGATTTGGTTGACTCTTTCAGTCTGTCCATCGGTTTGCGGGTGATAAGTTGTGCTGAAATTCAACTTGGTTCCTAATCCTTCTTGGACTTTCTGCCAAAATCTCGAGGTAAATTGGGTTCCTCGATCTGATACTATGGTCTTGGGGGTTCCATGCAAACTGACGATTCTAGCAATGTACAACTCTGCTAGCTTCGAACTCTGGTAGGTTGTCTTGACCGATATAAAATGAGCTACCTTGGACAGTCTATCCACGATGACCCAGATAGAGTCATTTCCCCTACTAGAAGTAGGCAAACCGGTGATAAAGTCCATTCCAACGGAATCCCATTTCCATTCCGGAATCTGCAATATTTGCAACAGTCATGTGGGCCTCTGATGTTCCACTTTGACTCTTTGACAGATATCACACTTGGCGATGTAGCTTCCGATTTCTCTCTTCATCTTGTGCCACCAAAATTGCTCCTTCAAATCCTGATACATCTTTGTTCCTCCGGGGTGGATAAATAAAGAATACCATGAGCTTCTTGCATGATAACTTGTTTCAGCTCCGAATCTGCTGGCACGCAGATACGTCCTTTGTTCCACAAAATTCCTTCTTCGTCTTCGGTGAATCTAGGTACCTTTCCTGTACCAATATGACGCTTGATTCCGTCGATACTTGCATTTCCCTTTTGGGCTTCATGGATTTGGCTAATCAAAGTGCGTTGAAGTTCAATGCTAGCTAAAAATCCTTTGCTAACTAGCTTGGTTCTAAACTGCTCCAACTCCTCATGCAAACTTGGTTGCTTCTCCTTGATCATGGTGTTTAATCTACACGACAATCTGCTAAGAGCATCCGCTACCACAATGGCTTTGCCGGGGTGATAGTGAATGTCAAGGTCATAATCCTTGATTAACTCTATCCATCTCCTTTGCCTCATATTCAGCTCCTTCTGAGTGAAAATATACTTCAAGCTCTTGTTATCTGAGTAAACCTCACAGCAATCACCCATGAGGTAATGACGCCATGTCTTCAAAGCTAAAACGACAGCTGCTAACTAAGGATCATGGGTAGGGTAGTTCTGCTCATGATGCTTCAGTTGTCGAGACAGATATGTAATGACTTTGCCTTCTTACATCAATACACATCCGAGACCAATCTTGGATGCATCACAATACACATCAAACGACTTCTTGATATCTGGCATGATCAATATTGGGGCTGAAATCAATCTCTTCTTGAGTTCTTGGAAACTTGCTTCACATTTGTCAGTCCATTCAAACTTCTTGTCCTTCTTCAACAATTGGGTCATGGGTCTTGCGATGCTTGTGGTAATATCCCGCTAATCCTTCTACGAACTTGTGGTAATATCCCGCTAATCCGAGAAATGCACGAACTTGAGTTTGAGTGGTTGGGGCTTCCCATTCTTCAACATCTTTGATCTTGGCGGGATCAATAGCGACTCCTCCGGCAGACACAATATGTCCTAGGAATCCTACTTCTTTCAGCCAAAACTCACATTTGCTGAACTTGGCATACAACCGATGCTCTCTAAGGGTTTCAAGGATGATTCTCAGATGTTGCTCATGCTCTTCTTCTGACTTGGAGTAGATAAGAATATCGTCGGAAAACAAAATGACAAACTTATCTAGAAAATTCATAAAGATCTTATTCATGAGATTCATGAAATAAGCAGGGGCATTGGTTAATCCAAAAGACATGACCGTATACTCATATAATCCATAACGAGTAGTAAAGGTGGTCTTTGGAATATCCGTTGCACGAATCTTATGTTGGTGATAACCAGTCCTAAGATCGATCTTAGAGAACACTCTGGCACCAGTCAACTGATCAAATATATCCTCTATCTTTGGCAATGGGTACATGTTCTTGATGGTGACATCTTTCAGCTTCCTGTAATCTGTGCACAAACAGTTGCCTCCATCTTTCTTGTCGACGAATAACATGGGCAATCTCATGGCGATGCGCTTGGTTGAATCAAGCTTGTTGCCAACATAGCATCCAGCTGCTTCTTCAGTTCCACTAACTCTTAGGGGTTCATACTATAGGGTCTCTGAGCTATGGGTCCGGTTCCGGGGATTAGTTCAATAATGAACTCAATATCCCTATCCGGGGGCATACCGGGCAATTCATCTGGGAATACGTCGGGGTGTTCACAGACTACTCTGACTTGGTCTATGGTGTGTAGGGCTAGACTCTTGTTGCACTTGAATTAACGGGGTAAGGTTTCAGATATATGATCTACTGATACTCTAGAGCTACTGGTCATGGTGATGGCTTTCTTGGCACAGTCAATCAATCCCTTATGCTTTGACATCCAATCCATTCCTAGTACTACTTCCAATCCTTTGGTTCCAAGTACTATTAGATTGGCATAAAAATCTATCCCATGTATTCTGATAGGCACAGCCTTGGGAATTTTTCTAGCTTTTGTAGTTGAACCGGGGATTTGAACTATCATGACATGCTTCAAGTTGGTTGGGTGAATCTTACTAGTGCATGCAAATTCTTCGGTGACAAATGAGTGCGATGCTCCAGAATCAAATAATACTCTTGCCAAAACTGAGTTGACAGAAAACATACCCAGCACTACATCTGGCGCTTCTCGGGCTTCTTCGGCATTCATGTGGAAGAGACGTCCGTTGCGGTTGTGTCATGGTGGTGTCACGGCAGATGCCATGGATAGGCTAAAGGTGGGGCCAATATGCACTAGGGGAATCTAGGGAGGGATCGTGTGGTGATTCCACACACAGATGCTTTGTATTCTCTTAGTTCACCAAGTTTACAGATGCTCCTTGAGCTGTATTGGGGAGAGGAGGCAGAAGAAGCTCTCTTACTCTCACCACTACCTCTACTCAATGAACCCACTACTCACGCGCCAGCCAGTAACTCGCGATCCCCTTCTACTGAGGTCCTGGCGCTCCTTAGAAAGAGGAGGCCAGGCCACTAGCTAGGGCATACGTGGAGGCATATTCCTGGGAATATGCCTCTTCCCAAAATAGCAAACTAACCGGGTCACCTTTTGCCATCGTAAGCCACGGAGAGGCTACGTAAGCCTCTGGGGCGCCAGCGTCAGCCAACATAGGGTGTGTCACCTTTGTCGGCCACGCCTCGCTGGTCCCTCCCTCTGTTCGCTTCGCTCACGCTCCTGCACACAGAGGTCACCTTTTGACCAGTGAGATACATTCCTTCTCTTGCAAGCTTGGTATGATCCGGCCCCGTGGGTACCTGCATACAAATTACAAATAGCCTGCCGGCATACGACACACGTCTGCCGGGACATAGTCAGGTGGACATCCTCCGGTCCGGGTTACTCCGTAAGTCGGCCTGCCTTGAGGTGACCCGACCAGCTTTCGCTTTGACCTTGCCGTACCTCGGCTAACTCGGCCTTTATACCCCGGTGTTACCCTACCCGGGGTTATCCCCCCAACATTAGTCCCCGAAGCTGTTGCGGCCACGGCAGGTTCAATCTATTGACCTTTTTGCTCCTTTTTCCGAGTTACCTTGTAACTCGGATTTTGTGGCGTAGCGTTCCCTTGGCTCATTTCGAGTCATCACTCGCTGGCCGGGCTACCCCTCAGTTTTCCGGGTTATCCTTCCTTCTCTCATACACTTCCCCACGTCCCTCGTGGAGGGTAATCATTACCTTGCCTCATTTTAAGGGCATGTGCCAATTACTGCACTTATTGTCAGGGGTTACTGCTACAAACATCGCGTCGGAACTGCCTCCTCGTTAACTGTATCACCACGTCGCGTCGTGGGATCCCCTGTTTCCTGTGGCCCTTCCTGTGGCTTGCCTCTGATTGGCTGATCCGGCTGATACACGGCCACACCGTGTGGCCTCAATGCATAGCACGATCCCACTACCCACTGCTGGGGCGTGGTTAAATAGGGAGGGGGCGCGTCCCTTGGTTGTTTTCCCGTTCTCGCGCCTCTCAGCCTCTCTGCTTCTTCTTCCTCCTTGCGACAGCGCCGCCACCGCTGCTTCTGCTCCGCAGTGCCGCCGCTGCATCCCACTTTCGCGTCTCCTTGCCGCCGCTCTCACGCTGTCTCATCGCCACGGGGTTGCGCCAGTCTAAATCACTGCCCCCACCTCCGACCTAGCCGGTGAGGACAGTGATATGGAAATGACTGAGGAGGAGCTCGCCATCGTCGTGGAAGAAGAGATGGAGGAGGAGGGCGAAACTCTGGGGCGTAGTGGCTAGGGCGGTTCCTAGGTGTGCCAGGATGACCTGGATTGGCTCTACCGCACCCGTCGCATTCCAGAAGGCGTAATTTGGCACCTCCCCTGCGAAGAGATTGCTCCCTCACCCAATCCAGGTGAGTTCGTTGTCTTCCTTTCTCACTTCAAGCACGGCTTCGGCCTGCCTATGAGTGATTTCTTCCACGATTTTGTCAACATCTATGAACTCCAACCTCATCATCTTCCGGCAAACGCCATCACATCCCTCTCTTCCTTCGCATCCGCCATAGAGGGATACCTCAGCCTGTGGCCCACCAAAGAGCTCTGGATCCGGTTCTTCGGTCTGCGGAGGAACTTGATTCCGAATAAGCTGCGTGCGCTAGAGGACAAGCACCTTACCCAATGTGGTGCAGCCTCCATCTCACCCTGGAAGCAATCTGTCTTCCCCCGGGTCACGGGGCTTGAATCTTGCAAGGGCTAGGCTCGGACCTTCTTCTATGTGAGGAATGGCACAGATGAGGATCTGATCCGGCTGCGCCCCTTTGCGATGGGTCCTCCTAATCCGGATCTGTGGGAATGGGTTTCCAAGAAGCCATCTGTCTTGGCGAATCAAGTCAATAAGCCGTTCCAGGAGCTGAAGGATTTGGGGCTGCGCCACGAGGATGTGATGATCAAATTTGTCCGCAGCCGGATTTCCCCCTATAGAAGCGCACGCACAAAGTTTGCCATATGAGCTCGCGACTTGACCCCAACCGGACCTCCTCCTTCTAGTTAAACAATACCGATATATTCCGCTGGGTCAAGGCCCTCTTCACGACCGACAAGGACTTCTCCGCTGATTGGGAGTGGGGGTTGGAGCATTACTGCCGGGATAAGCTTCCTCCTATGATAAATCTCATTTCCCAATCCTTCTCCGAGTTATATCTTATGTCAGAGCATATTCTTTATTTGATCCCTTTGCATTTTCCTTTTAGATGTTTCTTCAGCAGACCCTTGAAGATGGCACCGAGCCTTCCCTCAAATGGGGGAAGGATCGACTTGTCTCAGATGAGGAGGAGCCGGATCAGGAAATGTTCCTGCCTACCTCGGATGCAACCAAGCGACCCTCTGGTAACTTCTCTTCCTTAAGGAATTGGTCTGACGATGAAGATGATTCCGACATTGAGGTGTTAGAGGTATATAACCCGACGCCTATTTCTTACGCATTTCCGGCTTCAGCTAACCCGGCTAGGCAGATCCACGAGGATCCCCCTCTTGCTATGGGTGAGCCGGTTCCTGCCGTGTCTAAGAAACGGGCTTCTCCCTCAACTGCTTCTTCCAAGCTTCCCCAAGCAACCAAAAGGCGGAAGAAGTCCGCTGACAAGGCCGCCACCAAGCCTCCGACTAAGGCCATAGTTTGGAGAGCTTGGAAGCGCAAGGAGCCTTTGACTTCTGACGAGTAAGTCACTTTTTTCTTTTGTTCAATTCTCTGCTTCATGCTTCTCTGTCTATATGCTTTTCGTTTTGTTACAACTTCTTATTCGTTGTCTGATTCGGCAGGGCTGTGATGGAGGTTCCCTAGAGCGGGTCCAGCATCACTTCTCCCCTCTGGCGCACCCCATCTCCCCCTCGTGGTGACAATACATGCTCACTGAGCCCAATTCAGGAGCGTTCAGTGGCTGCTCTGGGTCCTAGCCCACCTCGTTCAGAAGAGGGCAACATCGGAGCAGGGGGAAGTGGCACGGCCGAGGTAGCGGGTGCTCCCAGCTCTTCACCGGCTCAGCCGCAACCCGTCACCTCCGAGGTACCAGCAGCAGCGGCACCACCGCCAACACCAACACCAGCACAAGCACCAGCGCCAACACCAATAGCAGCACCAGCAACAACAGCAGCAACAACTCCTTCTGCCTCGTCCGAGTCTTACAAGACCCGACGAGAAGACCCCGCTAGCACCAAGGCCGCGCCCAAGTCCAAATCTGCAGCTCAAGCTTCGGCCTCCCAACAGCAGCCCAAGGCTAAGAAAGGTTCTGGAGCCACCAAGGCAACATCCATCGAGGCTGGACAGCGCACACTCACGTCCATGCTGCCGAAGAAAGGTGCCCCCTCCGGGTCAGCTAGCAACAAGCAAATCGCACTTCATACCAGCCCTGCTGCCGCCCAAGTTGCGAGGAGGGAGGCCCATGCCAAAGGCTTGGTCGGGCCTCACATGCTTAGTGGAGAGGGCTATCCTTCGGCTCTGATCGAATATGTCAATAACTGGAACAGAGCGGAGTTCGTCAATCCCAACGACGATCTCCTGGAGAAGTTTGGGCCCGCCGAATTTAGCGCACAAATGAACACAGCAGCCAAGGCTAACAACCTTGCCGGCCGGAGGATGGAGGTACGCTACTTTGTCTCTTACTTAACATGCACAATTGCTTAGAGACATATCCATTAGTCCCTGAGCCTCCGGGGGAGTAACTTGTTACTCGGCCGGATGCTCCTTAGCGAACTAGCGTAGCTCCTTAGTAGCTTAGAATATGAGCCGGGTTAAGTTCCACTTGGCCCGGATTTTATACACTTCGAACATGCACACACCTAGAGCCGGCTTAAGTTCCACTTGGCCCGGATTTTGTACACTTTGAATCATGCACACACCTAGAGCCGGGTTAAGTTCCACTTGGCCCGGATTTTGTACACTTCGAATATGCACACACCTAGAGCTGGGTTAAGTTCCACTTGGACCGGATTTTGTACACTTCGAATATGCACACACCTAGAGTCGGGTTAAGTTCCACTTGGCCCGGGTTTTGTACACTTCGGATACGCACATAGCTGAGCCAACCTTGCTCTCTTCAGGTCACCACCAATCGCTGGACTACAGAGTTTCAGCGCCTCTTGTACTCACACAAGGTGCTGTGCTCGAAACATGCTACGCTTCTCGTGGAGTTTGAGAAGAGGGGTAATTTTTCTCTTTGACTTTCCCCCCCATCTTTTTTCTCTTTTTCCGCCGACCTAATCTATCATTCGGATTGCACAGCCAGAGTGGAGGCCGAAAACACTATCATGAGGAAAAACTTAGACGAGATAAAAGGTAATTCAGTTTGGTCAACTCTCCTCTACGCTCTTTCTCCTTTCTTCTTGGCTCGGCAGATATTTATGCCTCGGCTCTGCCGGGTTAACACATCGTTGCAGCCTCCCTTGAAGATAGTGTGACCGTGCCTGATATGATGCTACATTTTCTCGAACAAGCAGGGCAACACCGGGCCGAGCTCAAGAAAAAGGACGAAGAGCTTGCCAAACTCCGAGCCAAGGATGATGAACTTGCCAAGCTCAAGGCTGAGATGAAAAAACTCAAAGAGCTCCACAAGACTGAGATGGACAAGGCTGGCCAAGACTTCACCGAGGAGCGAGAACGTATCAACCTTCAACTTGCAAAAGATCAAGAGCTACGGAAGGAGGCTGGCATCAAGCTTGACTTGGCAAATGTTGAACTTGAGAAGCTCCGGAAGAGGCGTGCTGATTGCACCACAGAGCTGACTTGGATCCATAGTCATATCTCCCGTAAGTTCCTTTCCTTCAGCCGACATGTATTTCTCCGGGTTAAACTCTTTTACTTATTTCACTTGTTTTGTTTTCAGGAAAATTTCCAGAGGGCGATGCCATTGCGGTTACCTCCTCCTGCTGGTGCTCCTTGAGCATGAAAAACACTTTGGAATTTATCAGATCCCCGGTATACCGGGTGCAGATGTATTAAGCACATCGATTACGTTTTGCTACTAAGTTGTTCATGCCGGATTAACTTGGGCGTAGTCTCCGAGTTTCATTTTCTTGTTTCTTCCATTTCATGGCTCGGCTCGCGTCTACATTAATTCGGTTTTGTGACTTACGAGTCCGAGTTTCAAAATTGACTTAACAATACTTGGAAACTTTAGGATTAGCTCAAAATAATCCAGCGTAGTAAAAGTAAAGTAAACATAAGGTTAGTCCGAATAAATAATGTCTGCTCGATTACGTTCTTTTCCTTAGTCGTTTTTCGTGTGCTTCGCAATTCCAAACTTGTTCTCTTGCTTGCCTTGAAGCCAATTCTTGTTGGACATCAGCAAGTCGAAGAGTTGAGTTTTTGGTGCTCACACACTACTAATCCGGCTTAGGCAGAAGCAACTTAAGCCAGCCGACATAAAAATAAATAACAAACACAGAAGACCACAAATATTACTAAGGCAGTCCCCGAGTTACTGCTCGAGGTTCCAAGATTTCATTGATAAACTCATTGTCGTCATACATACCGACATATGAGAGACTCGGATACACACACTTCCTTGTTAAGTGTAGAACGGACGAAGTAGAGCTACATTCCATGGATGCTTAGATTCATCGCCGGACCTGTCCGCCTTGTTCTTCTCCTATGGTTTTGCATCGATGAGATAATAAGAGTCATTGTGCAAAGCTTTGCTTACAATGAAGGGCCCTTCCCATGGGGGGATAACTTATGCATGCCAGCAGTACGTTGTACTAGCCGGAGTACCGGATCACTTTCCCGGAAGACTCAGGGGTTTACTTTCCAGCTATGATAGCGTCGGAGATTTTGCTGATATATGGCGGATCTGGACAATGCCTATTATCTCGCTTCTTCCAGCAGATCAACATTGTTTTGCCGGGCTTCTCGCACTTCGGCTTCTGTGTATTGGGTGACCCTAGGCGAATCATGCTCTATGTCGGCTGGTAATACAGCTTCTGCCCCATATACCAGAAAAAATGGCGTATAGCCTGTTGATCGATTCAGAGTTGTTCTTAAACTCCACAGTACCGCTGGTAGTTCTTCTATCCATCACCCCGTTGATCTTTGTAGCGGCTCATTGAGCCGGGGTTTTATCCCAGATAAAACTAATCCGTTGGATCTTTCCACTTGTCCGTTCGATGCGAGGTGGGCTACTACAGCGACGTCTAGCCGGATCTTTTTATCCCGGCAGAATCGCGCAAATGCTCCTTCAGCAAAATTGGTGCCGTTATCTGCTATGATACTGTGAGGATAACCATATCTCAGAATGATATCTTTGAGGAATGTCACGGCTATAGCTCCATCACATTTTCTTATGGGCTTTACTTCAATCCATTTTGTAAACTTGTTAACCATAACCAAGATATGGGTCATATGTCCTCTCGCAGGCTTAAATGGGCTAACCATATCAAAACACCATACGGAAAATGGCCAGGTAATTGGTATGGTCTTGAGCTCCAACATTGGCATGTGCGTTTTGGTAGCATACCTCTGACAACCATTGCATTTCCTTACTAGATCTTCTGCTTGTTCCAAGGCACTTGGCCAGTAGAATCCATGCCGGAAAGCTTTTGCTACTAAGGCTCTGGATGAGGCATGATGCCCACATTCCCCTTGATGTATATCTCGGAGGATGTCCATCCCTTCTTCCGGGTCGACACACTGTTGCAAGACATTTGTGACACTCCTCTTGTATAGCTCGGCATTGCTAATTGTGTATGCCTTTGCCCTCCTCTGAATTTTCCTCGAAAGCACTTCTTCATTGGGCAAAGTTCCATCCTTCAGGAACTGGAATATGGGCAGTGCCCAAGCTGGTATAGCTCGCACCGGAAACACATCCTCGTCAATTTCCATTTTATCCACCGACATAACCTCCGCCGGGTCAAGCTGCACAGTCCCTGGGTTTGCCGAAGCAGTCCCTAGGTTTCCTGAACCACTTCCCACATCAATGTCCATGGGCACCGCTTCTGACTCTGGATTTGCCGGTATATAGATTGACTCGGATTCTAGGGATGGCATGATAGATGGCTTTCTGAGGTGCTCTAGTGCTACAACCGGTGGAATCGCTTGTCGGGTTGATCCGAGCTTCGACAGTACGTCGGCAGGCTCATTTTCCAGCCGAGGTACATGGTGAAATTCGCAGCCCTCGAAGTGTCCTGATATCTTCTGCACATGAAATCTGTACAATGCCATGTTTGCATCCAAAGCATCCCATTGCACTGAGACTTGCTGAACTACCAGATCCGAGTCACCAAAGCACTGGATCTAACGTATTCCAATTTCTTTTGCCACTTTGAGCCCATGCACAAGTGCTTCATACTCTGCAACCTTGTTTGATGCTGCGAAGTGGATCTGCAGCACATACTTCAGCTTGTCTTTCTTGGGTGAGGCAAGCACAACTCTGGCGCCTAACCCGGTTTTCGTTTTTGATCCGTCAAAATGCATTCTCCAGTAGCTCGGATCTAGCAACGGTGGCTCATTTTGCATCTCGGCCCAATCCATGAAAAAGTCGGCCACAGCTTGAGACTTGATCGCATCTCTCATGTCATATTGTGGAGAATAGGGGGCTAGCTCAATTGCCCATTTTGCAATCCGGCCGCATGTGTCCTTGTTGCTCATTATTTCATATATGGGGGCTTCACATACCAGTTTTATGGAGTGTTCTTCAAAATAGTGCTTTAGCTTCTTAGCCGCCATATACACACCATATGCCATCTTCTGATAGTGAGGATAGTTTTGTTTTGATGCTGATAATACCTCACTCAGGTAGTAGACTGGCCTTTGCACTGACTTACCCTCTTCGTCACGCTCTACCACTACCACTTCCCTTACAACTCGGTTGGTTGCGGCTATGTAGAGCAACATTGGCTCTTTTGATAGTGGAGAGGCTAACACTGGTGCAGTGGCTAACATTTTCTTTAACTGGATGAAGGCTTCATTGGCCTGCGGCGTCCATACAAACTTGTACGAATTTTTCATTAGTTGATAGAGAGGCAATGCCTTTTCTCCCATCTGACATACAAACCGACTTAAGGATGCCAGACAACCAGTGAACTTCTGGACATCGTTAAGACACTTCGGCAATTCCATTCACTCTATGGCTCAGATTTTAGTTGGGTTAGCTTCGATACCTCGGCTGGAGACCAGAAATCTGAGTAATTTTCTAGCCGGGACACCGAAGGTACACTTCTCTGGGTTAACCTTCATTCGGAGCCTCCTTAAGTTCGCGAATGTTTGCCCGATATCATCAAGGAGCGTTTTGCTTTCCTTGGTTTTTATGACCACATCGTCCACATACACTTGCACATTTTGGCCAATTTGGTCATGTAAACATTTTTGCATACATCTTTGGTACGTTGCCCCTGCATTACATAAGCCGAAAGGCATGGTGCGATAGCAATAAGCCCCATACGGGGTAATAAATGTAGTCTTTATTTGATCATTTGGGTTTAGAGGTATCTAGTGGAAACCAGAATATGCATCTATGAATGACAATAACTCACACCCAGCAGTAGAGTCTATGACCTGATCTATCCGTGGCAGTGGGAATGGATCTTTTGGGCACGTCTTATTCAGGTTCGTGTAATCGATGCACATACGCCAAACCACCGCCACATTCGGATCATCTTTTTTCTTTTCCACCAGCACTGGATTAGATAGCCAATCCGGGTAAATCACTTCCATGATGAATCCGGCTGCGAGGAGCCGAGCTATCTCATCTCCAATGACTTTTCTCCTGTCTTCGGCGAAGCGGCGGAGAAGTTGCTTCACCGGCTTTGCTCCGGGTCTCACATTCAAAGAGTGCTCGGCCAACTCCCTCGGAACACCTTGCAACTCTTGTGTGGACCAAGCAAATATATCCCGATTCTCTTGGAGGAAGTTGACGAGCTCGCATTCCTATTTCTCATTTAACCCGGCACCAACTGTTACGGTGCGCTCTGGGAACAGATCATCAACATGTACTTTCTTTGTATCCTTTGTTGCTTGAAATGAGACACTGCCATGCGGGTTACTCAGCGCCGGCACATACTGTTGCGCAGACTGAGCCAATGCCGCTACTTCCTGGATCTTTCTCTTTTCTAGCACAATCACGAGTGACTCGGCCAGGTTAGATCCGGCTGATGCACACTCAATGGAACGTCGGAAATCCCCAGCTATGGTAATTACCCCATTTGGCCCGGGAAACTTCATCTTCAGGTAACTGATGTGAGTACTTGCCATGAATTTGTTCAGGGCTAGCCTGCCGAGTAACGCGTGATATGCGCTTTCTAAGTTCACAACTTCAAACTCCAAATTCTCAGTTCGGTAGTTATCTCTTGTGTCGAATAACACATCAACCCAGACTTTGCCAATGGGTTCACACGAAATACCTGGCCCAATGCCATGGAAAGTTGTCCTTGTGGCTCGGGGCATGTTCTCCGAGATACCCAACTTGCACATTGTATCCACGTACATTATATTGATGTTGCTCCATTGTCAATCAGCACCTTAGAGAACCTCACATTGATATTTGGCCTGATGAACGTTGGATCCAGCACCAATGCATACGTACCAGGGCTCGGCATGAGCTTGGGATGGTCCTTGATACTCCAGGTAATTTCCTGATCCGACCAAGGCATATACCTTGTCACTATCGGCATGACCGCATTCACTTCCATATGTCGGTGTTGCAAGCTCTTTCTATCCGTTTCCTCGGTGGTAAACACACAGTAACTCTGGTGATGCTCTCTGTATTCATTTCTCCCCTCATTACCGGGATACCTTTGATCTGGCTGGTGTTGGTTTTCCACCTGATGCACTGCATCCCTTCTTTCCTGATTCTCATACCTCGGCGGAGGTGGTGGTAACATTAACTATTGCGTATTTGCTCCGGAGAGCAACTGCTGCCGAGATAACTCATGTAGAGGTTGATCGTTCCGAGGTGCCTAAGCATTCCTCATGCCACTTTGTTCTATCTTCCTCATCCACTCACATTGCCGGGTCGTATGACCCGCCGGGTTACTCGGATTTGGCGTATGAAATTTGCACGGCTGATCCAGCATTGCCTCATATGTATACCTCGTCCGGTCTTTCTTTTCTTGCCACTGTATCTTTTGCTCGGGCGTCCAAGTTTTCTTGCCATCATTTCTTGGAGTCCATTGTTGCCCTCCAGTTTTCTGACACTGATTACTCCCTCCTCTGGGTTGATCTTGATTTACAGTAGCAACTTGTTGCGAACTGTACCTGTAATCTGGTCTATCATCTCTTCTCTTACCCCGGTAATCATTTCGTCGATATGATCCGGCTCCATCTCGCTGGTAGTACTCCTCATTTGCCTTGTTCGACATAAGCCAGGGTTGAGTCAGATCACCCAAAGCATACGAATCAGCAATCCAGATTGTCTCTGCCAGTGTAGTTGGCATATCTCTTTGTAACCTTTGCCACAGCATGCTCGCATATCTACACCCTTGTGCAAACCAAGCTATGGCCTGACACTCAATCACACCTTCACATGAGTTTCTCACGGTGCACCAGCGGGTTAGGAACTCCTGGTCTGTTTCATTTGGTCTCTGCTTGCACATTGCTAGGGTCTGTGGCCTATTCGGTCTCTGATACATGCTCGAGAAGTTGATACTACCGGGTGGTAAATTGTTTAACCATACCCTCCCTGGCCCCTCCAGCATCTGAGGTACGTATCTCACTGCCCATCTCAAATTGCCCGTCGCAATTTTCACTGCTGTTGCATAGTTGATCAACCAATCCTCCGGCTTGGTGCTGTCGTCGTATGTCTTCGTGTCTCTGGGTAACTGGAAGTTAGGTACCGGAGGTTCTTTCATGATCTGGGGCCCAAAGCACGCTGGACCTGGAGGACCTTGCCCCTCAATTAGCTCCGACCTATAGAGCCGATCCAGTTTTAACCTAGCGTCATCAGGCATCAAGTTTCTGCTTCCCAACCTTGATCCTATCACATGGTGATCCGGCCTATGGTATCCTGCGTTCACCATTTCCGAATCACTGTCGTTGTATCTGTCTCGCTCTTGTGGAGCACATCTCTGTTGCATACCTTGGCCGGCACTTTGCTCTTGCTGTGCTATATTCCGCTGCTGCGGTTATCCTGCACCCGCCGAGTTACGCTGTCCGGCATTGCCATTTCCTGCGTTTCTTTGACCGGCATTGCCTTGGTCACGGTTACCTCGCCCAGCTTCACCTCGGCTGACACTTTGTTGATCCTCATTTCCTTGCATTGCTTTTCCTTTCCCTGCCCTCGTCGGGTCATACGGGACTATCTGTTTATTTCTCCTCGTCGAGGTTACCACTTCCTCTCTTCTTGGGCCATCATGAGGGGACGAGACAGCTCCAACAGATTTCTTCGGGTTACCCAATGCCGAATAAACGACCTTGAAAGCCCCTACTCTTGCCGGGTTAGCCCTAAGTAACTCTTCATTCTGTCTGTTAGCGATCCGAACTAACTCGTTGACCCTCTCTTGCTTTCTTTGCCGGGTTCACCCGTCAAACCTTCTAACTCGGATGCAGCTGCATCCGCTGCTCTGAGGTTCTTTGCTGGGGTGTTGTACTTCGGCAGCCCCACGGACAAAATGTTTTCAGATTCCTCAACTCCAGTCTCACCCTCTTTGTTCATTTCACTGATGAGGTTTCTCCCTTTTACTTTTACAGCATCTACCTTATTTGCTTTTGCGTACTTGCGTAGTGTCATGTTCAACGACTGCTGAGCCGCGGCTATCTTTTTCGCACCCTCTAGTATTTTCTGCCTAGTTTCCTCCAACTCGGCCTGTACCTGAGCCGGATCTACCACAGGTGCTATGGGGATTGCCAAGCTATCTATCGCCTGCTGCAGCACTTTTTGGCCTCTATAGCAGAGGACCTCTACTTTTCCTCGGTGCCTTGGGTGTTACCTCTGGATCTGGTGCCGGATCCTTGCTCACGCCAGCGTCAGGCGATGTCATCATCACCTCAGCGTGGTCAGAGGAGCGAGTGATACGCGCACCGTGAGCCGCGCTAAGGGGTGGCTCGCCTCCCTCGACGACGTGCCGCGGGTGAACGCAAGACACATCGACACCGACGTAGATCCTGTGAGCACCAAGCTTGACGAAAACGCCATTGCGCGGTGGAGGTCGCTTGCCGAAACTACCAGCATTGTCACTGATGTAGTCCAGCGCTCCAAAGCGCTAAATGAGCCCAGAGACAATGCGCTCGCCATTGCCGATGATGCTTCCTGTCTGGATCTTCACACCTGCTAGCGCCGCAAGCCCCACGGTGGGCGCCAACTATCGTGGTGGTGTCACGGCAGATGCCATGGATAGGCTAAAGGTGGGGCCAATATGCACTAGGGGAATCCAGGGAGGGATAGTGTGGTGATTCCACACATAGATGCTTTGTATTCTCTTAGTTCACCAAGTTTACAGATGCTCCTTGAGCTGTATTGGGGAGAGGACGCAGAAGAAGCTCTCTTACTCTCACCACTACCTCTACTCAATGAACCCACTACTCATGCGCCAGCCAGTAACTCGCGATCCCCTTCTACTGAGGTCCTGGCGCTCCTTATAAAGGGGAGGCCATGCCACTAGCTAGGGCATACGTGGAGGCATATTCCTAGGAATATGCCTCTTCCCAAAATAGCAAACTGACCGGGTCACCTTTTGCCATCGTAAGCCACGCAGAGGCACCGTAAGCCTCTATGGCGCCAGCGTCAGCCGACATAGGGTGTGTCACCTTTGTCGGCCATGCCTCGCTGGTCCCTCCCTCTGTTCGCTTCGCTCATGCTCCTGCGCACAGAGGTCACCTTTTGACCAGCGAGATACCTTCCTTCTCTTGCAAGCTTGGTATGATCCGGCCCCGTGGGTACCTGCATACAAATTACAAATAGCCCGCCAGCATACGACATACGTCGGCCGGGACACAGTCAGGTGGACATCCTCCGGTCCAGGTTACTCCATAAGTCGTCCTGCCTTGAGGTGAACCGGCTAGCGTTCGCTTTGACCTTGCCATACCTCGGCTAACTCGGCCTTTATACCCTGGTGTTACCCTACCCGGGGGTATCCCCCCAACAGGTTGTGAGGGTTCCCTAGGGCGAATCTTCTTCCGGGTTAAACACGAGGCTGCTATTGAGATGGGGCATTCACATTGGCTGTGGCGGTAATCTTCTTGTGACACTCATTGGAGTAGTGACCCTTCACTCCACACTCGAAACAAGTAATCTGAGACTTGTCTTTTGCTGCCACGGGCACATCATTGCTTCCAGTTCTAGGTGCAGTGTTGTTGTTGTTGTGCTTGGGAGGTTCACGGTTGAAATTGCTGGAGTTGCCGGGGTGGTTGTTGTTTCCTCCGGACTTCACATTTCCTCCGCTACGGTTGGGGTAGCTTGGACGAGACATTGGGGGCCGATTGTTCCGCGGGGCATATCCTGCAGAAGGGTTGGGACGGTACTTCTGGTGACTGTTGGATCCATCTTGGTGCATCATCCAACGTTTGCGGTTGTCATTTGCTTGATTAATCTTCCCTTCCATCTAAATGGCAGAGTCGAGTAGCTCTTCGAGATCCTCGAAACAGATGTTGACGAGAACTGTCTTCATCTCATCATGCAGTCCGTTCAGGAATCTCTCCTTCTTCTTGGCCTCCGTGTTGATCTCATCAGGTGCATACCTAGCGAGGGACAAGAATCTGTCACGGTACTCCACTACAGTCATTCTGCCTTGCTTTAACTCTCTGAATTCATCCCTCATTCTGGTGACTAGACCTTGCGGCACGTGGGTGTGGCTGAACTTGACCTTGAAGGCTTCCCATGTCATCACTTGACCGTGGTTAATTGTGCGGGTGCCGTTCCACCATGCTCTTGCATCTCCGGCCAGATTGTGGGTGGCAAAAAGAACTTTCTCATTGGCATCAACTCCGGCTACTTCTAAGTTGTTCCCCATTGTTTGCAACCAATCATGAACATCCAATGGGTCTTCATACTTGCTAAAGATTGGGGGATTTGTATTCTGGAAGTTTTTGAGTTTGGATCCATGATGATCCTGATTTCCATGGTTCTGATTGTTGTGAGCCATCTAGGCGATCTGCTGCAGGGTGGCTAAATTTGCTTGGCGCTCTGCCCTACTAGCTTCACGGTCTGCAATGAGCGTCTGTAGAATCTGCAGCATTGGGTCTTTCGATGAGCTGCTCCCTCCTTGGTTTCCACGAGTCATCTGAAGATTGAGGTAGATAAAGGGGTAAGAGGGAAAGTTCTAAGGTTCATGGTGTTGGTTTCAAAGCTAAAACTTTGAGTTTGACTCAGGTTTTGCAACTAACTTCTTTTCATTCATTCAAGCAAAGCACATGATACAAACTCACACACACCACAACGTCAAGGAAAATAGATGGTTTTAAGAACCATTCAGTGAGCTATGACACAATGGGACCGATACTCCTCACTCCTACGATAGTGCTCTAGTGCATCTACTCATCATCGATGAAGTCGGAGTCATCATCGTCGGTGTAGAAGTCCATGGCATCATCCTCCAAATAGTCATCATCACTGCTGAGGTATGAGTCAATATCCCCTTGGATGTCTTCGCCTTCCTCTTCTTCTTCCTTTGCTGCAAGCTGAGCTTCTTGCTCCTTGATGGTTTTCTCCAGTTCGGCCAACTTCTTGCGAAGACGCTCGATGGTGCGATCCTTCTTTGCACGCTGATGACAAAGTGACCGATGATCCTTGACGAGCAGTGAGAAAGTCTGGGCCTTCTGGGCAGCAATGGAAAGGTTGTGCTTGGCGTACTCTCTAGCATTGTCCAATTCCTTCTGTCTGTCGTACAGCAGGAAGTCAAGGTTCTCCACTTGACGCTTCAATTCCGGGTGACTTGGCATCTCCAGATACATTCCCATAGAATCACACCTTGCATAGTGAGAAAAGCAGGTTCCTTGGATCAAGTTGACATTCTGCATGCAAATACGAGCAAGAGCTTCATGCATTGCCCTGGCTAATCCATCTAGCCAGTTGTTCTCTCTCACGAAGAACTGAATCCTCCCGGACGTTGGTGCCTCTATCTTGCCTCGAAGATCAGCAGTTACTAGCCATTGTAAATCTCCTCCTGGGGGTCCATTGAGTTGAGATCCAAGGAGTTCCGGATGCGGACGCTCCAAGTACTCAGATAGTGCATCAAGATCCCTCTCGAAGATTAGTTGGCCTCCGTTGCCCAACTGGTAGAACTTGCTTTACTGAGCTTCCATCTATAAGCATTTAGGATGAGAAAGTTAGTGAAGTGATCAAGTGTGTCAAATTTTATGTAGTAATGTAAGAATTTTGAGAAACATGTATTTTTTTGAGATAAAGAATTCCAAGGGTAAGAGAAGAAATAGGTTTTCATAAATACTCACTTCGTTTTTGAAACTAAGTTTTTGTTCAGACGTCCATTCTAACTAGGGTCTCATATGGTCAGGATGGCTCTGATACCAACTTGTCAACACCCGGATTTTTAATCCTAGATGCCTGTTAAGCCATACATCGCAATCCTAGGATTATCATTTTTGCGAGACATAACAGATTGGATATGATAGTACATCATCCATTACAAACCATAATAAGGTCTTACACAAATAAAGGATCTCATGATCCAGTCTTAATACAATCAAGTAGCGGAATAAATAGCGTAGCGGTGGGGTCCATCTTTAGTGTCACAGGCAATGGTGACTATGGGAGATGATCCTAGTTGTGGTAGCCGTCCTGCTGTCCTCCTTCAGGGTAGTCCTCCTCATAGTCTGGTCATAGGAATAGCCAGGGACAAAGCCATGTGTACACTTTAAGTACTCGCAAACTATCACTAACAAGTAAGGTACTTCTAGTAGGAATGCTAACTCTAAGTTTATTTGTAAAGTTAAGTTTGAAACCTAAGATGAGTTCAGAAACAAAGAAAGATAAAATAAAGTTCTAAAATCACCTAAGTGGGAACTTACCTGTCATAGTCACAACTCTGTTGTGGTCATGTCATGTCACAATTCATTTCATAAGTCATTTGAAAACATCTGACAACGAAACGGTATGGCCACTCCATCTATCCATAACCGCGGACGCGGATATTTGAATAGTTTGACACTCTGCAGAGGTGGTACACTTTTACCACAAAATTCGATACATCTGTCAGGGATAACCTTGAATCATCATACTTAGTATGTAGATAATCAAACATAACCTTTCCTTTACAAACTCTAGTATAAGCACCTCTCCTATGAGCTTGGCCTCCCAGCCATGGCCATTTGCCATCCTGGGCACTTCATAGGTGGGCAACATTGCGAGGTAGCCTCAGCTCAAACCTCTTCCGCAAGGGAACTAATACTAATGCATATAAAATTCCGGCTAAGCCTTGCCCAATTCAGGCATTGTAGTTACAGTAAAATTGGAATGGTATCGCATCCGAACCCAACCATCGATCAGTTTTTATAAAAGGGCTAAGGCTCATGCCTCACCATTTTCATCATCATAAAACATTTGTGTTTCTCAACACCTGTCAAAATATCTCAATAGAATGACTCATCATTCCAAGGTTTTCACAAGTCATTTTCACCAAGTACTCCCATCTAAAGTGATCAAGTTTTTGGTTTGGCTCTAAACTACTAAGTTAAGAGTGTTCACTAATGTGGGGTGCTAATCTCAATCTGATGCCATAGAATGACATCTAAAGCTAACTAGATAGGCCAAGTTTTATACGTTTTATGTTATCTATAAACAAAGCAAAGAACTTTGGTAAAGTAAAATAAAGTAAAGCTTGTAAATAAAACTTGGGGTAGATATAAGTCAACATGTATAACCAAGCATCCCTAGTGCATTTGTTATAAAGCTTGCAAGGGTTAGCTTGCATTGTTAATGATGGCTTGCTAATAAAAGCTTGCTCAGTTTACTTGAAGTGTTAGGCTTGCAAGTAAAACTTGTAAGGGTTAACTTGTATAATTCTAGCTTGCTAACAATAGCTTGCCTTGAGTGGTGCAGTGGTTGAAATTCTCTTCTTCTTCCTCTTGGTAGAACTCCTCCTCCTCATAAGCTTGGTCGGTACTATCGTCTATAAATACATACGGGATACACAATCACCAAACAATACTTAACTTGTCTACTTAGCACCCTAAGGCACACATTGGATGATCTATTATCATCAAAAACATCGCAAGCTTTAATAACTAGTTTCATTTATTTTATTCGAGAAAAGTAATTTCTTCTCATTGAAATTAACTAAGATTTAATATTCTCCAATTAAAATATGGGATCATGTGGACACATGTCATCACCACATATTCTAATACATGGGAATGTGATTTAAATGTTGGATCACACTTTAATAAGTTTAAGTTTAATATTTAATGATTTAAAGTGACTATAAATGCCTATATTGCATTATTTTGGTACTAGTCCAAAGTCACTACATTCAAACCTCAATATTTTTATATATTCAGATAGGTATAGTGAAATGTGATTTTTGAGAGTTGGAATCAACTCAAAAGCTATCATGGTTGATTTTATAAAAAAAATTGAATGTGAAAAAGCTTTTGTCTTGTTATTTTAGCTAGTAGAGATCTATAAATCTAAATGATTAAATCCAACGGGTTTGGATAGAGCTTTTCATTACCTTTCCAACAAAACTGGAATCACTCCATTTGGATTTGTAAAACTCTCTGAATTGTTTTTTAAACTAAGGGACAAAACTAAGTTTACTTCTAAAAATAAAAAGATTCATTTGAATTCAATGGGTCGCGCGGGCAATAAATGGGCCGGCCCAGTTTACTCCACGCAGAGCCCGGTCTGGTTTTAAGTGGGGCCCCACCTGTAAGTGGGACAAGGGCTACCGAATCGGTATGGGTGGATGGTGGCCGCAAGATTAAATCCTAGATCAACGGCTCAAATCTATTGTCCTCGCCGGAACATGTGGCGCCCCGCAAAAACCACTACTAGAAAATCGCGTTGTTTTTGTGCATTGCATCATCATGACCGCATGCTCATATCATCATGCCACATTCCATTTGAGCATCGTCATCATCATGCATGTTTTTTGTCTAAACTATTTTCGAAACGCCTAGTTTTGTTTTCTAAATATCCCCGTCTTTATTCAAACTAAAACCCGGGTCTCCGGAATATTTTGGTTCGTCTACCAGCGGTTTGCAAAAGCCCCATTTTAAATAAACAAAATTTATATTATTTTTATAGGAGGCAGCCAGCCAGGCCCGAAAGCCTAGCCGGCCACCTCCAAATTTAAAAACCTAATCTGTCTAACCCCAAACCCTTTCCTACCCCACCCTATCCTACCCAGCCCCCCCTCCCCATCACCTCGGCCGACCACAGCTCGCTACCTCACCGAGCCCCTCCACCTCATCTCACCTCCTGGCCCCACCTCCTCTCCACACAACACACACCACCAACTCCCTCCAACACACGCACACACCTGCACGCCACGCTCCCACCCCTGCCACGTCTATAACTCCCCACCGGCCAACCGCGTCATGCGCATCGCCCCGCTAGGCCCCACCCCGCCAGCCTACACGCCCCACCCGCCTGCCGCCTCCCGCAATCCCCGCTCCACCTCCACCCCGCGGCGCTCGCGAGGCTCACCCGCACCCGCGCCTCCTTATTCCTCCCTCGTCCGGCCGCCGCAGCGCCGCCTCGCCGAGATCTCCCCGTCGCCTCGTGCCTGTCGGCCTCGCCTCCTCCCTCCGGTCTCCCCCTTCTCCTGCCGAGCTCGTCCTCCGCGCCGGCGAGCCCGCTCCCTACGGCCACGCGCCCGGAGCTCCCCTTCCTTGCGTCGCCTCTGCGCGCTGGCCTCACCGGAACACCCTGTGCGCCACCGTCGCTGGGTCCTTGTCGGCCCCGTCTTCCCTAGCCTCCAGACCCTCCCCTTGCCGGAGCCTCTCCGTCGAGCTCGCCTTGAGGCCAGCACCATCGCGGCCCTCCTCGAAATCTGACCTCGCCGACCCGGCCCCCTCTGTGTCGTCGCCTGGATCTCACCTCGACCCTCGCCCGCGAGCCGGCCGTCCGAGCTCCTCGTCGCGCCGCGGCCGTATGCCCTGTCCCCGTCGACCTCCTACCCCGGTGCCATCACGGCCTGGCCCTCCCCGGCCACGCGCCTGTAGGTCCTCACCGAGCCTACCGCCAACCCCGCTCGCTGCGGCCCCACCTCCGTGACCTCCACCACGGACGCCGTCTGCCCCCTCAATCTCGTCCTCATCCGTCGAGCAGTCGCCGCCAAGCACGTCTGCAGCGTCGCCCTCTACGGTTCTGTAGGTCGTGTGTGTCATCTGCTCCTGGACGTGTGACTGCCTCTTTGCTTTTCTACTCCTGTTGTGCTCTGATCAACTTCCGGTGGTGTTGTTGATAGCGATGCTACTCTACTTCCTGAACTGCAAGATGGTGATGTTGCCCAAGACCTCTGTGGTGGACAAGACCTACATGTCGGAAAAGTACCTGACTTGGGTGCTGACGACGATGCTGACGAGAACCACCGTGATGCCACTCGAAGACCGTCGGCGCCATTCCAAGTTCATCATCGACATCCGGAGGCAGATCCTTGAAGACCCTAGAGACCGATCCGGAACCTGACGCCACGCCGAGGTCTACCTCATGGATCCGAAGCCCGATCCCGGAGTCCGACCCCGAAGACCGATCCCGCCGTAACCGAATCCCACCGACCCCTGGTGAACACCAAGTTCGCCGAACCCTAATGTGATCCCCTAACCAAGACCCCTATTTTATAAATGCCATCTATATGAATTGTTGCATATCAATTGTACATGCCTGCATACATATTTTTGTGGGTCCGGGTTGTATAGTCGATTCACCTCATAATTAAATATGGAGACTATATGAGGGCTATACTTGTCTCATATCGCCTCCATTTAAATTTGCGTAACGAACTGATGACATGCTTTGCAATGATAAATCAACATTTAAATTGCGTGGGTTCTAAACAACTTGAACCATTTAATTAATTGTCGGGACCCCGGTTCTGCTTAATACTGCCTAATTGCACCGCATCTGCATCATATCATAATCATGCCGGATCTTTTGCCGTAGTATTAAATATTGCATCCGGTGTTTTCTTCTAGTGTTTTCTTCTTCACGGATTAGGCCGATGAGTGGATTCGAGTATCGACAAGTTCTCCGGTTTTGAACCTTCGGCAGTGTTTTCCCAGGCGAGCATCTCTCCCCTTCTACCTATTTTGCATTTATAGTCTTTATTTCCTCCTGATGATCTATTTCTATCCGTGTCGCGATGCTTTAGTTTCTGTACCCCAGTTATATCCCGTGTAGCCTCTATATTGCCTTGGACACCTCCTATTACATGTGTTTGGTAGATAGCTGGCCTTGCGAGTCGTAGTCGCTTTCTCAGGTGCGATTTCGTGTTGTCGAGTACCACAATTGTTGGAATGGTGGAGATGCTTAATGGTGGAGTTGATCATGACTTTAAATACAACTATTAAAATATTAGATATAACTAATGCAGAGGCATCGGTGGGAAATATATGTTATTTGGTTCTTCCACGCTCACTTGTGTCCCGTAGGACCCCGAGTACTTGATACCTGTTCCTTGATTTTTCGCACTATCCACATTCAGGAGGCCTTATGGACCCCCCTGAGCCAGAGCTTGATTCATTTCTATTTCTTGGGGCCACAAAGTAGTTTGGGGCTTTATTACTATCCTGTACCTATGCCATGCTATACCGCTTTATTTAAGATTGTGCGTGGAGCACCTGTACTGTTTAGGATTGCGGAGTGTTTTCGCGGTATCGACAAGCCCAGTCACACTTTCGGGTTCCTAGTCATTTACAACAATTGGCGCAAACCTTGGCTCCGTCTCTGAGTCGGCCAACTTCGTTGCGGGTAGCTTAATGGGGTGGCCCCCGGAAATATTTATGCATCCTGTGATTGCTTTGTCGTGAAAGCCTCATTGGGTTTTGAGTTGGTTTTTCCGAGGTTGATCGAGTGTGTGTTGCTATTTGTGCACCCCTGCAGGGTAAAACTTTCTGAAAGCCATGTCCGCGGTTATGGACGACTTGGAGCACAGTATCTCGATCATAGACAAGCATAACTAAAGTAGTGCTATAAATTTGACTAAATATGTGACTAGTAATCAGATTCAAATACAACGGAATGGATATTAAAAATGCCAACAACTGGTGAAGCTGAGGTTCCTTGCGTCTGGTTATATATGCCTAGTAAGTATTACAACTCCAATGGAATGTGATAAAAGTGCCAACAGCTGCTGGGTTTTGGGATTCCTCGGGACTATTATATCTGACTAGTAAATGTTCCAACTACAACAGAATGGTGATTAAAACTGCCCACTACTTATGCTATCAGGATGACTCCTAATATCTATATCGGACTAGTAAGTGCTTCAATTATAATGGAATGAATAAAACTGCCAACTGTGTGAGTTCCTTGGTCCGACTTCCTCGTTTGGTCTTGAGGGGGAAATACCAGGATGGGTTTGTCTGGTGTTAGCTTCAGGTTGGATCCGAATAGGTATTTCTTACCCCTCTCTAATAGCCGCTAGTGATACCGAGTCTCTATAGGTTGTTTAGTGCCGCTGCGCTGCCGCTTCAGCCCACCATACCTATGTAGGCGAGAGCCGCCGAATTCTAGCCTCGCCGTGTACTGGCCTCAGTACTGACGCTCCTCTTTTTTCCTTGGACCTTTGTCGGCACCCCTTTTGTTTTAGCAGGTTTGAGATTGACGTCGTTAGCAGGGTTACCCTTCCGGCTTGGCCTGGGCAGCGTTATGGACGCCATTGGTTATTCTTCAGGGCTCTTAGCCCCATTTGCATCTTGTCTGTAGTCGGACGCCCTATCGATTTCAAGGTGATTTGGATCTTTGTATTGCATATCTGTATTCTTGACTCATGGAGTCGTGTTGTACATATACATGTTCTGTGGGTCCCATCGAGGACTGTTGTGTAATGGTATTACTTCGTTTTCCACCCGCATGAAAGTGCCTGGTGGGCGTCCTTGAATCGTTTCTATGCGGGTTTGGCGGAAAGGGCTAAAACTTGCATAGGGCCAATTTGAGAGTGTTATAGAACAGTTCTCGACGGGGACGAACCCTAGCACGGTCGGTGAGGGTGCAGTGGGGGCATACCGGGGCTCCAGCGAGTGCGGCGAGGCGGTCAAATTGACGAGTCGACCACAGCGGTTCTCCTGGTACTGGTGGCGTCTCGTGAGATGGCCTAGATCACTGGTGCCCTTCTCCTCCTTCTGGGGCAGACTCCGGCGAAATTCCGGCTACTGGCTGCTCGAGCTGCTCCGGCGAGAGGTGGGGAAGGACCAGTGGAGAGAGGGGTGTGTGAAGGTGTGAAGAATTTGTGCTGGGAAGGCTCCCTTATATAGGCCCGGCGAGGCGACAGAGAGGTGTGGGCCGAGCTCGTCAGTGACGACGGCACAGGGGGCTATTGGCGTAGGCGAGGTAGGCGGATGGTTGGCGGTTCCCAGGCGGTTAGCTAGGGTGTAATGGTGGTGCTAGGGGTGGTGGATTGCGGTCAGGAGCGTCTCACGCTCTGAGAGACAGAGGCGGTGCTCGACATGGTTCCCGACGACTGTGGGTCGAGCGGCGGGGTACGGGCGTGTCTGGTGGGTTGAGGTGGTCAAGGCGGAGCGGCGCGCGCGGTCTGTGGTCGAGGCGCGGCGTCTGGCGTGCTGGCGGTGACGGCGCTTTGGCGTACACTGGCGCGGCGCAGAGACTTTAGTGCGGGGCTTGGCCTCGGTGGTCTAGTGGTTGGCAGTGGCCATGGGGTGGAGAGAGGACGGTGGTGAGGTCATGCCTCCCTTCCTGGAGCGGTGGAGAGGTGCTGGTGGTCTCCTGCGGCGGGGGCACATTTGGCCGGCGAGCATGTCGTCGAGATGGCGTGGCACTGCTGCTAGGGACAAGGGGGTGGGCTGGTTAAGGAATGGTTAGATCAAGGAGGGACAAAGGGAGTGAATTGGGGTCAAATGGGTGGCAAAACCCTGTAGAAACAGTGAGGCTAAACTAGGGTGTGATCAGTGCATGCCAAGTGTTCGACCAAATGGCCGCAAGAATTCAACTTTTGAATTTTGAAATGAAATTTGGTGGAGTTGTTTGTCACATGCTTGAGCATCTCTGGTTGCTTGGGATTTTTAAATGGAGTTCATTTGAATGGTTTTTGAAAAACGGTGACTAGACATATGAGGTATATTCCATTTTCAAATGTCTTCTAAAATTAGAGTTTGAATATTTTTGGGAGATCACAAACTGGGACTTGGTACACCTTAACATGTACTAGCAATGGGGGCAAAGATCCACAATTGTTTCTGTTTGACATTGAGTCCTAGGACACCCAAAGTGTCCTAGTTGATTAAAATGGCAAAAGTGACCATTTCCATTATTAATTCTTTTTGATTTCTTTTTCTTTGGATTTTGCTAGGGAATGATCTAGATGATGTGTAATTCACCTTAGATTCATTTTACAAGCATTAGAACAAACAATAATGGCATTTCAAAACAACTACTATTTAATGCAACACTCATATGCATGCTTAAATATTTTAAATGGAAAAAAGTTTTTGTTAACCCTAAATTGGGTAATTAGGATCTTGATAACTTGGATTCAAGTTTTGGGATGTTACAAGTACCTCCCCTCCCCCTATATATAGTGGGGGTATTTGGTCAGATAAATACACACAATATTCAATAAAGGTTTCCTCACTCTTGGGGAAACCTCCAATTGATATTCTCTCTCTCTCTCTCTCTCTCTCTCTCTCTCTCTCTCTCTCTCTCTCTCGTGACCATTGTCCCAAGTTCGGACTGCGCGAACGAGAGACATCTTCACCGCGGAGCACCGTCGCACTACGGGATTCTGATCTAGGAGCTCTACTTCCGCAACTGCTGCTGGATCGAGGAAGCGGGAGTCATCGTCAGACACCAAAAGTGTGTAACTCCCTGCGAGGTGTCACACTTGAGAGACTCAAGTCGCTGGAGCCACAGGAGCGCAAGGACTTCATCACAACCTTGAGGTCGGCTTCGCTCGTTTACATCAACCATGCTCTCCTGAGCGTTGACAACACTTTTCGGTCTTCAAGGGTAAGTTCACGAAAAGCCTCTCCCGTTACAGCATTACTAATAGATAGGTCCTGGCAGCATCAGGGGTTCAGGGGCGTAGGGTAAAAATTATTGTTTTATTACGCGGAACCCCTATAGTGTATAGTTAGCAAATTATGCCATAGCCATCACAACTTCTATCACGGTCATTTGCTGAGCCAGGGGCCACCATTTACTCCGGTTGTCCTTTTTTTTGCAACACAAAGAGCATCGTCAATGAATTCCTTCTCTCAAAAAGAAAAACAACGAATTCATGTATCGTCGCCTAGCCTCGAGAGACCCTGCCTCCCCTCCCTATCTCCCCCACCTGTCCTCCTCCAATCTCCTCGATCCGCGTCCTCCATGGGATACGCTCGAGCATAGACAGTTCCATGGATCACGCAGATCCTAGTAGTCTGCCCCTCCCACTACACCCTGTTTATTCCACCATCCCCTGTGTACTTCGCCCTCCATCCCGTTGTCCAGCAGTTCCCCGACCTCACTGCACCGGCGGTGGACATGTCACGAGCACTGCCCCACGCCTTATCCGTGTGTTTTACACCATCCTTCCTCTAGTATTCCCATCCCCTTTGGTCTCCTCCACCTTTATCCATTCATCTTAACGGCTCAATCCCCACCTTCGCCAAGGCATCCATAATCCCTCGGGGCTCCATCCTCGTCCGCCTCCGCCCCATGGCTCTCTCCGGCGTAAAGGTCAACTTCACCCAGGCATCCCATAATCCCTCGTGTCTATAGATATCAATTACGCCTCATTCCCGACTTGTACTCCATCCAACTTGCGAACTATATAAACTGGTGGGGATCTCCCTAAACGAGAAGTGTGGGACTAATAAACTATCATGTCGTGGATTATGAAAGCAACGGGACAGATTATCATTGGTGCATGGCCATGATGCACACGTGGCCTAGCCCATGGGCCGAGGTCGAGAAGGATCAGATAGTCATCCTTTGATGTAGAGTGTTGGTTGGTCGCTAAATCATTTTTTTGGATGTACCGCATACGTACCGCATACAAAGTCCATTTATACTTACTGGTGGCTTGTTAGAAATATGTGTTTTGGTGGGAGGGTAAATCTGTCCAAAAAACTGTTGGACCGGGAGAAACAATCCGTCTTTTATTATTAGGTATAGATATAGATATATTTATAAACTAAATATTAAATATTAGGGTTTGTTTTATTCATTTGTAGAAGAAACTATTTGGTATGGGGTTTTAGGTTTTTAACAAACCCATTTTAAAATCTTTTGTTTTCCATAAAACAAAATATCTTTAATGAATTTTGAAAATTGGGTTTTCCCTATCCACTTGGTTGAAATCTTTTGGTTAGGAAAAGGATTTGATTTATTTTCATAAACTTTGAAAAGCTTCTTTTCTTTTGAAAATTCACATAAGGGAAAGAAAATCTTAGCAACTATTTTAACAAAGAAACTTAACATTCCAAAAATTGATTTTTTGGGATGTTACATAATATTTGGTTCAACTTTTAGTTTTTACTGGATTCGTATCGCTATCTCACTTCTGGATGGCCATGTCCATTATCTCGATTCTTATCGTCATAAAGAGAATGCAAAATATGATGATGTATAGAGGCTTATTCTCAAGTGATTTAATACTTTCATCTGCATAATAAAAGTGATATACATCCTGGTTTCGTAATAATATTTTTTTTGTCTTCCTTCTTTTAGATCGTTTAAAGTATTTCGTTTTAAAGAAGGAAATGCAACGATGAACTACAAAGAGCTAACCCATCACATGGGTCAACCGGTTATTTTCTACCACATATATATGCATGCATGTTAAATATATTGTGCGGGTAATATGGTCATTTCCACATATGCTCTGTTTTAGTGCTACCAGCAGCCTCCATCCTCGGATCTTTGCGGCTACCATGTTTTCCAACATATGAGTATCATGATGGACAACCTGGCTATTCCTTGACCAGAACAACTAGTAGACAAACATTATGTTATTATTTTAGTGAAATATTCTTCTTATTGGTACCAGTTTGATCATGTTTTAATTCACGTAGTGTCCACAAATTGAAGATATGGTACTACCGATGACCATGATAAAAATGATCCGCGCATGGCTTGCCAAATTTCTGTCTCAACAAGTGGTGAAAGGCGACGAAGAGTTTCACGCTAAATCCAAGTGAGAGCAAGTAGACCAAATATTGTTATACTAGTCGATTAATGTCAAAGTTCTTTAAACTATATTACTTACCATGCTTGCTAGCTATGTCAATGCTAGTGTAGTGTATATTTATTTGTGTGGCACATTCCAAAAATTGTGGTAGCTATGTTAGGGTTCTAAGACTTCTCTTGATAGTAAATATAATATCAATATCCAATTGCATTCTGAATTATTTCGGACCATCCGAATATTATGGCTACTAGTAAATAGTAGCCGAAAGCTGTGTAATACAGGTATGAATCACTAGAGGTGGTTGCTTAAAAACATTGTCTCCATGCGAAGTGAACCTAGAGACTTTCGGGAAAAAGGCTGACTCGCGCTGGGAAACTCTAAGAGACGGCTATAGGTTGAATCCGTCTCAAATCATAGAGGCGGCTGCTATAATGACTAGTCTCAGATAGAAAAACTATTAGAGACAGATGAAACATGAAGCCGTCTTAGGTTTCATTTTGTTGGAGGTGGCCCATAATAAAAACGACCCTGGGTGAAGCTGTCTTAGGTTTCATTATGGAGGCGGCTCATAATAATAGCTGACTCAGGTCGCCTGATTATTAGAGATGGTCCTAGCTAGGGGCCATCTGTGGGTGAGGAGTTCTTGCAAGTGGTCAAGATTACTAGACTTCTCCATCTCATACATGTTAGAGGTGTTTCCTTTTTTGCACCATCTCAGGTCGTGCATCTTAGAGCTGCAAAGGAAAACCGGCCTAGGTGGTGTGCTCTTAGAAGCTATGCGCTTGAGCCAGAATAAGAAACCGGCCGAGGTCGATGGGCAATCACGGTCTCTAAGCAATGCGTTTGTACTAGTGTCTTCTCAAATTTGTTATTCATCACGGTCTCTAAGCAATGCGTTTGTACTAGTGTCTTCTCAAATTTGTTATTCATCATAGTACAATGCTTAACAATCATTTTAATAGAATCCAAACTAGAGTTTACTCTTTCATGAAGAAGTTAATCTTATGAGAGTTCTCCATAAGATTCCTTTCAATATCATAATTAAAAGATTTTTGATGATAAGAAAATTCATTTAAATGATCAATATACGAATGTTCAATAGGAGATGATACATTTTCATTACCATTAGTAGGAGATATAGCATGTAATTGAATCGGGAAGCATGGTTCATCAATATGAAGTTTAATACCCCTTTCAGATAATTCCTTAAGATGATAGGTCTAAATTCCCTTCTCTTTAATATAATTTGAGGCTTCTTTCATAATTTGAATATATAATTTAAGAATACCTCCCTTCTTAGGAAAAATTTCAATATCATTTCGTTCTTTAATATTCCAATCATAATAATTTTGAGACTCTCTACGGCCCTCGGGGTGTGGCCGTTAGACAAAACAATGTAAGATTAAATACAGAAGGTAAAGGTAGTCGATGTTAGTAGAAAGGTTCTAAGCAAGTGGTATATGTTGAAAACATAGTCATGTCTTCACTGAAAGTAGAAAACAAGAACCAAAAAGATGCATCAAGCGAGGCGCTATTGCCGCTTATTGAGTAGAGCTCGAAACACTCGCGGGAAGATAAAGTTGCATTATTATAGAGTTTGAAAGAAGGCCATCTTATCGTTCTAATGGTAAAAAATCTTAAATTTGTTTATGAGATTTTGGGATCTCTTTTCCTATAGATATATTCCATCCATCGAGGACCGTGAACAGATCATATAACAGGCATTCTGTGATGGTCGCCTTGACACGCTTGTTTTCCATCACCGTGACACGGTTCTTACCACCATTACCATTGCGGCATGTGCTGATGATCTCGCGGACAATCAGGCCACCATTATCGCCGCGGCATGCTATGATGACCTTGTGAACGCTCCTGCTACAATTATGGTTGCAATACTCGCTCATGACCTCGGGGATGATCCGGCCAACATTATCGACGGAGCATGCGATGATGACCTCGCCTAAGATCTGATGGATTCCCTCGGTGAGTCTGTTCTAGCCATCCTGTTGTTCATGAGTCTACAAGAGAAATGAATACTAGATCAGAAAAAGTGAATAAGGAAATCAGGGAAACACAATGTGAAGATGACATAGCAAACACATGGATTAGAGATGGAGGAAATCGGCACGAGGTGAGCAAATCTAGCAGGACATGCCGAGTACCGCTAGGGCACATTTGTTTCCGAAGTGGACATACAGAGGGCCCTACAGAGGGAAAGCCTAATGTGATCTAGGGTTGGGAATGGAAAGAAGGAGAGCCTGAGATTTTTATCTACCACGGAAGGGAGTGCGTCGGTGTGGGAGGCTAACGTGAAAGTGTGGTACTTTTATTTTATATTAAAAGGGCTAGGTGGATGTGAATAGGATTAGTTTAATAGGCCACTCCGTGAGAAACTACGGCCGGTTAGAGTTTCCTTAGCCAGCATCGCTCACGAATGGGACCCACGGTACTTCCGGGCCGCGAGAACCCGTGGTCGACCATAGTTTCCTTAGCCAGCACTGCTCACGAATGAAATCCACCGCACGAACACGCCACGATAAGCCGCTACCTTCTACAGCCTACGCCGCGAACCAGGCCGCCTCCGCTGCCATACATGATCTCCGTCCCAAGAAACCGCAGAAAGCTACATTCAACTCCGCGATAAGCTGCTTCCTGCTACAGCCTACGCCGCCAACTGGGCCGCCTCTGCTGCCAAATATGCTCTCCGCTACAATCTACGATAGTAACTAGTTCTACGGTCCTACGTCTTCACACAAGCATCGAGGTGAAACATGCCCTTTGCGGCATGGTGAAGAAGGATGTATGCATGCCAATCGTACGTGATCACATCATAGGTGATACCCGCGAACAACTCGCTACAAAAGAATGTGGACAAGGTATAATTATCATTGATAATGATGATTTTTATTCTGCACCATACAACAAACTACATGGTAAGAATAGACAAAAACATACTAAAAGTGTTCTTAAGCAAACATACGGTTAAACCTAGGCTACGATCAGAACGTCTATCTAAAATTGAAGAGGGTCTGCCAATTCACAGCATGTTAACAACGCGAAGTACCCTAGATCCCACATCTCGCCTTCCTAGGATTCCTTGAAGGCTCTAGATGCATCAAAAGCGACGATCTTGCTTGTCACCCTAGCCGAAGCATCGTCGACATCACACGTCCCTCTACCATCACTACTAGGAAAACGATTATAGGTAGATTTTAATTCTGTAGCGCATATATGAAAAATGCTCCACTAAAATTAATTCTATGGCGCATATAGCAAATGCTCCATAGAATTCCTGCAATTCCATGGCGCATATAGCTATATGCGCCACAGAAAGTGAGAATTTTGTGGCACATATAGCCATATCTGCCACATAATTCCTGTGGGCCCATGTGGGCCTGACCCCAGCACATGGGCATGCCAGAATTCTGTGGCACATATGTCAAAATTCCGTGGCGCATATAGCATATGCGCCACAGAATTCTCACTTTCTATGTCGCATATAGCTATATGCGCCACCGAATTTTGACATTCTGTGGAGCATTTGCCATATGCACCACAGAATGTGCGAAACAGATTAAAAAAAGGTGGTAACCACCCTTTCCCTTCTTCCCACCACCTCCAACTAGCTCGTCCCCCTCCTCCCTCCCACTCTATTTTGCTCATACTCACCTCCATTGTTGATAGCTAGACCTACTTGGTTCATGTACTTGTGAGGGGAAGCTACTACTACTTGTAAATGTAGTAAACCACTCATACTTTCCTCCTCCACATCCCACACCCCCTCTTGCTACACTATGCATATGGGGTTGGTGTAGATTTGGTTTGTATATTTGTGAGGTGTGTGCATGGGTACTTGTGTGATGCATGTTTTGTGTGGCCGGCGGGCCTCGACGTGGTGTGTATGGATGTTTTGTAGGTGAAGATGGTCCCGTGGGCGGTCTGCGATGGCGAGACGATGTTCCTTCGCTATGTGTTGTGCTTGAATGCATGTTTGCTTGTGGAGGAGTTTTGTGTTGTGCTTGAATGCATGTTGTCGGCGCCGGGTGCATGGAGGTTTTCTGAAATATTGATTCACATCTATTTCGGCAAATTTCTGCACTAGCCATACGTCCTATTTTTAGGATAGGTCATGCCGAATTTTCCCGGCGATCATGCATGCATGTATGTGTGCACGTCGTGTGTGTGCGCATGATTCTAAAATACTCTCTTTACTTTGGTCTATATTCGCGCGCAGGCGACCATGGTCATCCATATGAGCGGATGCTGGGTGGTTAGATACATGGCTGACGCGGTGGCCGACATGGTTAAGAACAACACAACCAAGATAAGATGTCCATCCCGAACGTGCAAACACCGGAAGTGGATCAACCTTGATTCTGTACAACTGAAGTCTCACATGTTCACGCGCGGTTTCATGCCCGGCTTCTTAGTGAATGAGTAGCCGCCGGCAGATGGCGATGGCCATGATGAAGAAGACGCTGAGGGGCGGGGGAGAAGACAAAGGGTCTCCCGGATATGGTCATCATGACGAAGGAGATGCCGATGAACATGATCATCATGAAGAACGAGATGCCGGCGGACACGATCATCATGAAGGAGACTATGTCGGAGCAGATGGCGGTGGTGGAGGCAGAGAAGATGGGAGCACAGACACGCCGCTAACTTCGACCTTGCGGGACCCTCATCTTCAAGAAATTCTCCTCAAGCAGACGGCCAACGCGAGAGCTGCAGCCATAGAGAAAGTTACCCGGTGCATATATATAAAATATACTTTTTTTGTTTTTCTTTTGAGTTTGGTGCATATATATATATACACTAAGTCATCGAGGCAGTTGCCCATATTTCTCTCTCTATCAAACAAAATCCATTGGGAAACAAAGGAAACTAATCACATGATTTTGCATAGTCACCTAATTCTAGGAAAAAAACAATGGATTGCGTGCCCCTTAATTACATGGTGATCCATCCAAACAAAAATCATTAGCACAACCTCATCCAATGAGATGAGAGCTCGCAGGAAACAATCTGAAGCGTCCACACCTACGCATCCAACGACCAGTTTTCTCACGTGAACACAGCGCGTCTGCCTCACAGTCACAACCCAGGTTCCAGCCTAGCCTAGTCTCCCGCTCTCCATCTGCGCTGCTGCGCCCACTCCCTCGTTCCCTCTGCGCCACCGCTCACCGTTCATGGCCGTCGCCGGCTGCCCCTCCCTCGCAGCCCACCGCCGCAGATCCGGATCCTCACACCCGACTGATTGCCTCGCCAAAGCCCCATCCCCACGCTTCCAGTCGCGGATTATCCAAACCCTAGCCGCTCGCATCCATGTCGGCGTCGAGGACGACGGGGCTTGGCCTAGCTCTATGCGGCTCGAATCCGTCAGGGCCTCCCCGTGGATCCCTCGCCCATTCACCATCGTCGAGGTCCAAACCCCATCCATTCACCATCGTCACGGGTATCCCGGTGGCAGGGAGGCCATGGATGTGGCCGGTCCGTGCGACACCTCTACGCGCCACATTTGGACGCGTCGTCCGCCGACACCACCCTTCAGGAGGACCCCTCGTCAACATCAAGGTCGTTTTTTTCTTCTTTGCTCGGGCGCTCGATTCTGTTGCTGACATGCTCGCTATGAGATTTCCTACTGAAATGGTACCAAACTAACTGGATTTTCGGATCCAACACCAGGAAGGGATTTTGTGCATCGTCCATACGACAAGTCCAGTAGTTTGTGTGGCCGTCCTGCTACTCCTGCTCGCATGGGGGTGGAAGGCCGGGACTACTTCCTGTTTTTGATCTCGGCCTCTACTACAATAACCCGCTGGTGAGCTCTGGTCTTGATCTCCTCTATGTGCTCGGTGGTATGATCTGGTCCGGCCATCCAGCAGCCATATGTATGTGTTTGTGGTGAGGATCACTACTAGGATTCTAGTTTTTTATCTTCTAAATAAACTAGTGGGTAGAAGTTGGTAATCTGCTCTTGTCCAGAAGAGGGGGCCCTAGTCACAAATTGATTACAATGGAGTCTTCTTTGAATTTCAGAAAGTCACGGGTTTTAGATAATAAAACTATTTTGAAAATGATTAAACTTGATATAAAAACTTTGGCATGTAGATATATATGTCATGTCGGGTTTATCAGTTAGGGGTCTGCACTTTCTAGTTGAGACATCAACAAGGGAAACCAAACGATATAGCAATGTATTTTGACGTACTTTCCTATCTCAAGAGTTCAATTTAATAAACACATATGAAGTTTTCGCTGAATTTGCAAAAGTTTCAAAAATTAGGAAACTGTAAAACTTGACATAGTAGAAAGGATAAGAATGGAACTATTACTACATTTGTTCTTGATTTTATTTTGTTTTTCTTCTTGGGAGAAGAATTGTCTTATGATATACATAGAACGATGCAATATTTCAGCATATCAATATTAGTTCTATCTAAAAGTCTGCACTCAATTTTTCCGTCATTTTAGTTATAGCCAATGATGTTCACAATCCTTCAGATTACATATATTGTGCTCTGCTATAATCTTGAGCGATCTCATGCAAATTTGGCATTATTCTTTGGCACTGAGTTAAATGGTGCCTTTTATTTGTTTTCTGCTGCTGAGCCTCGTTATTTGATCAGCAGGTGCACACCTAACAAGAAATTTACTTCTTGGGTGGATCTCTTTATACTACCTCTGCCTGCTCCTTCCCTGCCTCTCGAGTCTACGTGACAGTGTCCGCGACCACGCTAGAGGCTCTACTCAAACCTGCTATCATGTTGTTCGCCCATTTGTGGACAACCAGACCTTCGACTGAAACGCTGGTGAGTTCATATCCGCGCCGCGACCAACCGGTGATGTTTCTGCATCAGCTACAATGACCCTATGTATGCTCTAATTTCATCCTATCCAATCCTAACCAAATTAGTTGCATCTTCTGAACGTACATATTATGTACTTATTTTTTCAGTCATGTTGATTATAGCTGATGTTTTTTTGTTTGCTCGAGTGGATCGACTAGATTGCTGCCATGCTCGCTATCAGATTTCCTGTTGAAATGATGCCAAACTAACTGATTCGGAACCAACTGTAGGAAGTGTTTTTTTGTGTCATCTATATGACAAGTGTTCCTTGTCAATAGAGATGCCGACGTAGGGTCGGGTTTCAGGTGTCTACGAGGAGTGGGTGGACTGCCACCAACAAGTGAACAAGTTCAGCGGCAACAGCTACAAGGGATACACGACTAGAGAGAGAGGCGGTGGCCAAGTGAAGGAGACACGTGTGGAAGAAGAACCGGACGAAGATATTGGTGCCGCTCCTCCTCACCGGCATCGGGGTTACGGTGTACTACATTCTGTCCTAAGGTAGGCGGTGATAACATCGCGCGGTTGTAAGTTATGTGAGTGAGATTAACACTTGTGAAATGTACTTGTACACTTATTCGGTTCTAAGTGATGTGATTGATGAACACTTGTGAACATTCGTGCTTGTTGATGTATTATATGTGAACTGGAACATTTGTACTGCTGTGTGCAGCTTTTCTGTGAATTTCTGTTAATTTTATGTATTTTCTGTAATATACCTGTTATATACCTTATTTGTACCAGATTCTGAAAATTTCGAAATTCTGAAAAAAAGAATTCTATGGAGCATATGGCTATATGCACCACAGAATGTACCATAGAATTATGTGGCACATATAGCTATATGCGCCGCATAATCTGGGACAAAATTCTGTGGCGCATATAGCCATATGCGCCACAGAATTTTGAGAATTCTGTGGCGCATATGCATATGGACCACAGAAATATAATTTTAGTGACCACCACTAGATGCGTCACAGAAATCGTTTTTGGTGCGCCACTGATAAAGGTTTTTCTAGTAGTGCATGCTCGTCCTGAACAACGTCGGAGACATCAAGCATGCGAACCTCGCTCATCGCTCTGCGTTCCTCTATGGCCAGGTCGTCTTATGCGGGAAGCGGCTCGACTGGGATTATCCTCACGTCGTCTTCATCTGGAACATCGCCTAAATCGCGTCTCCCCTTGTTCGAGTGATAGAGATGGAAATACACTACTATGGCGTGGAGAAGGCAAAACCCCCAGAATCTTCATGGTATTGCCGAAACGATGCCGCTGTTCCGTCCTCAACGGCCTTTGCAGATGTAATGTATACGAGAGCACATAGAGAAATCGAGCAGAGAGCGTCCACATGCACGCCACCTCAGTTGTGCGCGTTTGAAATGAGCCAGCATGAACATACTGAAACACGAAATACAATATCGTTAGCATGGTGTAAAAAAAAACGACAAAGGCGACACTTAGTAGTCTATGTCTGATAGACGCACTTAAAGTAGATGGCAAAATAAGAAAACCCAAGGAGCACATCTAGATAGAAGCAAAACATGTATCCGTCAGTAAAAAGACTTAAAATAGACTAAACTAAAAAAGCAAAGAAAACTAGAAAAATGGATCTTGCGTCTGGATGAAATCCCCGAACAGGGGAATTCACTCGTAGAAGATAGCACGCACATGCGAAGTGATGGAAAGAAGTGTTTCAGCCTAATCGGTTGATGTGCGTGTTACAGGCACCCATACACGTTAAGTAAAAGAATGAAGAAAAAACATTCGCGTTCGAAAGAACAAACTCGCCTCCCGTTAGAGTGTATGAGGAGCAGCTTTGTATGGACCTTGGAGAACTGCAAAAGAAATAAAAGGACGGAAAGTAAACCAGCAACATCCAAGATATATAGATAGAATACGTAGAATAATACAAGGAAAAAATATGGAGCTACAAGGACAGAAATACCTGTTGCGTAGAAGTGGACCGAATGTAGGCGTCGACGAACTGGAGGAGCAAAACTTATAGCAAATCGCAAACGATGTGCCAGCAAAGAACGCATAAAAGAGAACGGGGAAGAGCGAAACAACTAAAGTGGAACCTACTGTCACATCCCAAATTCTAGATTTGGTACTGCACATCCCAAATTCTAGATTTGGTACTGCACATCCCAAATTCTAGATTTGGTACTGCATACATACATGGCATTGCATCATGTTCATCCTTGCAAAATTTCAGTTTTGAAAGCTTTTTGCTAAAACACCACACAAGTGTCTTTCCTTCCCTTATAGGTGACTACTAGGGTTTTTATCTAGCATCTGCTTGGTTGATGCCAAAAGTAAACCTAGATGCTTAGATGCGTAGAGTTTTCAATTACGAACCCGTAGAAATTTGTTTCGCTCGAATCGGAGCTGCAGATCAAAAGTTAGGCTTGTTTTCGTTTTTGCTGAATTTCAGTATCAGAAAACACAGGCAGATTCAGTTACAGCAGAGTTCAGAAAAAAAAATAAAAAAAATTGAGAAAAAAAGGGACAGCGCTGCCGGACAGCCAGCCCACGAGGGAGCCCAGCCAGTGGCCACCCGGAGGCCCAGCATGCAGCGCGCGGTAGCGAGCGCAACAGCCGCAGGCCGGCCCGCCGGCGGCCCAGCGCGCACACCCCTCTACCCGCTCCTGTGCCGCCTGATAGGTGGGCCCCACACGTCCGCCCGTCGCCAGCGTGTTCGCCTCGGACACGAACAACCGCCGTGGAAATCTCCGATTTCGGTGCGAGTTCAGCCTCTCCTCACCCCGATTTCTTCCCTAGTCTACTTAGAATCGAGCCCTCGTCCAAAAGCCCCCCTAAACCCTAGCTATACCGCCACCAAACGGCGGCGATTCCTTGCCGGAGTTCGTCACCGCCGCCGCGCCATTGGAGCTCGGTGTGAGCTCCTCCGACCGCCCTTCTCCTTTTTCTCCTGAAAACCATCCGCCGCCGTGTGCCGCCCCTCCCTGACCTTTTCCTTCGGCGCAGACCACCGGAGGCGCCTGGGAGGCCTCGCTGGACTCCGCCGCCCGTCCGCCGCTCCAGCCGCCAGTTACCGCCGCCCTGGGGTTTCTCTGTCTGCGCCAAAGCCGCCACCGGGACCGCCGCACGCCGTCGTACACCGTCCGACCATCCTCCACCGCCGAGACTCGCCGGAACGCCGCCGCCGTCGTCGCCTGAGCCGCCTCGCCGTCGACCAAGGTGAGCGTCGGCTCACATTCGTTCCCCGCCATCAGATCATGGGTGGACGACCCAGATCGGTCGTTGACCAGCCAGTCAACCGCTGACCGGTCAAGGGTCTAGTCAGCACCGCGTCAGCTCGACCCCACCAGTCAGCAGGAATATTCCCCAAGAATATTCTCCAAGAATATTCCCCGCAGTTTTCCGAAAAATTAATAAAAAGCGCAAAAAACTATTACAACTTCAAAAATTCATAAGAAAAGTTTTACTGGGCCAAAAATTGCAAATAAGATATCGTTGGATTCACAAATTGCAATAATATTTCAGGTTTACTATATGTAATTTCCTGAGATTATAAAAAGGCTTAAAGTAGTATAAATTTCACAAAAAAGATCTGTAAATCTTTTTGGAGTAAATCCTTTTGGTCTAGGCCCTATTTTGAACTATCTGTCCAGTAGTATTTTCTAAAACTTGAACATCACAGTTCACAACAATGGTTCAATGTTTTGACTAAAAGCCTATTAACTAGTCTTTTTTATGCATAAAATGTTTTCTTTGCAATAAAGGTTTTCCCATGCATCATTCAGTAGTAGCATTGATTAGAGAACATAACTGAACTACTGAAGCTTTATTAAAGTGTCATGCATGCATTGTGTTGCATTTGTTGATCTATATGTGTGGATTGTTTATTTGGTTGAAATGCTTTCGTGTAAAATGTGAGGATTGTAACCCGTGTGATTGCCCGGACTGTGTTTTTGACTCCGACAACTACCAAGGCAAGTGGAGCTTCATAAAAGTCCTATTTACTTTCTATATGTATTGTAGCTTGTTTTGTTTTTACAAGTTATATCTATTGCTATTCTATATCCTATTATGTCGTATCCATCCTTGTTAGGTGAGCCGTCATAAGTAGTTGTGTTTAGCTGTGCTTATGTAGACGAGGGTGGGATACACCATGATAAAGATTGTTTTGAAAGTATGTGTTTGGAAAAATTGAAAACAACTTAATTAATGAACTCTCTGGGTGGATTGGTAATTGCTTGGTTCCTGAATGCCGGGCCCATGTCTATGGTTTACCTGAGTAGCTCACTTGTGGATGACCACCCAGGTTTCAGAGAAATGATTAGTGTCTCGATTTCGTAGCTTACGTGTACAACCATATGCCAGTGAGTTATGGGTGGCTGGATGGACTTAGTAGGTCGTGGCGACCCGAGATCTTCGTATCCAGAGATGTAGTGAATGTGATAGGTTGGTACGGTGCGTGGATGGGCTTGGAGAGCTACTTCCCGAATTGTCTCTTCTTCGGCTTCTCCCATCATGACTCAATATGTGTGTCATGGTACGAGCGGGTCGACCAGGTCATATGGGTAAAGTGTGCAACCCTTGTAGGGTATAAAACTAAGTGCTTAGCCGTGTCCCCGGTAATGGACGATTGAGTTGCTGAATTATGGGTGCTATGACATGTTCTCATACATTCTAACTTGTAATTGCTAAAACTTGTGGTTGAAACATAATTGGGTTGTGTGATGAGGATTAAATGCTTTACAAATGATTTACAAACGGTAGGATAAAGTATTTTGCTGCTTCAACTAAGGCTGAACCCCACAAGCCAGATATGCATATAGCTATTAGTCTTGTTGTTTCTCTCATTGTTCTACTTGCCAGTACATTCCAAGTATTGACCCTTCGGGGTTGTTACATTTTATGTTGCAGGTTACTCTTTCGGTTACTTCGAGTAGTAGTGTTGGTTGCGACCCTCCACTCAACATTTTGTTCGCCTGTGGCGCATAATGGAGACTGGAGCTACTTGATTTGTGCAAGCGTTATGCTTTGCAAACTTTGTAATAAATACAATATTCTGGATCATATCGTTGTAATAATGATGCATTGTTAATTCTTTTCTGTATATCGATGCTATGTATGCCAATGAACCGATCCAGGGATTGGCGTGATACATAGAGGTGCTACCCTAACAGGTCTTACCGTTTCAGATGGTATCAGAGCAGTGTGTTGACTATAGGATCGTGACCTAGGATTGGAATAGGAAGCTTTATATTTATTTAAGTCTATTTTAAATTTTGTCTTTATTCTTATGCCTTTCATTCTAGTAAGTTCTTTTCCTTTGCTTTTCTCACTCTTTCCTCTTTACAATTGATAGATGGGAGATGCCACCAGAGTTGAGTATGTTGAGTTCCAATCACCAAGACTCTTCGCAAGACAGTTGGCGGAGCTTTGCCAGACGCTGGACATGCTAATGCCGATGTTCAAAGGGAGGAGGATGAACACATATGTGCTGGGAGATCGCGTATGGGAGATCACCGCTATTGTTCTTGCAGATCCCACCGTGCCTGGTATTGAGAACCTAAACCGCACCAAGAAGTACCTTACCCGGGAGCAAGGAGTGGAATCAGCCATGCATGAGACGCCGTCACACCTGTGCTATCTCCACCAACACCGACTGCCAGTAGGTTCACCTTTCCTTGCATTAGGAAAGCGGAATGAGGTTGGGAATATGATGGTTACCGCAGGTAATCGGAACAACATGCCGCCCCATGAGAAGCACATAGAATACATGGAGATTAAAGCTTGGGAGAGGGAAGAGAAGTTGATGCAGCAAAAGGAGGCGTTGGATTATTTTCAAGGCACTGTGCATTTAGAAGGGTATGAGATGGAAACCTTGCACACCGCTGTGAATACAATGGAGCAAGCTCTCATTGGTAGGGATGCCACAATTGCAGCGCTGAACCAAACTATTATGGAAAGGAACCAAGTTGTGGCTGAGCGGGATCAAACCATTGTGGATAGGGCTGCCCAGATTGATGCCTTTCAAGCGCAGCAGAATCCTCCACCAAATAATGGTAATGATGATGATGATGATGCAGATAATGGTGATGGAGGTAACAATGGTGGTGGAGGTAACAATGATGATGATGGAGACAGTGCCGATGAAGGAAGCCATGACTATGATGGAGGAGATGCAGCGGGCGCTTTTGTTAAAGAAAGCGAGGAGGAGGACCCCGAAGAGGTGGAATTGGAGGACTCAAGTGAAGAAGACTCAGGAGAGGTGTACAAGCCACCACCGCGGCATGCACGAGGATTGAAGCGTCAGCGCTTGGACTCTAGAACCTATTGCAACCTGTTCATCAAATAGTTAGAGATGTCCTCCAAAACTAGTCTTCGTTAGGGAAAAATTTGTTAGTCTTAGACATCGATCAATGTAAACTTCTGCAATATTAGCTTCTTGTGTTTAGAATGCTCCGTTAAGTACCTTGAAGTTCCAGGAATTTTTGTGAGATTTATTATATGATATTTGGACAAGTTTGGGTAAAATTCGTGTTTTTATCGTTGTAGTTTTCTACTGAATCTGCTGTACTGTACGATTTTTCATGTTTTACTGGTAACTGCGAAAAATCTGAGAAATTGGGATCAGGTATGTATTCATCTGTAGTATCTGCACCAAAATCAGCAAAAATTCCTGACGATCTTAAGTCAGGCAAAAAATTCGTGAACAGGACAGAACTGTTCTGCCAGATTTCTGGTTTTTGCTTATTTGTTGTTTTGTTTTGCCTAATGTTGTTACTAGCGTTTCTAAATTATTTTATAGCTATATACTGTTAAGGAAAACCTGGAACAATGCTTGTTTGTGGTGATTGCTTATGGTTGATGTGGATGAATTGTTGTTGCATTGAGCAAGTTGCATGGGTAGAAGGCTATTGCTTATCTTTAGTTGTTATGTCTAAAAGTTCCCTATGCTAAACTGCAGATGCCACCGAGACGCGCCAATGACATGCCACCTGGCATGCAGCACATGATGGAGGCGCAGACCCAGCTGATGCAAGCTCTGGCTCAGCAGATGAACAACAACAATAACAACAATCCGCCCCCACAAGTGGATGCGCTTGCTCGATTTCTGAGGTTGAGGCCAGTCAAGTTCTCCACTGCACCTGAGCCAATGGTTGCACTAGATTGGCTGCGCTCGGTGAACAAGGACTTGGTGATAATTGGGTGCACCGATACTGAGAAAGTGAGGTTCACTGCTCATCTGTTGGAAGGACCAACTGCTTCTTGGTGGGATACTTTTCAGATCACCCACCCCATTGCTACTATGACCTGGGAGATGTTTGAAGAAGGGTTCAAGACTCACCATGTCTCTACTGGAACTATGAGCCTAAAGCGGAGGGAGTTCCACAACTTGCGCCAGAGTCACCGCAATGTGTCTGAATACATAGAGGAATTCACTAATCTGTCTCGCTATGCTCCACAGGATGTGGACTCAGATGCCAAGAGGAGAGAGAGGTTCCTAGATGGTCTGAATGATGAGCTCTCAGTCCAGCTTTCTATTGTGCATGCTCCTGATTTCCAGACTCTGATGGACAAGGCTAGAATTCTGGAAGGAAAACAGGGACAAGCTGAAAGGCGCAAGAGGAAGTATAATGGCAATCACAACTCAGGGTCACACCATAGGGCCTGTATTTCCCACCATGGTAATGGGAACTCTGGACATCACTGTGGAGGTAATGGTAACCATTACAATGGAGGTAACGGGAACAGTCACCGTGGAGGTAATGGGAACTCTGGACATCACCGTGGAGGAAATGGTCACCACCATAATGGCCACCACCACAATGGCCACAAGAGCTACAACAACAACTCTGGGAGGAACAATGGACACAACCGTTCTGGCAGGAGGGATCTCAGTGAAGTGGAATGCTTCAAGTGCAAGAAGATGGGGCACTACGCTGATAATTGCCTAGAGAAGAGGATTGAAGCAGGAAGCAAGCCTAATGCAAACCAAAATGCAACAATCAACCATGTGAACGTTGAGGAGATTCAGAATGAACCAGAGCTAGTGGTTGGTAAGTTTCCAATTAATACCCACATCGCATTTGTTCTTTTCGATATCGGTGCATCACATACATTCATTTCAAGGGAATTTGTGGATAAGTATAAGCTACCTACCAAGGCTCTTAGAGGATCTATTAGAGTAAGTTCCCCTGGGGGAGAGATGATAGCTAGTGCAGCATGTCGAGGGTTGACACTATATATTGGTGCTTATGCATTTCCTGCACACCCGGTTATACTAGAATCCCAAGGTCTAGATGTCATATTGGGCATGGATTGGATGTCGGAACATCAAGGTCAGATAGATTGTGCTCAACGAGCAATTTCACTCACCACACCAGAGGGAGTAAGGATCAGGTCTAAGTTGCCTACCAGTATTGGAGTGGCCGAGTTGAATTCTCTTAAGGGGGTTAGCCTAGAGGATGCGGCCGTAGTAAAGGAATACCCCGATGTGTTTCCGGATGAGCTGCCAGGGATGCCACCTGACAGGGATGTGGAGTTTCTTATTGACTTGATGCCGGGAACAGGACCGATAGCCAAGAGGCCATACAAGATGGATGTGGGGGAACTGAAGGAATTAAAGAAGCAACTTAGAGAGCAATTAGACAAGGGATTTATTCAGCCCAGTTCATTGTCTTGGGGCGCGCCTGTTCTATTCGTAGAAAAGAAGGACAGTAGTAAGAGATTGGTGGTTGACTATTGCTCACTTAATGAAGTGACCATCAAGAATAAATACCTCTTGCCCAATATAAATGATTTTTTTGATCAGTTGGAAGGAGCAAAGGTGTTTTCCAAGATTGATCTAAGGGTGTGTTTGGATTGAGCCGCATCTAGCCTTACCAATATATTGGCATGGACAAACGCAGGGCAAAGCCAAGATATTGGCAACATGTGACCGTTTGGTTTGTAGCCCATAGCACCTGCCAAAATTTTGGAAAACCCATTGCCTTCCATTTGGTTTCAAGCCAAATGACTTGCCAAATATTTGGTACGTTTGATTGGCTGTTGTTTGGTTTGGTTCCATTTTCTCATAACTTGCATGACAACAAAAAAGAAAACATGTATTTATAAAGTACATATATGCAAATGGAATCAGGTTCACGTACGTACTAACCTGGTTCAATACATTACATAGGCCATATAGTGTTTGATACATCAGATAAATCCAAGCAACAAAATCAGGTTCACGTACTAACAGGCCCTTTATTAGGCCATTTAAGATGCTACAGCCAACCACACTTCCCAAGTCTGCTCAATATACACAAAATATGCATTATATATGATGTCCATACTACAACCAGGTGCTAAAATATTACTGCTGGTTATATAAACAAAAGGTGGCCAAAAACTAAATAAACTTGATCATGGCAATTCAGTTAGCAGTTGCGGATCCACCATCACGACCATCATGACGAAACTAAGGCTCAAAGTAGCTAATGACCCACTCTTGGAGCACTACATCGTCAGCATAGTTGAGGTAACTACGGAAGATTTCTTGATCTGGCTTGGATAGATGGGCTGCAATCTCAAGTTTATCCTTAGCTGTGATCGTTAGAGAATTTATTCTTTTCCAAAGATTTGCATAAGGATCTGCAGGTGGCATTGGTTGCATAGGAATAATAGGGGCTGCAAGAGAGTCAGCTAGCTTCTTAATACTAGCTGCAATATCATCATTAGATACCTTGCCGTTGTTGTTTGCTTTGCCCTTGGTTGGCTTCTTGGAAGGTGATGATATCACTCGCTTGCGCTTCTTATTTACAGAATTGCCGTCCAAGTCAAGTTTAGGACTATGGGGACCAATTGTATCCGAGTCATCTTCATCACTTTCTACTGGAATTTGATAGCCTTCAAGTTCCACAACATCCTCATTGTCATTATTACCATCATCAACATTAACAGTGGTTTGGTCAATTGCGAGTGAGCCATCAGCTTGGCATTGGTCGGAGAACAACTCTTCCAATTGATGGAAGAACCTGATGGGTCTAGTAAGATAATTGATTGTAGTTTTCTGTCACAAGGCAAGGCAACACAGTGGTAAGATATTATGTAATAAGCACAAAACATGAGAAGCTGCACATATAAGGAAAAGAAAATGTAGACCATGACATAAACACTTACACTGAGATGTTGCTTTTCTGACTCACTAGATCGCCGAAACCAGAATCCAACAGATGAATTTGTGTGATGTTGACCCACCATGTATAGGAACATTGCAACTTGTTCCTCTACCGAAACATGAAATGTGTCAATCAACAACTCCTTCTGCCTTAGCCTATTGCATAGCTTGTAAAATACAGGTCGAGACATTCTCAGTTGTTTGATACATGTTACATCTGATGTGTTAATAAGCCTAATTAGCACATTAGTCCTGTAGAGGTCTCTCTGAACTAGTGGACCATACTTTCGACCTCTACCTCTATTTTTTCTACCATCTCTGTTTCTATACCAAAGAGCCAATAGAAGGAGAATGACGGATAGAGTCCTCTGCCTCAACATGTTGTAAAAATAAGGTCCATGTCCATCTGAGTCAAATAAGTACAGTGATATAAATAAATTATCTGAACACATCGTTAAAAATCCTTATGTGATAACAAGTAAATGTTACAAAATCAGAGCAACTTATCACTGATAATAGGGGTGACGAACTTATAAAATTATCCACCGATATGGAGCAATATAAAAGTGAAAATACGTGCTAACAAATAGCAAGGATTTGATAAGCAATAGATCAGATCTACCAAGTAGAAGTTCCGTGCCGCATATCTCCAACGAAAAGGTCCAAGGTTGAAGTGAATCTGCCATAGAAAAAGGACATCAAGTCTTCTTAGGAATTAGTATGAGCTACTATAAGAGCTCATCACTAGGATCAAGAGGTTTCCAAATAATCACACCCTAAGCAAGAGTACAAACCTGGATCTGATCTCTAGCCATCAGGTGATCCTCTAAAATCCCTAACCAATTCAATTGTGCAGTGATCCATTCTAAAAGCTTCCAAGTCAATAAGGACCAATATCAAGCATGTATCCCTTCTAATCAATCTACTCTTCAACCACATCCACTTTATGATGCTTTGGTACCATGCAACCCATCAAAATCGTCACCACCCATATTCTAGTCCAAAACCCTAAGTCTGCCAAATTTGGCTACGTCTGAAAACTATTTCCAACATCACCTTTTTGAATGCCTTCCTTTCTCAACCCTTGTGCATTTTTGGTAATGCACTTGAACCATATTGTTAACCATCCTAAGGACTACCAAGGCCCACTCTTGACCTTCGTTAGATCACCCTCCAACCCACTAGTTCTTGATGGTTTTGCAGGCAAGAAAATGACTTTTCCTGCAAACCTAGTCATCATGCCAACTTTGCTAGAAGCTCACACCACCATCCAACCTTATATGGACCAACTATTTGCATGGTTGTGTTCTAATCATATAGCTCCATCAATATCTACTTCACTTGTTCCAAGTGGATCTTTGTGCTTCTTAAACCCACAAAGTTTTGAAGGCTAGTTGATAATCTGCTTTGGCAGGCTTATTTTATTCAAAGTTTGAAAGCTTGTCCTGTTGAGCTCAAGAAGGATCAAGCTCAAACCCCTACACCATTGCAATCTAAATCACTTGGTATATCCATCCATATATCCCATGCCCCAAGGGGAGTCCTGAGCTCTAGGATCCAACAATGTTATGGTGGCATGAAAACAATCCTACCGAAGATCCCCAAATCTCTAGTTTCACCAAAATCAACTTGGAATCTCCAATCCCAAGGTTGCAAATGCTTGATACACCTCGTATACATCATCTACCTTAATAATCAAGATTTATCAAGATTTATCCATATTTATTATGGACCAAAACTATGTAATTCCCTAAATAGGCAAAATCTCCAAAACTCCTCTCATAAAGGAAAGTTTGGTTTTTGCCAAAACACTTCCCCAAATTTTGGATCAATTAAGTTCCACCTATCATACCCCACCTTCCCACTTCAAAAATAAATATTTTTCAAGAGCTTTATTATTTATTTTTGCCTATTTTCTTAAATTGTAGAAACAAGAAATAGTCCTTTAAAAATCCTTTCCCACCTCAATAAATCTTGGGAAAATTACCCTAAGTGTGTATTCACATTTGGGACCATATCACATAAAAAACTCCACCTGTCCAATGTAAAATTATCAAATTATCTTCTATAAACTACTTCTGTACTTTTTGAATAAATGATTCTAAGTGGACTTCAGATCCTTAGAAAAATCCCAAATAATTCCTGGATATCTATCTTGACCACATCTACCTACTAGTATCATCTCCCCACCTTGTCCAGTAAATTTTTTGGAACTTACTTCACACACCTCCAAGTGGTCAATTTTGCCAAATCAATCAAGCATTGATCCAAAACCAAACCCAAGCCCCACCAATCTTGCTCAATGCATCTCCTCAGCACCAGGACACTCCCCTAGGTCTACCAGCATTGTAGCATCCCCTGTAGCAGTTTGTCCTCTAGTGCTTGGGCACTAGAGCTTAACCTCTTGTGGTTGTCTTGCCTTGCAAACTTCTTGCAGCAACACCCACTGCCTCCTCTCACTTCTGCATGACCAGAGGCACCCCACACTCCCCTCCATCGCCCACAGCAACACCAGCCCCGGTTTCCCCTCCTCCCTCCCATGTCCCAATGGACTATGTTCACCGTGAGCCTCTCCACTCGAGATAAAAGGGCACAGGCCACCCCAGCCCCCAGCTCCTGGCTCATATGCCCCCACACTCTCCCCTACCTCTCCCCGAGCTCCAAATCTCGTCCCTTAGCTCTCCCTCGCATTGGAAGGAGATAAATCTCTCCTCTCAGCCTTGCTCGAAAAAGGCAAGTACTCTCTCGAACCAGGCCACCTCCCTTCCTCTTATCCACTTCTCCTCACCCCTCTCACTCAAATCTACTCCCTTGTGCACTCTCTTCTGTCCTAGGTACACCGGAGCAGTCGCCGGAGTGCCTGTCCGAGAGGAGCTAACTCCCGTCGAGCCCGACCTCCCCGAGCACCTGCAGCCCTGCCGAAGCCGTCCTGGTACCCTCCCAGGACCTCCGCATCCACCCCACACCCTCGCCGCCGACATGCACGCAACCCCAAGCCTGCACCGGCGAGCTCCCGAGCTGGCCGAGCCACGGACGCGTGCAAACCCGCCCCCACGTGGAACTCGCCGCTTCCGCACCTCGCCAGGACTGCTGTTGTCGACCGCATCTCCCTGCGGCGTCCCCGCCTCTCCTCCACACCCCAGCGAGCTCCCCTGCCGGCGCCACCCCGAGCTAGGGTTCCCAACCGCCACCGTCATGAGTCCCTAGGAGAAGACGAAGCCGGCCGTCGATCGCCACTTGATCGAACGGCCGGAATTACCACTTACCCCTTTGCGCCCGCGTGAGGCTGACCGCTGGGCCCCGCCGCGCGGGATTTAAACCTCCCTCCCGCGCATGGCTTGCCCCTGGGTGGGCTGGATTTCCCTCTGCGCGGCCCATTGAGGTGAAGGAATCAGCCCGGTAGTACCCCTTCTCTTTTTCTTTTATTCAAATCCTTCTATCCATAGTATTACCAATAGGTTTAATTCAAGATAAAACGAAAAATACCTCCTTCTGCCCAGTTCCAAATTTTTACATGTTCCTGTATCTTTTCTCTAACATGCAGAATAGAAAGTAACTAAAAATATTGACTAGGAGGTTACTAGTAAAATAAACCCCCAATTGGAGTAAAACCAATTGCCCCTAGTAGGTACTACTTGTACATATCACTGGACCTTGGTCTCATGCCAAGGTGAACAATATTTCGGCCCTGGTAAAAATAACAAAAACCATTAGTTTCTGACTATAGGAATTTCACTAGGTTAAACAAACAGAGGTATTAACCCATTTCCAACTCCCAGTGATACTCTCTATCAAAACCCAGGAGCACATAATTTTCTAAGCCTAGTTTAATTCTTGTGAATTAAACTATTCTGTGCATGGTTTATTCACCTCTAAATTTACTACAGTAGTTCTGCTAATCCAAAGCTGTTGATTCCAATTTCTACAGAAAGGTATCCTCACTAACTACCAAGTGTCCTTAGAATAAAATCAAAAGCTACTATAGATTTAATATGGTGAAAAAGAAAAAACAGCTCCGGAACTATCTTTGGGAATTTCCTGAAGGCATTATGTTAATTATTTTGGAGTGATTCCAACTCTCAGTGAAAAAGTACATCAAGGCCTATCTAACCATCCAAGGAAATAATTTTTCGAGCTCCAGAACCTTTCTGGTGAATTATTTCCTTAAACTAGAGTCTTATTCACTATAAAAATCACTATAAATCTTTTGTAAGTGATAAAATAGTGAAACCACTTTTGTTGGCTTCATCTTATCAGTGCCTATCTGTTGGTATCATGTTTTTACAATAGTACCCTACAAAATATGGTCTTGCTCCAAAATCCATCTCTTAGGTAGTTTCTAGACTAGAAATCCTAAGGGATTTTCATCCCCTTCTCCAAGGCCATCTCAATCTCCTATGTCCAATCCTCTCAAAACCATCTGAATCTTAATATGGTATTATTCAATTGCTTTCTGTATGTATTGTTGCTTGTATGCCTTGTGTTGATTGTGGCTTGTTTTGCTTGCATGTGTTGTCGGGACGACGATGGTTGCGATGAAATCGGAGAGCAGAAGAAGTGGTATTTATAATTGGAATTTGTATTCTGTGTTAGCTAAAGAAGAAGTCCAGGGACAATTATGCCATATTTCTGATCACAGGCAAGCCACCTTCTTGCTCATAAGCCTTGTCCTACTATTTTACTTATGCATGTTTTCTTTACTATTTGTGAATCTGCATTGTTTTATTATTTGTTGATGTATATACGGTAGTCGTTTGGCCCCTCCGAACTACTACACTTTAGTACTACTAAGTACAACCCCCTTGGTGACACCTACTTGTCCTTAGTAGAATAGATGGTGTATATCACCATAACCCCCTTGGAGACCCCCGATTTAGCCGAAGCAAAGCTAGAGGATAGGAAGACCCCGGAAAAAGTTTTACCAAATGTTTTATGATAAAACCTTGGCGAGGTGGGACCTCCCAAGAGATGTTGAGAAAGAAAAAGGTTTTGTTTTATAAATGCTGGAGGAAAATCGGAGGAAAAAGGTTTATGAAAACGCACCTGGTTCTCTGCAGTTTTGCTTGAACAATTAACCCAGTGCAACCACATTACTCTGGTATGGGACATGGCTGGATTTGATGTTTGTCTATTCTGGTAGAAGCTGCCTCGCAACAACTACAGGGGATCAGGGATCCCTAGAGGGTGGGCCTTCTCCGACAGAGGTCCATGTGGAACATCGGCCTGGAGAAGGAACGATGGGTCGGCAGGCCTCCACGCGTTACTATGGGCCCCTCATTGAAAGCGCATACTCTCGAGGAGTGGAAAAAACACTCCGGTTGGTCCTCGCCCGACGTCCCGGTGTTGAGGGGATTAACACTCATAGGGTAGGCACTTATATTGGAGTGGGCATCCAGAGAGTATTGATCGGTTACTCGACCCACGATCCGTGAAGATCAGGGTAGTGTACCCGGATGGTGTGGGTAAAGTGTACAACCTCCGCAGAGTGTAAATCTATTCGAATAGCCATGTCCGCGGTCATGGACGGTTGGGAAGGTTGCTGTAGAGCGGTGCTGGTTTTGTTTCCAAAAAGGATTTCGGAAAAGAAATATTTTTGGGAATGTTTTGACCATGGGATGGTCGGGAAGGATACCTGCTTTGACCATGGGATGGTCAGAGAGGTATGGAAGGAGTTTGGTCGTGGGCCGACTGGAAAACGGGAACAAATGGGTGACCCAGTCCTAATGTCTTCCAAAACTTTTCAAAACGGTTTCCAAAATGTTTACGAAAGTTTTCAACAAAGATATGTAGATGCTATATCTACAAGAGAAACTAATTGAGAAAAGAACCTCCTTTGGAGCCCTCCTACTACCACAGCCATAATGCATATCCTCTTGCTATTACTATTAAGTTAAGGTGGTTTGCGAGTACATTCAAAGTACTCACCGGCATTGTCCCTGGCTATTAACTTGGCCAAATCTCAAGAAGAAGATGGCGTTGGCGACTATGCGAGCTAGGATGTTCTCCCAGTCAGTTGCCTGTAGGTTAAGGCATGGCTCGGGCTCTATGTTGGATGAAGTTCCGCTGATGATTTTTTGGTGTAGCCATAATGGGAATTATGTAAGTTTTGTAATTCGGTATATTCTCGGATGTTGTAATGATACTTGTCGGTTATGTGCCACGACTAACTGATCATGGGATCGTGGTTGTATGTATAACAGGGATTCTCAGAGAATTAATCCCGGGGCCCCACAAACTTGGTATCAGAGCCATCCTGGCTGTAGGAGAACCTTAGTTAGCATGGTCGCTAGACAGGAACCTTATTTTGAAAACCCCGGCTTTCGAAAACTAGTTTTTCTACGAGTTTCAAAAAGTTCTACTTCTTCTTTTACTCTAAGTAAATGCTTTCGAAAATGGTTTCCTCTAACTCTCGTCCAAACTTCAAACCTACGGATTCTAAATAACTAGGATGTAGAACCTGGTGAGGACAATGAGAACAAAATGAAGACAAGCAACTACCAGCAAACACGAGGATACTACAATATCTCCCTACCAGCGGAATCCTCATAATCAGAAGACATCAGTTGTTGCACTATCAAGAAATGTCCAAGATACGACGAAGGCTTCATTCGCAAGATAGTGACTCGGACCTCAATCCTGTGATCTCTAGGATCAATAAATCCTAAGAATAGGATTCCCCTATATCGCGAGTAGTTAACTCTTTGGTCCCTGGAGTTGACCGTGTTTGCTTGCCTAAGGGAATCCTGTGTTGCTTGATGTGTGTTGTTTGCCGAGGACATTGCAAGCCCCTCGCTCTGTTCACCTTGTTTGTATTCTTTGGTTTGCTCCGACCTCCTTAAACATGTGACTCGAGGAGCGATAACCCACCTAGTAACTCAGGAAACCCCTGTGTGAAATGTCGGTAATGAGAACTAGACTAACCTCGAGAGTATATGAGAGGAAAAGCATCGCAAGAACCAGGAGTTTGACATCGTCAAGTTAGAACAAACTCGAAGATTTCACCTCGGCAAGATGGCATACCTCGTCAAACTCACCTTGCAAGACTCGTCAAGCGCACCACACTCCCTTGTTCCTCAGTCTTCTACAGCAAGAGTCCCGCTGAAACTGGAAGACTATGACCGAAGGCTCCCTACTAATCACGATAAACCACAAGAATTGGTAACCCAGATAGGAAGTAAAGAACTAACTCCACCAACCTTCGGTACATTAGAGTTTCCAATAGCCCCTCTGAGACTAACTAATTCTTAGTCGAGCCCCTTTGTCCCCAAGCCGACGGGCAATTCCTCACCAAAAAGGCTAGAATACCCCCAAATCCTAAAGATCCGGATGCGCGAAGATAACTCCTCCGAAGCTAGATGTCTCTACTTTGACCAAAAACTAGCCAGAAGCATCGTTAACTGCTAACTTGCCTTGAGCTAACTCCGCTAGGAAACCACACCGACAAGGTCTATCACAATAGAAGGACACTCGAAGACCCCAGCTCAAGACTCCGGGAAGATACAGCCTTCTGCTAACATCAGGTCAGCACTCCCAGACAGAAGATCTGCATCACTCCTAAAGCACCTTGGTGAAGCTCTAAGGTGGAAAGACTGTGTCTTTCCACTCAATCTTCAGAAGACTATCTACCAGAAGATACCTTAGAAAATGTCCCCGGATCCGAAATCTTCCTGCCAAGCAACAACCCGTGAGTTATCCGATGAAGACACAAAATGAAGATTCTACAAAGTCCCTCCACTACTTCAGCTGAAGATCCACCCGAAGGACCACCGAACCGCTAACCCCTATGTTCCATAATGCTTAGAGGACATGAAACTCTAATGACTCCACCAGGCTAAGTATGAGTAATAGTAGTAGATAAACCCCGTAGGCCATATCTCCATGGTCGCCTTCTGAATACTTCGACTGCAGGAGAAGGATGGAGGACAATCTTCCAAAACCAGCACCACTGAAGTCAGGAAGGAAGGAATGCGTTATCTCCGAGCTAACTTAGTCAAATCCTAAGGGGGAAAGACTATGTCTTTCCCACACAAATAGAGTAAACCCTCACCAGGAGCCAACCCAGAACCTTGGACCCCAACATCATTAAATAGGTTATGCTAAGCCCTAAGGAAGAACCATGGATCCCTAGAGAAAGGTACACCAATTCATAAATTCTATCCTCCGAAGAGTACCCCGTGAAGTTTAGCATCAAGAGAGTCTGCCTAGTCTAAGCCCTCGAGACTTAGAGCCCCGAAGGAATATAAGATTGTTCCTCGTAATCAAGGCTGTACTCTACTCGACTCTCCGTGCATCCTAGAAGACTGAAGCTCAACTTCATCGACAAATTAGTCACTTTCAAAGACGGAGTCACTAAGATAGTACGCATAAGACACCTAGTATCAACCCGGCTCAAAATCCCCTAACCGTACTCTCCCGAATCTCGGGACGAGATTCCTTTAAGGGGGAAGATCAGTAACGTCCCAATTTCAGCAACCCTGATTAGTTGCCTAGAATGCAAAAATCAGGGGGAACAAAAACTTTTTCTTGTCATTGGTGCAGTGTTTGCCTATTGTTTGAATATGTTTATGCTTGTGATTGTATATTAGAACATATACTCCTTACCTCAACACCAGTTGATAAGCTATTTAACGAAACTATCCTGGCTCACTTAACATACTCTCAAATGTTCTGGCATTTCAAAACCTGAGCCAAGATGTTTATGTAACAAAAACTATTTTAGTAGCTTCTATTGACAAAACTATGGAGAGATATATAATATAATCTCCTTAAGTTTTCAAGACAGAACCTTCAACAACTCTTACCTCTAGATTCAACAAAACCCTTTTTATGAAGCATTTAAATTCTGCTCTTGGTAGATATACCAAGGAACTTACCTTGTTCAAACTCCAACCTCTTTCAAAATATATATCCTTAACCTCAAGTTAGACTTGAAGGTAACTCTAGTAGTGGTCTTCTTAGTTTCTAAGTTGAGTTACCTTGATCTACTGTCTGATGTTTTGCCTTGATCTGCTGCTTGATTCGTCTTCTTAGGAATTAGTATGAGCTACTATAGGAGCTCATCACTAGGATCAAGAGGTTTCCAAATAATCACACCCTAAGCAAGAGTACAAACCTGGATCTGATCTCTAGCCATCAGGTGATCCTCTAAAATCCCTAACCAATTCAATTGTGCAGTGATCCATTCTAAAAGCTTCCAAGTCAATAAGGACCAATTTCAAGCATGGATCCCTTCTACTCAATATACTCTTCAAACACATCCACTTGATGATGCTTTGGTACCATGCAACCCATCAAAATCATCACCACCCTCATTCTAGTCCAAAACCCTGAGTCTGCCAAATTTGGGAAAGTCTGGAAAACTATTTCCAACATCACGTTTTTGAATGCCTTCCTTTCTCAACCCTTGTACATTTTTGGTAATGAACTTGAACCATCTTGTTAACCATCGTAAGTACTACCAAGGCCCACTCTTGCCCTTGGTTAGATCGCCCTCCAACCCACTAGTTCTTGATGGGTTTGTAGGCAAGAAAATAACTTTTCCTGCAAACCTAGTTATCATGCCAACTTTGCTAGAAGCTCACCCCACCATCCAACCTTCTATGGACCACCTATTTGCATGGTTGTGTTCTACTCATATAGCTCCATCAATATCTACTTCACTTGTTCCAAGTGGATCTTTGTGCTTCTTAAACCCACAAGGTTTTGAAGGCTAGATGATAATCTGCCTTGGCAGGCTTATTTTATTCAAAGTACGAAAGCTTGTCCTGGTGAGCTCAAGCAGGATCAAGCTCAAAACCCTACACCATTGCAATACAAATCACTTGGTCTATCCATACATATATCCCATGCCCCAAGGGGAGCCCTGAGCTCCAGGATCCAACAATGTTTTGGTGGCATGAAAACAATCCTACCCAAGATCCCCAAATCTCTAGTTTCACCAAAATCAACTTGGAATCACCAATCCCAAGGTTGAAAATGCTTGCTACACCTTGTATACATCATCTACCTTAATCATCAAGATTTATCAACATTTATCCATATTTATTATGGACCAAAACTATTTAATTCCCTAAATAGGCAAAATCTCCAAAACTCCTCTCATAAAGGAAAGTTTGGTTTTTGCCAAAACACTTCCCCAAATTTTGGCTCAATTAAGTTCCACCTATGATACCCCACCTTCCCAGTTCAAAAATAAATATTTTTGAAGAGCTTTATTATTTCTTTTTGCCTATTTTCTTAAATGGCAGAAACAAGAAATAATCCTTTAAAAATCCTTTCCCACCTCAATAAATCTTGGGAAAATTCCCCTAAGTGTGTATTCATATTTGGGACCATCTCACATCAAAAAATCCACCTGTACAATGTAAAATTATCAAATTATCTTCTAGAAACTACTTCTGTACTTTTTGAATAAATGATTCTAAGTGGACTTCAGATCCTTAGAAAAATGCCAAATAATTCCTGGATATCTAGCTTGACCTCATCTACCTACCAGTATCATCTCCCTACCTTGTCCAATACAAATTTTGGAACTTACTTCACACACCTCCAAGTGATTAATTTTGCCAAATCAATCAAGCATTGATCCAAAACCAAACCCAAACCCGACAAATCTTGCTCAATGCATCTCCTCAGCACTAGGACAGTCCCCCAGGTCGACCAGCACTGTAGCATCCCCTATAGTAGTTTGTCCTCTAGTGCTTGGACACTAGAGCTTAACCTCTTGTGGTTGTCTTGCCTTGCAAACTTCTTGCAGCAACACTCACTGCCTCCTCTCACTTCTGCACAACCAAAGGAACCCCACACTCCCCCTCCATCGCCCACAGCAACACTAGCCCCGGTTTCCGCTCCTCCCTCCCATGCCCCAATGGACTATGTCCACCGTGAGCCTCTCCACTCGAGATAAAAGGGCACAGGCCACCCCAGCCCCCAGCTCCTGGCTCATTTGCCCCCACACTCTACCCCTACCTCTCCCCGAGCTCCAGTCTAGTCCCTCATCTCTCCCTCGCCATGGAAGGAGAGGAAGCTCTCCTCTCAGCCTAGCTCGAAAAAGGCAAGTATTCTCTCGAACCAGGCCACCTCCCTCCCTCTTATCCACTTCTCCTCACCCCTCTCACCCACATATACTCCCCTATGGCCTCTCTTCTGTCCCAGGTACACCGGAGCAGTCACCGGAGTGCCTGTCCAAGAGGAGCTCACTCCCATCGAGCCCGACCTCCCCGAGCACCTGCAGCCCTGCTGAAGCCGTCCTGGTACCCTCCTAGGACCTCCGCATCCAACCCACACCCTCGCCGCCGACATGCACGCAACCCCAAGCCTGCACCGGTGAGCTCCCGAGCTGGCCGGGCCACGGACACGTGCAAACCCACCCCCACGCGGAACCCACCGCTTCCGCACCTCGCCAGGACCGTTGTCGTCGACCGCATCTCCCTGCGGCGTCCCCGCCTCTCCTCCACGCCCTAGAGAGCTCCCCTGCCAGTGCCACCCCGAGCTAGGGTTCCCAACCGCCGCCGTCGTGAGTCCCTGGGAGAAGACGAAGCCCGGCCGTCGATCGCCACTTGATCAAACGGCCAGAATTGCCACTTACCCCTTTGCGCCCCCGTGAGGCTGACCGCTGGGCCCCGCCACGCGGGATTTAAACCTTCCTCTCGTGCATGGCCCACCCCTGGGTGGGCCAGATTTCCCTCTGCGCGGCCCATTGAGGTGAAGGAATCAGCCCGGTAGTACCCCTTCTCTTTTTATTTTATTCAAATCCTTCTATCCATAGTATTACCAATAGGTTTAATTCAAGATAAAAACGAAAAATACCTCCTTCTGCCCAGTTCCAAATTTTGACATGTTCCTGTATCTTTTCTCTAACATGCAGAATAGAAAGTAACTAAAAATATTGACTAGGAGGTTACTAGAAAAATAAACCCTCAAATGTATCATTTCCCACTAATAAAATCTTTCTGTGAGTTTTACACCCCCAATTGGAGTAAAACCAATTGCCCCTGGTAGGTACTACTTGTACCTATCACTGGACCTTGGTCTCATGCCAAGGTGAACAATATTTTAGCCCTGGTAAAAATAACAAAAACCATTAGTTTCTGACTATAGGAATTTCCCTAGGTTAAACAAACAGAGGTATTAACCCATTTCCAACTCCCGGTGATACTCTCTATAAATATCTATCAAAACCCAGGAACACATAATTTTCTAAGCCAGGTTTAATTCTTGTGAATTAAACTATTCTGTGCATGGTTTATTCGCCTCTAAATTTACTACAGTAGTTCTGCTAATCCAAAGCTGTTGATTCCAATTTCTATAGAAAGGTATCCTCACTAACTACCAAGTGTTCTTAGAATAAAATCAAAAGCTACTATAGATTTAATATGGTGAAAAATAAAAAATAGCTCCGGAACTGTCTTTGGGAATTTCCTGAAGGCATTATGTTAATTATTTTGGAGTGATTCCAACTCTCAGTGAAAAATTACATCAAGGCCTATCTAACCATCCAAGGAAATAATTTTCGGAGCTCCAGAACCTTTCTGGTGATTTATTTCCTTAAACTAGAGTCTTATTCACTATAAAAATCACTATAAATCTTTTGTAAGTGATAAAATAGTGAAACCACTTTTGTTGGCTTCATCTTATCAGTGCCTATCTATTGGTATCATGTTTTTACAATAGTACCCTACAGAATATTTTCTTGCTCCAAAATCCATCTCTTAGGTAGTTTCTAGACCAGAAATCCTAAGGGATTTTCATCCCCTTCTCCAAGGCCATCTCAATCTCCTATGTCCAATCCTCTCAAAACCATCTGAATCTTAATATGGTATTATTCAATTGCTTGCTGTATGTATTGTTGCTTGTATGCCTTGTGTTGATTGTGGCTTGTTTTGCTTGCATGTGCTGTCGGGACGACGATGGTTGCGATGAAATCGGAGAGCAGAAGAAGTGGTATTTATAATTGGAATTGGTATTCTGGGTTAGCTAAAGAAGAAGTCCAGGGAAAATTATGCCATATTTCTGATCATAGGCAAGCCACCTTCTTGCTCATAAGCCTTGTCCTACTATTTTACTTATGCATGTTTTGTTTACTATTTGTGAATCTGCATTGTTTTATTATTTGTTGATGTATATACGGCAGTCGTTTGGCCCCTCCGAACTACTACACTTTAGTACTACTAAGTACAACCCCCTTGGTGACACCTACTTGTCCTTAGTAGAATAGATGGTGTATATCACCATAACCCCCTTGGAGACCCCCGATTTAGCCGAAGCAAAGCTAGAGGATGGGAAGACCCCGGAAAAAGTTTTACCAAATGTTTTATGATAAAACCTTGGCGAGGTGGGACCTCCCAAGAGATGTTGAGAAAGAAAAAGGTTTTATTTTATAAATGCTGGAGGAAAATCGGAGGAAAAAGGTTTATGAAAACGCACCTGGTTCTCTGCAGTTTTGCTTGAACAATTAACCCAGTGCAATCACATTACTCTGGTATGGGACATGGCTGGATTTGATGTTTGTTTATTCTGGTAGAAGCTGCCTCGCAACAACTACAGGGGATCGGGGATCCCTAGAGGGTGGGCCTTCTCTGATAGAGGTCCATGTGGAACATCGACCTGGAGAAGGAATGAAGGGTCGGCAGGCCTCCACGCATTACTATGGGCCCCTCATTGAAAGTGCACACTCTCGAGGAGTGGAAAAAGCGCTCTGGTTGGTCCTCGCCCTATGTCCCGGTGTTTAGGGGATTAACTCTCATAGGGTAGGCACTTATATTGGAGTGGGCATCCAGAGAGTCTTGATTGGTTACTCGACCCACGATCGGTGAAGATCAGGGTAGTGTACCCGGATGGTGTGGGTAAAGTGTACAACCTCTACAAAGTGTAAATCTATTCGAATAGTCGTGTCCGCGGTCATGGACGGTTGGGAAGGTTGCTATAGAGCGGTGCTGGTTTTGTTTCCAAAAGGGATTTTGGAAAATAAATATTTTTGGGAATGTTTTGACCATGGGATGGTCGGGAAGGATACCTCTTTGACCATGGGATGGTCAGAGAGGTATGGAAGGAGTTTGGTCGTGGGACGACCGGAAAACGGGAACAAATGGGTGACCCAGTCCTGATGTCTTCCAAAACTTTTCAAAATGGTTTCCAAAATGTTTACAAAAGTTTTCAACAAAGATATGTAGATGCTATATCTACAAGAGAAACTAATTGAGAAAAGAACCTCCTTTGGAGCCCTCCTACTACCACAACCATAATGCATATCCTCTTGCTATTACTATTAAGTTAAGGTGGTTTGCGAGTACATTCAAAGTACTCACTGGCATTGTCCCTGGGTATTAACTTGGCCAGATCTCAAGAAGAAGATGGCGTTGGCGACTATGCGAGCTAGGACGTTCTCCCAGTCAGTTGCCTGTAGGTTAAGGCATGGCTCGGGCTCTACGCTGGATGAAGTTCCGCTGATGATTTTTTGGTTTAGCCATAATGGCAATTATGTAAGTTTTGTAATTCGGTATATTCTCGGATGTTGTAATGATACTTGTCGGTTATGTGCCACGACTAACTGATCATGGGATCGTGGTTGTATGCATAACAGGGATTCTCAGAGAATTAATCCGGGTGCCCCACATATGTCTTTTGGACTAACAAATGCTCCGGCATATTTTATGACCATGATGAACAAGGTATTCATGGAGTACTTGGATAAGTTCGTGGTGGTGTTCATTGATGACATATTGATATATTCCAAGGATGATGCTGAACATGAGAAACACCTACGACTAATTATGGAAAAGTTGAGGGAGCATAAATTATATGCCAAGTTTAGTAAATGTGAATTCTAGTTGAACACTGTTAGATTTCTTGGACACGTGGTGTCGGGTTAAGGAGTTGCAGATGATCCAAGCAAGGTGGCGTCAGTTACAGAATGGGAGTCACCCAAGAATGTGGGAGATATTAGGAGTTTCTTGGGACTTGCTGGATATTATAGAAGGTTCATTGAGAATTTCTCCAAGATTGCAAAGCCAATGACTGAATTACTGAAGAAGGAGAAGAAGTTTGAATGGACCAAGGAGTGCGAAGCTAGTTTCCAGGAACTGAAGCAACGCCTAGTGACCGCACCTATCTTGTATCTACCAGGTATTCAGAAGGATTTCCAAGTATATTGTGATGCTTCCCGTCAAGGACTGGGTAGTGTACTGATGCAGGATGGGAGAGTGTTATCTTATGCCTCACACCAACTTAAACTCCACGAGAGGAATTACCCCACGCATGACTTGGAATTAGCATCAGTTGTGCATGCGATAAAGGTGTGGAGACACTATCTGATGGGTAAGCATTGTGACATGTTCACGGATCACAAAAGCCTGAAATACATATTCACACAGAAGGAGCTGAATATGAGGCAGAGGAGATGGTTGGAACTCATAAAGGATTATGACATGAGTTTGCAATATCACCCAGGAAAGGCCAATGTTGTAGCGGATGCGCTGAGTCGCAAGGTTTATGCTAATGGCCTGACAGTGGGAGAGTTACCGAAGGATTTGTGTGAACAGTTCAAGGACCTCAGGTTGGAAGTAGTATCCGAGGGATATTTGGCAACAATAGAAGTCAAGCCAACGCTTCTGGATGAGATTAGAGAACCTCAAAAGAAGGATAGTGACCTGGAGGAAATAAGAGGAAACATACCCAAAGGTAAATTCAAAGGATTTCACGAGGATGATCAAGGTACACTATGGTACAAGGATCGCTTATGTGTTCCCAACGATCCGGAGATTAGGAAGTTGATATTTCAGGAAGCTCATAACTCGCCATACTCTATACATCCAGGTAACACGAAGATGTACATGGATTGGAAGGAAAGGTTTTGGTGGGTTAATATGAAGCGAGAGATTGCAGAGTATATTGCCTTATGTGATGTCTGTAGTAGAGTGAAGGCCGAGCACCAAAAGCCAGCAGGATTGCTATAGCCATTGTCGATACCTGAATGGAAGTGGGATAGAGTTGGAATGGACTTTATCACCGGATTGCCTAGGACTAAGTCAGGGTATGACTCTATTTGGGTAGTGGTAGATCACTTGACCAAGGTACCTCACTTTATACCCGTGAAGACCACTTACACTAGTGCTAAGTTAGCCAAGATCTACATGAACATAATTGTGTGTCTACATGGAGTCCCTAAGAGCATTGTGTCAGATAGAGGCACCCAATTGACTTCTCACTTTTGGTTCCATCTACATGAGTCATTGGGAACGAGATTGGAGTTTAGTACAGCTTTGCAGCCCCAGACGGATGGTCAGACCGAGAGGGTGAATCAGATTTTGGAGGATATGTTGAGAGCCCGTGCCTTGGCTCATGGCGCTAGTTGGGATGAAAATTTGCCTTATGCTGAGTTTTCCTACAACAAGAGCTACCAATCTAGTATCAATACATCGTCGTTCAATGTACTATATGGTAAGAGGTGCAGAACACCATTGTTATGGGATGGTGTAGGTGAACGTCAACTATTTGGACCGGATTTGATCAAGGATGCTGAAGAGAAGGTTAGTTTGATTCGGGACAGGTTGAAGGTGGCACAATCGAGACAGAAGAGCTATGCTGATTCTAAGCGCAAGGAAGTGGTGTATGAGATCGAGCATACCTCAGAGTTTCACCACTACGTGGAATTAAGAGGTTTGGCATTAAGGGTAAGTTGGCACCTCAGTTTATAGGACCATACCAGATCCTAGCACGCAAGGGAGAGGTTGCATATCAGTTGGAATTGCCAGAAGCTCTGTCCTCTATTCATGATGTCTTCCATGTGTCCCAGCTGAAGAAATGCCATCCGGAGATGGTGGATACACCGTTGAGCGACACCGTGCCACTAGATGAGGTTCAGCTAGAGAGTGACCTGACTTATGAGGAGAAACCGGTCAAGATTTTGGAGACAGAAGAGAGGTTTACCCGCAGCAAGACGATTAGGTTTTGCAAGGTGCAATGGAGCCATCACATCGAAGAGGAAGCCACCTGGGAGCGAGAGGATGACCTCCAAGAGGACCACCGCACCTATTTGCTAGCCACGTCGAATCTTGAGGACGAGATTCATCTTAAGGGGGTTAGTCTTGTCACATCCCAAATTCTAGATTTGGTACTTCATACATACATGGCATTGCATCATGTTCATCCTTGCAAAATTTCAGTTTTGAAAGCTTTTTGCTAAAACACCACACAAGTGCCTTTCCTTCCCTTATAGGTGACTACTAAGGTTTTTGTGTAGCATCTACTATTGGTAGCTCCCCCCGAGTTATCGCACACATACGGTGCACGACAATGACTCCCAAGCTCTGATCCCTACTGAGGTTGCGGAAGTAGAACTCCTGGACTAAATCCCTGCAGCACGACGGCATGTCGCACGGTGTTGACTTTGTGTGTACAGTCCTCCTCTGGGACCGTGCCACCGCAAAGGCAACTGGGAGAGAGAGAGGGATTTTCTCTAAGGAAAACTGTCTTAGAGAATATCTTGATTGGATGTGTTTTTTGTGTTTTAATCCCACCCATGGGCTCCCCTTTATATAAGAGGAGGAGGGGTACTCCTCCCAAAGGCTTAGCCATGTGGGACTAAAAATTAGACAAAGAATAAAGGAAAAACTGGGGTTGGGCCTATGGGACAGCCGAGTGGGCCACCCTGCCCAAGGACCAGCGCAGCACAACAGCTATCAGCTAGTAAGTAGTGGCTCATGTGAGGCGCCTCGTGCATGCGGCCCGCCAAGTGCGGCGGCAGAGGCAGCAGCTCTAGCCTCGGCTAGGCCAGCTGCCCGCCCACATGGCCTAGCACGATGGAGCAGTGGCCAGCCGCTCGAGTGGCCCGAGTGGGCTACCACATCCCGTGCGTGGACCATTATCTTGGTTAGCTCGCCACGCCCGCCCATGCTCTCCCATGCGCCCGAGTTGGGCTGAAGTTGAGCAGGCCGCTAGCAGCGGCTAGCAACTGCGCACCTGGGTGGTGCTTAACGCCCGCCCACCTGCTCACTTCATGGGCCGGTAAAATGCGGCCCAGCCACATTTGGTTGTGCTGGTTTTGCTGTTTCTTTTCTTGTGACTTTCTCCTGGGCCAACTCCCTACGGTGTTTTGGTCTAGTTGAGGAAGTTTCCCTCAGATAATAATTAATATATTTATTTAGTATAAGTAAGTTCACAATTAACATATAATAAACGCATATTATAAATTTCCATTTATCTGAAACACATTTCTTTCTTTCTCCGAACAACTTTGGATCTCTCTTGAAATGATTCCATTTTCTCTCCCTTATATGATTCCATCTTATAGGAAGATCTCTAAGCGTCGTAGTGCCCTTAAGTGTGTTCCCTCTAGTTCGGGAATATCATAGACATGATCTCGATCAATTATATATAGTGGGACCGGGATGCCCATATTGACCCCTGTGCACTCCACGCACCACCCTTCGTGTTGAACCTTAAACTATATATCCAATTCCCTTTTTTATTCGATACAAGACTTACCCAAGATCTGATCATCGGTATCATGATATCTTGTTCAATCTTGTTTCCAACAAGTACTGTTTTACTTGATCACATGAAATTCCATCCCCATGACCTAGTCATATGATGCACAGTTTATGGATGTAATTCACCGAGTGGGCCCAATGTATCTTCCCATCACATAGGATAACAAATCTCGGTCTTGATGCATAGGCCTCAACATGCCCCTTTGGAATACCCAACATGCACATCTATGGTCACCCATTTATGAACATGACGATTGATGCATTCAAAGAAATCCTTGGGTAACAATGATTAATATGATCTCACGGTCTAAGGATTAGGACATTCTGTTTTAAACTATTGTAACTATGAACTATGTGACATGATCGTGCTGCAACAATCGTTGGTGGGAAATATCCATCATATCATCCTAGATGATATGACTTCATTGTTAGTTGTCTGTAGTTGCACCATGATCAGGAAACCTTGATCATCAGCTGCCTAGTGAACTAGTTGAATAGAGGATACTAGGGACCTAGGTTTGTTTATATACCACACATATATCAATGTTTCTGCTTGATATAGTTATAGCATGATATAAAACTATTATGAACTAATGAGATATGATAATAAAACAACTTTATTATTTGCGTCTAGGGGATATCTCCTTCAGTCTCCCACTTTCACTAGAGTAAAAATAATCTTGTTGCATTGCTACTAATCATAAACAATATCTTATATGTGTTTATTGATCCTGCTTGCTCATGGAGTACTTCCTATCCTAAATCTATTTTACCATATTCATAAGGTCCTATTTTGCAAATCATTAATGTCACCTATATGACATTCACAACATTTCGTTTTGGTGACAAAGTGAGACTTCTGTTTTTACTATACAATGATGATCTATCAGTTAATTGGACTTTCAAGTTGTCATGTATATCTATAAAACACACTTGGTCAAAAGTCAAACTTTCTAAACCAAAACCACTTCTGCTTTTTCTCAAGTATTCTAATACTTCTATATCTATAGACTTTTTATCAAATTGCTATATCTGCAATTTTGATCCCAAATCATGATTCCTTTGCACTAAACTTAACTCTGATGGAGTGATTAACTTTAATAAACTCAAGAACCTGTTCCTACAATTAATAACTTGGGTCACATTATGTCAAGTATAAATAACATGGGTTTTTTAGGAAAACATATGACCAAGGCACAGGTGATGCGATTCATTGCTCTTTCCATTGAACCATTGTCTTGAATACTGAGTCACTACTCAACACTTCTCCTAATCTCTCAATTAAGAACCAATTCTTCACTTGAATCCATTATGAACTATTTTCCGAATCTCAACTAGGTCCTTCTAAACTACTTTCAGAATACTACAAGTATTTTGACATTTTAATGTTTATTCAACATCCTGATCTATTCACATAGATCCTTTATGTTTAATCCAAGTCCAAATTTCATCCACCTAATGATCTAATCATTCCTAATACCAAACACATCATTTACTAATATGTCAATTACATATTCAAGAACGTTGTTACGCTCCCACTCAATATTTGATATTCTAGGATATCACTCATCTCCCACTCAAATATGTCGTCCACATATTCTATTTGAAAAACTTCTTAGTTCCCACTCAATTTGTAGACTTCCTCAAAAAAATTAGTTAATCCAAAATTCTTTGATCTTACATCAAACCGAGAATTTTTTCTGCTACAAGACTTCAAAAATTCCTAATTTGTCAAAAGCTGCTTGTTGTACTAGTTACAACATTTTCTTAAAACTTTTGAAGACTTTTTGTTTTGATCAGACCTTTACCAATTTCCAAATTGGACTTATTTGTTGATTAATCCAACAGATACTAAGCATTTGTCAAAAACATCCATTATGATAAAACTAGCTTTTATGTCTTCTTATTAACTTTCATTTCCATCCTTTCGACTTTGCAGTATATGCCATTACTTATTGAGATCAAGTAACTTTTACTTTAAGATCTCAAATGTAACTTAATCTGGGATTTCATGACTCAAAGTCATTTCTTGCACTTAGGTACATCAATCTTTCTTTGTAGTTCATAGGTATATGTTGTTCCAATAATAGGACAAGTGAATCAAGAATGAAATTTAGCAAATGGCAGAACAAATTCTTGAATCCTACTTTTATGAAGTATTAATTGAAATGTCAGCTTACACTTGTACCCTTCCACTAACACTTCTATAATAAAATGTTTCTTAAAGAAGTATCATGTTGAGACAATACAAACTTTGTCTTCTTTGGGTATTAGTTTGGAATTTGTATTCATAGTCTTACTAAGAATATCCTACCAAGAGTTATTATTTCCAAAGATTTTGAACTATCGAAATCTCTAGAAACTTGAGCTTACCATATTTCGTATGGTGTTGTTTCCACGAATCTTTAGATCTTCTTAATACTTAATTGATTATTTACTATTTCAATCTCTAACTCTAATTCCTAATATTAATCCAATAGAAGATCATTCTGGGCCAAATGTAACTCGTACATTCTGGCTATGATGTTTTAGACTTATCAATACTCTTTAATTTGTCAAATCATCACAATTTGTGAAACAGATTTCCATAAGTTGTTTTATGATAAATTTATTATTAACTTGAATTCTTAATCACTTTGATCAAATCACAGAGATTTTGAATTCTTGTTAATTTTAATATCCTACTTCATTTTGAAATCATTTTAACAATTCAAATAGTTTCAAACTTGTGTCTCATTAAGTAAATACACATATTTACTTAAACTCACCATGAAGTTTACAAAATAATGATTTCCACTATCTGTTGAAAATATGTGACACCCCCGGGATCAGGGTTAAACAAATCCTAGACATTAGCCTGACATAAGCTTAACCTAGAGCTCGAGGATATCTAGTCAAGAATTGGTAACATAATAGTAACCCTGCGACACGAAAATTATTATAGCAAGTTCATAACTGAGCGAAGAACCAAAATATTACAAGTAGAGGTCACTAACCACAAACAACAAACAACGGAAGACAAATTATGCTATTAAGTATACCAAACTTAACAAATGGCCTAAGAGACCTGGAGCATAACGGTGATGTCCTAGCCCATAGATTCTAGGCTGCCAGTCAGGAACCCTAAGTTACTCGTTGGTGTCGATGTCGTACCAAACTTGTCTTCTGAGGAACACTTATTCTACTACAAAAGAATCAACAAAGCAAGGGTGCGTACAGGGTGTAGTCCCCAAGACTTATGGATGGTGGGTTATTTTGCATAAAGCCATCTTTGTTTATAAAACAAGAGGGGGAAGGAGCTCGTCTAATCAGAACATTTTAAAAGGGGATAAGAGAGCAACATCTCGAAAGAATTGATAATCATCTTTTGATATCCATCAAATCATCACCATCTCCTAACTAGGATCACCCCCTCGTACCTGTGAGGAAGCATCCTTAAGCACATGTTGAAACATCCAAGCATTATGATTAGGTTATAGTTCTCTATAATCTTAGAATTTGGTCACCAAGCGTTCATAACCATGAACACGGCTTTTCGAAAAGATTTAACCCTAGAGGGGTGTACAACTTTACCCACACATACCAACCTTCTCTTAATGCAAGAATCATTAGGCCTCTTCCTTGTAAGGTCGGCAGAGGGTGGTTAGACATGACCTTTACCTTGCTTTTTCGAGACTATGAGTCATGCCCTAAGGAGGGTTCCACCATAATGGGTGAAGTCCCAACCTGGTCCCTAGAGATGTGATGAGAATTTGGTTTATTAGGGCCTCTATCCACCCCAAGCAACCCTGACCACGCTTACCTACCTGTTATGATGCACCTTCACCTGACAAATCTTTCAAAACATTTTATATGCATATGTCGAATCTTTCAAAACTATGTGACTCATGGAATCTACTAGTCAAGTTAGTTACTCGTGGTTTTCTAGGCCTTGTGTTGCTGTACGCTCATCTCGGTTCCAAAGGCAAGAAATCGAGTCCTATTAGTGGCGAGCATGGGACTACAAAACCACATCCCACTATGGCCTCCCATACAAGCCTTAACATGTTTAACCTTATCACTGATCTCACCTCATCATTATACCTCATTCTCCTATCATACTAGATTCTCTACAAATGGTACATCATCTAGATGAACCAGCACTGATAGCTATGCATGGGTAAGCAAGACATAGATATAAGCTCTAGCAGTGCACACAAGACAACCCTAGTTATGTTAGGAGCAATGGATTAGGTAATATAAGCTCAAAGGGAGTAATACAATGGATAGGATACTCTATCTATCAATAAAAGACCAAAGTAGAACCGTATGCATCATGGCAAGAATTGAAATACTTCCAAAACCATAGGATTGTATAATGGTGGGGCTATGCTTGCCTTCTTTATTGATACCCAGATATAGATCTTCGGAAGCCTTATACTTGACTTGGTTGCAGTTGGCCAAGTATTGTTCATCGATCTTTGATGGTGTTAACCTCGGTCTTTGATCTCGATCTCAATATCGTATTCTACCGGGGAGAACCAAACAATGGAAAGAAAGGGAAAACAAACAACACATGGCATCGATGCAATGCTCAAGCAAGGATGATGATATGACAAGTTAAATGGAGTTGAAATGTAACCCTAAAGCATGCTTGGCAATTTAAGCGGCGTCTCAGGGGTGCAAACCCTGATAGAGGAGAGACCTCAAAATCACCTACGAGGGTTCATTTGTTCTTATAATTAAACTTGTAATTAAAGTTTCTTAACAATGCATGATTTTAATTCTGAAATGTAGATCTCATTTTTCTGAAAATGTTAATATATTATACATATTTTCTGAATTATAGATTAAAAGTTATTGATTTTACAAGATTTAAAACTTTTTATGAAATTATTAAACCATTAAAAAGCTTTACTACATCATTATGATGTTAGTGGGGCGCTTAAAACTATTCTCACTAGGAGCTGGGCTAGCCACTGCAGCTGACAGAGGGGCCCTAGGCCACCTCAGCTACCACACACGCAAAGTGGGGCCCAGCTGGGTTTGACTGGCACTAACCATGCGCGGTGACGCTTGGGTGAGGTCACCAACGGGGGGTGAGCCACAGATCAGTAGCGGGGCGGCGCTAGGCGGCAATATGGGACATGCGAGTAGGCTAGCGAGATGCAGCGCGACGCGGTGGACCTAACTACAGCGGCGCCGCTACCTAAAGGTCAATGTAGCATGGACGGTGACGATGCCGAGCAGCGGCTCTTGCAAAGCAACGGCGGCTGGCAGGTATGGCAAGCAAGCGAGCGAATGGAGGGTTCCTGGAGCACCAGAAGCTCACCCTGGTGCTGATGGAGGGCTCGGGGATGACAAGCGAGGTCAGGAGTGACGGCGATGTCGATGATAGCGGTCATCAGGCTCGGGGAAGACGGCTTCATTGCAGGCGATACGGAGCTCTCGGGCTCAATTCCTTCAGCGGGGAGATAGAGAACAGCACGGCAGACCTCCTAGGCGTCTCGATGGGGCTTGGCGAGGTCGAGGATGGCGGGGCGCGTCGGTGAGTGGTGAGCTAGGGTTTGGGTATAGAGAGAGAGCGAGAGAGAGCCATGGGGAGGGATAAGACTAGCAGGGGAGAGAGGGGCGAGCACGGCGACCTTCTTATCGTCCCAGGATCCTCAGCGGGGCACGAATCATGGTGGCCGAGCGGCGGACGGCAGCGGACGCTCCACCGAGCTGCTTCACTCTCTCGTTCGTGAGGAAGAAGAAAATAAGAAGCACGGTGAAGAGGTATTTGGACGGGTTGGGTTGTGGCTTAGCCAGCTGGGCTACTGCGAGATGCTCTGCGCGGCAGGTAGCAGGGAGAAAGGGTCTAGGCTAACCTGGTTAGGCTGCTGACCCTATTTTTTCAGCAAACCTTTTTCTATTTTTTATTTTCATTTATCTTTTGTAATTTCAAATATAAAACATTTTTTGGTATTTCAAGAATACCAAAGGCCTTATCAAATTATAGAGAATATTGCATGGCCCTTTTATTCAGATTGGGATCCACAATTTTGATCTTTTTGAAATTCAAAACCCTTTTGAATATTTTCAAAGAGGGAAGGGAGAAACTAGGGTTTAGGGTTTTTGCATTATTTTCTTTTCACGCATTTTAGGGGATGATTCTCAGGAATGCACAAACAACCCTAAACATAAGATTAACTAAAACTGGGGTGTTACAGATCTATCCCCCTTACGAGAATCTCGACCCGAGATTCCAAACGTAGGAAGAAAGAGAAAGAAACATGGTCACTCTAAGGGTAAGAGGGAAGCACACTAAAAAACACACAGAGTATCTCATGGTAACTCATGAAAGGAGTGTTTAGAGACGAGTTTGTATGATGACATGAAAAACTTCAAGGTAGCGGAGGAACAAAAGGAGATGGTTCCAAGTTGTTAGATAAATTGTCTTCATAAGGATTGAGAACAGGGAGCTTCAGAAGAGTTAAATCTTCTGAAGTGGAAATCTTACAACATAAAGAACATGACGACAAATTTTGAGAGATGAAACTCTACTAAACGGCTTAAGTAGCTATTTCACAGGTACATAGATACGGATAACCAAGCCGTTGAACTACTTTTGATACAGAAGGGTCACCCTTCGTTCAACAGAAGGCCAAGATAGAAAGGTTGTTTTGTGGCGAGGACCCACAAGAGTCAAACGAAACATGTAGCAAGAGAAACTTATGATTACAATAATCACATGCGCTCTCCAAACATGTTATAGAAAATGAAGGAAACTCTTTATTCCAGGATTATAAAAATCTTTGCCAAGATCATGATATCACTTTACACCATCACATGAATGGGTAAGCAGATTTTGACACGAAGAAAAATAAGCTTCATTCTCATACTTCAATTACTTGGCATAACAAGATGCTTGCCAACATAAAAGGGTTTAGAGGATCGATCGAGAGACATTTAGCAACTCTACTTTAAATGTTCTCCTTGATGTTCGAGACACGAGACATAAAGTAAAGGTCGGACTTCGAATACAAAGGGAACCATAAGAACAACTCCTATAATAAACTATAGAAGAAGCCTCATGAAGAGTGGTTGTTATTGTTGGTTCAAGAGAATATGACAATAGGTCTTCCGACTAATTGTGTCAACCATTACACCAATCTTGCCGGATTTACAAAGATACCTATGTCAAAACCTTGAGAAACACCAACCATCGTAGTTGCTTGAGATTAAGCTCTAGTTAGGTGGAATCATACTTCGGACTCAGCATGTACGAATAGAAAGTTTGCAACATCTATCGTAAAGGTAAATTCACTAGATTCTCAAGACATGGACTAAAGTGTCAAGCTCTGATAGACTGAGCTACATTACTAGAACCATGTACTAACAACTTGTCGGAGAACAACCGCTCATACATTAAGTTCTTGCAATGAAATACAACTATGTCCTTAAGGATACAAACATAACCCTACTCGAATCCACGATGACATCTTTCTACAATTGCACATGAATTGGAGGAGGTCACTTCTAACATCCAGAACACATACTTCGAGATGACACGAAGAAGGTTCTTGAAAATTTCCAATATTAATGCCAAAGGTTCCATATGAATCTATTCTAGCATGGAGAAGATCAGGATATTGTTGATGGATCAACAACAAACTTATCATGACACTCTAGGAGGATCGACTCATATGTTGCTTGAATAAGGCAAAGGTATTGGTCAGACAAACGGACATGAGGATGTACTCAAGTGAAACATCACGAGTAGAAAAATCATCAAGATAGTCCCTGGAACTAAGTTTGATTTGACGATAAACCAAATCAAATAAAAGGTGATAGAGATAACGTATCCACAAAGGAAATAATATCTTTCTTCAGCATGAACGAAACTAGACATCCCTTTAAAATGAACTAAGTTGAATAGAACTTTTCTCTTACAACTCTCCAAGTTATTGTTTAGGCTCAACCAACTAGTCTAGGGGTATCTAGTATGGATCCTTGGAGAAAGGAGTAGTTTAGAGAACTTGCTTGCTCAAGAACTTGACAACATGGTCAAGTGGCAACATGGAAATACTTCTAGAAATACATCTAGAATATCACGAACCACCGATATGTCACTTAGTTCGAGAGAAACTTTCTTGGTCAAGCAAGAAGACATAGTCTTAGAGATTCGAAACAAGCCTAACTCTTTGACTGAAGATAATGTACCAGAATAGTGGACTTGTTAGTGCAATCATCCTTCGCTTAGTGATAGGGTTAACCAATCATGCTAAGAATGACACAAAATGTCCTTAGAGTTCAAATTAATAAGACTTGCTAAGAATATCATATGGCCACATTATTGCGCACACAAATCATTCACGAGCATGAAATCCCAGAGGAAGGGTGGGTAAATATGTGTAATAGCATCACTTCATTACGAGTGTCATGAAAATCAGCACGACCTCTTAGTATATAAGAGTGTGATACTTTAGGGTGGAATATATAAAAACTAATCAATGCGTCTTAATCCACGAGTTACAACACTTTGACATGGTCCTTGATATGACGAGGTATTCGAGTTTTTTCTCCTGACATCCCAAAATGGTTTGTCATGATGAACCACAAGAGTATCTTGCATCAGAATACACCAACGCACATTTACTACTTGGCTACCAATTGATAGACAAAGGTCAGAAACAACAAGGGAAAAAATATTCTCAGGATTAAATCCAGAGATGTGGATGCATAGATTAATAATCTTCTAAAAACCAATGCACAAAGGAGATAAGTTGTGGCGGAGTCACGAATATAGATGTGAGACTCTCAAGGAGTACTCATGTTGTGATCTATTTGGTTCCATTAAAGAACATCTACCATGGCTAGTGGTAGGGTAAGTCCTTAGTTGTCACGATTCAATCGTGACAAAACCAATAGCTTGAAGGGTAGAATTGTAGTACCAGCCATCCTGAGGTAATGTGTAAACATTTACGATAGGGGTCAAAGGAATGGATCTTGGGTTAAAGATTAGCTCCATGGACCTAATTCACAACACTAGAATCCAACACAATGGGACCCGGTTCAAGTGCAAGGGTTAATACCCGAGAAAGAAGTAACTACTACTTGAGTGACACAGTGTACAGTGCAAGGTAGCAATCACATGGTAGCTTCCAAGAGAAGAAAGAACATCTGAAGTACCCAAACAAATAAAAAAGGAAGCGTACGAGGCAAAAGAAAACCTCGAAGCCTAGAACAGAACACTGTGGAACTTTATATCATATGTTCCATAAGACAGGGAAATCATGATGGAAAGAAATCTCTCAGCTGAAGCAGAGCAAAGGGGACACAAATAACACACCACACACCACTCTAAAGAACTCAACACTATGTCAACTGGCTGAGAAACGACATGCCCAGAAGGCACCTATGTTTTGAAAGACTAGAAGAGGTATCAAAACTTTTCCAAAGTCAACACAATATAAGATGACCCAGAGTTAGAGAAATACAAGATGAGGAGAAAACGAAGCATACTAGAGTTTTTGCAAATATTTTTATCTTTGAAATAGTTTTCACAAGCACTAGACTCAACATCGACCAATAGCAAGGTTTTCCTCCGGTCGGTACTGCTCTAATACTAAAACCTGTGACACCCTCGGGATCAGGGTTAAACAAATCCCAGACAAGAGCCTAACATAAGCTTAACCTAGAGTCGAGGATATGCAGTGAAGAATCGGTAACATAACAGTAACCCTACGACATGAAAATTATTACAGTAAGCTCATAACTGAGTGAAGAACCAAAATATTACAAGCAGAGGTCACTGACCACAAACAATGGAAGGAAAAGTGTGCTATTAATTATACCAAACTTAGCAATTGGCCTAAGAGGCCTGAAGCATAATGATGACGTCCTAGCCCATAGATTCTAGGCTTCCGGCAGGGAACCCCAAGCTACTCGTCGGTGTCGATCTCGTACCAAACTTGTCTTCTTAGGAACACTTATTATGCTACAAAAGTATCAACAAAGAAAGGGGTGAGTACAGAGTGTACTCCGCAAGACTTATGGCTGGTGGGATTATTTTTCATAAAGCCATATTTGTTTATAAAACAAGAGGGAGAAGGAGCTCATCTAATCAGAATATTTTAAATGGGGATAAGAGAGCAACATCTCAAAAGAATTGATCATCATCTTTTTATATCCACCAAATCATCACCATCTCCTAACTAGGATCACTCCCTCCTACCCGTGAGGAAGCATCCTTAAGTACACGTTGAAACATCCAAGTTTTACGATTAGGATATAGTTCTCTATGATCTTAGAATTCGGTCACCAAGTGACATGGGTATACCCCACGGGGACTCATGATTAGCCTATATGGTCTAGTTCAAGATGAGCCCACAGTGCAATCGAAGCCTGCCAAGGATTCGGATGGCCCAAGTATTGAGGAAGGCGACTCCCTGAAGGACATGACAATTAATTGATACATTCTCAAAAGGGTAATACCCTAATCTATAACCGACTCAGCCTGCTATCTCCAGACCTAGCCTCCCTATATAAATGCTAGGAGGACACCCACAACCCTAGTATACACCTTGCAAAATTACATATGTGCACCCCTGATGAGTGCATATTCGCATCATGTTTTATATTATTATTCTGCATTGTAGATATAGGATCTTGGTATTTTACGGTGTTCGCAAGCACATTTTATGTATGTTTTCACCAGGACAAGGACAGATGATGGATCCAATGGATACAATTATTGAAGCAGTTTTACTGAGAAGAAAAGGAGTCAAAAACAACGTAAATCGCTTATTTGTGAAATATTAATAATACCAGAAGAAAACCCAAAGCGAACAGAGGAGGTAGAGAGCGACCAACTATACGGGCGGAGGAAATATTCCCGTCGTATAGCTCTGGCTGTATAGCTGGCACCGCCTCTGACTCGTCAAATATTTTTACCCCGTGCAATTGGTTCAGAGAGATGACATACAGAACACCCAGAAATCGCGAAAACCTCACCTCCAGAGCATCTAGAGGGGGAACTCTTCCGCCAGGGATCCATCTTCTCCCTCCGCAGAACCGGGAGGCTAAGGCATCGATCTTCATCAACCACCGTTGCATCACCACCATCCTCATCCATCCCATCTACATCTTGTCTAGATCTTGTTGTAATTCCTATATTCGTTGTGGATTTATAAAAGTACTATTCATCTATGATTGTTTCCATTACCATTGCCATGATGTTGATTGCCCCCATGTCTGAGTAGATCCTTAGTTCTTGGGGAGATGGAGAAACCCTAGCATATGACTGAGATGAGATAGAGATTATTATGTTATACATAATTATGTGTATGTGTTAATTGTCTTCATCTTGATATTAAGGAGAAGTGCACCTTCTTAATATTTTCCTCTCATAGGGACTTGATGGAGGGGATTACTTGTTAGTAAACGGAGGGATGCTAATGCTTATTGTAACTATAAAGCTGTTGTTATTCCTTATGTAATAACTTGGGGAACCAAGGAGAACTCATCAAGCCATGTCTATGCCATGGGAGAGATACCTTAATAGCGCGGTAATGCGATGGTTGTCGGTTACTGTCTGTTGTGGTTATGAGGATGATATGTGCAGCGGTTGCTGGCAGATCGTCCATATATGGAGCTCCTCCCACATACATACACACTATGAGAATATTCGTTATAATACTCTTGATTACTTAGTCTAAATTTCTAGTGGTGTATCCGCTACCCCCTGAGAACGCATTTTTCCTATCGGAGTTCCAAAGTTCTATTACAAATGTGATTCTTACTTTCTGCATTATGTTTTGCTTTACTTTAAATTACCTTGTTCAACCAAAAACCCAAAAACAATTCTATTTATCCTGCACCATAAAGTTATTTCTTAAGTACTCTGTTCAGTTATAGTTAAAAGCATTTTAGTCTTTCGCCTACTGCTCCATGTGGGATCGATATATTTATTTCGAAACTAGCTACAAACGATCTGTGCACTTCATGTCATCAACCTATTTTTTGGCGCTGTTGCCGGGGAGCTTAACGCTATAAGTCACTTTACTTTTAGTTATTTACTTTTGTTGTACTATTTTTTACTTGAAGTTGTAGGACCGCAACAATGGACAATACTCAGCATTTAAATCAGTTTGAGGAAGTAAGGAAAATGAGTTCACCCATGGACGCATTTATAACTATCAATAAAAGCATAAATCCGGATGGAGTCGAAATCCATCCTTTATTGTTTGAGTTATTACATTTTAATAAATTTGTTTGAACCAATGAAGAAAGTCCATATGGACCCTTACAATTCTTTGAAGACATTTTGAGTTCCATTATTTTTGATGACTATAATCTTTATATGGTTAAAATCCAGCTATTTAGACAAACTCTCTTTAATAATGTTTGCGACTGGTATAGATCTTTTTGTGTGGAAGCACCAAGGACTTGGGAGGAATTGACAACCAAGTTCCTAACAAAATATTATTCTGAAAGTAAAGCTCACAGGATGAGAGGTATTATTATCAGTTTCAAAAATAATCCTAGTGAGGGCTTATATGAAGGATATGTAAGGTATAAAAGTTACCTGAATAATTGCCCCCATCATCGTTTACCTGATTAGTTAATCACTCATACATTTTATGGAGGGCTAAATATTGAAAATAGGATAAATCTAGACACTGCTTCAAATGGTTGTTTTCTATCTTATACTTATGATGAGGCTTGAAATCTAATAATAAAAATGAAAGAAGCAAATGAAAATTCTAAAGATAAGGAAAATATTACAAATAGTTTTTCAGAATATGCTTGCATTGGCGATTCCCTTGCAGATGAGAGGAAAGATACAATGATTAAGACCCTTGGTATTGATTCTTACTCAGTAAAGAAAAATATTGAGAATTATGCAGGGCATTTGAAGGTACCTACAGAATGGGAACCTCGTAAACCTCTCGAAGAAAAGAATCGTGCAAGAGAACTAATGGAAGAGTTCTCCTCGATACTTATACAGGGAATGTAACATCCCAAAACTTTAATCCAAGGTTATTAAGATCCAAATCACCGAAATTGGGGTTAACAAAAACTTTTCCAATTAAAATTATTAAAGCATTGATGTGAATGTGCATTTAAATAGGAGTTGATTTGAATTGCCATGGTTCTGTGATCCTTTGCTTGTAAAATGATTCTTAGGTGAAATAAACATCATCTAAATCATTCCCAAACATTTCCCAAAGAAAAACAAATCAAAATGAATAAAAGAAGTGAATGGTCATTTTTGCCAAATTAACTACCATGCCTACTTTGGCTATTTCCTAGTACTCAAAACCTAACAGAAACAATTGTGGATCTTTACACCCCTTGCTAGTACACATAATGAGGTACCAATGCCCACTTTGTGATATGCTAAAAATATTCAAACACTAATTTTAAATGGCAGTTTAAAATTGAATCTATTTCATATGGGAAGATCCCACTATTTCAAAAACCACTCAAACAAGCTCAAATTTCAAAACCCAAGCACCCACAGAGTCTCAAGCTTATGCCTAACACACCCACCAAAAATCTTTTCAAAATTCCAAAGTTTATTTCTTGCGGCCATTTCCACAAAAACTTGGCAGGCAAGAATCAAAGTCTAAACATAGCTCACTGTTTTGTATAGGGTTTTGCCCCCAATTGATCCCCATTTATTCCCGCTGTCTCCCCTTGATCAAACCAGACCATTAGCACCTCACCTCCCTTGTCCCTAGCAACAGTGCCGAGCCACCCCGAGCACCACCTCGCCGGCCAACTTGGTCACCGCCGCAGAAGACCGCCCCCTCTCTCTCACCATGTCTAGTAGCTAGCTCACACCTCACCGCCACCCACTGTCTCCTCCTAGAGCCAAGCCAGGTCGTGGACCACCGCCAAACCGCCGCGCACTTCCTGTCTGCACCATGCCGAGCACGCGCCAGAGCGCCGCGGCCGACACGCATGCACAAGCCGCTGCTCGACCGCAGCCCGTGCCCACCGCTCCGCCACGACCCCAGGAGCACGCCAGACATGCCCGTTCACCGCCAAACGCACCACGACCACTACTCGCCATGGACACCGCCGTCTCTGCCGCTCAGAGCGCCAGCTACGCCCGACCGCATACCACCGTCCCTAAGCCTGCATTAAAGCCCTAGAGCACCGCCAGGAGACCGCGTGTTGATCGCCGCTCGCAGCCATGCCGCTAGCAGCCTGTAGTCAAGTCGCCACCGTCGCCTGGCCATGTCGCGCTGTCCCGTCGTCGAGCCTATAAAAGGAGGGCACCCCCAGCCATTTGCAGCACACCACTCAACTCGCCTCACCTCACTGACAATCTCACAACTCTAGGCGGAGCAAGGCGAGCAGTAGTTCGCCAGAATTGCACCGAAGCAGGCTGCCTCTGGAGGAGAAGGGCATCGCTGATTGCGACCACCCCCGGAGCTGCCTCGACCTTCCCTGACCTCGCCGTCAACCACCAGTCCGTTTTCCCGCCTCGCCGTCGTCGCTGGAGCCCTGGTACGTCCCCTATGCACCCCTACCTAGCCGCCAGAGTTAGAGCTCGCCGGCGACCTGTTCGTCGTCGACGACGATCCCAGCCGTCGATCCTAGTTCTAATCCAACGACCCACGTCACCCCGTACCGCTTCGCGGTTTATGAGCCACTGACCGGTGGACCCCCTATCAGCCGAGCCCCGCGCCGAGGAGTGTCACTGGGCCGGCCCATTGGCTTTCCCGCGCAACCCAGTTAGTTTGAATTAGGATTTTTCTTTTTAGTTTAAACCTAGTTCTGTCTCTAAGTTTGAAATTCAATTCAGAGAGATTTACAAATCCAAATGGAGTGATTCCAATTTTGCTAGAAAGCTACTGAAAATATCTACCCAAGCCCGTTGGACTTAATCCAATTAGAGTTAGAGATCTCTCCTAGTAAAAATAATAAGACAGAAGCATTTGCACCTTGCAACATTTTTATAAAATCAACCAAAATAGATTTTGAGTTGATTCCAACTCTCAAAAATCACATTTCACTATATCTATCTGAATATGTAATAATATTAAGGTTTACATGCAGTGACTTAGGAATAGTACCAAAATAATGCTATATACAGGCATTTCTAGTCACTTTAAATCATTAAATAATGAACTTAAACCAAAGTAATTATGATCCAACCCTTAAATCCCATTCCCACATGTTAGAATATGTGGTGATGACATGTGTCCACATGATCCCATATTTGAAGTGGTGAATATTAAATCTTAGTTAATTTTTCAATGAGTAGAAATTACTTTTCTAAAATAAAAAGGATGAAACTAGTGAATAAGACTTGTGATGCTTGTGATGATAATAGATCATCCACTATATGCCTTAGAGTGCTAATTAGACTAGTTAAGTATTGTTTGGTTATTGTGTACTCCGTATGTATTTATAGACGATAGTACCGACCAAGTCTACGAGGAGGAGGAGTTCTACCCAGAAGAAGAAGAAGAAAACTTCACCAACCAAGGCAAGCTAGCATTATCCAAGTTAACCCTTGTAAGTTGTACTTGCAAGCCACCATTAACAATGCAAGCTAACACTTGAAAGTATAATGCTTAGCAAGCTAGGACTAAACTAGATGGTTTAGCAAAGATGCTTTAGGCATGCTTTAGTTACACTACCTTGACTAGTAATTACCCCAAGTATTATTTTCCAAGCTTTACTTCCTTCACTTCACACATAGTTCTTTACTTGTTTAGAAGGTAGCATAAAGAGTATAAAACTTGGCCTATATAGAATCCTTTAGATGTCATTCTATGGCATGAGATTGATCCCATCTTTTCCACCTTAGTGACCACTCTTAACTTAGTAGTTTATAGTAGATAAAAACTTGAGTCACTATAGATGGGAGCACTTGGTGAAAATGAATTATGAAAACCTTGGAATGATGAGTCATTCTATTGAGATGTTTTGACATGTGTTGAGAAACACAAATGGTTTATGATGATGAAAATGTTGAGGCATGAGCTTTAACCCTCTTATAAAATTGATTGTTGGATTCGGATGCGATACCATTCCAAATTTATCATACAACCACATTACCTGAATTGGGTAAGGCTTAGCCGGAAGTTTATATGCATTAGTATTAGTTCCCTCGCGGGAGAGGTTTGAGCTGAGGCTACCTCTCAATGTTGTCCACCTATGCAGTGCCCAAGATGACAGATGGTCATGGTTGGGAGGCCATGCTCATAGGAGAGGTGCTTATACTAGGGTGTGTAAAGGAAAGGTTATGTTTGATTATCTACATACTAAGTATGATGATTCAGGGTTATCCGTGACAGATGTATCGAATCTTGTGGTGAAAGTGTACCACCTCTGCAGAGTGTCAAACTATTCGAATAGCCGCATCCGTGGTTATGGACAGTTGGAATGGCCATACTGTTTCGTTGTTAGATGTTTTCCAAATAACTTATGAAATGACTGATGAATCTTGACTTGACCATAACAGGGTTGTGTTTATGATACTAGCTTCCCAATTTAAGTGATTCTAGAATTTTATTTTATCTTTCTTTGCTTCTGAACTCAGCTTAGGTTTCAAACTTAATTTTATAGTTAAACATAGAGTTAGCACTTTAACTTAGAATGATACTACTTGTTACTGGTAGTTTGCGAGTACTTAAAGAGTACTCATGGCTTTTGTCCCTAGCTATTCTCATGGCCAGACTATGATAGGAGACTACCAAGATGATGGCCAGCAGGACGGCTATGATAACTTGGACTATCTACCTTTGTCAGCATTGCCTGTGCCCTTGAAGATGGACCCCACCGCTACGCTTATCTTTTATTTCCGCTGCTTGTTGTATTAAGACTGGATCATGAGATCCTTATTTGTGTAAGACCTTATGTATGGTTTGTAATGGATGATGTACTGTGATATCCAATCTGTTATGTCTTGCAAAAATGGTAATCCCAGATTGCGATGAATGACATAACAGGCATCTGGGATTAAAAATCCGGGTGTTGACAAGTTGGTATCAGAGCCATCCTGACCATAGGAGACCCTAGTTAGAATGGACGTCCGAACAAAAACTTAGTTTCTAAACCAATGTGAGTATTTATGAAAAACTATCACCTGTGTTATCCTTGTGAATTCATTCTTTCTCAAAAATTCATGTTCCTCAAAATGCTTACACTACTACTTAAAATTTGACACACTTGATCACTTCACTGACTTCCTGATCCTTAACTCTTGTAGATGGAGACTCAGTTCAGCAAGTTCTACCAGTTGGGAAACGGAGGTCAGATAATCTTCGAGAGGGATCTAGATTCACTGTTGGAGTTACTGGGACGCCCACATCCGGAGTTTTTTGGAGCTCAACTTCCAGGACCCCCGGGAGGAGACTTACAGTGGCTAGTCACCACTGACCTTAGAGGAAGCATCAAAGCACCAATGTCCGGGAGAATCCACTTCTCCGTGAGATAGAACAACTGGCTAGATGGATGAGCCAGGGCAATGCATGAAGCTCTCGCACGTCTATGTGCCCTCTGCGTCAACAAAATCCAAGGAACCCGTTTTTCCCACTATGCAAGACGTGACTTCATGGGAATGCTGATGGAGATGCCAAGTCACCTAGAGTTGAGGCGTCAAGTGGAGAATCTTGACTTCTTGCTGCATGACAGAAAGCAGGAACTAGACAATGCTAGAGAGTTAGCCAACCAGAACCATGCCATTGCTGACCAGAAGGCCCAGACTTTCGCACTGCTCGTCCAGGATCGCCAGTCGGTTTGCCGCCAGCGTGCAAAGAAGGATCGCACCATCGCCCGTCTTTGCAAGAAGGTGGCCGACCTCGAGAAGACTGTCAAGGAGCAGGAAGCTCAGCTTGCAGCAAAGGAGGAAGAAGAGGAGGGTGAAAACATCCAGGGAGACATGGATTCTTACCTCAGCAATGATGATGACTTTCTGGAGGAGGATGCTGTGGACTTCTACACTGACGATGAGTAGATGAGTAGATGCACTAGAGCACTGTCGTAGCATGAGATGTATCGGTCCCACTGTATCGTAGCTTGTAGAATGGTTCTTCAAACCATCTGTTTTCCTTTGATTGTTGTGGTGTGTGTTGTACCATGTGTTTGCTTGCATGAATGAAATTAGGTTAGTTGCAAAACCTGAGTCAAACTCAAAGTTTTAGCTTTGAAACCAAAACCATGAACCTTAGAACTTTCCCTCTTACCCCTGTATCTATCTCAATCCTCAGATGACTCGTGGAAACCAAGGAGGGAGCAGCTCGTCGCAAGACCCCATGCTACAGATTATGCATATGTTAGACGCAGACCGTGAAGCAAGCAGGGCAGAGCGCCAAGCCAATTTAGCAACATTGCAGCAGATGGCCCAGATGGCCCAAAACAACCAAGGACATAGAAACCCAGATCACCATGGATCCAAACTCAAAAACTTTCAGACCACCAATCCCCCAATCTTCAACCAAGCTGAAAACCCATTAGATGCTGATGACTGGTTGCAAACCATGGAAAACAACTTAGAAGTTGCAGGAGTTGATGACAACGAGAAAGTTCTCTTTGCCACCCACTATCTGGCAGGAGATGCAAGAGCTTGGTGGACTAGTATCCGCAACATGAACCATGGTCAAGTGATGACATGGGAAGCATTCAAAGTCAAGTTCAGCCGTACCCATGTGCCGTTGGGTCTAGTTAACAGGATGAGAGATGAATTTCGCGACTTGAAGCAAGGCAGAATGACTGTGGTGGAGTACCGTGATAGATTCCTATCACTTGCCAGATATGCACCTGATGAGATCAACACAGAGTCCAAGAAGAAGGAGAGATTCTTGAACGGACTACATGATGAGATGTAGACTGCCCTCATCAACATCTGTTTCCAGGATCTCGAGAGCTAGTCGACTCTGCCATTCAGATGGAAGGGAAGATTAACTAGGCAAACAACAACCGCAAGCATCATATGATGCAGCAGTCTGGAGCCAGCAGTCACCAGAAGTACCGTCCCAACCCCTCACCAGGATATGCACCAAGGAATAATCGACCCCCAATGTCTCACCCAAGCTACCCCAACCGTAGTGGAGGCAATGTGAAGTCCGGAGGCAATAATCACAACTCCGGCAATGCCAACAACTTCAACCATGCACCTCCCAAGAGCAACAACAACAACAACACTGCATCCAGAACTGACAGCAATGATGTGCCTGTCGCCGCAAAGGACAAGTCCCAGATCACTTGTTTCGAGTGTGGAGTGAAGGGTCACTATTCCAAGGAGTGTCCCAAGAAAACGGCAGCCAATGCCAATGTGAATGCCCCAGCTCAACAACAGCGTCGTGTTCAACCAGGGAGAAGATTTTCTCTAGGGAACCCTCACAACCGCAATGGTCGTCTCTTCCACATGAACACAGAAGAAGCCCAAGAAGCGCCAGATGTAGTGCTGGGTATGTTTTCTATCAACTCAGTTTTAGCAAGAGTATTGTTTGATTCGGGAGCATCGCATTCATTTGTCACCGAAGAATTTGCATGCACTAGTAAGATTCATCCAACCAACTTGAAGCATGTCATGGTAGTTCAAATCCCCGGTTCAACAAGCAAAGCTAGAAAAATTTGCAAAGCTGTGCCTATCAGAATACATGGGATAGATTTTTATGCCAACCTAATTGTACTTGGAACCAAAGGTTTGGAAGTAGTACTAGGTATGGACTGGATGTCAAGGCATAAAGGACTGATAGACTGTGCTAAGAAAGCTATCACCATGACCAGTAGCTCTAGAGTCACAGTAGAGCATATCTCTGAAACCTTACCTCGTCAATTCAAGTGCAACAAGAGCCTAGCCCTACCCACCATAGACCAGGTCAGAGTAGTCTGTGAATACCCCAACGTATTCCCAGATGGATTGCAAGGTATGCCCCTGGATAGGGATATTGAGTTCATTATCAAACTAATCCCTAGAACCGGACCCATAGACCAGAGACCCTATAGTATGAACCCCTCAGAGTTAGTGGAACTGAAGAAGCAGTTGGATGCCATGTTAGAAAAAGGCTTGATTCAACCAAGCGCATCGCCATGGAGATCACCAGTGTTATTCGTCGACAAAAAAGATGGAGGCAACCGTTTGTGCACAGATTACAGAAAGTTGAATGACGTCACCATCAAGAACAAGTACCCATTGCCAAAGATAGAGGATCTATTTGATCAGTTGACTGGAGCCTAGGTATTCTCAAAGATTGATCTTAGGACTGGTTATCACCAACTTAAGATTCGTGCAATGGATATTCCAAAGACCGCCTTTACTACTCGCTATGGTTTATATGAGTATATGGTTATGTCTTTTGGATTAACCAATGCCCCCGCTTATTTCATGAATCTCATGAATAAGATCTTTATGAATCTCCTAGATAAGTTTGTAGTTGTGTTTATCGACGACATCCTTATCTACTCCAAGTCAGAAGAAGAGCATGAGCAACATTTGAGAATCATCCTAGAAACCCTAATAGAGCATCAATATATTTTTTACGTAACAAAAAAAATTAACTATTAACTAAAAAAAGTATTCCAATGAAAAGATTGAAAGTTTTTGGTAGTTATAGAATTCTCATACTTCCATACTTCTTCGACCCGAATACAAAAAAAAGTAAGAAAAAATATGACTAAGTAAATAGCGTAGGCATATCCTGAATGTGCCTGATAGACACAATTTTTTCATAAAATAAAGATATTCAATTTGACTGGACTTAAGACTCAGTTGTATGCCAAGTTCAGCAAGTGTGAGTTTTGGCTGAAAGAAGTAGGATTCCTAGGACATATTGTGTCTGCCGGAGGAGTCTATGTTGACCCTGCCAAGATCATAGATGTCGAAGAATGGGAAGCCCTAACCACTCAAACCCAAGTTCGTGCATTTCTCGGATTAGCGGGATATTACCGCAAGTTCGTAGAAGGATTTTTGAGCATCCCTAGACCCATGACCCAATTGTTGAAGAAGGATAAAAAGTTTGAATGGACAGACAAATGTGAAGCCAGTTTCCAGGAGCTGAAGAAGAGATTGATATCAGCCCCAATATTGATCATGCCAGACATCAAGAAGTCATTTGATGTATATTGTGATGCATCCAAGATTGGTCTCGGATGTTTATTGATGCAAGAAGGCAAATTCAACGCCTATCTGTCTCGACAACTGAAGCAGCATGAGTAGAACTATCTGACCCATGATCTTGATTTAGCAGCCGTAGTTTTGGCATTGAAGACATGGCATCATTATCTGATGGGTAATCGCTGTGAGATTTACTCACATCACAAGAGCTTGAAGTATATTTTCACTCAGAAGGAGCTGAATATGAGGCAAAGGAGATGGATAGAGTTAATCAAGGATTATGACCTTGACATTCACTATCACCCCGGCAAAGCCAATGTGGTAGCGGATGCTCTTAGCAGATTGCCGTGTAGGCTAAACACTATGATCAAGGAGAAACAGCCAAGTTTGTATGAAGAGTTGGAGCAGTTCAGAACTGTGTTAGTTAGCAAAGGATTCTTAGCTAGCATTGAACTGCAACCCACGTTGATCAGCCAAATCAAGGAAACCAAGAAGGGAAATGAAAGTATCGACGGAATCAAACGTTGTATTGGTACAAGAAAGGTACCTGGATTCACTGAAGACGAAGAAGGAGTTCTGTGGTACAAAGGACGTATCTGTGTGCCAGCAGATTCAGAGCTGAAGCAAGTTATCATGCAGGAAGCTCATGATACTCTTTATTCTATCCACCCTGGAGGCGCAAAGATGTATCAGGATTTGAAAGAGCAATTTTGGTGGCACAAGATGAAGAGAGAAATCGGCAGCTACATCGCCAAGTGTGACATCTGTCAAAGAGTGAAGGCAGAGCATCAGAGACCTGTAGGACTATTGCAACCATTGCAGATTCAGGAATGGAAATGGGATTCCATAGGAATGGACTTTATCACCGGTTTGCCTACTTCCAGTAGGGGAAATGACTCAATCTGGGTCATAGTTGATAGACTGTCCAAGGTAGCTCATTTTATCCCTATCAAGACAACCTACCAGAGTTCGAAGCTAGCAGAACTGTATATTGCTAGAATTGTTAGTCTACATGGAACCCCCAAGACCATAGTATCAGATCGGGGAACCCAGTTTACCTCAAGATTTTGGCAGAAAGTTCAGGAAGGATTGGGGACCAAGTTGAATTTCAGCACAGCTTATCACCCGCAAACTGATGGACAGACTGAGAGAGTCAACCAGATCCTAGAGGATATGTTAAGAGCTTGTGTGTGAGAGTACGCATCAAAATGGGAAGACTGCCTGCCTTTCGCAGAATTCTCATATAACAACAGTTATCAAGCTAGTTTGCAGATGGCACCATTTGAGTTCCTATACGGAAGGAAGTATTGTACCCCTTTGAATTGGTCGCAAGTAGGAGAGAGTCAGATCTTTGGACCCGAGATTCTCCGAGAAGCAGAAGAGAAGGTTCACAAAATCCGTGAGCACCTCAAGACCGCCCAATCCAGACAGAAGAGTTACGCTGACAAAAGAAGGAGAGACCTGACTTTCAATGTCGGAGATTTTGTATATCTCAAGGTTTCTCCATTGAAAGGAACCCAACGCTTTAGTATGAAAGGAAATTTAGCCCCTAGATATATCGGGCCTTTCAAGATTCTGAACCGCCGAGGAGAAGTATCGTATCAGCTGGAGCTACCTGAAGAGATGTCAGCCATCCACAATGTGTTCCATATCTCGTTACTTCGCAAATGTTTAGAAGTCCCAGAGAAGACAGAAGTTTCAAGAACATCGATCACAGAGCTTGAAAGGGCATGTATGCCCCCATGTGTGGTTTTGGTAATTAATGACAATCCCTATGGACTAATGTGCAAATTGAGTTTCACTTGTAGGTTTGTCCATTGGCATCGCCTGGACCATGTGTTGGTTTCAAGGATGAAAAATAAGAAGCATCGTCCAAGGGCTTTGTGCTTATTGGAATCAAGTAGAAGAAGAAGAAGAAGAAGATCAAGTATTCCTTGAAGAAGAAGAAGAAGAAGAAGATGGAGTTCCTCATGGCTTCCTTCAAGACATCATCATCAAGATTTGTTGTGCAAGCTCGCGGTGCGCCATCTCTAGAAGATATCATGCTTGGAGCTTGCCATCCTCGGAGTTCATGGAGTGATGAAGACAAGGTCAAAGAAGAGGTTTCCTCATGGAGTATGGGGGAGCCATTCGCAAGTCTTCATCAAACAAGAGCATGCAATAGCAATCAAGAAAGGTGTTCCATCATGAGAAGGACAAGACCGTCTACATCAAGCTCAAGTGGGATGGTCAAGGCAAAGGTATGATCTTGATAGTGTTTCCTTTTTACCGGTCTCTTGTAGTGTTCTTGTAGTGTTGGGAGACCGGGTTTAGGATAGATAACTGTACTGTCAAGAGGGGCTCTCGAGTGGGTGACTCGTTCGTATCTTTCGGTGAGAGCTCAAACCTTTCCATACATAGCATCATCTTTCTTGGTTCTTGTCCATGTAAGGATCTAGAGCTTGTGGTTATCTTCATAACATGCTATAGTTCATCAAAAACGGATTTCCCATGCATATCTCATTGCTTTTCTGATCTTCCGGGTTTCCCGGCTCCACACCTTGGGAGGTATCTCACATATATATTCATGGTATTTTCTCCCTTGGTGATATCCAATATTTCGAAAAAATTGGTTTCATCTCGTTTGGAGTTCGGATGCAAAAGTTATGGCATTTCTGGTTCTGAAGTTTCTCTGACCGGAAGTACCGGCCAGACGCCGAAAGTACCGCTCGGGCAGAAATGCCGCCGGTAGTACTGGTGTTAATACCGGCCCAACTTCCGGTGAACCCGTTTTCGCTTCAGTATGCTCTCTGCCTGGTCTGCGCTATTTGACGGAACTTCGATCGAAATCTTGGGCGGTTGTACCGGCCCAGGCGGTAGTACCGGTGACCCACCGGTAGTACCGTCCGGCCTCGTCTTTGTGTCCGTTTGCACCTTGTTTTTTAACCGTTGGCTGAGTGCCACCGGTAGTACCAGCCACCCACCGGTACTACCGGCCGTGCGCGAAACTGTGTGTAACGGGCAGATCGGGGAGCCCTTTAAAAGGAGCTCCCCTTCCCCCTTCGGGGTGAGCCTGATTTTTCTTGGTTCTTGCTCTCTCTCTCTCTCCTCCATTGTTGACCTTGAAGAGATTGCCCTCTCCCCTTCTCCCTCCTATGATTCTTGCATCTTTTCGAGGGATTTGAGAGAGGAGATCTAGATCTACAAGCCCCACCAAGTGAAACCCCTTCTCTGTGAAGGAATCCTTGGGATCTAGATCTTGGAGAGTTTTGTGTTCTCCTCTTGTGTTCTTCCTCCCTTATTCCCCCAATAGCTTTTGTAGCTTTGGTGGAATTTGAGAGAGAAGGACTTGCCTCTTGCATTTGGTGCATAGGTTTGAGTTCTCCTCAGAGATTCGGTGAGTTCAAGCCCTTGGGCTTATTTCTCTTGGGGTTCTTGGAACCCTAGACGGTTGTGTGGTTGGATAGTTGACCTTTTGTGGTCTTGTAGCCTTTTGTGTCCTTGTTGCCTTTTGTGGCTTTGTAGCCTTTGTGGCATTGTTCTTGGGGCTCCAATTGAGTTGTGGAGGTTCCCCAAGCTTGTTGGATTTTTGTGGCATTGTGGGGCCTTTGTGGCGTTTCTTAGGAGCCCTCCAATTGAGTTGTGGAGATTGCCCCAAGCCTTGTACCGGTTCGGTGACCGCCCTCAAGTGTCCCATAGTGGAACATGAGTAGGCCTTTGTGGCGAGCTCACGGGAGAATAGGGTGAGCCTTTTGTGGCGTCGGTGAGTTGCGTGGCTTCGCATCCTTGGTGAGGCCTTGTGTGGCGTTGGGTGAGCATCGGGCCACCACACCTCGAGGTGACCCATTTGTGGCGTTCGAAGTTCATTGCGCCCCCACACCTCTCCAATGGAGACATAGCTTCTTTGGAAGTGAACTTCGGGAAACAAATCATCGTCTCCGCGTCCATCGGTTATCTCTCAACCGAGCCCTTTACCTATGCAATTTACATTGTGATAGCCTTTGTGCTTGAAGTATTATATCTTGCTATCACCTTGTTGTTTATCTTGCTTAGCATAGGTTGTTGGTGCACTTGTGAAACTAGTGGATATAGGTTTTGGCTTGATAAATTAAATGTTAAGTTTTATTCCGCATTTATTAGAGCTTAAACCGTAATAATTTTAAAACACCTATTCACCCCCCCTCTAGGCGACGTCCATTTCCCTTTCAATTGGTATCAGAGCAAGGTCTCTCGCTTCTTAGGCTTCACCCCCTCGAGAGTAAGGATGTCTCCTAGGGGTTTAGTGCACTCTCACACATTTACATTTGATGGCACACATTATGATGTTTGGCGCATTCGCATGCTTAGTCATTTCCGGGTCATTGACCCAAATATTGAGCGAATTCTAGATATGGGCTTGTCTCCTCCGAAGGATCCCCAAAATTTATCTTTGGAGGAGGAGGCAAAATCTTATCTCGAATCTCAAGCATCTAATTTGCTTGTTAATGTTGTGAGCTTTGTAGTTCTTTCCTCAATCATGCCTTTTCGGAATGCTCATGATATTTGGACCAAGCTTCAAGCAAAATATGATGTGTCCAAGCTTAATGAGGATGAATGTGTTCCCTCCACCTCCGGCCGCGATGAGTTCTCATCTTCCTCCACTTCACCTACATGTGAGTTGTCACAAGGTAATTACATGGTGAGTGGTGATATAACTTGCAATGTGGATAGTGATCTTGTCATTGTGATTCTTCATCTCTATCTCATTGCAATGTTGTATCTTTGGGCATGAACACTTGTAGGACTATTTGTGATTTACATCCTAGTGTGGATTGCCCGTGCATATCATGTAGAAATTCCTTGAATATATCCCATGATGATATGCTTGCTTTGCCTTGTTGCCATGATAAATGTGCTTCTATTTCCTCTAGTACTTGTGTTGCTAACCATGTAGAGGAAATTGAAGAATGTGTGGGACAAGGCAAGGTTGCTATTGGATTTTGAGCACCTCAACAATGGCTCTACGGTCATTAAGGGGGAGCTCATCAAACTCACCGAGTCACATGAGAAACTTAAAGCCTCATTCACTAAAGAGCTTTCCAAGTTGCCCTCACCTCTTACTACTATTGTTGATGCTTGTGCTACTGACTCTATCTCTTCTCAAGCATCTATCGTGAAGGAGAATGTTGAGCTACATGCTCAACTTGCTTTGCTAACTAGCAACTATGGGAAATTGGAAGAGAGCCATGCTAAGCTCTCAAGCTCGCATGAGGATCTTCTAGTTTCCCATGGTAGGCTAAACTTGGCTCATGAGGCTATTATGTCAAAGGTAACATCTAGTATGCCTCATGTGGACATTAGCACTACATCTACTCCTAGTGTCATATTGCCATGTGCTAGTCCTTGTAGTTCATCCACTCATGCTACTGCTACATCTTGTGATGAATTACATTCCTTGCCTTGTTGCTCTAACAACGTAGCATCTACTTCCTCTAGTATTGTTGTTGATACTAACCATGTAGAAGAAAACAAGAAGCTCAAGGCTCAAGTCAATTCTTTGAAGAATGACTTGAATAAGTGTCATGAAGGGAAGACCACACTCAAGAACATCTTGGGTGTGCGGAGATCCCCAAATGACAAGAGTGGGCTTGGATATAACTCCAACATCAAGAACAAGCCCACCAACATGTTGAAGCACAAGGGCAACAAGAAGAATGGCCAAGGTCAAGTGAAGAATCCAGCCAACATTTTGTGCTTCAAGTGCAAGGAAGAAGGCCATCATGTGAGATGTTGCCCATTGAAGAAGAAGCAACAAGGGAAGCGGGCACAAGCTCCACCTCAAGCTCCACCTCAAGCTAGAAGCGGGCCTCCTCCCAAGACTCAAGCTCTTCCTCACGGGGTGGCATCTTCCAAGAAGAAAGATGGCAAGAGAAGAAATTGATACATTTGCCGCGAGAAGGGGCACCTCTCTTCCTCATGCACCATGGGTAACTCCTCATCCAATCCTATCTTGATATATGATGCATATTCTCTTGGTAAGGATGAGGTGGGCAATGTGTTTCCCAAATATGTTGGTGCCCAAAGTGGTGTCAAGAAAAGAACCATTTGGGTGGCCAAGCCTATTGTGACTAACTTCTTAGGACCCAACTTGGTTGGGGACCAACAAGCTAAAACTTGATCAATATATGTTGGTTGGAGGGCATTGGAGGCTTGGCTACATTATGAAGAATTGAGGGATCTTCATCATTTATTTTTGTCAAGTCAAGTCAATTGGACTATCTTGTTTCTATCTCCTATCCAATGTTTCTCCTTGCGGTAACATGTGCTCAACTCCTTTACATTGAAAGTTACTTGCTCCCTTTTGCATGTGTTTGTTTTGTACCATTATATGTGTTTGTACATGTTGTGCTTCCCTCATACCTTTATTGTGTTGTCTAGTATATTCGTGTATGTTGGTTGGCACATCATGTATTTGTGTTCTTGTGTTTGAGCCTTTGTTGAATTCATTTGGTATCTCATTTGGCTCTTGGGAGAGATTAATGGACTATCCCATTTTGGGGGAGTGTTATGCTTGGGCATTCCACAGTCCTAAAATGTGTGTACACGAGGAACACCACTTAGTGTTGACATTACATGTTTATCTTGTCTCTATGTGGTATGTCATTCTCATGAAGAATTTGAATTCCATAATGTCCATTAATCATCTACTTTTTGATATTTTTGCCTCTTGTCGAGATCTCTTGGTTATCACATTATGGGGGAGTCATATGCTTGGTGCATATTACAAACCTAGAAAATGTGAACATTTGAGGTAGTGCCACTTAGAATTGATATTTATTTATCTAGCTCCTATGTGGCACATTTAGCTCAAACAAGTTCTAATTTGCTTTGTTTCTTTTATTGCTCATCTTTTGGATCTTGTTTGTGAGAGTTTTTCTTGATATGTGTTTCCTCATATTTGGACCCCCATATCCTCCATGGAAACCATGTGCTTCAAGTTACACTGATCTTTAATGATTGTGTGACTATTTAGAGCTATCAAGAATATCTCTCGAAGCATCAAGCATAATTGTTATATCTTGTTACATGCTTCTTTCTGTGAATATGATCATGATTTCCTTGCAAACTACCTCGGAAATTTTTCCCCAATTCTTGTCCTTGGACAAGTGACACTCCATATATGGTAGGATTTATTGATCATGTTCACTTGGCCTTTGCTTTTATTCATCCTATCTTTAGCCAAGCATTTGTTTTCTTTTTCTCCCATGTCTTCCTTGCCTCTTGTGGATCTTTTAGTTTATTGGTATTCGCTTGTGTTTTATTTAATGTAGGTAGTAGTGATGATCTCATTTGTGTGCATTTTCCATTCAAAAGAAAAATTCTATATAATGCACCATTCTTCGGGGAGCTCTCCTATATTATCTAGAACACTCCTTTTATGCTTCTTAATTTGTTCCATATAATGTTCCTTATGCTTGGAAGCTTGATCTTTTCTCTTGGTACTTTGTGCCATGATGAAAAGTGTAGAGAGTGTGGGTTTGTGTGTTGGAACCTTTCTCTATTTGGGAGTTGGTTTTGTCTCATTCTTTGTTACTTGTTTTGATATTTTAGAATGAGAGAAATCCTTGAGCATTGTGTATTTTGTGCATCTTTTGCTCTTTGGCTTTTTCCTTGTTCATTTTTTGAATTTGTGTCCTTCCATGTGTTGATTTGGCTCTTTGATACAACTTGGACACCGTTTGTCGTGTCACACTCTTGTGTGCTACTTCTTGGTTTACTTGGTATTTTAGTTCAGATTGTTGGAATCAAGTAGAAGAAGAAGAAGAAGAAGATCAAGTATTCCTTGAAGAAGAAGAAGAAGAAGATGGAGTTCCTCATGGCTTCCTTCAAGACATCATCATCAAGATTTTTTGTATAAGCTCACGGTGCACCATCTCTAGAAGATATCATGCTTGGAGCTTGCCATCCTCAGAGTTCATGGAGTGATGAAGACAAGGTCAAAGAAGAGGTTTCCTCATGGAGTATGGGGGAGCCATTCGCAAGTCTTCATCAAACAAGAGCATTCAATAGCAATCAAGAAAGGTGTTCCATCTTGAGAAGGACAAGACCGTCTACATCAAGCTCAAGTGGGATGCTCAAGGCAAAGGTATGATCTTGATAGGGTTTCCTTTTTACCGGTCTCTTGTAGTGTTGGGAGACTGGGTTTAGGATAGATAACCGTACTATCAAGAGGGGCTCTCGAGTGGGTGACTCGTTCGTATCTTTCGGTGAGAGATCAAACCTTTGCATACATAGCATCATCTTTCTTGGTTGTTGTTTGGTTCTTGTCCATGTAAGGATCTAGAGCTTGTGGTTATCTTCATAACATGCTACAGTTCATCAAAAACGGATTTCCCATGCATATCTCATTGCGTATTTGATCTTGCGTGTTTTCCGGCTCCACACCTTGGGAGGTATCTCACATATATATTCATGGTATTTTCTCCCTTGGTGATATCCAATATTTCGACAAAATTGGTTTCATCTCGTTTGGAGTTCGGATCCAAAAGTTATGGCATTTTTGGTTCTGAAGTTTCTCTAACCAGAAGTACCGGCCAGACGCCGGAAGTACCGCTCGGGCAGAAATGCCGCCAGTATTACCGTTGTTAATACTGGCACAACTTCTGGTGAACCCGTTTTCGCTTCAGTATGCTCTATGCCTGGTCTGCGCTATTTAACGGAACTTCGGTCAGAATCTTGGGCGGTTGTACCGGCCTAGGCGGTTGTACCGGTGACCCACCGGTAGTACCGGCCGGCCTCGTCTTTGTGTCCGTTTGCACCTTGTTTTTGAACCGTTGGCTGAGTGCCACCGGTAGTACCGGCCACCCACCGGTACTACCGGCCGTGCGCGAAACTGTGTGTAACGGGCAGATCGGGGAGCCCTTTAAAGGAGCTCCCCTTCCCCCTTCGGGGTGAGCTTGCTTTTTCTTGGTTCTTGCTCTCTCTCTCTCCTCCATTGTTGACCTTGAAGAGCTTGCCCTCTCCCCTTCTCCCTCCTATGATTCTTGAGGGATTTGAGAGAGGAAATCTAGATCTACAAGCCCCACCAAGCGAAATCCCTTCTTTGTGAAGGAATCCTTGGGATCTAGATCTTGGAGAGTTTTGTGTTCTCCTCTTGTGTTCTTCCTCCCTTATTCCCCCAATAGCTTTTGTATCTTTGGTGGAATTTGAGAGAGAAGGACTTGCCTCTTGCATTTGGTGCATAGGTTTAAGTTCTCCTTAGAGATTCGGTGAGTTCAAGCCCTTGGGCTTGTTTCTCTTGGGGTTCTTCTAACCCTAGACGGTTGTGTGGTTGGATAGTTGACCTTTTGTGGTCTTGTAGCCTTTCGTGTCCTTGTTGCCTTTTGTGGCTTTGTAGCCTTTGTGGCATTCTTCTTGGGGCTCCAATTGAGTTGTGGAGGTTCCCCAAGCTTGTTGGCCTTTTGTGGCATTGTGGAGCCTTTGTGGCGTTTCTTGGGAGCCCTCCAATTGAGTTGTGGAGATTGCCCCAAGCCTTGTACGGGTTCGGTGACCGCCCTCAAGTGTCCCATAGTGGAACATGAGTAGGCCTTTGTGGCGAGCTCACGGGAGAATAGGGTGAGCCTTTTGTGGCGTCGGTGAGTTGCGTGGCTTCGCATCCTTGGTGAGGCCTTGTGTGGCGTTGGGTGAGCATCGGGCCACCACACCTCTAGGTGACCCATTTGTGGCGTTCGAAGTTCATTGCGCCCCCGCACCTCTCCAACAGAGACATAGCTTCTTTGGAAGTGAACTTCGGGAAACAAATCATCGTCTCCGCGTCCATCGGTTATCTCTCAACCGGGCCCTTTACCTATGCAATTTACATTGTGATAGCCTTCGTGCTTGAAGTATTATATCTTGCTATCACCTTGTTGTTTATCTTGCTTAGCATAGGTTGTTGGTGCACTTAGTGAAACTAGTGGATATAGGTTTTGGCTTGATAAATTAAACGTTAAGTTTTATTCCGCATTTATTAGAGCCTAAACCGTAATAATTTTAAAACGCCTATTCACCCCCCTTCTAGGCGACGTCCATTTGCCTTTCAGAGTTGTTGAGATCAACAATGACCTAACATATCGTGATGTGCGCATCCATATCCTAGAGGAAGCTTACAGGACCACCATGACCAGGAGTATCAAGTTTCTCAAGATTCAGTGGAGCAACCATACCGAGGAGGAAGCCACTTGGGAGCGCGAAGATTACATTAGGACAGAGTTCCCAGATCTCTTTAGTTTCTAGTTTTCTTTGTAAATCTCGGGACGAGATTTTTTTTTAAGGGGGGAAGGTTTGTAACATCCCAAAACTTTAATCCAAGGTTATTAAGATACAAATCACCAAAATTGGGGTTAACAAAAGCTTTTCCAATTAAAATTATTAAAGCATTCATGTGTATGTGCATTTAAATAAGAGTTGATTTGAATTGCCATGGTTCTGTGATCCTTTGCTTGTAAAATGATTCTTAGGTGAAATAAACATCATCTAAATCATTCCCAAACATTTTCCAAAGAAAAACAAATCAAAATGAATAAAAGAAGTGAATGGTCATTTTTGCCAAATTTACTACCATGCCTACTTTGGCTATTTCCTAGTACTCAAAACCTAACAGAACCAATTGTGGATCTTTACAACCCTTGCTAGTACACATAATGAGGTACCAAGGCCCACTTTGTGATCTGCTAAAAACATTCAAACACTAATTTTAAATGGCAGTTTAAAATTGAATCTATTTCATATGGGAAGATCCCACTATTTCAAAAACCACTCAAACAAGCTCAAATTTCAAAACCCAAGCACCCACAGAGTCTCAAGCTTGTGCCTAACACACCCACCAAAAATCTTTTCAAAATTCCAAAGTTTATTTCTTGCGGCCATTTTCACAAACACTTGGCAGACAAGAATCAAATTCTAAACATAGCTCACTGTTTTGTACAGGGTTTTGCCCCCAATTGATCCCATTTACTGCCTCTGTCTCCCCTTGATCAAACCAGACCATTAGCACCTCACCCCCTTGTCCCTAGCAACAGTGCCGAGCCACCCCGAGCACCACCTCGCCGGCCAACTTGGTCACCGCCGCAGCAGACCGTCCCCCTCTCTCTCACCATGTCTAGCAGCTAGCTCACACCTCACCGCCACCCACTGTCCCCTCCCCGAGCCAAGCCAGGCCGTGGACCACCGCCAAACCGCCGCGCACTGCCAGTCTGCACCATGCCGAGCACGCGCCAGAGCGCCGCGCCCGACACGCGTGCACAAGCCGCCGCTTGACCGCAGCCCGCGACCACCGCGCCGCCACGATCCCAGGAGCACCCTAGACATGCCCGTTCACCGCCAAACGCACCACAGCCACCGCTCGCCGTGGGCACCGCCGTCTCTACCGCTCAGAGCGCCAGCTACGCCCGACCGCATACCACCGTCCCTAAGCCCGCATTAAAGCCCTAGAGCACCGCCAGGACACCGCGCGTCGATCGCCGCTCGCAGCCATGCCGTCAGCAGCCCGTAGCCATGTCGCCACCGTCGTCTGGCGATGCCGTGATGTCCCGTCGTCGAGCCTATAAAAGGAGGGCACCCCCAGCCATTTGCAGCGCACCACTCAACTCCCCTCACCTCACTGACCATCCCACACCTCTAGCCGAAGCAAGGCGAGCAGCAGTTCACCAGAATTGCACCGGAGCAGGCCGCCTCTAGAGGAGAAGGGCGCCTCTGATTGCGACCACCCCCGGAGCTGCCTCGACCGTCCCTGACCTCGCCATCGACCACCAGTCCGTTTGCCCACCTCGCCGTCGTCGCTGGAGCCCTGGTACGTCCCCTATGCACCCCCACCGAGCCTCTAGGGTTAGAGCTCGCCGGCGACCTGTTCGTTGTCGACGACGATCCCCAATCGTCGATCCTAGTTCTAATCCAACGACCCACATCGCCCCGTACTGCTTCGTGCTTTATGAGCCACTGACCGGTGGACCCCCCTGTCAGCTGAGCCCCGCACCGCGGAGTGTCACTGGGCCGGCCCATTAGCTTTCCCTTGCAACCCAGTTAGTTTGAATTAGGATTTTTCTTTTTAGTTTAAACCTAGTTCTGTCTCTAAGTTTGAAATTCAATTCAGAGAGATTTACAAATCCAAATGGAGTGATTCCAATTTTGCTAGAAATCTACTGAAAAGATCTACCCAAGCCCGGTGGACTTAATCCAATTAGAGTTAGAGATCTCTCCTAGTTAAAATAATAAGACAGAAGTATTTGCACCTTGCAACATTTTTATAAAATCAACCAAGATAGATTTTGAGTTGATTCCAACTCTCAAAAATCACATTTCACTATATCTATATGAATATGTAATAATATTAAGGTTTACATGCAGTGACTTAGGAATAGTACCAAAATAATGCTATACAGTTATTTCTAGTCACTTTAAATCATTAAATAATGAACTTAAACCAAAGTAATTATGATCCAACCCTTAAATCCCATTCCCACATGTTAGAATATGTGGTGATGACATGTGTCCACATGATCCCATATTTGAAGTGCTGAATATTAAATCTTAGTTAATTTTTCAATGAGTAGAAATTACTTTTCTAAAATAAAAAGGATGAAACTATTGAATAAGACTTGTGATGCTTGTGATGATAATAGATCATCCACTATATGCCTTAGAGTGCTAATTAGACTAGTTAAGTATTGTTTGGTGATTGTGTACTCCGTATGTATTTATAGACGATAGTACCGACCAAGTCTACGAGGAGGAGGAGTTCTACCCAGAAGAAGAAGAAGAAGAAAACTTCAACCACTGCACCAACCAAGGCAAGCTAGCATTATCCAAGTTAACCCTTATAAGTTGTACTTGCAAGCCACCATTAACAATGCAAGCTAACACTTGCAAGTATAATGCTTAGCAAGCTAGGACTAAACTAGATGGTTTAGCAAAGATGCTTTATGCATGCTTTAGTTACACAACCTTGACTAGTAATTACCCCAAGTATTATTTTCCAAGATTTACTTCCTTCACTTTACACATGGTTCTTTACTTGTTTAGAAGGTATCATAAAGAGTACAAAACTTGGCCTATATAGAATCCTTTAGATGTCATTCTATGGCATGAGATTGATCCCATCTTTTCCACCTTAGTGAACACTCTTAACTTAGTAGTTTATAGTAGATAAAAACTTGAGTCACTATAGATGGGAGCACTTGGTGAAAATGAATTATGAAACCTTGGAATGATGAGTCATTCTATTGAGATGTTTTGACATGTGTTGAGAAACACAAATGGTTTATGATGATGAAAATGTTGTGTCATGAGCTTTAACCCTCTTATAAAACTGATGGTTGGATTCGGATGCGATACCATTCCAAATTTATCGTACAACCACATTACCTGAATTTGGTAAGGCTTAGCCGGAAGTTTATATGCATTAGTATTAGTTCCCTCATGGGAGAGGTTTGAGATGAGGCTACCTCTCAATGTTGTCCACCTATGCAGTGCCCAAGATGACAAATAGTCATGGTTGGGAGGCCATGCTCATAGGAGAGGTGCTTATACTAGGGTGTGTAAAGGAAAGGTTATGTTTGATTATCTGCATACTAAGTATGATGATTCAGGGTTATCCCTGACAGATGTATCGAATCTTGTGGTGAAAGTGTACCACCTCTGCAGAGTGTAAAACTATTCGAATAGCCGCGTCCGTGGTTATGGACAGTTGGAATGGACATACTGTTTCGTTGTCAGATGTTTTCCAAATAACTTATGAAATGAATGATGAATCTTGACTTGACCATAACCGGGTTGTGTTTATGATACTAGCATCCCAATTTAAGTGATTCTAGAATTTTATTTTATCTTTCTTTGCTTCTGAACTCAGCTTAGGTTTCAAACTTAATTTTATAGTTCAACATAGAGTTAGCACTTTAACTTAGAATGATACTACTTGTTAGTGGTAGTTTGCAAGTACTTAAAGAGTACTCATGGCCAGACTATGAAGGAGACTACCAAGATGATGGCCAGCAGGACGGCTATGATAACTAGGACTATCTACCTTTGTCAGTATTGCCTGTGCCCCTGAAGATGGACCCCACCGCTACGCTTATCTTTTTTTCTGCTGCTTGTTGTATTAAGACTAGATCATCAGATCCTTATTTGTGTAAGACCTTATGTATGGTTTGTAATGGATGATTTACTATGATATCCAATCTGTTATGTCTCGCAAAAATAGTAATCCTGAGATTGCGATGAATGACATAACAGGCATCTGGGATTAAAAATCCGGGTGTTGACAGGGAATCTTTGAAAAGAGATAAAAAGAGGAAGAACAAATAAAGAAGAGATTGAAGAAGCCAGAAAGGAATTTTGAAGCTACAAATATGAATAATGTTATAATAAAGGACCTTATGGAGGTGCGAATAGTGGAAGATGAAGTGGTTAAGCTAGACCGTGAAACTTCGGAATTCATCCTAGCTAAGGTTCGAGGTAACGAAACTTCAAAGCCTATAACCCCTATATATTGTGGAGAAACTTTCTTATATGGAATTTGTGAACCAATTTCCACCATAATGTTATGTTGTCATCACTTTATCAACAACTTCTCTACAACTTAAATAATCCAGATGTTGAACCAGTAGACACTATTGTCAAATTGTCTAATAAAACCAATATAAAACCGGAAGTCGTAATTAGAGATATCTATGTATTTATTGGCTCGCTCATGTACCCCCTTGATTTTTATATTGTTGATATGCCTTGAGACTCTTTTTTGCCCTATTCTTTTAGGCATGCCTTTTATTTCCAGCACCAAAGCTTGAGTGGATAATCAGAAGGAAACCATTTCACTGGAGTTTGGGGAAGAAGAATTGACATTCCACTTCGCCAAACTAAAAAAGAGGCCATATGAAATGGAGGATATCAAGGAAGAAAAGACGATTGCCGAGCTAGCAGCAATCCATTTCAGTACTCCACAAGATGAACTAGAAAGGAGTTTGATTAATTGGGAAGAAGCACCGAATGATGAAAAGAAAAAAGATAAGGATGATTACCTTGATTCAATCCCAGAAGCAAAAAATCCACATGACTATGACGAACTGGTAAGAACAGGTGATGAAGAACCTCCACCAATAGAATTGAAAAAAAATCCAGACTATATGAGGTATGAATTTTTAGATAATGAAAATAAATGTCATGTTATTATTAGCAAGAATCTATCAGAAAATGAAACGAATAAACTCATTTCAGTTTTGGTTAAGCATCGTGAAGCTTTCGGATATATGGAGTGATATTAAAGGAATAGATCCATCTATTGTAACACATAAGATTACCATGCTAGATGATGTTGAACCCATAGTAGACACAAATAAGGCTTAATCCTAAGATGAAGGAAGTAGTAAGAAAAGAAGTTATACGCTTACTTGATGTTGGTATAATATATCATATTTCTGACAGTAAGTGGGTTAGCCTAGCTCATTGCATACCAAGACAAGGAGGTCTTGATGCTGCTATGAATGAGGAAGGTGAGCTAGTTCCTGTTAGACCGATTGTAGGATATCATATGTGTATTGACTTTAGGAAATTACACCATGAAACACGAAAGAATCATAAACATATACCTTTCGTGGATAAAATTATAGAAACACTTAGTAATAATTCTTATTTTTGTTTTCTTGATGATTATTCTAGATATTCTCAAATTTCCATACAGCCGGAAGATCAAGATAAAACAACTTTTACTTGTCCTTGTGGCACATAGGCTTATAGATTAATTCCATTTGGCTTATGCAATGTAGTAGGAACTTTACAGGAATGTGTTCTAAATATTTTTGATGATATTGTTGAGAAGACTATGGAAGTCCTAACAAACGATTTTGTCGTTTTTGGAACAACTTTTGATAATTGTCTCTATAATCTGACCAGAGTTTTGCAAAGATGCGGGCAATCAAACTTAGTCTTGAATTCGGAGCAATGTCATTTCATGGAAAGAGAAGGTAAAGTTTTTGGGCACAAGGTTTCGAATAAGGGAATAGAAATAGATAAAACTAATATAAATGCTATAGAAAATCTCCAAATACCTCAGGATATTAAAAGCTTAAAAATGTTTTTGGGACATGTAGGATTTTATAAGAGGTTTATAAAAGATTTTTCTAAAATAGCTATGCCCCTTACCAATCTTCTTGATAAAAAAACTCCATTTTATTTAGACCATGATTGCATTGCAGCTTTTGAGAACCTTAAAGATAAACTAGTTTCAGCACCTATCATGCAACCTCCAAAGTGGAATGAACCTTTTGAAATTATGTGTGATGCTAGTGATTATGCTTTAGGGGCTATGTTGGGACAATGAGATGGAAATAATTTAAATGTTATTTATTATGCTAGTAGACCTCTTAATAAGATACAGAAACATAATGCTACTACAGAAAAAGAGTTATTTTTGGGATGCTCCGTATTTATATCGTCATGGACTTGACGGAATGATTCGGATATTAAAAGCTTGTCATGATAGTCCATATGGAGGGCATCATGCAGGTAAAAGAACTACTGCAAAGGTACTTCAATACGGATTCTATTGTCCCACCTTGCTCAAAGATGCACACATGTATGTGGAATATTGCGATGCTTGCCAAAAAAGAGGTGATATAGGTAGGAGACAAGAAATGGCAATGAATTATAGTCTAATAATTGAACCCTTTCATGTATGGGGAATGGATTACATGGGACCATTTATAGAGTCTAATGGCTATACTCATATTCTTGTTGTTGTTGACTATGTTACCAAATGGGCTGAAGCTATCCCAACAAATCATGCAGATGCAGCTACCTCAGTAAAGATGATCAAAGATGTCATATTCCCTAGGTTTGGAGTTCCTAGATTTTTAATTACTAATGGCGGTTCTCATTTTATGAAAGGGACTTTCAGGAAAATCCTTAGCAAGTATGGAGTAACTCATCGCGTTGCTTCACCATATCATCCCCAAACAAGTGGTCAAGTGGAACTCTCAAATAGAGAACTAAAGACCATCCTCGAAAAGACGGTGGACAAATCAAGAAGGATTGGTTATACAGGTTAAACGACACTCTATGGGAATATCATATTGCGTTTAAAAATCCAATAGGTATGGCACCTTATAATATGGTGTACGGTAAGGCATGTCATTTACCTTTAGAACTAGAACACCAAGCTTTTTGGGCAATCAAGAATCTAAATTATGATCTCAAAGCAGCAGGGGAAAAGCGTTTATTAGATATGCATGCTTTAGATGAGTTTAGAAGTGAAGCCTATGAAAATGCTAGGTTGTTTAAGTAAAAAAGTTCAAAGATGGCATGATAGAAAAATAGAGAATAATTTTTTTAAAGGAGACAAAGTGTTGCTCTATAATTCTTGTCTAAAGTAGTTTCCAGGAAAACTCAGGTCGAAGTGGGAAGGTCCATATGTAATTGAAGAAGCCTATTCGTCAGGAGCAGTGAACCTCCAAGGAAAAACACCCTCTCTTGCATGGGTGGTGAATGGACAATGCTTGAAGCATTATCGGGTGAAAGAAGATATAAGTATAATCACAATAGAATTGAGCACCCCCAAAGAAGTGATAAAGCGAAAATGTAAGAAGAATAGAAATTACAAGAAGAATGGACTCAAGACGGAATGAGCGGTACTACGGTCAACCTATTGACCATAAAAGAGCGCTTCATGGGAGGTAACCCATGTAAAATAAAGGTTGAGTAAGTTTTTAAAATCTTAGTTAAAGTCTATATTAAGTATTGCTTTAATGAAAATTATTCATGCTCTACCAAAGAAGAAGGATGATGCCAAAATTGGTTGAAATTCTAAGCTGACATTTTTCTGTCAAAACTCGATATTTTGTTAAGTTTTTGATTAATAAAGAATACTTGGAGAAGCAGAAAATTGTTGGTGGACACAGAAGGTTTAACGACCAACTATATGGCGGGAATAAAAATTCTGGCTGTATAGTTCCGACCGTATAGTTGTTGCGACAACAACACTTCCGTCCTCGAAAGGTACTAACAGTTTAACGACCAACTATACGGTCAGAATTAAAAATTCCGTCTGTATAGTCGCGGTCGTATAGTTATCGACCCCTCTTAAAAAATTTCATCGAGGAAACAGAGAATTTAACAACCAATTATACAGCCGAAATTAAAATTCCGCATGTATAGTCGCGGTCGTATAGTTGTCTACACCCTTGACAAAATAATTCCTGGAATACTGAGAGTTTAATGACCAACTATACGGCAGGAATCATAAATTCCACCCGTATAGTTCCGGCCGTATAGTTCGGTTCCGTTGTAGATCTAATCTATAGTCGGTTCACAGCTATACGGTGGGAGCTATATGGGCTGCGCCCGTATAGTTGCTCGTTACGCAAGACGGATAGGGTTTTCGAGCCCTCCTTTTAAAGCTCATCGCACCTGACCTTTTTCATAAAGTTTTCGCAGAGCTACAGCCTCCAGCCCCAAAAAATCCTCACCATCCCTATAGGAGCCCTCTAATAACATCCGTCCAGTGAAGCCATGCAGCCTTTCCACGTCAACCAGGTTTGGAAGAAGAAAGATGAGAAGCCCGTGAAGAGGATCGAGGAAGCAGATTAGTATATGCATGTATTGATTTCTCGATGTATAATGTTGTAATGCCCAATTGAATCTCAAAGGAGTCAAGATGATTTGTATATGCATGTATTGATATCTCGATGTTTGTCAATTGCCCCGCTGTAATTTGTTCACCCAGCATGTTATCTATCCTAAGGAGAGCCACCTCTAGTGAACTATGGATCCTGGTCCTTTTCTTTACATTCAATCTACACACTTTTTACTGTTTTGTGTTTACTTTCTGCAAACTATTACTTCCTTCCATTCGATACGTTTAATCCTTTGTTTTCAGAAAAACACGGTGAGATTGACAACCTCATCGCAAGTTGGGGAAAAAGTTCTGTGGTTGTGTTGTGCAGGTCTCCACGTTGCTACTAGCACCGGTAGTGCGCCCTGCCAAGGTTTAGCTAGCAACACCTTTGGGGTGTTTCCTTGCTCCTACTGGTTCGATTAAACCTTGGTTTCATAACTGAAGGAAACTTGTTGCTGTGCTCATCATACCTTCCTCTTGGGGTTCCTAACGAGCTCTACATCAACACCGCACCAACATTTTTCTGGCGCCGACACTGAGCCATCAAGCATTTTTCTGGTGCCGTTGCCGGGGAGTCAAGGACATCTTCACAAGGAGAGTCCCTCATAACCAATCTCTTTACTTTGTTATTTTTGTTTTGCTTAGTTTCTTTTTGCTTTGTTTGCTTGTTTCTTTATCAAAAACACAAAACAATTAGTTTTACAAGTTTGCTTTCTTATTTGAAAACACACAAAAATGACTACTCTTGAAAACACTAAGTTGAGTGACTTCACTAGCACCAACAACAATGATTTTATGACCACACCTATTGCTCCACCTGTGCCTGAAGATACTTTCTTTGAGATAAAACCTGCTTTACTCAATCTTGTCATGAGAGAACAATTTTCTGGTATTGGTAATGAAGATGTTGCTGCCCATCTAAATAATTTTGTTAAACTTTGTGAGATACAAAAGATAGGGATGTAGATGGTGATATTATTAAGCTGGAATTGTTTCCTTTCTCTTTGAGAGGAAAACCTAAAGAATGGTTGAATTCCTTAACTAAGAATAGTATTGATTCTTGGACTAAGTGCAAAGATGCTTTTATTGTAAAATACTATCCTCCGGCTAAGATTATATCTAAGAGAAGTGAAATAATGAAGTTTAAACAATATGATAATGAACATGTTGCTCAAGCTTGGGAAAGAATGAAATCTTTGGATAAGAATTGTTCCACTCATGGACTGACTGCTTGGATGATCATCCAAACTTTTTATGCAGGATTGAAATATTCTTCAAGGAACCTATTGGACTCTGCTGCTGGAGGTACTTTTATGACCATTACTTTGGGTGCTGCAACAAAACTTCTGGACAATATGATGGTTAATTATTCTGAATGGCATACTGAGAGAGCTCCACAAGGTAGGAAGGTAAATTCTGTTGAGGAAACCTCCTCCTTGAGTGATAATATTGATATTATTATGTCTATGCTTGTTAATCGGAAAACCCATATTGATCCAAATAATGTTCCTTTAGCCTCTTTGGTTGCTCAAGAAGAGCAAGTTGATGTGAACTTCATAAGAAATAACAACTTTGGCAATAATGCTTATAGGAATAATTTTGGTAACAACAATTATAAGCCATATCCTCCCAACAATGGTAATCCTTATGGAAATTCTTACAACAATAATATGAGTGCTCCCTCTGAACTTGAAGTTGTGCTTAAAGAGTTTATTAGTAAACAAACTGCTTTCAATAAAACTATTGAGGAAAAACTCTCTAATGCTGAAAGAAATATAGCATCTTTGGCTGAAGCTCAATCTTCTTTGAATAAAATGGCTGCTAAACCTGAAACTAATGATAATCCCTTTGCAGCTACTAATGCTATACAAGTAAGAATTGATGAAAATGTTAGACTATTAGCTGAATTACATGTTAAGTGGGAAAGAGAAGATGAAATTGCTAGAAACATTAGTGTTTCTACTATCACTACCACTAGTGTTGAGGCTAGTAATAGTTCTACTACTTTAGTGATAAATTTGATTTTGATCTTGATTGTTGCAATATCTCTGAAGTTATTAAGTTCCTACAAATGCTTGCTAAAAGTCCTAATGCTAGTGCGATGAACATGGCCTTTAAAAAACAGATTACTGATGCTTTCATAAAGATTAAAGAAGAAAATATGAAACATAAAGCTTCTATTCCTATAAAACAAGAAGATGCTTGGGAACCCATCATTAATATGAAACTGAATGACTTTGATTTCAAAGCTTTATGTGATCTTGATAGTAGTGTTTCTATTATGCCTAGAAGGATTTATGATATGCATGATTTGCCTCCACTTAAAGATTGTTATTTGAATGTCCCACTTGATGATAATGCTAAAAAGAAACTCATGGGAAGTCTTAATGATGTTATGATTATGGTTAACAATTCCTATGTCCCCGTTGATTTCTATGTTTTGGATGCTGAATGCAATGCTTCTTGTCCTATTACTTTAGGAAGACCTTTTCTTAGAACTGTTGGTGCCATTATTGATATGAAAGAAGGCACCATTAAATATCAACTCCCACTCAAGAAAGGTATAGAAAGTTCCCTAAGAAGAGAGAGAAGATTTCTTTTGCTTCTCCTATGAAAACAAAATTTGGTCTTAATGCTTCTTCATTTGAGAACACTTGATTCTTTCTTTGCTTCTTATGCCTAAGTTAAAGGCGTTAAAGAAAAGTACTTATTTGGAGATAACCCAAAAGTTTTAGATGGGTCTTAGAAGTTATTACTTCTGTAATAACCTCTCCTTATCCTTTTTATTTGCTTCTTGTGCCAAGAGTAACCTCTAATGAGAGAGAAATAATGATTGGGAAAGTTGTTGTCCCGAAACAGATTTCCGTGCTTCACCGTAAAAATTCGTGTAAAATATCTAAACGTCTTTTTGAGGCATGAATTTTTGTTCTTCTGCCCCAGGTTGTTATATAACTTTCGTTAGGTCAACACGTTTTGATTTTAGCAACAGAAGGTCTTCCAAAAAATTCATCTTTACCTGCTGGTATGTTTTAACAGATTTCTGCCATTTTCTGCATTTGCTTCTTGTTGGTTCCTTTTTGAGTTCTTTTGGGGAATTGAGCTTTTTGAGGGAAGTGCTACAGTAGCTAGTGTTCTGATGGAATTTTATTTGTTGTTAGAACTGAACCTTAAGACTTATTTATCTTGAGTGCACTAATGTTGCTAATAAAGATTGTGTGAAGTTTTGTATGAAGGAAAAATTTCAGGTGTATGGAAGGAATGAGTAATGAGATGAAGGATGGACTAAGGCTCAAGCTTGGGGATGCCACGCGTGTCAACCCAAGAAATATCCAAGAAGTATAAGCGTCAAAGCTTGGGGATGCCCAAGGCATCCCCTTCTTCATCAATAAAAATCCCAGGTTTCTTCCAAACGCTTCATTTTTATTATTTCATGCAGAGTTGTGTTGTTCTTGGAGCATCTTCTTTTTCGTTTTCGTTTTGGTTTTTCGTTTGCTTTGGTTTTCTTAGTTTTCTGAATAAATTGGTTGGACCCCCTCTTTCATACTTTGGTTTGCAAATAGTTTGGTTTGGTTTGGAAAAGAGTAGGAAAGTTCATACTTATGTGGTAAAAAGAGCTTGTTTTTGACTGTGGCCTATGCTCTATCATGCCATGCTTGATATTGTTTTAGCTTTATGCTTACTATTATTTGTTGTAGCATGACTTGTTATAAACAATTGATATTGCTTAATGTGCCTTGGATGAATCATGTGTTGTTTTAGCATATTAAAGCATAGTATAGTGGTATTCTCCTTTGATGCTTTATTTGGGTTGACTTGGCGCATGCTCACACCATGTTATGACTATCTCAAGTCACCATAGCCTTTATGATCCTTTAGTTTTCAACTTGTAGTATCACTTTATGCTTTGATCAATGATGTTTTGTCGCTCTGCATGATTATGGCCATTATTGCTCTCTTAGTTTGTCGCTCCCAGTCTTTTACTAGTCTCCACAACCAAGTATGAGTTCCACTCATGCATCCAACTCCCTAAACCAAGTTATTCCAAAGAGTCCACCATACCTACTTACTATCTTATGCTATTCCAAGTATATTCATGCTTTTGTTTACCTTCCAAATTAAACTTTTTATGAGAAAACTAGTGATTAAAGCTCTCACGAACTTGATGGCACACTTTACTTTTTTGCATCTAATAAAATTGAACCATTGGGTCCTTCTTTGTTGCGTATATGCTTGCGCTTTATAAGTTGAAATTAGCAGAACCATGTTTCATGGAGAACGCTTTCAACATTGCACTTGTACTTTGTACCCCGTTGATATCATGTTCTTTTGCTTATGGATCCCGACGGTGTGAAATAAAAGTGGAACTTGTAAGATCATGGAGTTTGTATATGTGTTAGAGAAACGCCTGGGCCGCTAGCCTAAGCCATGCCTAATCATGGTGGAAACTTGCAGCATCACCATAATGAGCACTCTATGAATCATCCTCAATAAAAACCTATGCAAATAGCAAATAAAAATATCACTGAGATGCTCATTGTGTACTTGCCTTGTCATTTTGATTATGGGATAGCTCATGTATCATGTGAAAGGGGTACCCCGGTTGGTGGTTCTTAATGATACATATGTACTTACAATGACAAGAGCTTACTCGTGACTAAAGTTGAGTAGCATGAGGTTCGGTCTTCGTAAGTAAGGGGCATGAGATTTCGGTTTATAACTTGCCAAGCATATCTTGTTAGTTGTGTCACTTTAACCTTAATCACCTTCAAGATGCTTATGATAGGGGCAATGAGAGCTGAAAGCTATAAGTACCATAATTTTTGGAAGCTCTTTATGAGACTTGAATCCCTACTTCCTTTTATAAAGGCCTTTCTTCCACCATTATATTGAGTCTCCACCTTCTATCTTTATGCACCTACTTTGAGAGCATAGTGGTCATTCTTAGTTCTATGTGCATTGTCCCAAGACTAGTTGATTGATGCATAACTTGATATTGCTTGTTTTAAAATATTTGTATCTAGTCACTCTTATGAACTTTGAAGGTGTCCTATGCATTTATATTTTCTACTCTATGAGGGACAAGCTAAATACTATTATGCTATGTTTTCTTTATGTGAAACAAACAAACGTCTTGCAAAGCATTGTTATTCATAAATCTTTTGTTTGTGCCTTTTCATGTTGCATCATAGTTTCTTTGTGTTATTGCTAGAACCTTGTCTTTCATGTTATGATTGAAGTACTATGATCCCAGCTTTGAATGTTTTACAAATACTTTGATCAAGTCTTTGATGGTGCATATCACCTCAAAAATTATTCTTTCTTTTTATCACTTACCTACTCGAGGATGAGCAGGAGTTAAGCTTGGGGATGTTGATACATTGCAAATGTATCTATAATTTTCGATGTTCCATGCTTGGTTTTATCCACTTTCTTGTGTTTTGTCCACACTTTGGAGTACTTTTCATATGATTTCTTGGACTAACCTATTAACAAGAGCCACAGTGTCAGCTGCCTGTTTTCTGTTGTTTTTGGTTCCAGGAAAGTCAGGAAATGAATATTCTCGGAATTGGACGGGACAAAAGCCAAAGTGCCTATTTTCCGGAAGTCATCAGATGCCAGAATACGAGATGGAGAAGGGCCAGAGGGCGGCCACACCACCTGGCCGCGCGGCCAGGCTTGGTCCGCGCTAGGGGGTGGTGTGGCCAGCCCAGGCACCCCCTCGGCCTCTCCTTCCGCCTATATATTTCCATTGGGACGAAAACCCTAAGGGCCCGATCAAAAATCCACGAAAGAGTCTGTAGCCGCCGTCATCTCCATCCCTAGATCGGGAGGGATCTGAAGCTCTTCCCAGCGCCCTGCCGGAGAGGGGAATTCACTCTGGAGGCCTTCTTCATCACCATGCAAGCCTCCGGTGTGATGCATGAGTAGTTCATCCTTGGACTACGGATCCATGTAGTAGCTAGATGGCCGGTTCTCCTCCTTTGTGCTTTCATGTCTAGATCTTGTGAGATCCATTCATGATCAAGATCATCTATTTGTAATTCTGCATGTTTTGTTTGCGGGGATCCGATGGATATTGAGATGCTATTTCAGATTGATTATTGATTCCATCATGTATTTGTTATTTGTGATCTTGCATGCTTTCCGTTGTTAGTAGCTATCTTGGCCAAGTAGATGCTAGCAACTCCAAGAGTTAGTATTTATGCTCGATAGTGGGTTCATGCCTCTGGTAATCTGGGGAAGTGACAGAAATATCTAAGGTACTAGATGTGCTGTTGCTACTAGGGAGGAAACATCAATCATTTGTCCATAGAACAATCATATTGTTTACTTTACACACATTTTGTAAAGCAATAATCTGTTGCTTGCAACTTAATACTTGAGGGGGTTCGGATGATAACCTGAAGGTGGATTATTAGTCATAGATGCAGTTGGATGGCGGTCTATGTATAATGTTGTAATGCCCAATCGAATCTCAAAGGAGTCAAGATGATTAGTATATGCATGTATTGCTTTCTCGATGTTTGTCAATTGCCCCGCTGTAATTTTTTCACCGAGCATGTTATCTATCCTAAGGAGAGCCACCTCTAGTGAACTATGGATCCCGGTCCTTTTCTTTCCATTCAATCTACAAACTGTTTACTGTTTTGTGTTTACTTTCTGCAAACTATTACTTCCTTCCATTCGATACGTTTAATCCTTTGTTTTCAGCAAAACACGGTGAGATTGACAACCTCATCGCAAGTTGGGGACAAAGTTCTGTTGTTGTGTTGTGCAGGTCTCCACGTTGCTACTAGCACCGGTAGTGCGCCCTGCCAAGGCTTAGCTAGCAACACCTTTGGGGTGTTTCCTTGCTCCTACTGGTTCGATTAAACCTTGGTTTCATAACTGAGGGAAACTTGATGTTGTGCTCATCATACCTACCTCTTGGGGTTCCCAACGAGATCTACATCAACACCGCACCAGCATTTTTCTGGCGCCAACACTGAGCCATCAATGAGATAAGCTGAGTGGGGAAGGAACAAGGATGAGTACCTCCCTAATCCTTATCGTTACAACATAGGATCCTATTATAAACCTCCTCTTGGTCCATCACCTCTTAATCCTAAGAAGGTGCGGCAATATGAGATTCATGATATGATCTATGAGTTAAAAAAGGCTTCTAAGGCATGCGTTGAAACATCTGGAGAAGGGATTGACTCCTACTGGATGATCAAAAAAATCTTGAGAAGAAGGTCGATGCAATCAATGGTAGAGTTGGTTTCTTGATTAAAACTGTCTTTTACTTAACAGACGAGAAGAAATTCCTCAAGAGGAAAATATTGAAGCTCCGATACGACATGGCCAAGCTCGGCATTCATTTTGAAAGCATAGTTAAATTGGGCAACATAAAGGAAGAAGGCGACGTTCCATCTACCAAAGAGGAGGAATAGGTATCTACAAGGAGTTAATTGATCCCGCCAGGCTTGATTCCAAGCTTGGGGAGATCTTTAAGACCTTGTGATCTATCTTATAAGTTTTATTATTTTTGCATTAGTTCAAACTAGAAATAAGGTTTGCATCATTAGAATTCCCTTTAGGAATAGTTGATCCCTTTTATGAAATTCCAAGTTTATTATTATATATGGAGCAATATTGAGTTTGTGTTTGCTTTATTGATATATGAGTGGCTTGAGTATGATTTTACTTACACTTGATGATAGCAATAGGAGTCTTCCACACCATTGGTATTAATGGAACACATAAAGATAATTTGGTCAATATGCTGTAAGACTACGGTTTGATTCAAAAAAATTATCTATATAATTAAGTTGAAAAATGAAAACCTTGAACAAAGGAAAATGAAGTGCTATCTAAATAGAATGAGAACATGTCATGTTAGAATCTCAAGTCATAAGAATGCTTCATATACAGTTGGAATTTGATAATTGAGATCGTTGAACTTTGAATTCCTACAAGAAGTGGAATATATGGCTAGCTCCTTTGCACAACACTTAAAAGAAAAGTGTGACCATATATGCAAAAGAAAATAAAAAGAAAAGAAGAAAAAGAGCGAATGTGCAAAGAGAAAATAGGCATATGCCACTATATTGTAGTATGACAAAGAGACACTTTTGAGATTTTGAATCCGAAGTGAATATGTTGATCCTAAAACACTTAGGACTACCTCGTTAACTCATTCAGTTGAACCAGATTCTTTTTACATTATGTTGAGATTCATCTTTTATGAACTATTGATAACTAAGGTGTGGAAGCCTTCTAATACTATTTTGATTGTTCGAGTAAGGTACTATTCATGAAATTATTCCTATGTATCATATATGATAAACACATGCTACAATAGCCTCATTTATTTTATCGACTTGGCTTCATGAATATGTGGATCACATCCATTAAGCTAGAGCTTGCTCGGGACGAGCAAGAGTCTAAGTTTGGGGAAGTTGATGAGTGCATATTTGCATCATCTTTTATATTATTATTCTGCATTGTAGATGTAGGATCTTGGTATTTGACGGCGTTGCGCGCATATTTTATGTCTGTTTTCACCAGGATCAGGACAGATGATGGATCCAATGGATACAATTATTGAAGTAGTTGTACTGAGGAGAAAAGGAGTCAAAAACAATGTAAATAGCTTATTTGTTAAATATTAATAATACCAGAAGAAAACCCGAAGCGAACAGAGGAGACAGAGAGCATAACGACCAACTATACGGGCGGAGGAAATATTCCCGCCATATAGCTCCGGCCGTATAGCTGGCACCACCTCCGCCTCGTCAAATAGTTTCACCCCGTGCAATTAATTCAGAGAGACGACATACAGAACACCCAGAAATCGCGAAAACCTCACCTCCAGAAGGCATCTGGAGGGGGAACTCATCCGTCAGGGATCCATCTTCACCCTGCGCAGATCCGGGAGGCTAAGGCATCAATCTTCATCAACCACCGCTGCATCACCACCATCCTCATCCATCCCATCTACATATTGTCTAGATCTTGTTGTAATTCCTATATTCGTTGTGGATTTATACAAGTACTATTCATCTATGATTGTTTCCATTACCATTGCCATGATGTTGATTGCACCCATGTCTGAGTAGATCCTTAGTTCTTGAGGAGATGGAGAAACCCTAGCATATGACTAAGATGAGATGGAGATTATTATGTTATACATCATTATGTGTATGTATTAATTGTATTCATCTTGATATTATGGAGAAGTGCACCTTCTTAATATTTGCCTCTCACGGGGACTTGATGGAGGAGATTACTTGTTAGTAGACGGAGGGATGATAGCGCTTACTATGACTATAAAGTTGTTGTTATTCCTTACGTACTAACTTGGGGAACCAAGGAGAACTCATCAAGCCATGTCCATGCCATGGGAGAGATTCCTTAATAGCGCGGTAATGCGATGGTTGTTAGTTACTGTCTGTTGTGGTTATGAGGACGATATGTGCAGCGGTTGTTGGCAGATCGTCCATATATGGAGCTCCTCCCACATACATACACACTATGAGAAATATTTGTTATAATACTCTCGATTACTTAGTCTAAATTGCTAGTGGTGTATCCGCTACTCCCTAAGAACACCTTTTCCCTTTGGAGTTCCAAAGTTCTATTACAAACGCGATTCTTACTTTCTACATTAAGTTTTTCTTTACTTTAAATTACCTTGTTCAACCAAAAACCCAAAAACAATTCTATTTATCCTGCACCCTAAATTTATTTCTTAAGTACTCTGTTTAGTTATAGTTAAAAGAATTTTAGTCTTTCACCTACTCCTCCCTGTGGGATCTATATCTTTATTTCGAAGCTAGCAACAAACGATCTGTGCACTTGCAGTCATGAACCCCCTATAACTTTCGACTCCTCGATAATCAAAGAGCAGACAAGAAGTAGTAGGGTCCTCTCTGAGGCGTGAACCTGGGTAAACCGTGTGTCTCCCTATGTGCTTGTTTGCTAGCCAATCGACGCCTCCAGCACTCCCTAATCCATCGAACCTAAGTCTGTCAACGATGGGCATTGATGAGTTAACCCCTCATCAATTGGCTCCGTCTGTGGGAATCGGTCGTGCTGATGTTGCGGCTTACTCGGCCCCATCAACTACGATCTACAACTCCACTTCAGTGGAGAATTGCCTCCTCTTTGGCACCTTTGACCTCACCGTCCACTCACCGGCGGCTCACCCGAACTTTGAGTGTGTGGGCAACGGAATCGGCATGACGATCAGAAGCCTACGCTTTTAGGTCGGTTAGATCAGCATGCTTTGCTTCCCCGATCACCCGCAAGCTCCTTCGCTTGCTCCTGCCTCGTGGATCCCACCACAGATTGGAACCCTGAGCAAGCTCAACACCTCAGCACTAGCCTATGATACGTATAGCATCAACAGTTGCGAGTCCGATCTGTGCTATCTGATGTCAGAAGGTGGCGCCTACGTCTCCGGATCTGAGAGTTGTGGGAGTAGTGATTTCCTAAACCACTACCAGTGCGCTGTCATCAACAACGGCGATGGAGGCACTCAAGGGGTGTCGTGGTGGTGGCATGACAGATGCCATGTATAGGATAAAGATGGGGCCAATGAGCACTAGATGTATCCAGGGAGGGATAGTGTGGTGATTCCACACACAGATGAGTTGTATTCACTAGATCAATGGTGCATTACAAGGGCTCCTTGAGCTGTTCTTGGGGAGGAAGAGGATGAACTTCTCAACTACTCACATAGCTATCTAGGGTTTTCCCTTAGTAAAAATGCTCGACCCTCTATATGGAGGCCCTGGTGCTCCTTATATAGGGGAGCCTAGGTTACAAGTTAGGGCATACGTGGAAGGCATAATGTCTGAATATGCCTTTCCAAAAATAGCAAAGCGATGTTGTGATGACCCACAAGTATAGGGGTGTATCGCAGTATTTTCCATAAGTAAGAGTGTCGAACCCAACGAGGAGCAGAAGGTGTTGACGAGTGTCTTGGATCAAGAATTCTTTGTAAATACTTAACAAATGGACTTTTAGGAGTTTTCGATAATGCAGATAAATAAAGTACAAGTAAATAAAAGATAATAATAATAAATGCAGAAAGTGGCCGAATCCTTTCTTTAGCAAAGGACAAGCCGATTGTATTACTTAAGATGACCAAACGTTCTCGAGGACACATGGGAATATCGTCAAGTGCTTTCGCTTTATATAGTTGATTAATCTTCTTTAGTTAGATAAGTGTTGTGTTGGTGAACCTGTGCTAATGTACTGACCTTCCTAGGACTAATACATACTTGTGATTATAACCCTTGCAAGCATCTGCAAATACAAGAAAGTAATTAAGATAAAAACCTAACCACAACCTTAAACTTTGAGATCCTACACTCCCTTGTGCAAAGGTTTCATAATGGGGGTTCAAGTTTCTGTCACTCCCGCATCCCCTACGATTAGTAGCCAAATACACAATGCATTCCCCTAGGCCCATAAAGGTGAAGTATCATGTAGTCAACATTCACATGACACCACTAGAAGAATAACACCACAACTTAATTATCAAACCGTTGAATCTTTCTCAACACAATTCCACTACTAACAACATGACTTCTCCCATGTCCTCAAGAACTAAACGAACTACTCACGCGACATCATATGGATCAAGATCAGAGATGAAATAATGATAAGTAACAATCTAAACATGAACGATAATTCAATGGTTCCACTCAATAGCATCAACTACAAAAAGTAATCAACACCGGGAAAGTTTCCCCTAAGAACTATGCAAGATTCAAATCAATTGTTACAGCGGTATGGAGTGGTGATGATGGTGCTGGTGGAGAGGATGATGGTGATGATGATGATGATGATCCCGATGAAGTCTAGCGTGATGAAGGTGTTGATGGCGACGATCTCCCCTCTTTCTCTCTCTGTAGTTTCCGCCCTGTAGAGGCGACGGAACCTTTCTGTGGTCGCTCCCCAAGTCTTAGGGTTTCGGGAGGATTATATACGCCAAAGAGCAGAGCTCGAGGTGGGCTAGGGTGGCCACACCACCAGGTGGCGTGGACTAGGGTGGCCCGCGCCAGGGGGTGGTGTGAACCCCATGTGGCCCATATCCGCTCCTCCTTCTAGCTTCCTTCATCTTCTGAAAAAATAGGATTTTCCATATATTTTCTGGGATTTTCTGATCTTCGTGAATTTTGCCTCCAAACAGTGCCTTTTCTATCAGAATCCTGGCTTCAGTGGTCCATCCTCTAAAAGTCATCAACCATGCATAAACAGATGAAATAACATAAGTATCATCTCTTAATATGAAATATATCAATGAATAATAGTAAATTATGATATAGAATAGTTATGCAAAATGGGTGTATCAACTCCCCCAAGCTTGGACTTCGCTTATCCCCAAGCAAAAACTAAGCTCAATAAACATGACCTCAGGTTTATGGAGTGAAGAGTCGATAAAAGAATACGGAAAAGAAGCATCACATTCATAAAAACACAAATCATAATAGAAAACAACTCACTATTATATAACTTAACTTGCAATAGGTAAAGGAAACAAAATAAAGATACACAAAGTAAATCATAATTGGTAATGGCAAACTTTGTCTTGGTCAAAGAACGGTTAACAATTTGCAGGAATTCAAACATAATGGGGTTTTCAATGATAGCTTTCATAGTAATACTCACTAGGATAAGAGCAATGTGCAAAACAAGGAACACAAGAAACATAATTGAATAAATCATCATATGAATGAATGAAACACAACAACTCAAAATACTTGCTTGAGATAGAAAGGAATAGGTTTACTGACTCAACTAAAAACTAAAAGATAGGCCCTTCACAGAGGGAAGCAGGGATTTCAAGTTTCATAAAGAGCTTTCGAAAATTATGGTACTTATTAGCTTTCAGCTCTCATTGCCCCTATCATAAGCATCTTTAGATGATTAAGGTTAAAGTGAACAAATATGAGGATATGCTTGACAAGTTATAAGCTGGAAATCTCTGCCCCTTGCTTACGAGTACCAAATCTCATGCTACTCACCTTTAGTCACAAGTAAGTCCTTGTCATTGTAAGTACTTGTGTATCATAAAGAACCGCCAATGAGGTACCCCTTGCTCGATGATACAGAAGATTCCCCATATCAAAATGACAAGGAAAACAAACAATGAGCATCTTAGCAGTCCTTTTATTTGCTATTTGCATAGGGATTTCCCTTATTTTTTCTTATTTTTTTTGTTAGATGCTTAACAGATTGCTCAATATGGTTATGCTGCAGGTTTCCACCATGATTAGACATGGCTTAGACCAGCCGCCCAGGTGTTTCTCTAACACATATATGAACTCCATGAGCCTTACAAGCTCGCCTCTCATTTCACACCGCTGGGATCCATCAGCAAAACAACATGATATCAACTAAATAAAGTGCAATGTTGAAAGCGTTCCCCATGATAATATGGTTTAACTAATTCACAACTTATAAAACGCAAGCATATACGCAACATAGATGGGCACAATGGTTCAAGTTTATTAAGTGCAAGAAAGTAAAGTGTGCCATCAAGTTTGTGAGAGCTTTAATCACTAATTTTCACATAAAAAGTTTAATTTGGAAGGTAGATAAAAATATGAATTTACTTGGAATAGCAAATATGCTAATAGGTAGGTATGATAGACACAAATGTCATAGGTTTTGGTTTAAGGACTGGATGCATGAGAAGCATTCCCTCTCAGTATAGGTTTTTGGCTAGCAAGGCTGGGTAGCAAGCATAAGAGTTGAAGGAAACAAACAAACATACAAGTGATAAAAACAAACATGCTATCTTCCTTGGAAGCACAAAAGATCTTAACCAGAGAATACTAAACTTATGAGCCAATCGAGAAAGAAAGATGATGAAATTATATTTCTTAAAAGTACTTTTGTCTTTTTCATTCAATTCTCAAATAGTGTTGCTACTGACCAGCCAGGTTTGCCAAAACCAAGTAAATTTACTTAATGATCCCAAAGTGATACCAATACTAATAACAAGGTCAATCATATAACAGAAATTGCAAACTAAAATAAGATGTGCAAAAAGTAAATGATAGAACTTCTCATTAATATTCCATAACGGCAACTCACACCAAGGGATACATAGATAACTAACTAGAGGGGAGATACTTCCACAATGAAAACCATCCTATATGATAACTTGTTTATTCATGATATGACTCTACTGAAAAGGTAAAAAGATAAAAGATAATGATATGATAGCGCAGCACTCCCCCAAGCTTGGAACAAACCAAGGGGATGCCAAAACCTGATGAAGTATTACTCCTTCAGTGGTGGTGGTGTTCTCTCGATGAGCTTTTCAATCAATTTCCTCAAATCCTCAACCTCGAAGGTGAGAGTACGAATCAACTCCGAGTTGTGCTCAATGCGGTTCATGATCGTGTCGGGCTGTGAATCCCAACTCTTGCGATTCTTTCCCCGCTCTTCCTCCTTGAAGTATTATTTTCCTGCATGGTTAGAATGAGGCATATCCCAATTAGAGGGTAATTTTTCCTTGGGCATATTTTGGAATTGCTGCTCATGAATAAGGGTATGAAAGGGATTTTTGGTGCATGGAGGAGGTGACTGTGAAGCCAAGCAATGACGCGGAACCTTCCCTTACCAGAACTGTTACCTATTCGAAGACGGACTCTGCAGGTTTCAGATTTTGGTCTTTAATAAATTTTTCCGGAGTCACCACTTGAATAACATTAATATCTTCATCTTCATAAACATATCGCTTGAGTCTTTTAACCATTCACCATCTTATTATACCATTTTCTCCTACAACATGAAAATTTCTTTCACACAAAACTTTACACATTCTTTATTAGAAACATTAGTGTATATAATATAATAAAACTTTGGGTTCAATTTAAACTGAAATCCATCAAAACATAAGCTACTGTAGCAACTCCTTCCGAAAGCCCAAAAAGGAATTCAAAAAGGAAATCGATTTAGTAGGCAAATGCAAGAGTGGCAAAAATCTGTCAAAACAGACCAGCAGGTAAATATCAATTTTTTAGAAAATCTTCTGTTGGTCAAATCAAAAAATGCAAAACTAATGAAAGTTGGATAACAACCTAGTTCCGAAGCATAAAAAATTACAGCCCAATCCGACATACAGATATTTTTCACGATTTTTTACAGCGGAGCACAAAAATTTGTTTCGGGACAGCAACTTTTCTGAGTCTTACTTCTCTCTCATTAGAGGTTGATCTTGACACAAAAACCAAACAAAAAGGCTAAGAAGAGGTTATTACCGAAGTAATAACTTTCAAGACTCAACTAAACAAAAATAAACTGAAAGCAAAAATATATTGGGTTGTCTCCCAAAAAGCTCTTTTTGTATAGTCATTAAGATGGGCATGATAATTTCAATGATGCTCACATAAGAATATGAATTGAAGTAAAAGTGGCATGGACATAATCTTTCGGGTGCCTATTATCGATATATATGGTGCGGCCCAGTGAAAGCCTGACCCGAAGATAGCCAAGATCCATGAAGCCCATGACGGTTTGGCTGATACAAAGCCTACAAGAACACAGACTCCTGACATAACAAGACAAGGAAAGTCCAAGACTAGACTTAATACAAACTCAAACTTGTAACCCAATTCGTATTGGTACCCAAGACCTATCCTCCTCATATGTAAAGTCAAGGAGGGGCCAACGAGGAGGATACACACAATACAATATACGTTACACCCAACTTTAGATCTAGACAATAGACACCGAAATCTAGAGGACAACTTGTAATATAGTGTTTTCCCTAATTTTCAGACGACTTTATCTTCATTGTTTTCCTGTCATCCGACAAAATCCCTGGCGTTCACTTTTTCGCGAAACCCTAAGTCCATCACCATGGGCATTGCCGAGGTTACCCCTCGTCAATTAGTGCCATCTATGGGAAACCTGAACGCTCGAAACACGGATTCGGCGGAACGCTCTGTAACAACCTCGGACCCTACGCTCTAAGTTCAAGCCTGGATGAACCAAAAGTGGTTAAGGGATTTTATAGCGGGGGCCCAGGGCCACACACGTGTAGGCCCGTCGACCGCCCTAAATACTTCCAAGAACATCGGGACAAGAGCGAGCGGCGTAGGGAACAGGCAAAGATATCAAATACATACCAAGTGAGTATGTATGCAAGCAACCTTACAACAGTTCTCAGAGCCATACCCTCTAAAAGAAATAGAAATATTGCAACGCCATACGGCAAGATCCAAATATCCTAGATAGAGATAATAGTGTAGGATAGCTCCTCGTACATCAATCAACAGAGTATCAAGCGAAAGCGGGAAACAAGATCCGAGTACGGATAAGAAGCAAATCGGCATAAGATTCCACATAAATAAGCACATCCCGCCCATAGATCTCAGGATCCCCATCCCCGGAATCTCTACACCGAGTGACCGTTGCCAACATCATCTGTCTCTCCACCCAGTATCCATCTTGCGAATACACCTGTTCATCTGAATCAAACAATTTATCGTGTGAGACCCGAGGGGTACTAAGAAAGTATTTATGCCTCTAAAGGGGACATATACCTGGGGTGACGCAATTGCAGCAAAGATAATAACTAACAAGTCTATAGATACTCGCTAACCATCCGCCTAACCAATGATAGACGGATGTCCGGAGAGCCAACAGTTATAATAGTATAAAGTAACAAATCCATCCTCCTTCTCGCTTACCAACGAGAAAGCGGAAAAACAACCCATCCGTTGGCAGTTTTATTAATCATTCCATGAATATTGCACTATTTACTAGTCAGATATTTAGTCAAATTAAAGACGGTACTTTAGTTATACTTGTCTATGATCGATAAACTGTGCTCCAAGTCGTCCATAACCGCGGACACGGCTTTCAGAATGATTTACCCTGAAGGGGTGCACAAATAGCAACACACACACGATCAACCTCGGAAAAACCAAATCAAAACCCAACGAGGTCTTCACGACAAAGAAATCACATGATTTATAAAATATTTCGGAGGGCCACCCCACTAAGCTACCCGCGACGAAGTTGGCCGGCTCTGAGACGGACCCAGGGTTTGTGTGGACGGCCATAAACGACTGGGAACCCGAAAGTGTGACTGGGCTTGTCGATACAACGAAAACGTGTCACGATCCAAAGCAGTACACGTGCTCTACGCACAATCTTAAATAAAGCAGTAAAGCATGGCATAAGTACAGGATAGTAATAAAGCCCCAAACTACTTTGTGGCCCCAAGAAATAAGAAATGAATCGAGATCTAACTAAGGGGATTCATGGTCCTATATGCTGATAGTGTGATAGTCAAGGAATAGGTAAGTACTCGGGGTCCTACGGGACACAAGTGAGCATGAAAAACCAAATAACAGATATTGCCCACCGATGCCTCTTTCATTAGTTATCCCATTATTACTCAGGTTAAGTTGTTTAGGTACCTCGTTAACCATCAGACACTCACATGCCCTACACATGCTATTCTACGACTTGCTTGGCTCAAACAACTCCTAAGTAGTGGCTCATGGGATGGAGGAACAAGCTTCGGTGGGGTTTAAAAGTAAGGCCATGCAATACTTGGGCGTGACTCAATGATGCAAGAATAAGATAGAAGAAATAGGTACTAGATGTATGCAAGCATGTGGTAGTGCTTGCCTGGCAGCTCAGTTGACACGAGAGATGGATCTGGGTAGTACTCCTGGGATTCCTGATAATTTCCCTGCTCAGCGTCTATCCGAAAGAAGAACCAAACAAACAAGGACCAACATAAATTTAATGCACAAACTTATAGATAAAATGCATGAAGCAAACAAGAATTCCATGATGAATGATGCTCCATTTACATGGCATAACATGGCATGACATGGATGAGGTGTGGGGTACAAGAATAAAGCATTTGATTCACTTTTTAGTCATGTTTTGCTCCCATATAACTTGTTGTACACTTAATATTTATATGATGCATGCTTCAATTCATCACATGGAATGCATAAATAGAACGGGCTCGTCGAGCTGATCTTTTTGACATATTATTTGTCAAATTTGGAGTTACAGAATTAAAGTTATTAATTAATTGAGAAAAGGCATTTTCATAGCAATTAAACAATTTTGGAAAATTTAAATTAGACAAACATTATTTTGGATGGCATATTTTAATTCCTCACATTTTTCTGATTCAAAAACATATATTATTGGTGTTATTTGGATTTACCAAAATGGAGTTGAGATTTAAGCATGATTTTAACATATCTTAATATCCTGAAAATGTTTATTATTTTCCAACATGGCACAATTCAAAAAGAGATCATATTCAGGTTCAGAATTTTAAAACAATCAAATTTGATGTTTTGAATCTTTTCCAAAACAGTACAGAACATAAATTAAAATGTGGCCAAAATTTTCAGGTTTGAAAGAAATGCATAGTTTTGTTTAGAACATACTGTTTTTGACTGACTGCCAAGATAGATCTGTTGGGAATTTGAAGTTTTTGATAAGAGCATAGTTGTATAGGGGGATGAGCTCTACAAACTTGGCGTGGACAAGATTTTCAAAAATTAAAAGGAAGTATGAGTTCTTTTGTGATTTTGGAGGCCATCTGATAACAGGAAAAAAACTAGACTGAACATAGTTTTCTCTGTTTTGGATTGATCCTGGAGACAAATCTGAAACGAATTAGGGTTTTCTGTAGAAGAGGAAATTGTAGAGAAAGGCAAGATCAACAACTTTCATGTTTGCGGCCTCCACAGATTCGGAGGGGAACATGATGTTCCAGCAGGGTTTTGACAGCAAGAAAAAGTTAGAAAACCCTCTGAATTTTCTGAAAAACGATTCAGTTAACAGGCTTTTCGGTGAACTTCAGCGGATCAGCGGGAGAAGCTCAGAGCTCGAATTCCACATTGGTTTTCACCGGGATGATGCTGGTTGTACCCTTTACATCTTCTTACAATGGCTCAACACCGCAGGAGTAGCAGATCGGCGGGAAAAACGCGAGGAATAGAGGGCTGCCGGAGGTGGCTATGCTGTTGTTACTGCCGCCTGACAGATGCGCGCGGCTGCGGGCGACGCGGTACGCGGCGACTGGCGCGGTCCGGCGTGCGCGCGTGACAGGGTTGCGAACGGCGAGCGACAAGAGGGGCAGCGTCCGGTGGCGACTGAACACGGACCTGCATCTCGGTACAGCACGGCGCCGACGTGGTCACGGTGCACTGCCTAAGCTGACACCGCGTGTGCGCGGTGGCGACGATCGGTGGGCGTGCAGACACGAAGGAGACGGGCTTACCGCCGAGAGGAAGTCGATGCTCATCGGGAGGGGCTGGAGGAGAGGGAGAAGGCGACAGCGGCGTTGGCTGTGGGAGAGCCTGGAGCACACCGACGCCGCGACGGCGAGGCCTCTCCGGCGTACTTCGGCGTCTATCTCTGATACTAGTCGTCGAAGGGAGGGCAAGAGGGTGCGTTGGGGCGCAGGGATGAGGGAGAAAGAGCTCCCGTTGGAGGCGTGCTCGCTTTTGCAAGGAAAAGGGGAGGGAGGTGCACGGCAGGAGCATGTGCTTGTCGGGGTGGGATGGCCAGCTCATGTGTATGGTGCCAGGGAGAAGACCACCAGGAGCTGGCTTGGCTTCACTGCAGCTTGGGTCTGGCTGCAGTCGCATGATGCAAGGCGGGTTGGCTCGACCGAGTGCACCAGCAGGCTCCACAGAGGGTTGCTCTAGCTAGACAAGCATTAGCTAGTTGTAGCGGGGGTGCACACGGTGACTTATGACTTAGCTAGCTTAGGCTTAGGAAGGTTAGACAAAGAGAGAGCTCAGGTGCAAAGGGGGACTGGCTCGGTTGGATCGATGCGGGAGTTAGGCTTGGGATAGCTAGGGTTTTAGCTAGGTAAGAGGGTTAAGTATTATCTAAGAGGAGATTTGTGGAAAGCAAAAGAAAAACAAAGGTTCAAAAAGTTTTGTTTCAAACAAGATATTTGGATTAGCTTCCAAATAAGATAAACAAAGCAAAGAAGGAAACACAACTCCAAAGTAGAAGGAGGTGTGTAGAAAGATTGCACTAGAGGATTATTTGAAAATATGCCAAAATATATGATTTTAATTCATACAAGCTTGTTCTCACATATACCAAAGAAAAACAAATAAAAGGGGGTAGCAGTGGCTTTGCATGGGCCATGCATGTGGTATATATATGTCACCACTAGTAGTGAAAACACTAGAATTCCCAATGGTCATGTTTAACCATGCATGGATTCAAGATATTTGAATAAACCCATACAAAGGAAAAGTTTGCTTGACCAATATGAATTAATTCGCATATGCACATGGATGAAGTCATATGACCAATATAGTGTGTATTTTCCCACTAGATTAATTATGGCCAAAATACCTCCTCATACATGGGCATATATTGATAGGTCCATATGGAAGCTAGAGCAAGTGAAACTAACCACATGCATGCAAAGGTGGCCATATGGCTCTCCATATATCAATAATGTGAAAACAACATGATGCATATATGGGAGCATGTGGAATTGTAAGTGGATCCAACCCACATGAGCTAGAGGTAAAACCAAATAAATTGCAAGGCTCGCAGATAGTTGGATGGTGGAAAAGATGGGGTGGTGATAAAGAAAGGTGGTGGAGTTAATAAAAGATATGCCCCCAACTCAACTTGGGCATCAAGCATTTATCAAGAACCAAATACAATATATCAAGAGGCAAATACAATTAATTAATGCACATGAGATAAGAACCAAATGAAAAAGGGCTTTATACGATGCTCAAATGCAATGTGGCATGATGACATGAGCATGATATAATTATGATGCAACAATTATATGTAGGAATGTAGCATTTTATTATTAGAACATGTAGCATTACAGATGTTAGACAGATGGGATGCTACAACTCTCCCCCACTAAACAAGAATCTCGCCCCGAGATTCTAGGAAGAAGAAGAAGACACTAAGAGGGTGGGATACTTGGTACGGAGCTTATCCTCGCGTTCCCAAGTGGCTTCATCAATGGAATGGTGCGACCACTGCACCTTGCAAAACTTGATAGACTTGTTACGAGTCTTTCTTTCTGCGACTTCTAGGATTTTTGTGGGGTGTTCTTGATAAGACATTTCTTCTTGGAGATTGATGAGCTCATGGTCCACCGTCCTGCCGGGATCCTTGAAGCACTTCTTGAGTTGAGAGATATGGAAAACATCATGGACCTTGAGTTTTTCAGGGATCTCAAGAGCATAAGCAACTTCTCCTCTTCTTCCACGAACTTTGAAAGGACCGATGTATCTAGGAGCCAGCTTTCCTTTGATACCAAACCGGTGCGTGCCTCTCATGGGAGTGACACGAAGGTAAATGAGATCACCAGGGACATACTCCATGTCCGTGTGCTTTCTGTCGTGGTTGCTCTTCTGGCGACTTTGAGTAACCTTCAGGTTTTCGAGAATGATGTGAAACTTCTCCTCCGCTTGAGTTACAATGTCGGGGGCCAAACAATGTTCTTTCACCTGCGCCCGACCAACCAATCGGAGTTCTGCATTTGCGTCCATAGAGAACCTCAAATGGTGCCATCTTTAGAATCTTCTGGAAGTTGTTGTTGTAAGAGAACTCAGCATAAGGAAGGCATTCTTCCCACTTCATGCCGAAAGAGATGACGCAAGCACGGAGCATATCTTCCAGAATCTGATTGATCCTTTCAACTTGTCTTTGCGACTGAGGGTGATAGGCAGTGCTGAAGTTCAACTTTGTTCCCAAAGCATTTTGGACACTTCCCCAGAACTTGGAAGTGAAGATGCTTACACGGTCTGAGCTGATCTCAAGAGGAACCCCATACAGAGAGACAATTCTGTTGATATAGAGCTCAGCCAACTGAATTGCCGAAATTGTTTCCTTGACGGGGAAGAAGTGAGCCACTTTAGAAAGCCTGTCGATGACAACAAAGATTGCATTGTTGCCTTTCTACGACCTTGGAAAACCAGTTATGAAGTCCATCTCTACTTTCTCCCATTTCTATTCCGGAGGCTTCAATGGCTGTAGAAGACCAGAAGGTTTTTGACGGACAGCTTTAACTCTGCGGCAGACATCACACTCCGAGACATACTTGGCACAACATTGTTTCAACCCCGGCCACCAATATTGTGTTTTCAAGTCCATGTACATCTTAGTGCTGCCAGGATGGATAGAAAGAACCGAATCATGCGCCTCCTTAAGAACTTGCTCTCTCAAACCCGGGTAGTTCGAAACGAACATCCAGTGTTCAAAGAATAGAGCTCCTTGATCATCGACGTGGAAGGACTCATACCTCGGCAGCTGAATGTTGGAGATGATGTTTTTGGTGTAAGCATCACCTCGCTGACTAGCACGAATCTTTTCTTCCAAGAGAGGGGTTGCCAGAGGATTCAGAAGATAACCTTGATGCACAATCTCAAGGTTGAGTTGGCGGAATTCCTCGCACAAGAGAGGTTGTTGTTCTTCCACCATGAGGTTGTTGACATAAGCTTTTCGGATGAGAGCATCGGCCATGACTTTAGCTTTGCCCGGAGTGTAGTTGATCGAAAGATCAAAGTCGTTGATGGTTTCAATCCATCTCCTTTGGCGAAGGTTGAGGTCCGGCTGAGTGAAAATATACTTCAGGCTTTTGTGGTCAGAAAAGATCTCACAACAATTTCCAAGCAAGTAGTGCCTCCATACTTTTAGAGCGAAGACAACCACTGCAAGTTCAAGATCATGTGTTGGATAGTTGAGTTCATGAGTTTTCAATTGACGGGAAGCATAAGCAAGGACTTGCTTTTCTTGCATAAGGACCGCACCCAATCCTTACAAGGAGGCGTCACAGAATATCTGGAAAGGCTTTGATGTATCTGGAGGAATCAAGACTGGTGTGGAAGTGAGCTTCTCTTTGAGTGTTTCAAAACTAGCTTGACATGCAGGAGACCAAAGGTATTTCTTGCCTTTCTTGAGGAGATCGGTAAGAGGCTTCGCAATCTTCGAGAAGTTCTGAACGAAGCAATGGCAATAACTAGCCAAACCAAGGAAACTCTGGACTTCTTTGACATTTTTGGGTGGAAGCCACTCAACAATTGTCCGAACAGTTTCTGGGTTGACGGCAATGCCCTTAGCAGAGATGACGTGACCAAGATAGGTGACTTCGGGAAGCCAAAATTCACACTTGGAGAACTTTGCATATAGACGGCTCTCCCGAAGCTTGTTTAGGACACACCGAAGGTGTTCTTCCTTTGACTTAGAATAGACTAGAATGTCATCCAGATAGACCACGACGAACTTGTCAAGATACTCCATGAAAACCGAGTTCATAAGCCTTGAGAAGGTGGCAGGTGCATTGGTGAGACCGAAAGAAATGACCGTGTACTCATACAGGCCATAGTGGGTGGTGAAAGCTGTTTTCGGAACATCTTCCTTGCGGATCTTGATTTGATGATATCCACTTCTCAAGTCAAGCTTAGAGAATACCACAGCTCCAGCTAGCTGATCGAAGATATCATTAATCCGTGGAAGGGGATATTTGTTCTTGATGGTTTTAGCACTGAGAGCCCGATAGTCAACACAAAGTCTATCGGTGCGGTCTCGCTTCTTCACAAAGATGGTTGGGCTACCCCAAGAAGTACTATGCTGAATAAAACCCAACTTCTCTTGTTCATCAAGTTGACGTTTGAGTTCAGCCAACTCAGCAGGACCCATTTTATAAGGCCACTTGGAGATAGTAGCGGTACCCGGTTCAAGCTCAATCACAAACTCGACCTCTCGGTCAGGAGGCATACCTGGTAACTCTTCTGGAAACACATATGGAAACTCACAAACCATAGGAACATTCTGAATAGCATCCATAGCATCATCATTCAGAGCAGACAAAGACAAGAGATGAATTGCAGGAGTCAGACTTGGAGAATAGACTATATGGCCTTCAGGAATTTTCAGAGAAATCGAGCGTTCAGCACAATCAATCACAGCTGCATTTGCTGTTAACCAATCCATGCCCAAGATAACATCAATGTCAGAATTGCCCAGAATAATTAAGGAAGCCGGGAATGAAGAGCTACCAATCTCAATTTGATTGCCATGGCCGATATGAGAAGCCCTCATGTTTGATCCAGGAGATTGTACCACGAGACGATGCAATAGAGGACCCATAGCCAGATCATGTTCATGTGCAAACTTGTGAGAAACAAAAGAATGCGATGCGCCAGAATCAAACAAAACTCGTGTAGGGACTGAGTTAACAGGAAGCATACCCATCACAACTCCAGGTGCATGTTCAGCTTGAGCGACGTTGACACAGTTGGCACGAGCAACAGTCGACCCGGGCTTGGTGTTGATGTTGAGAGCCCGAGGTGGAGGTGCACGAACCATAGAAGGACTTGCTGCAGGTCTTGGAGGTGGTGGAGGAAGAGCCTTGTTGTTCATGGGACAACTCCAGTGTTGATGCCCAGTGTTCCCACAAGTGTAACAAGCACCAGGTGGACGTGGAGTTGCGTAGCCAGGGACTCCACCAGGCGCTCCAGGGTAGTTGTGGTTGTAGCCCCTAGAAGTAGCGTTGAAGGAGTTTGGTGGCCTTGCCGCGTAGCTTGGAGGTCTTGGTGGAGCCGGGAGCAGCGGTGCGGTATTAGGAACCCACACGCGGCGCTTAGAAGGAGCTGTCATAGCTGAAGAGCTTGCTGCGTCACGACTGTGTTTCTTGGACTCCTCGAACACTTGCCTACTGGCTTCTTCCTGTAGAGCTGTATGTTGGAGTTCCAGAAAAGACCCCGGCCTTGCATGAGTGATTGCATATTTGATAGATGCATTGAGCCCTTGCCTGAACCTCTTTTGTTTCTTCTTGTCATCAGAGATCTCATCACCGCCATACCGAGAAAGATTTATGAAGTTTCTGATATAGGTGCTGACATTTTCATTGCCCTGCTTGAGGTTGAGAAATACCTCCTTCATTCTCTCCATGACAATTTCTGACAGGTATTGCTCTTTGAAAGCCCCAGCGAACTGCTCCCAAGTAGGCTGAAAACCAGAGTGGTTTGCCTTCAGGTAATTCTCCCACCATAGAGCTGCGTCTCCCTTCAGAAGGTGAGTGGCGCATTTTACCCATTCTTGTTCAGGAACATCAGTAGTCATCAACAACCTTGACATCTCACGAAGCCAATCATCAGCATCCAGTGGCTGATCAGACACCTCAAAGTGGCGCGGGTTAAACTTCAGAAAGTCCTTGATGTCTCCTCGCTTGGGAGGTGGAGGTAGCGGGGCAAACTCATTCCTCCTGCCATTTTCTTCAAAACGTTGCTGGTTCTGTTGCATTGTGCCCAAGGCATTAGCGATACTTGCCAACGCAGCTCCCAGTTCAGGTGGTATATCATCCTCAGTGCGGCGTGGTGGTGCCATCCTGTGATTGATATAAAACTCAAGTCAGTACTATAATGGAGAATAATAATAATCCAAAATAGTACCAAAATGGAATTAACCAAGATTAAAGGATACAAATTACTAAGATGATATTAAAATATCAACAAAGTTCAAAGCACCTAGAAGATAGTAAGCATATCGCACACGACTGAACAAGGAGTGTGGTACACAAAGCTATCAAAGAAAAAACTTCCGCAAATTTCGGCATTAAAATACCACTATATGCACAAAACCACTTAACGAATCAAGATTAGCACTCTACCAATTCAACATACAAGAGCGAATGATAACAGTAGTGGTATGGTCGCGACTCCATCCCGCACTGAAAGCATTACTCCGCACATGAATAAGTAAACACATATCCCGACTCTCTTCCTTCTTAAGATGAACCTAAAGATTAGCAACTTCGGAAAACAAACACCCCTAACAAGATAGCGTCGGATAACAAAGAGTAAGACAGATCGCGTCGGTTTACAATGAATCAGATAGATCGCGTCGGTTTAGAAAAGCCTGTCGGTATGGAATGTACCAACAGTTGATAACCAACAGGTAGATAACGACAACAAGTTGGATGCAACAGATAGACAAAGAATTACCCACACACACACACACACTCACACAACCTATGGTACTACGGAACCCAGAACACGTGAATCCTAGTCTGAATTTTTAGAAGAGGATTAAAACGTTATACTTCCTTACCAGAAAAGGGTGGGTGGGTGGGTAAGTAGAAAAATGGAAGCATTCCTACTCTCGCGTTTTGTTTTTCCCTAGTATACATAATTACCAAAATATTTGCTAGACTGACAACGACCATTTTGGCTAAGACCCTGAAGGGCGGGATGGCTCTGATACCAATTGTAACAACCTCGGACCCTACGCTCTAAGTTCAAGCCTGGATGAACCAAAAGTGGTTAAGGGATTTTACAGCGGGGGCCTAGGGCCACACACGTGTAGGCCCGTCGACCGCCCTAACCACTTCCAAGAACATCGGGACAAGAGCAAGCGGCGTAGGAAACATGCGAAGAGATCAAATACATACACAAGTGAGTATGTATGCAAGCTACCTTACAACAGTTCTCAGAGCCATACCCTCTAAAAGAAATAGAAATATTGCAATGCCATACGGCAAGATCCAAATATCGTAGATAGAGATAATAGTGTAGGATAGCTCCTTGTACATCAATCAACAGAGTATCAAGCGGAAGCGGGAAACAAGATCCGAGTATGGATAAGAAGAAATCGGCATAAGATGCCACATAAATAAGCACATCCCACCCACAGATCTCACAGATCCCCATCCCCGGAATCTCGACACCGAGTGATCGTTGCCAACATCATCTGTCTCCTCCACCCAGTATCCATCTTGCGAATACACTTGTTCATCTGAATCAAACAATTTATCGTGTGAGACCCTAGGGGTACTCAGCAAGTCTTTATACCTCTAAAGGGGACATATACCTGGGGTGACGCAATTACAGCAAAGATAATAACTAACAAGTCTATAGATACTCGCTAACCATCCGCCTAACCAATGATAGACGAATGTCCGTTAATTAGAACCAACAGTTATAACAGTATAAAGTAACAGATCCATCCTCCTTCTCGCTTACCAACGAGAAAGCAGACAAACAACCCATCCGTTGGCAGTTTTATTAATCATTCCATGAATATTGCACTATTTACTAGTCAGATATTTAGTCAAATTAAAGACGGTACTTTAGTTATACTTGTCTATGATCAAGAAACTGTGCTCCAAGTCGTCCATAACCGCGGACACGGCTTTCAGAAAGATTTACCCTGCAGGGGTGCACAAATAGCAACACACACACGATCAACCTCGGAAAAACCAAATCAAAACCCAACGAGGCCTTCACGATAGAGCAATCACAGGATTCGTAAAATATTTTAGGAGGCCACCCCACTAAGCTACCCGCGACAAAGTTGGCCGGCTCCGAGACGGATCCAGGGTTTGTGTAGACAGCGGTAAACGACTGGGAACCCGAAAGTGTGACTGGGCTTGTCGATACAGCGAAAACGTGTCACGATCCAAAACAGTACAGGTGCTCCACGCACAATCTTAAATAAAGCAGTAAAGCATGACATAAGCACATGATAGTAATAAAGCCCCAAACTACTTTGTGGCCCCAAGAAATAAGAAATGAATCGATCTCTAACTAAGAGGATTCATGGTCCCATATGCGGATAGTGCGATAGTCAAGGAACAGGTATCAAGTACTCGGGGTCCTACAGGACAAAAGTGAGCCTGAAAAACTAAAATAACAGATATTGCCCACCGATGCCTCTTTCATTAGTTATCCCATTACTACTCAGGTTAAGTTGTTTAGGTACCTCGTTAACCATCAGACACTCACATGCCCTACACATGTTGTTCTACGACTCGCTTGGCTCAAACAACTCCTGTAGTAGTGGCTCATGGGATGGAGGAACAAGCTTCAGTGGGGTTTAAAAGTAAGGCCATGCAATACTTAGGATTCAGTTTAATGCAATCGCGACTCAATGATGCAAGAATAAGATAGAAGCAATAGGTACTAGATGTATGCACGCATGTGGTAGTGCTTTCCTGGCAGCTCAGTTGACGCGAGAGATGGATCTGGGTAGTACTCCTGGGATTCCTGATAATTTCCCTGCTCAGCGTCTATCCGAAAGAAGAACCAAACAAACAAGGGCGACTGAACACGGACCTGCATCTCGGTACAACGCGGCGCTGACGTGGTCGTGGTGCACTGCCTAAGCTGACACCGCGTGTGCGCGGCGGCGACGACCAGCGGGCATGCAGACACAAAGGAGACGGGCTTACCGCCGAGAGGAAGTCGATGCTCACCGGGAGGGGTTGGAGGAGAGGGAGAAGGTGATGGCGGCGTTGGCTGAGGGAGAGCCTGGAGCACACCGACGCCACAACGGCGAGGCCTCTCCGGCGTCTATCTCCGGTACTAGTCGTCAAAGGAAGGGCAAGAGGGTGCGTTGGGGCGCAGGGATGAGGGAGAAAGAGCTCCCGTTGGAGGCGTGCTCGCTTTTGCAAGGAAAAGGGGAGGGAGGTATACGGCAGGAGCATGTGCTTCTCGGGGTGGGACGGCCAGCTCATGTGTACAGTGCCAGGGAGAAGACCACCAGGAGCTGGCTTGGCTCCACCGCAGCTTGGGTCTGGTTGCAGCCGCGCGATGCAAGGCGAGTTGGCTCGACCGAGTGCACCAGTAGGCTCCACAGAGGGTTGCTCTAGCTAGACAAGCATCAGCTAGTTGTAGCGGGGGTGCACACGGTGACTTAGGACTTAGCTAGCTTAGGCTTAGGAAGGTTAGACAAAGAGAGAGCTCAGGTGCAAAGGGGGACTGGCTCGGTTGGATCGATGGGGGAGTTAGGCTTGGGATAGCTAGGGTTTTAGCTAGGTAAGAGGGTTAGGTATTAGCTAAGAGGAGATTTGTGGAAAGCAAAAGAAAAACAAAGGTTCAAAAAGTTTTGTTTCAAACAAGATATTTGGATTAGCTTCCAAATAAGATAAACAAAGCAAAGAAGGAAACACAACTCCAAAGTAGAAGGAGGTGTGTAGAAAGATTGCACTAGAGGATTATCTCAAAAAGATGCCAAAATATATGAATTTAATTCATACAAGCTTCTTCTCACATATACCAAAGAAAAACAAATAAAAGGGGATAGGAGTGGCTTTGCATGGGCCATGCATGTGGTATATATATGTCACTACTAGTAGTGAAAACACTAGAATTCCCAATGGTCATGTTTAATCATGCATGCATTCAAGATATTTGAATAAACCCATACAAAGGAGAAGTTTGCTTGACCAATATGAATTAATTCGCATATGCACATGGATGAAGTCATATAACCAATATAGTGTGTATTTTCCCACTAGATTATTTATGGCCAAAATACCTCCTCATACATGGGCATATATTGATAGGTCCATATGGAAGCTAGAGTAAGTGAAACTAACCACATGCATGCAAAGGTAGCCATGTGGCTCTCCATATATCAATAATGTGAAAACAACATGATGCATATATAGGAACATGTGGAATTGTAAGTGGATCCAACCCAACCCACACGAGCTAGAGGTAAAACCAAATAAATTGCAAGGCTCACATATAGTTAGATGGTGGAAAAGATGGGGTGGTGATAAAGAAAGGTGGTGGAATTAATAAAAGATATGCCCCCAACTCAATTTGGGCATCAAGCATTTATCAAGAACCAAATACAATATATTAAGACGCAAATACAATTAATTAGTGCACATGAGATAAGAACCAAATGAAAAAGGGCTTTATATGATGCTCAAATGCAATGTGGCATGATGACATAAACATGATATAATTATGAAACAACAATTATATGTAGAAATGTAGCATTTTATTATTAGAACATGTAGCATTACATATGTTAGACAGATGAGATGCTACACGCTCTCCACAAAGCATCAACTCGACGAGAGCAGATCCACGCCCGCCCACCCCTGTACTGGTACCCACTGATTTCAACGACGGATCCGATCTGATCATCGGAAGCTTCCACTTCAAAGTAGAAGACCCGCAAGAACCACGTCTATCGGCTCCGATCTCATCGGGACCGTCGGTCGGAAAAATTGTGCGTACGGCGATACCTGCATCTTCTGTTATCTCATCTGAAAAAGCAGCGCCTCAGCCGGCAAACGGTGAGGGAAATTCGAAAAACTCCGATAATCTAGGGGATCTGGTCGATCATACGACAATCTCTGGATCAAAGTCATAGCTAACACTGCCACATGGTTCAAGCACGGCAGACGTCGAACTCGACGAAACCAACATAACCGTCGATTTTGGGATCAAAGAGACTATTTTGGCGCTACCGTAGACTGTTTCGACTCTGCCGCAGACTATATCTTCTTCAACTACACAAGCCCAAAGACTCAAGACAAGATCAGATTCATCTTCTAGCGAATCCGATCTAATGAATCAGGAAACATCCGGCGGGAGGCAGCCTGCGACACGGTTGTACATGTCCGCAGTTCAAAGTTGAGTAATAGCCGACACGATACACGAATTTATCGTGCGTGTTTGTCCCGGTTTCTACTTTGTCATTGGTTAAACTGGGCGCGGCTGCTGATTTAAAACATCCAAAGAAAAAAGAGAAAGAGATCCGTGACAGATCACACCACGTCAAAAGCAGTACGTGGGATTCAGTTTCCAAGGCTATCAATAGTTCCAATCCCATACGACAACGGATGGCAAGCTCAGTGATACCATTCGGATTGAGTTTGGCTGCACTGAATTGGTACGTGCTCTGGAAAACCAAGAAATTACACAAAGTACCTCCTCACACGACTCAAAAAAAAAGATCAGATCAGTTTCCATTTGGAATTGGAAACCGATTGCAAGCTTCACGAAAAGTACGGATCAGAATTATTCCAATTGCTCAATATGCATCAAGTCTCAATATAGCTCATCGTGCTTCGGTTGACCAAAATCTGACGACTCCCGTCCGCCACTCGGGGCTCCCGTGATCCGCTAAAAATCTTCGGCTGCAGCGATCCCTTATAAATCTTCGGCTGCGGCAACCCGTTGTCGTCATCGCTTCTGGCATCCCACTGCCGCATCAACTTCATCCAGCACGCGACCCGCTACCACGTCGACATCGTTCGTGGCCGCACCCACTTCATCCACGGTAACTACTAACAAAAGCTAAGTTCTCTTCTTCGAGTTAATTTCTTTCTTACTTTAATCAACACACTCGAGGGCTGCGCTTTTCGAGTAACCTAAGTGTCATCGACTTTGTGCACTCAAGCACCTCATACGCGATGTCTCGAATAGCTGACTCTGTCTGAGCGTCGAATCCTTAAACTCCGACCCAGTTGCAGCCCAACTGACAGGTCGGCAAGGCACTAAGACTAAGGGCGTCAGGATAACGAAAAGGTCTTGCGTTACAGTGCAAAAGTGTCGGGTCCGATGACACCAGAAAATGTTATGACAAATTGAAAGGCAATAGTTTTTACAAGATGAAAGTACTTCATAATTTTCTATGTTTTTTATGAGGATGGCGACAACATCGAGCTATTTGTCGGATCCTCCCACGGAATTGACTAAACACCGCTCGCGTCAACTGGTGGCGCACCCGAGAAAAATCAAGCCATGAGTCAAGAAATTCCACGGATGAACATCATCTTCACGCACTCGATATAAATAAAGCTAAGTTCTCTTAACTGAGTCCACTTTTCATTACTCTATTACACCCGATACTCGAGGGCTCGGTCGGAAAATTTATTACATAATCATACCCCGATACTCGGGGGCTTCGCTACTCAGCGCAAATTAAAAAGTCTTCAGCTCCGCCATAAAATACGTCAAAAACACGCTTTGACCCGAGTAGCTGATCCAGTCCAATGGGCATCAGGCTAACAAAAAGGCCTCGCGAGGAGCGCAAACGCCATAGCCATTGGAAAAAATATATAAAGTTTCAAATATATAAAGTTCCAAATTCACACATCGGAAAGACATTATAACAAGTTATATTTTCGGCTGATTTTACATAATCTATATGTCTTTTTCTAGGATCCCTATTTTATCTACATGGAGAAATTCTCGGATGAAGATCTTTGAGCCTATGCTCTGGTGCAAACACCCGAACATAGCCTCGGGGGCTACTCCCATCAGGAGCGCTGGCGGCGCACTCGATAGAAAAAAACAGAAATCCTCTAAACAGAAGTCGATGGAAGAATATCTACGGTGAAGAAGCATAACTTTGAGTCTACCCGAGTATAGCCTCAAAGGTTACGCCCATCGGGAGCACCCGATGAAAATGTTGACATCACCTCAAGAACAAGACAATGTCATCCATTGCATCAGCCAAACAAGACATCGACAAGTTCACGTATCCAAGGAAATCATCGAGTTCACCTTCCGTGCATATTAAAAAGGACTTTGAGCCTATGCTCGGACGCAAGCATCCGAACATAGAATCGGGGGCTACTGACATGGGCATAACATTTCGGGTGCCTATTATTGATATATATGGTGTGGCCCAGCGGAAGCCTCACCCAAAGATATGCCAAGATCCATGAAGCCCATGACGGTTTAGCTCATACGAAGCCTACAAGAACATAGACTCCTGGCAGAACAAGACAAGAAAAGTCCAAGACTAGACTTAATACAAACTCAAACTTGTATCCCAATTCGTATTGGTACCCGAGACCTAGCCTCCTCATATATAAAGGCTAGGAGGGGCCAACGAGGAGGACACACACAATACAATATACGTTACAACCAACTTTAGATCTGGACAATAGACACCTAAATCTAGATGACAACTTGTAATAGAGTGTTTTCGCCAATATTCAGGCGACTTTGTCTTTATTGTTTTCCTGACATCCGACGAAATCCCCAGCGTTCTCTTTTCCGCGAAACCCCAAGTCCATCACCATGGGCATTGCCGAGGTTAACCCTCGTCAAAAAGAGAGCATCAAGAAGCAAAAATACACATGTTTAAGTCTACCCCACTTCCTATGCAAGAGAATTTTGTAAGAAAATAAATTGTTGAAACCAGAGGCTACTAGCATAGGAAGGCAAAACAAATGCAACATAAAGACTTTAGCATAAAGCGAGGAAACTTAATATTATTGAGATGCATAAGAACAATTTTCCCTCTCTCATAGTAACTTTCAGTATCGTGCATAAATTTAACGATATAACTATCACATGAACCATTGTAGCAATGATCACTTATTCTAACAGAAAACACAGGGACACTAGCTCTCCTAACACTACTTTGTGAAACAATATTAGAAGTATCCTTACAGAGGATAGTGTGTCCATCTTCTAAATATTTAGTGACAAAGTCTTTCACATTTTCTGTTACAGGTTCAATAGCTATTTCTTCATCGGGTTCAACAGCTTTATTTGTACTTTCATTAACCATACTAGCTATCATAGAATGTTCCTTTATCTTAACTGGGAAAGGCATTTTCTCAATGTAAGGTTTAGGTAAAATATGATTAGCAGTATAAACTTCAGTGTCTCTAGCAGGAACATAATTAACAATATCTTTATATGGCTCATGATACTTATTCCATTTCTTTTTAGGAATTTAAATATAAGAAGCAAAAGCCTTAAAATAATTTGCAATACTTTGAGAATCAAGACCATAAGCATTACTAATATTATGAAAGTCATCAGTTCCCATAAAAGATTTAATGCATTCATAATCATAATTTATACCTGACTTTCTTCCTTTTTCATTCTCCCATGCTTCATCATTGTCTTGAATACGGTCTAGAAGATCCCATTTAGCTTCTTCTTCCATGCGTGTAAATGATCCAGCACAAGAAGCATCCAATAGATCCTTATCATGAAGAGAAAGTCTTGCATAAAAGTTATTGATAATAATATTGTTAGGGAGGTCATGAATAGGACATTTGAGCATTAGTAACTTCAATCTCCCCCAAGCTTGAGTTGTACTCTCTCCATCAAGAGGTAAAAAGTTGTATATTTGATTCGGATCTTTGTGAATATCACTAGGAGGATAAAATTTGGAATAAAAGAGAGGTACTACTTCCTCCCATTCAAGAGATTGGCCATTCTTCAGCAGCTTATACCATTCCTCAGCTCTTCCTTTCAGTGATAATGAGAATAACTTCTTCTTGACTTGATCTGTTGTAATACCTGCACACTTGAACAACCCGCATAATTCGTGTATAAAGAGCAAATGATCACCGGGATGGACACTTCCATCTCCAAAATAGTAGTTATTCACAACACGATCAATAATTCTTGTAGGTATCTTAAAACTATCATTTTCAGCAGGTGGTGGTCCATCTACTACCTTAGCAGTGGTGGTAGCATTACGAAATAAGAAACTAAGTGAATTATCCATATTCAAATAAAATAACTAACATAAATAAATAATACTCACAGTAGAAGTTTCCTTTACCAGTTCCACTCTTCAATAGCACTTCACTCCCCTGCAACGGCGCCAGAAAATAGTCTTGATGACCCACAAGTATAGGGGGTGTATCACAGTATTTTCGATAAGTAAGAGTGTCGAACCCAACGAGGAGTAGATACGGGTCTCTTGGATCAGGAATTCTCTGTAAATACTTAACAAATGGATTTTTAGGAGTTTTCGATAATGCAGATAAATAAAGTACGAGTAAATAAAAGATAATAATAATAAATGCAGCAAGTGGCCGAATCCTTTCTTTAGCAAAGGACAAGCCGGTTGTATTACTTAAGATGACCAAATGTTCTCGAGGACACATGGGAATATCGTCAAGTGCTTTCGCTTTATATAGTTGGTTAATCTTCTTTAGTTAGATAAGTGTTGTGTGGGTGAACTTGTGCTAATGTACTGACCTTCCTAGGACTAATACATACTTGTGATTATAACCCTTGCAAGCATCCGCAAATACAAGAAAGTAATTAAGATAAAAACCTAACCACAACCTTAAACTTTGAGATCCTACACTCCCTTGTGCAAAGGTTTCGTAACAGGGGTTCACGTTTCTGTCACTCCAGCAACCCCTACGATTAGTAGCCAAATACACAATGCATTTCCCTAGGCCCATACCGGTGAAGTATCATGTAGTCGACATTCACATGACACCACTAGAAGAATAACACCACAACTTAATTATCAAACCATTGAATCTTTCCCAACACAATTCCACTACTAACAACATGACTTCTCCCATGTCCTCAAAACTAAACGAACTACTCACGAGACATCATATGGATCAAGATCAGAGATGAAATAATGATAAGTAACAATCTAAACATGAACGATAATTCAATGGTTCCACTCAATAGCATCAACTACAACAAGTAATCAACACCGGGAAAGTTTCCTCTAAGAACTATGCAAGATTCAACCCAATTGTTAAAACGGTATGGAGTGGTGATGATGGTGCTGGTGGAGAGGATGATGGTGATGATGATGATCCTGATGAAGTCCAGCATGATGATGGTGTTGATGGCGATGATCTCCCCTCTCCGGGAAGGAATTTCCCCAGCAGATTTCTGCCTGCCGGAGAGCTCTTTCTCTCTCTGTAGTTTCCGCCCCGCAGAGGCGGTGGAACCTTTCTGTGGTTGCTCCCCCAGTCTTAGGGTTTCGGGAGGATTATATACGCCAAAGAGCAGAGCCAGAGGTAGGCCAGGGTGGCCACACCACCTGGTGGCACGGCCTAGGGTGGCCCGCGCTAGGGGGTGTTGTGGGCACCCTGTGCCCCATCTCCACTCCCCCTTCTGGCTTCCTTCATCTTCTGGAAAAATAGGATTTTTCGTATATTTTCTGAGATTTTCTGATCTTCGCGAATTCTGCATCCAAATAGTGCCTTTTCTATCAGAATCCTGGCTTCAGTGGTCCATCCTCTGAAAGTCATCAAGCATGGATAAACAGATGAAATAACATAAGTATCATCTCTTAATATGAAATATATCAATGAATAATAGTAAATTATGATATACAATAGTGATGCAAAATGGACGTATCATGCTCCTCTTTTCTCTGTCTAAGCTAATCCGGATTCAAGGCGTAAGCCTCTCTGAGCCCCTCTATGGCACGGTGTCACCCGACATAGGCAACATCACCAGACATAGGCGACGTCACCTTTGTTGGCCCGTACTCGCTGGTCCATCCATCTTTCCTCTGCACTCACGCTACAGTGGAAATAGAAAACCTTTGACCAAGAAGGTTCCTTCCTTCCCTTGTAAGCCAAGTGGTAACCCGGCTCTGGCCTGGTTAACTCGGCCCTGTGGGTACCTGCATACAAGTAGCAAAGAAGCTGCCGACATATGTTTCATGTCGGCCAAGGTAACATTGGATGAACTCCATCTGGGCCGGGTCTGCCATAAGTCGGCTTGCCTTGAGGTGACTTGGTCAGCTTACACTTTGACCTTGTTGTACCTCGGCTATCATGGCCATTATAGCCCGTCGTGACCCTACCTAGGGTTATCCCCCCAACAGTAGTCCCAGAAGTTGGTGCGGTCTTAGCACCTTCAGCTGATAAGGCCACAGTAGGTTCAACCTATTAAGCTCTTCTTTCCAAGTTACTCGATGACTCGGCTTTCATACTTTCATGACTTGGTGTTCCTTTTGATTTCCCTTGGCTCATTCCGAGGTATTCCTCGTTGGCCGGGTTATTTTCTTGGATCTGGGTTACCCACTTAGATCCCTTCCTTCTCTCGTACGCTTCCCCACATCCTACGTGGAGGGTAATCAATGTTTTGCCTCATTTTAAGGGCCTACGCCAGTTACTACGCCAGTTACTATGTCTATTGTCAGGGATAACTGCTGCGAACGTCACGTCATGGGCGTCTCCTCGTCACCTGAAATGCCACGTCGTGTTGTGGGATCTGCTACGCCATGTGGCCCCTCCTGTGGCCTACTTCTTGTTGGCCAATCCCGTAGATACACGGCCACATTGTGTGGCACGCCACACCGCTAGATCCCACTACTCCACTTAGGGGCGTGGTTAAATAGGTTGTGAGGGATGCCCCTTGGTCATTTCCCCCATTCGCACGCTCATCTGCCCTTCTGCTTCTTCTTCCTCCGTGCGACAGCACTACCGTTGCCGCTGCTTCTGCTTAAGCATAGCGCCACCACTGCCGCGCCTTGCCGCTGTTTTTATCCAGTGCTGCTCCATCGTAGCCATGCCGCCACGGGGCCACGCAAATCCAAGCTTCTACCCCTGCCTCAGATTGGATTTACGAAGGCAGAGATCTAGATATGACTGAGGAGGAGGTCGCCGTTGTAGAAGAACATGAGGAGGGCAGCGAGGCCCACGAGCACGGTGCCTGGGCTGGTTCTTGGGTCTGTCAAGACGAGATTTACTAGCTCTACCGGACCCGCCGCATCCCTACCGGAGTTTCATGTCGCCTCCCCTGCGAGGAGGTCACTCCCTCCCCCAATGCGGGTGAGTTTGTGGTTTTCCTTTTGCACTTTCAACGGGGATTTGGCCTTCCCGTCAGTAATTTCTTCCGCAAGTTCATCACCACCTTTTCTCTCCAACCTCACCACCTTCTGCCTAACACCATTACCTTGCTATCCTCTTTTGCTTCTGGGATTGAGGGTTATCTCGGCCTCTGGCCCTCCCTTCATCTTTGGTATAAATTATTCGGCTTTAGGGACAATGTTGTCCCTGACCTGGAAACTGCCCCTGCCGACAAATCTCTGACCTAGTGCGGGGCAGCCTCCATCTCAACTTAGAAGCACTTCGTCTTCCCCTAAGTCACCGTCCTTGAATCCTGCAAGGGATGGGCCAAGACTATCTTCTATGTGAGGAATGATACCGAGGTAGACAAGATTCGGATGCTTCCCTTTACACTCGGCATCCCCGATAGGACCTTGTGGAACCGAATCCCGAGGAGATCCACCGCCTTGGTGAATAAGGTCGAAAAAAGGATCAAGGAGCTAAACAAGTTGGGGCTGCACAGCGAGGATGTGATGATTACTTTCGTTCGCATCCAAATCTCCCCTCTATAGGAGCGTACCCATAAGCTCTGCCATACGAGCGGGCAACTTGACCCCAAGGGAACCTCGTGCTTTGAGCTCAACAATACTCAAATCTTCCACCGGGTCAATGCCATCTTCAAGATAACCTTGGACTTCAATGAGGACTGTGCGTGGGGGTACGAACACTTCTGCCGAGATAATCTACCTCCCACGGTATATTTCTTGTTTGATCCTTTTTCCGAGTTATGTTTTATGTCGAACCGTGTCATTTACTTGATCCCTTTTACAATGTTGCCTTCAGATGTTTCTTCAGCAAATAGTTGAGGATGGTACGGATCTGTCCCTTAAATGGGGGAAGGACCGAGATGCCTCAGATAAGGAGGAGCCAGACTCTGAGGATTTCTTGCCTACTCTGGACCCTAGCGTCAGACAACCCTCCGGTAAGAACTCTGGCTTAAGGGATTGGTCGTATGATGAGGAAGACCCTGATATTGAGATCTTAGAGGTAATTGATTCGGTTCCTATCTCATATGCCTTTCTGGTTGATTTGGCTCCAGCTAACCCGGCTGGTCAGGTCCACGAGGATCCTCCCCTTGCCGTGGGAGAGTCGGTGCCTGCTCCAGCAAAGAAACATGTGGCTACCCCGGGTCCCTCTTCCGAGCCACCTCGGACCACGAAAAGACAGAAGAAATCCAGTGTGAAGGGCGCCAGCAAGCCCGCGACCAAGGCCATGGTTCGGAGGGCCCCAAATCCCAGGAGCCTCCTACTTCTTCTGAGTAAGCCCTTCTCTCTGTCTTTGCTCTTCAATTAACTTCTCTCCCTTTATGTGTATTTCTTGTTTCTCTCTTTCTGTTCTAACTTGCACTTCTTTTCTATCTGTCTTGGTAGGGTGCCCAAGGACATCCCCCAGAGTGGTTCTAGCATAGCTTCACCTCTCCGGAATGCTCCACCTTCACCTCACCATGATGATGTTCGCCCCCTGGGCCCCATTCAGGAGAGCTCCACGGCCGCGCCGAATCTTAGCCCACCTCGGCAAGAGGAGGGAAACAACAGCGCAGAGGGAGGCGGTGCTTCCAAGGATGTGCCTATGCTAGACAGGCCCATTGCCTCCTCTGCCCAGCAACAACAAGACGACAGTGATGCCAGCAACATTGGCACCGAGACAACTCCTTCCGAGGTGCTGGTGACTCTGGCGCCGACCCAAGCTTTACCTGAATCAGCTCCAGCAACATTTCCAAGTTGTACTGCACCAGCTACTCCTGCCTCGTTTGCATCTACCAAGACTCGGCGAGATAACCAGACCTATCCTAGCCCGAAGGCCAAACCCTATGCACCAACTTCCTCAGCTGAAGACATATCTCAGCAGAATCCTCAGGCCAAACCCGGAACACAAACCACATCTTTGCAGCAGCAGCCCAAATCAGGCACTAAGGCCAAGAAAGGTGATGATGCCTCCAAGGGCCAACAAGCTTCCGAGGCTGCCAAGACCAAGCCCCCCAAAGGAATAGCGGCCGAGCCTGGGCGGTGCACCCTTGAGTCCATGATGCAAAAGAGGAGCACTGCCTCCGGCTCTGTCATGGATAAGCAAATTGCATTGCACAAAATCCCGGTTGTGGCTCAATCTGCTCAGAAAGATGCTCATGCCAAAGGCTTGGTCACAACCCGAACGCTCAGAGGGGAGAGCTACGGTCCTCTGATTGAGTACGTCAACAACTGGAACGACACCGAGTTTGTCGACATCAATTCTGACAATCTGGAGAAGTTTGTCCTAGCCGAGTTCAGCACCCAGATGAATACTGCTTCCAAGGCTATTTCCATTACTGGCAAGATGGTGGAGGTAAGTTTTCTGTCCTGCCTTTACATATGAGAAAATAGTTGCAGATATATCCTCCAGTCCCCAAGCTTCCGGGGGAGTAACTTGTTACTCAGTCGGATGCTCAAATCTGAAGTACCTTAGTTGCACTAAACTTCTTAGTAGTTTCAAATATCCACTTACTAGAGCCAGGTTAAGCTCCGCTTGGCCTGAATCTTGAAGAAGTTCAAATATTCACTCAACTAGAGTCGGGTTACATTCCACTTGGCCTGAGTCTTGAGTAACTTCAAATATCCACTCACCTAGCGCCGGGTTAAGTTCCACTTGGCCCGGGTCTTGAGTAGTTTCAAATAGTCACTCACCTAGAGTCGGATTAAGTTCCACTTGGCCCGGGTCTTGAGTAGTTTCAAATATTCACTCACCTAGAGCCAGGTTAAGTTCCACTTGTCCCAGGTCTTGAGTAGTTTCAAATATTCACTCACCTAGAGCCGGGTTAAATTCCACTTGGCCTAGGTCTTGAGTAACTTCAAATATTCCTTATGATACATGAGCTAATATTTTTCTTTTCAGGTCACCACAAACCGTCGCACACGCCGAGTTTCAGTGGCTCTTGGACACACACAAGGAGCTTCGCTCAAAGCATAGTGCATTGCTCGCTGAGCTGAAGAAGAAGAAGGGTAAGTTCTCTCATTTGCACCTTCACTTTTATTCCTCTTCGCCATTTACTCTTCGGACTAACTTATGATCCGGATTATGCAGCCGAGGTGTAGGCTGAAAACATCATCATGAGGAAAAATTTGGCCAAGATAGAAGGTAATTCGCCTTGGTATTCAACCTTTGTCCTTTTTTCCTTATGACTCGGCAGATAATTATACCTCAGCTCTGTCGGGTCAATCGTACTATTGCAGTGCCTCTTCAAAGTAGTGTGCCTTTTCCTGACATGATGCTCCAATTTCTCGAATAAGAAGGACAACATCAGGCCAAGATGAAGAATAAAAATGACGACATTGCCAAACTTTGGCTCAAGGATGATGAGATTACTCGGCTAAATGCTGAGATGAAAAAGCTGAAAGATCTCCACAAGGCTGAGCTGGAGAAAGTTGACCAGAACTTGTCTGAGGAAAAAAGAGCGGTTGAAGACCCACCTTGAGAAGAGCCAGGACATGCTAAAGGACGTCGACCTCAAGTTTCAGTCGGTGAACACCGAGTATGAAAACCTGAAGAAGATGAACGATGCATGGCTCATGGATCTAACTCAGATCAATAGTTATATCTCTTGTCAGTTTTTCCTCTTGCGCTGGCATTTATTTGTCTAGGTCTTGTGCCTTTACTCACTTATCTTACTTGTCTCCTTTTCAGGCAAGTTTCCGGAGTCCAACGCCATTGCTGCTACTGATGTTGACAAGTTCCAGGTTAAGCGAGGGACTCCGGTTAGTCCTTCCACAAGGCTCATTCAGTATGATATGGAGGATACATTGGTGATCCTCGCAACCCGGGTTGAACCCATGAAGAGCTATGGTTCGGACATCATGGATGCAGCTATCCAGATCTTCAATGCCCTCTGGCCCTCTGAGTCTGCTCCTGAAGGTCCTACCCCATTGATTGCCAAATTGATGGAGTGCGAGACTCAGCTTGATCTGTGGAGGGAATCCGCTGCGCGCGCTGGAGCTGACACAACCCACAGCTTCGTGTTGTCTCAGTATGAAGGTCTTGATCTGAATGTTCTCAGTCGCATGTGCATTGGATCCAAATGGACGAATGATCCGAAGTGCATTTCTCAATGCAATACTTGCGCCTATAATCTCATTCAGTATGCTTTTTTCCATCAATGGAATGAGGGGCCGAGTTTCCTTGAAGCCGTCGATGATGCTTATGTCGAAGATGGTTCGGACGGCAAAGAGCAAGAGGCTTCGGACTTCGCAGAGGAAACTGAATATGCTGAGGAAGGTGAAGCCAATCCGGACGATGAGGTTGCAACCGAAGTTCCCCCAAACTGATGCCGACTTGCCTCCTCTGGCTGCAGATACCTCGGATCCTGCTGCTCCTTGAGCCAAAAACACTTAAATTTGTTAAATCCTCGGTATGTCAGACACAGATGTAATGTGCACAATGTGATGTTTTGCTACCACTAAGTCTTTTATGTCGGATTAACTTGGGTGAAGTCTCCGAGTTCCATTTTCTTGTTCTCCCAATTTGATGATTCGGCTCGCGTCTACCTTGATTCGGTGTTTGACTTATGAGTCCGAGGTTCAAAAAGTTGACTTAACAATACTTGAAACTTTTAGGATAAGCTCAAAATAATTCAACATAACATAAGTAAAGTAAGTACAGGGGTTAGTCCAAATAACGAACGTCTACTTGATTAAGTTCCTTTCCTTAGTTGTTTTTCATGTGCTTAGCAATTCCAAACTTCATCTCTTGCTTGCCATGAAGCCAATTCTTGTTGGACAGCAGTAAGTCGAAGAGTTGGGTTTTTGGTGCCCATACATTACTAATCTGGCTAAGGTGTAACTAATTTAAGCCAGCCGACGTATAAGAAAGTAAATGCAGAAGAGACAATTATTATTAAGGCAGACCCCAAGTTTTTGCTCGGGGTGCCAAGGTTTCATTGATAAGCTCATTGCTGGCATATAGGCCGACATAAGAGAGCACGAGATACATACACTTTTCGCTAAGTGTAAAATGGGCGAAGTAGAGCTACATTCCATGGATGCTTGGATTCCTCGCCGGACCTGTCCGCCTTGTTTTTCATCTGTGGTTGTGCATCAATGGGGTAGTAGGCATCATTATGCAGTGCTTTGCTTACAATGGATGGCCCTTCCCATGGAGGGGATAACTTATGCATGTTGGCAGTGCGTTGCACCAGTCGAAGTACCAGCTCACCTTCTCGGAAGACTCGGGGGTTTACTTTCCGGCTATGGTAGCATCAGAGATTTTGCTGATATATGGCAGATCTGGACAAGGCTAGTTCTCTCGCTTCTTCCAGCAAATCAACATCATTTTCTCGAGCTTCTTGCACTTCAGCTTCTGTGTATTGGGCGACCCTCGGCGAGTCATCCTCTATGTCGGCTAGCAATATAGCTTATGTCCCATATACTAGAAAGAATGGCGTATAGCATGTTGATCGATTCGGAGTTGTTCTTAAGCTCCATAGTACCGCTGGTAGTTCTTCTATGCAGCACCCCACTGATCTTTGTAGCGGCTCAATGAGCCAGGGTTTTATCCCAGACAGAACTAGTCCATTGGATCTTTCCACTTGTTTGTTCGATGCGGGGTGGGTTAGTGATGCAACATCTAGCCGAATCTTCTTATCTTGGCAGAATCGTGCAAATGCTCCTTCAGCAAAATTGGTACCATTGTCGGTTATGATACTGTGAGGATAACCGTATCTCAGAATGATATATTTGAGAAAAGTTACGGCTGTAGCTCCATCACATTTTCTGATTGGCTTCACTTCAATCCACTTGGTAAATTTGTCCACCATAACCAAGATGTGAGTCATGTTGCCCTTAGCCGGCTTAAATGCACCAACCATATCCAAGCACCACACATCAAATGGCCAAGTGATTGGTATAGTCTTGAGTTCCGACATTGGCATGTGAGTCTTGATGGCGTACCTCTGACAACCATTGCATTTCCTTACTAGTTCCTCTGCTTGTTCCAAGGCACTTGTCCAGTAAAATCCATGCCGAAAAACTTTTGCCACTAAATCCTTGGACGATGCGTGATGCTGATGTCTACGCACTTCTATTCTTGTAGACATTTGTTGGGCCTCCAAGTGCAGAGGTTTGTAGAACAGCAGCAAGTTTTCCCTTAAGTGGATCACCCAAGGTTTATCGAACTCAGGGAGGAAGTGGTCAAAGGTATTCCCTCTCAAGCAACCCTGCAATCAAGATACAAGACGTCTCTTGTGTCCCCAACACACCCAATAAACTTTTCAGGTGTATAGGTGCACTAGTTCGGCGAAGAGATAGTGAAATACAAGTGGTATGGATATAAGATAATGGTGCTAGAAAATACTTTGATGGCGTGGAAGAGACTAAAGGCAAACTAAAATAAAGATGGAAGCAAGCAAACATGTAACAGATCTAGTAGCGAACGGTGTATCAATGCTTAGAAACAAGGCCTAGGGATCATACTTTCACTAGTGAACACTCTCTCATATAAATATCTTCTCTTTATGATACTACTCTTAACTACTCTCTGGTTGGACACTCTAATCGATGGTAGGGCTATAACAACACACCTCAAAGTAAGTCTTTCCCATCTAGATAACCCCACACTGTCACCTTGAGTACTAGATGAGTCCAACAAACACCACAATTTCATAAAGACATCTAACTCCAAATATAACTCATAACAAGTATTTGTAATCTCTAGCCTAAGTGCCACCATGGTGAGCACGCTGTCACTTTCACACACATGGGGAGAGCAGAGATCTATTAAAGCACTTGAGTAGCAAGGTAGATCTATAGATTACAAGCTCATGATCACAATAGGATCACGCTTAGAGAGAGAGATGAACACATAGCTATCGGTAGAACCCTTAGCCTCGAGAGAGAACTACTCCCTCCTCATCATAAGAATCAGCAATGGTGATGGAGATGGCGGTGGAGATCGATGGAGATGGCTCCTGGGGCACTTCCCAGTCCCGACAGGGTGCCGGAACAGAGACTTTTTGTCCCCCGAATCTCCCCTTCGGTGGCGGCGGTGCTGCGGAACTTTTTGTGGCTGGAGGCTTGATTATTTAGGGTTTATGCATCGGAGGTTTCTTATAGGCGAAGAGGCAAGGTTGGTGAAGTGCCAGGGGGCCCACACCACCTGGTGGCGCGGCCAGGGCTAGCCCGCGCCACCATATGGTGTGGCCAGGCCCTGGCCCTCCTCCGTCCCTGCTTAGGGCTCCGTGAGTCTTTCGGTAAAATAGGAACTTTGTCTTTTGTTCCGTCCAATTCTGAGAATGTTGATTTTCTGACTTTCTGGAACCAAAAACAGCAGAAAACAGGCAACTGGCACTATGGCTCTTGTTAATAGGTTAGTCTAAGAAATCATATGAAAAGTACTCCAAAGTGTGGACAAAACATAAGAAACTAGATAAAACCAAGCATGGAACATCAAAAATTATAGATACATTTGCAATGTATCAACATCCCCAAGCTTAACTCCTGCTCGTCCTCGAGTAGGTAAGTGATAAAAAGAAAGAATAATTTTTGAGGTGACATGCACCATCAAAGACTTGATCAAAGTATTTGTAAAACATTCAAAGCTGGGATCATAGTACTTCAATCATAACATGAAAGACAAAGTTCTAGCAATAAGACAAAGAAACTATGTTGGAACATGAAAAGGCACAAACAAAAGATTCATGAATAACAATGCTTTGCAAGACGTTTGTTTGTTTCACATAAAGAAAACATAGCATAATAGTATTCAGCTTATCCCTCAATAGAGTAGCAAATATAAATGCATAGCACACCTTCAAAGTTCATAAGAGTGACTAGATACAATAGTTTAAAACAAGCAATATCAAGTTATGCATCAATCAACTAGTCTTGGGACAATGCACATAGAACTAAGAATGGCCACTATGCTCTCAAAGTAGGTGCATAAAGATAGAAGGTGGAGACTCAATATAATGGTGGAATAAAATCCTTTGTAAAAGGAAGTAGGGATTCAAGTCTCATAAAGAGCTTCCAAAAATGATGGTACTTATAGCTTTCAGCTCTCATTGCCCCTATCATAAGCATCTTGAAGTGATTAAGGTTAAAGTGAACAAACTATGGTGTACATGCTTGACGAAGTATAAGTCAGAAATCTCATGTCCCTTGTATACGAGGGCCGCTCCTCATGCTACTCAAGTTTAGTCACCGGTAAGTTCTTGTCATCGTAAGTACATGTGTATCATAGAGAATCGCCAACGTGGTACCCCTTGCCCGATGATACGGAAGAATCCCCATATCAAAATGACAAGGCAAGCAAACAACGAGCATCTCAGCAATCTTCTTATTTACCATGGGAAAATGGTGATTTTTTCTCTCTTTCCTCTTTTCTCATTTCTTTTTTTCTTTTTCTTTTTTTTCTCAATATCTGACTCTTTTTTTATAAGAAGAATGCTTCATAGACAGCTCATTATGGTTACACTGCAGGTTTCCACCATGTCAGCATGGATTAGACCAGCGGCCCAGGCGTTTCTCTAACACATATACATAACTACATGGACTTACAAGCTCCCCTTTCATTTCACACCGACGACATCCATAGAGAAAAGAGCATGATATCAACTAGGTACAAAGTACCAGTGCAATGTTGAAAGCGTTCCCCATGACAGCATGGTTCTGCTAATCCCCAACAAATAAGTGCAAGCATATACAACATAGAAGACACAATGATTCAAGTTTATTAAGGGCAAGAAAAGTAAAGTGTGCCATCAAGTTCGTGAGAGCTTTAATCACTAGTTTTCTCATAACAACTTTAATTTGGAAGGTAAACAAAAACATGAATATACTTGGAATAGCATATGCTAGTAGGTAGGTATGGTGGACTCTTTGGAATAACTTGGTTTAGGGAGTTGGATGCATGAGTGGAACTCATACTTGGTTGTGGAGGCTAGCAAAAGACTGGGAGCGACAAACTAAGAGAGCAATAATGACCATAATCATGCAGAGCGACAAAACATCATTGATCAAAGCATAAAGTGATACTACAAGTTGAAAACTAAAGGATCATAAAGGCTATGGTGACTTGAGATAGTCATAACATGGTGTGAGCATGCGCCAAGTCAACCCAAATAAAGCATCAAAGGAGAATACCACTATACTATGCTTTAATATGCTAAAACAACGCATGATTCATCCAAGGCACATTAAGAAATCTCAATTGTTTATAACAAGTCATGCTACATCAAAGAATACTAAGCATAAAGCCAAAACAATATCAAGCATGGCATGACAAAGCATAGGCCATAGTCAAAAACAAGCTCTCTTTACCACTTAAGCATGAGCTTTCCTACTCTTTTCGAAACCAAACCAAACTATTTGCAAACCAATGCATGAAAGAGGGGGTCCAACCAATTTATTCACCAAACTAAGTAAACCAAGCAAACGAAAAACCATAACAAAACGAAAAAGAAGACGCTCCAAGAACAACACAACTATGCATGAAACAATAAAAAATGAAGTGTTTGGAAGGAACCTGGGATTTTTATTGATGAAGAGGGGGATGCCTTTAGCAACACTGGTGCACTCAAGATAATAGGTCTTAAGATTCAGTTATAACACCAAATAAACTTCCATTAGACCACTAGCTACTGTAGCACTTCCCTCAAAAAGCTCAATTCCCCAAAATAACTCAAAAAGGAACCAACAAGAAGCAAATGCAAATAATGCAGAAATCTGTCAAAACAGACCAGCAGGTAAAGACGAATTTGTTTGAAGACCTTCTGTTGCTCAAATCAAAAAGTGTTGAACTAACTAAAGTTAGCTAACAACCTGGGGCAGAAGCACAAAAATTCACGCCTCAAAAGGACCTTCAGAGATTTTACACGAATTTTTATGGTGAAGCACATAAATCTGTTTCGAGACAACAACTTTCTCAATCATTACTTTTCTCTCATTAGAGGTTACTCTTGGCATAAAAAGCAAATAAAAAGGATAAGAAGAGGTTATTACAGAGGTAATAACTTCCAAGACTCATCTAAAACTTTTTGGTTATCTCCAAATAAGTACTTTTATTTAACGCCTTTAAGTTAGGCATGATAGTTTGAGAAGATGCTCACATAAGAAATATGAATTGAAGTAAAAGAGAGCATCAAGAAGAAAATTTAAAACACATTTAAGTCTAACCCACTTCCTATGCATAGGAATTTTGTAAAGAAACAAGTCATGAAAGCACAAAGCAACAAGCATAGTAAAACAAAACAAGTGCAACTTCAAGATTTTCAACATAAAGAGGGGAAACTTAATATTATTGAGACACATAAAACCATGTTTCCCTCTCTCATAATAACTTTCAGTAGCATCATGAATAAAAGTAACAATATAACTATCACAAGAAACATTCTTATCATTACATGCATAAAAGAATTAATACTCCCAACATAAACATAGTCATTCTTATTGATTGTAGTGGGAGCAAATTCAACAAAATAGCTATCATTATTATTTTCATCACCATAATCATCAAATATAGGAGGAATATTGTAGTCATAATTAATTGCCTCCTCAATAGTAGGTGGACTGAAAATATCATACTCATCATTATAATCATCATATATCGGAGGTATAGTATCATCAAAGTAAATTTTCTCCTCCACGCTTGGGGGACTAAAAAGATCATCTTCATAAAAACTAGCTTCCCCAAGCTTAGACTTTTCCATAGCATTAACAATAATGGTGTCCAAATAATTCATACTAACAACATTGCTAATAGCACGCAAATAAAGTTCCATCGGTTTTTTAATTTTCTCTTCAAACACTTCATGTCCTAACTCAAGATAAAGACTATAAAGCTCTCTAACTTTTTTGTTGTTTTCCATTAAGCCTAACTAGTGAAAACAAGAAACAAAAAGACAAAATTGCAGAATCTAAAGGAAATAACTTCGAGCACTCACACCGCAGGATGTGAGTACCTTTTACCTTACCTCCCCGACAACAGCGCCAAAAAATAGCTTGATGTCTACGCACTTCTATTCTTGTAGACAGTTGTTGGGCCTCCAAGTGCATAGGTTTGTAGAACAGCAGCAAGTTTTTCCTTAAGTGGTCACCCAAGGTTTATCGAACTCAGGGACGAAGTGGTCAAAGGTATTCCCTCTCAAGCAACCCTGCAATCAAGATACAAGAAGTCTCTTGTGTCCCTAACACACCCAACACACTTGTCAGGTGTATAGGTGCACTAGTTCAGAGAAGAGATAGTTAAATACAAGTGGTATGGATATAAGATAATGGTGCTAGAAAATACTTTTATGGCGTGGAAGAGACTAAAGGCAAACTAAAATAAAGATGGAAGCAAGCAAACATGTAACAGATCTAGTAGCAAACGGTGTATCAATGCTAAGAAACAAGGCCTAGGGATCATACTTTCACTAGTGAACACTCTCTCATATAAATATCTTCTCTTTATGATACTACTCTTAACTACTCTCCGGTTGGACACTCTAATCGATGGTAGGGCTATAACAACACACCTCAAAGTAAGTCTTTCCCATCTAGATAACCCCACACTGTCACTTTGAGTACTAGATGAGTCCAACAAACACCACAATTTCATAAAGTCATCTAACTCCAAAAATAACCCATAACAAGTATTTGTAATCTCTAGCCTAAGTGCCACCATGGTGAGCACGCTGTCACTTTCACACACATGGGGAGAGAAGAGATCTATTAAAGCACTTGAGTAGCAAGATAGATCTATAGATTACAAGCTCATGATCACAATATGATCACGCATAGAGAGAGAGATGAACACATAGCTACCAGTAGTACCCTTAGCCTCGAGAGAGAACTACTCCCTCCTCCTCATGAGAATCAGCAATGGTGATGGAGATGGCGGTGGAGATCGATGGAGATGGCTCCAGGGGCACTTCCCCATCCCGGCAGGGTGCCGGAATAGAGACTTTTTGTCCCCCGAATCTCCCCTTCGGTGGCGGCGGTGCTGCAAAACTTTTCGTGGCTGGAGGCTTGATTATTTAGGGTTTATGCATCGGCAGGCTTCTTATAGGCGAAGAGGCAAGGTCGGTGGAGTTCCAGGGGGCCCACACCACCTGGTGGCGCGGCCAGGGCTAGCCCGCGCCACCATATGGTGTGGCCAGGCCCTGGCCCTCCTCCGTCTCTGCTTAGGGCTCCGTGAGTCTTCCAGTAAAATAGGAACTTTGGCTTTTGTCCCGTCCAATTCCGAGAATATTGATTTTCTGACTTTCCTGGAACAAAAAATAGAAGAAAACAGGCAACTAGCACTGTGGCTCTTGTTAATAGGTTAGTCCAAGAAATCATATGAAAAGTACTCCAAAGTGTGGACAAAACATGAGAAAGTAGATAAAACCAAGCATGGAACATCAAAAATTATAGATACATTTGCAATGTATTAGATGCCCACATTCTCCCTGATGTATATCGTGGATGATGGCAAGCCCTTCTTCTGGGTCAACACATCGCTGCAGAACACATGTGACACTTCTTTTGTATAATTCGGCATTGATGATGGTATATGCCTTCGCTCTCCTCTGGATTTGACTTGAATGTATCTCATCACTTGGCAAAGTTACATCCTTAAGGAACTCAAATATTGGCTTTGCCCATGTTGGTATAGCACGAACTGGGAAAAGTACTTCCTCAATTTCCATTGCAACAACCGACATAACTCCCACCGAATCAAGCTGAACAGTCCCTGGGTTCTATGAGGCAGTCCTCGGGTTTTCCGAGGTAGTCCTTGGGTTTGCTGAGGTGTTCCCCCAGTCAATGTCCATTGGTGTAGCTTCTGATCCGTAGCTGGCCGGGATATGAATTGATTCGGATTCTGGTGAAGGTGTGATAGATGGTTTTCTTAGATGCTCCAAAGCAACTCCGGTAGGATAGGCTGCCGATATGAACCCAGCTTGGACAATATATTGGCTGCTTCATTCTCAAGCCGAGGTACATGATCGAACTCGCATCCCTCGAAGTACCCACATATCTTCTGGACATGAAATCTATAAAGGGCCATGTTTGCATCTAGGGAATCCCAATTGACAGATACTTGTTGCACTACCAAATCCAAATCACCAAAGCATAGTATCCTACATATCCCAACTTCTTTTGCCACCTTTAGCCCATCCATGAGTGCTTCATACTCGGCAACATTGTTTGATGCTCAAAAATGGATTTGGAGAACATATTTCAGTTGATCTTTCTTGGGCGAGGTAAGTACTACCCTGGCCCCTAATCCTTCCTTTAGCTTTGATCCATCAAAGTGCATTCTCCAATAGTTAGAGTCCGGCAAAGGTGGTTTGTATTGCATCTCGGCCTAATCCACGAAGAAAACAACCACTGCCTGAGACTTTATGGCATCCCTTCTATCAAATTGGGGTGCATATGGGGCTAACTCAATAGCCCACTTTGCGCTTCGGCCACTCGCATCTTTGTTACTTATTATCTCGGATATGGACGCTTCATATATCACTTTTATGGGGTGTTCCTCAAATTAATGCTTGAGCTTCTTAGTAGCCATGTACACACCATAAGCCATCTTTTGATAGTGAGGAGAGTTTTGCTTCGAAGTAGACAATACCTTGCTCAGGTAATATACTAGCCTCTGTACCGACTTACCTACCTCGTCATGCTCCACTACTATCACGGAACTTATGACTCGGTTGGTCGCTCCTATATAGAGAAACATTGGCTCTTTGGATAATGGTGAAGCCAACACTCGTGCGGAGGCTAGCATCGTTTTTAGTCCAAGAAACGTGCTATCAGCTTGTGTTGTCCAAACAAACTTGTCTGCCTTTTTCATTAACTGTTAGAGGGGCAATACCTTCTCTCCTAGCCGACATACAAACTGACTTAATGATGATAGGCAACCAGTAAACTTCTGAACATCGTTAAGGTACTTCGATAGTTCCATTCTTTCTATAGATCGAATCTAAGTGGGGTTGGCCTCGATACCATATCTGGACACGAGAAAATCGAGTAACTTCCCAGCCGGCACACCAAAGGTACATTTCTATGGGTTAAGCTTCATTCGGAACCTCCTTAGGTTCACAAATGTTTACCGGATATCATTTAGGAGCGTTTTGCTTTCCTTTGTTTTTATCACAACATCATCTACATATACTTGGACATTTTTCCCAATTTGATCATGTAAACATTTTTGCATACACCTCTGATATGTTTCTCCTGCATTACGTAAGCCAAATGGCATGGTGCGATAGCAATAAGCCCCATACGGGGTAATAAAATAAGGTTTTATTTGATCATCTGGGTTCAGGGGTGTTTGGTGGAAACCAGAATACGCATCTACAAATGACAACAACTCACATCCAGCGGTCAAATCTATGACCTGATCTATCCTTGGCAGTGGGAATGGATCTTTTGGACACGCCTTATTCAGGTTCATGTAATCAATACACATACTCCACACCACTTCTACATTCGGATCATCTTTTTTCTTTTCCATCAGCATCGGATTAGAGAGCCAATCCGGATATAGTACTTCCATGATAAACCTGGTTGCAAGGAGCTGAGCTATCTCATCACAAATCACCTTTCTCGTGTCTTTGGCGAAGCGGTGGAGAGGTTTCTTCACCGGCTTAGCTCCAGGTCTCACCTTCAAAGAGTGCTCGACCAACTCCCTCGGTACACCTTGCAGATCCTATGTGGACTAAGCAAAGATATCTCGATTCTCACGGAGGAAGTGGACAAGCCCGCTTTCATATTTGTCACTTAACCCGACACAAATAGTTACGGTGCGCTCTGGGAACTGATCATCAACAGGCACTTTCTTTGTATCCTTTGTTGCTTGAAACGAGACAATCCCATGTAGGTTACTCAGCACCGACATATGCATATGCACGGACTGAGCCAATGCCGCCACCTCCTGGATTCTCCTTTTCTCTTGTGCAATCACAAGTGATTCCGCTAGGTTTGACCCGGCTGAAGCACATTCTATTGAGCGCCTGAAGTCCCTAGTTATAGTGATCACTCCATTTGGCCCAGGAAATTTCATCTTCAAGTAACTGATGTGAGTGCTTGCCATAAAATTGTTGAGAGCACGCCTACCGAGTAACGCGTGATAGGTGCTTTCCAAGTTCACAACCTCAAACTCCAAATTCTCCGTCCGACAGTTCTCCCTTGTGCCGAATAACACGTCAACCCGGACCTTGCCAATGGGCTTGCAAGAGATACCCGGCACAATGTCGTGGAAAGTTGTCCTTGTTCCTTGGAGCATGTTCTCTGATATTCGCAACTTGTGCATTGTGTCCTTGTACATTATGTTGATGCTACTGCCGTTGTCAATCAGCACCTTGGAGAATCTCACATTGATATTTGGCCCATTGAACATCGGATCTAGCAGCAGTGCATACGATCCAGGACTCGGCATGAGCTTGGGGTGATCCTTGATATTCCAAGTTATCTCCTGATCCGCCCAAGGCATATACCTCGTCACAGCTGGCATAAGCTCATTCACCTCCATATGTCGGTATTGCAAGCTCTTTCTATCAGCTTCTTCAGTGGTGAACACACAGTAACTATGGTGGTGCTCTCTGTATTCATTTCTCTCATCATTGTCGGGATACCTTTGGTTATGTTGCTGCTGGTTATCTACCTGATCCACTGCATCCCTCCTATCTTGATTTTCATACCTCGTCGGAGGTGGTGGTAGCATCAGTTGTTGCCCATTTGCCCCAGTGAGCTGCTGCTACCGAGGTGCATCATGCCGAGGTGCATCATGTCAAGGTCCTTAATGGCGAGGTGCATCGTGTCGAGGTGCCTAAGCATTCCCCGAGCCACCTTTCTCTACTTTCCTCATCCACTCAAATAACAGTTTGTCGGGTTATTTCGTCTTGGCGTGTGAAATTTACACGGTTGATCCAACATAGACTCATATGTGTACCTCTTCCTATCCTTCTTTTCCTGCCACTGTTTCTTCTGCTTTAGCGTCCAAGTTTTCTTGCCATCATTTCTCGGAGTCCACTGTTGCCCTCCAGCTTTTTGGCGCTGATTTGCACCGACATTTGGTTGATCCTGGTCCACTGCCGCAACTTGCTGCGAACTGTACCTATAATCTGTCCGCTCATCTCTTCTTTTACCTCAGAAGTCATTTCGCTGGGATGACCCGGTTCCATCTCGGTTGTAGTACTCTTCATTTGACTTAGTTGACATCAGCCGAGGTTGAGTTGGATCACCCAACGCATACGAATCTGCTATCCGAATTGTTTTAGCCAAGGTGGTTGGCATATCCCTTTGTAGCCTTTGCCACAGCATACTCGCATATCTACATCCTTGTGCAAACCAGGCAATGGCCTGTGACTCACTTACTCCCTCACAAGAGTTATGCACAATGCACCAGCGAGTAAAGAACTCCCGGTCAGTCTCATTCGGTCTTTGCTTGCACCTTGACAAGGTATGTGGCCTATTTGGCCTCTTGTACATGCTCGAGAAGTTGCTGACGAACAAGTCCTCAAAGTCTAACCAATAGTTAATACTTCCTGGTTGCAAATTGTTCAACCAGACTCTTGCCAGTCCTTCCAACATGTGAGGCACATATCTCACAGCCCATCTCAAATTGCCTGTGGCAAATATTCACAGCAGTTACATAGTCAATGAGCCAATTCCCCGGCTTAGTGCTGTCGTCATACGTCTTTGTTCCTCTGGCCAACTGAAAGTTTGGCACAGGTGGCTCTCTCATGATCCGAGGTCCAAAGCATGCTAGACCCGGAGGACCTTGTCCCTCAATCATCTCCGACCTATAGATTCGGTCCAGCTTCAGCCTTGCATCATCTGGCTGCAAGTTCCTGTTTCCCAATCTTGATCCTATCACATGGTGCTCCGGCCTTGAAAATCCAGCATCAGCCATTGCCGAATAACCATCATTGTATCTATCTTGACTCGAACCAGCATACGGTAGTTGCATTGTTGGACCAGCACTTCGCTCCTGCGGATACATATTGATGTTGTTGTTGCCGAGGTGGGTTTTTCCCTCCTCCCGCCGAGTTACGCTGTCTGACGTTGTCGTTTCTAGCGTTTCCCTGACCGGCATTGCCTTGGTTGTGGTTACCTCAGCCAGCTTCACCTCGGCTGGCACTATGACGATCCTCATCAACTTGCACTTATTTTCATTTACCTACCCTTGCCAGGTCATCTAGAACCATCTGTTTGTTCTTTCTCCCCAAGGTTACCACCTCCTCTCTTCTAGGGCCATCATGAGGGGATGATGCTGCCCCAGCAGACTTCGCCGGGTTATTCCTTACCAAATGAACTATATGTGAGCCTCCTGCTATCGCCAGGTTTGCCTTGAGTATTTCCTCACTCTGCTTATTCGCTAATCTCGCTAAGTGATTTACTCTTTCCTGCTGCCTCTCCTGGGCTTCTCCGGTCAGACCCTTTAACTTAGATGTTGCTGCATCTGCAGCTCTGAGGTTCTTCGCGGGGGTACTATGCCCAGCCCGGTTGTCACTAGGGTATCTGTGTGCCCAACTTAGGCATATACCCCTTGTCTATCTCAGTGATCAATTTTCTACCCCTAATCTTTATTCTGTCCATAAGAATTGGGCTGATCTGGTTTGCTTTCACGTATTCACACAAAGTGATGTTCAGTGACTGCTGCAACTCAGCTACTTTCTTTGCCCCTGCTAACATTTTCTGCCGGGTCTCTTCTATCTCGGCATGTGCCTGAGCCAGATCTACTACAGGTGCTATGGTGGTAGCTAAGCTATCTATTATTTGTTGCAACACGTTCTCTAACCTCTCTAGTGGAGGGAATCTAGACCTAGCTACCTTTGTGGTAGCGTCTGGATCAGGCGTCGGGTGTTTGCTTGCTCCTGCATCTGGTGCTGTCATCATGACCTCAACGCAGCTAGCGTGGCGAGTGATACGCGAGCCACGAGCTACACCGAGAGGTTTTTGCCTCCCTCGACGATGTGCTGCGGGTGGACGCAGGACTCGTCAACGCCGACGTAGATCTTGTGGGCACCAAGATTGATGAAGAGGCCATTGCACGGAGGAGGTTACCTGACGAAGTTGCCAGCATTGTCACTAACGTAGTCGAGTGCTCCAAAGCGTTGAACTAGCCCGGAGACGATGTGTTCCCTGGTTGCGATGATGTTTCCCGTCTGGATCTTAACTCCTGCTAGCGCCGCTAGCCCCACGGTGGGCGCCAACTTTCGTGGTGGTGGCATGGCAGATGCCATGTATAGGCTAAAGATGGGGCCAATGAGCACTAGAGGTATCCAGGGAGGGATAGTGTGGTGATTCCACACAGAGATGAGTTGTATTAACTAGATCAATGGTGGATTACAAGGGCTCCTTGAGCTATTCTTGGGGAGGAAGAGGATGAACTTCTCAACTACTCACACATCTAGCTAGGGTTTTCCCTTAGTAAAAATGGTTGACCCTATCTATGGAGGCCCTGGTGCTCCTTATATAGGGGGGCCCAGGTTACAAGTTAGGGCATACGTGGAAGGCATATTCTCCGAATATGCCTTTCCCAAAATAGCAAAGCGGTGCTCCTCTTTTCTCTGTCTAAGTTGGTCCGGACTCATGGCGTAAGCCTCTATGAGCCCCTCTGTGGCGCGATGTCACCCGACATAGGCAATGTCACCTTTGTCGGCCCGTACTCGCTGGTCCATCCCTCTGTCCTCTGTGCTCACGCTACAGTGGAGAGAGAAAACCTTTGACTAATAAGATTCCTTCCTTCCCTTGTAAGCCAAGTGGTAACCCGGCTCAGGCCTGGTTAACTCGGCCCTGTGGGTACCTGCATACAAGTAGCAAAGAGGCTGCTGACATATGTTTCATGGCGGCCAAGGTGACGTTGGATGAACTCAATCCGGGCCAGGTCTACCGTAAGTCGGCTTGCCTTAAGGTGACTCGGCCAGCGTATGCTTTGACCTTGCTGTACCTCAGCTAACATGGCCATTATACCCCGGCGTGACCCTACCCAGGGTTATCCCCCAACAACGGGACCCACCAACGGTGGAACCACCAACAACGGGCCTACCAATCGAGTCCCCACCATAGTTCCCGTCAATGGCGGGTAGCCATAACCGCCCAACCCACCCAAACCTGATAATTAGGGCGGACCCGTCAACAACAAGACGAGGCGGCAAGAGATCCACCTCAACAACGCTGAGCGGGCGTGGTGCAGGGAAGCCCTACAGGGCAACCCCCTGCCACCAAACACATCACAACAGATGTTGATGGGATACCATTGGCTACTCATCCAGGAGTTCAACCACCAGCAGGCGGTGAGTGCACAACTCGACGAACACTAGAAGGCCGTGAACGAGTCGAGCCTACAAAGCCCCAAGGGTTGTTTCTTACAGCGATGCCGATTCTATGGCCACACTCGAGGACTTCGTCGACCTTCTCGACAAAGCACAAGAAATCGCGGTGGAGCGATCAACAATCTACCAATAGAGCCTCCGCAACTACCACAGGTGACGGCTGTGTCCAAGGTCCTTCATCGAAGGAGACCTCATCCTACGTCTGAAGCTGAAGGGGCACCTCAAGTTCGAATCCCCATGGGAAGGACCCTATGTGGTCACTGAAGTAATCCAAGGTGGCGCATATCGCCTGAAGAACGTAGAAAGTGGAGTCGAATACTCCAACCCATGGACCATCGTGCAGCTATGACGTTTATACCCATAGATGTTTTTACTTTACAATAAGGCTACTTAGCCGCACAATGTACCTCCTATTATTCTTCAAATAAATAAAGCTAAATGCCTCAACCATGAGTCTTATTATATTACTTTTATTCGCATTTTACACTCGGTGGTTGCACCTCCCTGACAACCTCGTCACATGTATAATTCAACATTGCAATGACCCGAGTAGTTGACCCTGCTTTGAATCGAACCCTTGATAACCCCAACCTAGTTGCAACCCAACTGACAGGCTTGCAAGGTGCTGAGATCCAAAAGCGTTAGGCTAACGAAAGGGCATCGCATAAGAAACATACTTGAAAAACACATAAGCTAACAAGCTTGCATACTGCAAAAAGGGCGACACAAAGCCCAGTCAAAAAATTATCCAAGCTTTACAACACTTATACATCCTATGCAGTCTAGAACTATTCTACTGGCGCTGAAGAAGTACATTGGTGCGCTCATCGAACAAGTTTACGATATTCTCCACTGGCTCGGCGACTACTCGATAGTGTGGAACCATGTTCCACGCCATTCCCACTAGAGGTGCTGGCGGTCCTTCTGCGACCGCATCCAAGTCCACGTCTAGGCGTTGCATATGCACAAGCACAAGCACGGCTTTGGCACCTACGACAAGCTTCTGGTGCACGCACTCGTGAACGGCATTAGCATCACGGAACTTCCACAACAATGACAACAAAGTCATAGGAACTATGTCCAGCAGATACATCACCGCGAAGATATGCATGAAGGACGACCGCGCCATCTTAAAAAAATTCAACACCTGCGAGATACGATCCTGCAGGGTCGCCAATACAGTGGCTCGATCTCGATCAGTCCAGAAGAAACCACCAACCTCTAGATCCTCTTGGGTCAAGAAGTCCAGTCGAATGCTGATTCGATCCTTCTCTTCCTGTAGAATGAGATTAACAACTGCGCATGGAAAACAAGATACATCATTCAAATACATGACGAGTACGGAACAGCTTACGGCAGTCGAATAAATCTCACATCACAAATGTTGATTGATCTGAGCAACTTCACCAAGCAGATACTTCTCCCGCTCGATGGCTTTCCCCCGCTTTCGATGTCCACACATCACCGTGACCACGGATGATCAAGACGTCTTGCTCTAAATGCTTCACGCAATCGCGCAGGCGGGACAGAAGCGACATCTCCTACCCCTTCAAACATGGTGGCACCAAGGGCATAGCAGAAGAAGGCACGACCGGCACTTCACTCAAAGATCCCTAACCAAGGAAGCAATCGCAGGATAAGAATGACCGATCGACGAGCAGAAGTATAAGCGGAGGAAGAAAGGAAATAAGTAACCAACATTCAGATATCACACTTAAAAGCAAGTTCAAATAGAAGAGCACTCCCACAAAATTACTACAGAGATAACCAAGTTTCTAGCGCAAATATACAATCTGGAGAAGGACATCTAGGCCTCCACATCAGCCCTCGGGGGCTTCGTGGACTCCGTGGCAGCCTCTGACATCGTGGCCTTCATAGTAGTAGCCCCTGGCGCTGTGGCTTTCGCCGCTCTCAGTCGCTTTTGCTCCACAGAGTACTTTGCGAGCATCTCTATGAGTCGGGCCCATATTTATGATAGTAAACAGTAAAAGGAGCGAAAGATACCTCTTCGCCCTCTGTGGTCATCGGCATCTTCGAAGTGATCCTGCTCACGTTTAGGTCAGCATAGCAGGCCTGCGCCATCACCAACCCTAATGAAGCACCGGCTCCCTTCTGTGCATTCTTGTAGCCTGTTGGAACACCCTCGACAAAGGTTTCGGCTAGACCGTCAATATCTTTAACAAGTTTACCCTTGGGGAGCATCTCTTCTCGAAGGCGTCTGAGCATAGTCTTGGCCTTCTTGAGTGCGTCCTGGCGGAGATGCTGCGATCTTCAATCACCGCCACAGCACTAGGCAAGGCATCCTCACAGGACAAAACCTGGCGGTCGAAGTCCACCCTGGCGGCATCTGCAATTTGTTCTCACAAATCAGCAATAGAACACAAAGAAGAAGAATCTGAACAAGAGTAAAAGCACAATAGGGCATACCATAAAGTACTTGGGCGATAGAGACAAGTTGTTCTAAGAACCCTTCCTCTCTCTGTCAGCTACAGCAGCCACCAAGTCCTCCTCGCTCTTCTTTGACTCTTTCTTGGAGTGCTCGAGGGCTTCGAGTTCTTCGTCCCACTTGATCTTCGTCGCGCTGAGCCCCATTTCAAGAGAGCTCAACCGACGAAGAAGGTCATCATTTTCGTTTCGTAGATAAAGCGGCATGTCAAGAACAATTGAAACCTCTATTTGGCAAATCATGACAAGAACATAAAACTCACTCTACAGCTGGCGGTAGTTAGTATCCAGCCGAGCATGCTATCGGCCAAGGTTACCAATCTGCTCGCCAAGACGAACAGTGTCCTGGAGGATAGGCTGCATAAGAAAATGTGTCACGAACGAAGGTGACACCGGAGAATTTTAGAGTAAAAAACTTATGTACACTTACATGGTCACCTGAAGACTCCAAAGGATCTTTCTAGGCTAGCTCCGGGTAAGAACCCTATGCTCCCCCAGATTGGGAGAACTCGATGAACTCGCGCCAGAGGTGGCCGATGTCTTTGGGGAGGGCTCAGATTCTTCCACATTCTTACCCTTCGAGTCCATGACTCCTATGTCCTCCAGGGCGCAACAAGTGTCAGACGACGATGTTGCAGTCATGCTATAGCAAGCATAAGAAGACGTTCAGCACAAAGAAACTACAAGATAGAACAATATTTAAACACGTCAAGCAAGTAGAAAAGACTCACCCGTCAACATAGTCAAGGTCGAAATCCTCATCCATTTTCTCCTTCAACTTATTCAACGGTGGAGGGGCCATGTTGTGAACATGTACCGCCGGAATAGGATCCATGATACCTACCTCAGGCGCAGGATGCTTTGGCACCTCCAGCGTAGAAGCATCTGAATCTTCACTTCGGGAATGCTTGCGGGTACCACCTTCGCTAGACTCGAGGGCTCCCTGCGCATCGATGACGGGCACAGTCGACCCTGATTCGTCCTCCTCCATAGCATCAAGAGGAAGTATCCCCTCCGGCTAAGGAGGTAGGAAACTCTCAACTTTCCAGTCCTGTTGCAAGCATCAAATTACAATCACAATGTCCCGCGGACAAATAAATAAGAACAAGAGTTAGTATAAAAATTACCACTTGAGGAGAGTGAGTCGCAAGGAATGGAAGAGTGACCGAATCCCCGGGAAGGACGTCCTTCATGGTGAATTGGGTCAACACCCTGACTTTCTTATCCACCTCCACCGAAGACATATCCTCAGGAGAGATGCGGGTTGGGTCCCTCGCGCTAGTCCAAAGATACATTGGATATGATTTGTCTTAAAGTGGCTAGACCCTACGCTGCAACCATGTTCGAATAAGATCCACACCGATGACTTCTTTGCCTCGGACAAGTTGAAGATCCATAACCCACTAGTACAAGACCTCAACTTCTTTCGACTCGCCTGGCATCATGACGTTTTTTCAGGACCTTATTCTCCTTAGTTCAACCTTCGAATCAAAGGGAGCAAGCCTAAACCTTTCTTCATCGACCTTCTAGTCTCGGATATAAAACTATCCCTCCATCCTTGGGCAGACTTGACAAGATTGAGGCTAAAATACTGGATGTTAGGGTCCACGTATATGTCGCGTCCGCCAAAATTGTACACTACAGAGCTAGACCAAGATTGTCCCTTCAACTTGAATAGCTTCTTGAAAATCCCAAAGTGTGGGTCGATTCCGAGCCAACACTCGTAGAGAGTGATGAATAGGGCAATGTGTAGAATCGAGTTGGGAGACAGCTAGTGGAGCTGAAGCCCATAAAACATAGCAGCCCTTGCACGAACTTGTGGAGGGGAAGAGAGAGACCCGGAAGGATAAATGCAAGAAACATCACCCGAAACCCCAGCGAGAGGATTGGGGATTACCTCTTGTCCTGGGATCTGGCAGTCATCTTTGTTGGCCAGAAGTGAACCGGCTTGGCGATGAGGCTGAAGTTCATGCGAATTCAGGGTCGTGCGCCGCCACGACCCATTGGTCATGCGGGTCCCGGCACCTTTCTTCTTTGTGGGCGTGGTGGCAGTGCTGGACCCGGTGGTCACGGTTGTAGTCTTCTTCTTGTCACAATGGCGGCAGCGGTGGATCCCGCGGCAGCGGCGCTTTTCTTCTTCCCCATTCTTCGGAGGCGGAGGGACCAGAGGAAATAGCAGGGAAAAGCTTTAAGGACATCTAGCGCAGCGAGGAAGCATGGAGTAGTGAAGCAGAGGAGAACAACAATGGCAGTGGCGCGAGGAAGAGGAAGATGCAAAGTGAGCAAATTACTACCTAAACTCATTACTTAACCCAGGGTAAAATCCCATCCGACGGCTGGCATTTCTCTGCCTCCACGCATGGCGCACATCGACGAAGACACGTAGCAGGGCGTACAATGAACTATCGCTGCATGATTCCCACTCAGCATGAAAATCGAGGAGGCACAGTTAAACCCTAAAAATTGCGCATGACTAGTCAAATTCTAGTCAGACGCTAGGACCCACCATCATCACATCCCATCAGCACCGCTCACGCCGGCGGCTAAGCTCATCCAATCATCAGCAATGACATCATTTGCACTATCTTTGGCAGCAACTAATTTTTATTCGACTCCTTTAAGTTTTTGCTCGAGTCTATGGCTCGACCAAACACTCGGGGGCTACTCCTAACAGGAGCGCTGGTCGCGCACCCGAGTATTTTTTGGGTCCAGTGATCAGGCCACCCGTTAACAAATACAAGACATTACATATTAACCCCTCCTACGAATCAACGATTCAAGCACGGACTCAGGGGTTACTCCCATAGGGAGCGCTGGCAGCATAATCGACAAGTTACATATAACGACATCAGTCGACAAAATCTTAAAGTCCCCACTCGAGTCTGTGACTCGAATAGGCACTTGGGGGCTACTCTCATAGGGAGCGCTGGTCATGCACCCTATGAAAAGGAAAAATAGTTATCCATGGCAAAAAGCGTTTACCACGCCTGCACTATGAGAATTTGAAGCATTTGGCAACTCCGCCTCACAATCGCTGAAAATACCCTACAAAGAGACAACGTCTCCTGGGCCACCCAAATCACCTCCGTGGTGAATAAACATTTGGATGTCGCGTTTACAACATGAAGATAAGACCTGCGAAAGGCCTGGCAATGCACCTGCTACACTCTACCATAAATAAACCATGCCTACAGGCACGATGAAAAAGCCTTGACGGAAGCAGTGGATTAGGTAATATAAGCTCAAAGGGAGTAATGTAATGGATAGGATACTTTATCTATTAATAAAATACCATCGTAGAATCGTATGCGTCATGGCAAGAATTGAAATACTTTAGAAACCATAGAATTATATAATGGTGGGGCTATTCTTGCCTTTTTTGTTGATACCCAGATATAGATATTTGGAAGCCTTGTACTTAACTTGGTTACAGTTGGAAAAATATTTTTCATCAATCTTTGATGGTGTTAACCTCGGTCTTCGATCTCGATCTTGATATCGTATTCTACCGAGAAGAAGCAAAAACCAGAAAGAAAGGGAAAACAATCAAGACATGGCATCGATGCAATCCTCGGGCAAGGATGATGATATGAAAAGTTAAATGGGGTTGAAATGTAACCGTAAAGCATGCTTGGAAATTTAAGCAACATCCGAGGAGTGCCAACCTTGATAGAGGAGAGACCCCGGAATTTCCTACGGGGGTTCATTTGTTCTTCTAATTAAACTTGTAATTAAAGTTGCGTAACAATGCATGATTTTGATGCTAAACTGTAGTTTTCATTTTTCTGAACATTTTAATAAATTATACATATTTTTCTGAATTATATATTAAAAGTTATTGATTTTACAAGATTTAAACCTTTTTCTGAAATTATTAAACCATTAAAAAGCTTTACTGCATCATTATGACGTTATCTGGGCGCTTAAAAAATTTCTCACTGGGGCAAGTGGGCCCTAGCCAGGTTTGACTGGCGCGGACTACGCGCGGTGACGCTCAGGTGACGTCACCGACAGTCGTGAGCCACAGATCGGCAGTAGGGCGGCGCTAGGCAGCGATCTAGGTCACACGAGTAGGCTAGCGAGACACAGAGCGACGCGGCAGACCTAACTACCACGGCGCCGCTACGTAAAGGTCAACAGAGCATGGCTGGCGATGAGGCCAAGTGACGTAGGGTACGGAAAGCAAGCAAGCAAATGGAGGGTGCCTGGAGCACCAGAAGGTCACCCTGGTGCTGATGGAGGACTCGGGGAGGATATGATAGGTCAGGACCAACGGCGATGTCGACGAGGGTGGTCATCGGGCTCGGGGACGATGGCTTCGTTGCGGGCGATACGAAGCTCTCAGGCTTGATTGCTTTAGAGAGGGGATGGAGGACAATACGGCAGACCTCCTAGGCATCACGACGGAGCTTGGCGAGGTCAGGGATGGCGGGGCACGTCGGCGACTGGCGAGCTAGGATTCAGGTGCAGAGAGAGCGAGAGAGAGCCAGGGAGAGGATAAGACCAGAAGGGGAGAGAGGGACAAGCACGGTGACCTTCTTATCATCGCGAGATCCTCAGCGGGGCACGAATCGTGGTGGCCGAGCGGCGGATGGCGGCAGACATGCCACTTAGCTGATTCACTCTCTTGTTCACGAGGAAGAAGAAAATAAGAAGCATGGCAAAGAGGTATTGGGCCGGGGTGGGCTACGACTAGGCCAGCTAGGCTGCAACGAGCTGCTATGTGCAGCAGGTAGCGGGAGAAAGGGTCTAGGCCATCCTGGTTAGGTTGCTGGCTCTATTTTTTGAGCAAACCTTTTTCTGGTTTTCTATTTTCGTTTCTCTTTTGCAATTTCAAATACAAAACTGTTTTGGTTATTTCAAGAATAGCAAAGGCTTTATCAAATTATAGAAATATTGCAGGGGCCCTTTTATTTAAATTGGGCTCCACACTTTTGATCTTTTCGAAATTCAAAACCCTTATGAATATTTTCAAAGAGGGAAGGGAGAAACTAGGGTTTAGGATTTTTTGCATTACTTTCTTTTCATGCATTTAAGGGATGATTCCCATGAATGCACAACCAACCCTAAACATAAGATTAACTAAAACTAGGGTGTTATAAAATACAATACATCACTATGTATAACATTCAAAAATTCTTCGCTTATAACCATTTTACCATAATGTAGAGTTTTAGTCATTATTCCCAATGAGACATCATTTTGCAAAGTCCCTAGATCAAATATCTAAGACCCCGATTTTCATTAGAATGAAAAACATGCAATAACCACATTGACTTAAACTATAGTGTCATTCAATATTTAAACTCGGATATCCTTTAGCATTTACAATTAGTATATCTAACATATACCTTCTCCGTTGAGAATGATCCCAACTTTGGGTTCGACCTTGGTAGTCCACAGCTTTGCTGTGAATTCATGGAAGGTATACGATATCGCTTTCATGACATAGTTAGTGAAAAATTCTTTGTAGCTAGGAGGAAGCACACGTAACACCCCATCTATCGCAAAGTCATCGTTCAACCCGTTGCCCATAGCATCCACAAGGCTTTCATGGATCTCTACCATGTTATCCAGGTGGATTTCCAAGCTAGAGTTTTCTTCCATCTTTATAGAAGGAAACTCGTCCATGTACTCATATCGCTTGTCCCTGACCTGCTCTAGGAATATGCTCTTCAATCCATCGAGCATATCAAATGCGTCGATTCCATGGAAGTGCACCTTCAAGCCAGATTCTGTAGCATGGATAATGTTGTACTTGACGGTCATAAAGGTATCATGGCAGTCACGAAGAGTCGCATCTTATCTACCATCAGATTCATCAGGAAAATCTTCCAGGGGTTCATGAAGGACATAGAGGAGATGGTTTTCTATGAGGGTCCTCCTTAGGCATTGGTACCAGTTGATGAAATTTGACCCGTCTAACTTAAGTTTCTCCATGTTCATTAATGGAGCGAATATGTCCTGAACTAAGGGATGGGTCATAATCTACAATACATTTGCAAAGGGACTTAGACTTAGTTCATATTTTGAGTTCAAATTTGCAATCATATTAACAAATGAGGTCCCACTTAAACTATCACCCCAACAGACAGTTTAGTGATTACATGATCCCTTTACACCATATTAGCCCCGGTCATCACGGCCTTTGATATTTCATCGATCACATCATCCATGTGACTCGTGCTTGATATTTCGATCTCTGTGTTCCGAGGCCATTTATGTACATGCTAGGATCGCCAACTCAACCATAGTGTATTCGCTATGCATACATGGCTTGCACCCACTGTATGCGAACACAGAGATGTCTAGCACCCTATCATCATAGCCTACTTCATAACTGCAAACTTTCTGGGTGGTTGCACACTAATGGGAGAACACTTTTGTTGGTATTGATTAGGGATCATACTATTTAAATGCTATGGTTGTGTACCTAATTCTAGCACTCAAACAAGATGCACACAAAGATTATATCATATCTAATCTAAATGTGACATGACATGGTTGTCTTTGCGCTCCTTCATCCCCATCAGTTGCTCCGGCATGATCCCCATCAGGCCACCAGTTTGACACCAAGTTCACGGCGCCACCGGTCTTTTCTTTCATCATCGAGATGACTACTATACGACTTAGTAATAGGAAAAATAAACTGCCTTACCTTTTCACCACTCTAACCATATCACATCATAGAGCCTTCCCTGAAACATAAAGTTAGACACCTCTACTTTGTCTATTGCAGTTTTTACGTGGCCGTTAGGATTTCACAATAGAACTATTTTTACCTACGAACTTCCAACCACAACATGGATCCAATAGTTGTCTCTACTACACCCCTTTCGGGGCCTTGCATTGTAGATGCTATATCAACTACTATGAGAGAGATAGACACCTGCTAGCCACTTATTTGGTGCAACTTGTATGTCTATCGTGGAACCAGTCTCCAATAAGATTACGTGTAAGGTCGGTCCGGGACTCTTCATCTCACAGTGTCACGATATAAACAAATACATGTGGGAAGGTAACAACTAGAGTATCAATCCCCACACTCTACACATGTTAATCCGTACTAGCATACCACGCATACATCACGAATGTAACAAGGTATGTAGTAACCTCACTAATATAGTGAATGGCTTCCCCAACAATGATGCTAGGAAAAGGTTTGATACCTTCGATCCGGATTACAGATGTAGTATAGTAGCTTTTTCCCTAGAAGACCTAGGTTTAATCAAACCTTGGGAAACAATTGCTTTAGGTTGAGGAGCGTATGCAAGACTTGTTAGTTTGCTTAAATCTTCATTTACTAGACCTTTCCAGATTGCTTTTGTTATCAGGATTGTATCAAAGGATGGAGATAGGCTAGGGTTGAGGTTTCACCTACAGCTATCCATACATATGGATAAAGATCATAATAAGCACATTCATGTGTAAACGATATAATATAGATAGGATTTGTGGGCAGCACATCCTTAAATACTATAGCCCCTGCTAGCCACATGCATAGTGTATAGTCTCTTGGACCAATCGTTATACCTTGAAGCACCGGGCAATGAACAATTATTAAGTAAAATACAGACCAAAGCATTAAGATCTATGATGTGTTGTTGTTCCCAACTGGATCACTAAACGACTACTGTAATCCCCTTGCTATCACTTCGTTTCACGTGTAGGTGTTGTTTACCGCACATCTCACCTCAAACCTTGATCAATACTCGGGGTCTTGGGTACCTGACAAGTCCTAGGATTGAGCTAAGAGACAATGATACAAATACAATTTTTCTATGAAATCACGACACAATATTCCCATGTAATTAGATGTACATAATCGCTGCAAGGTTATTCCCCAACCCGCAACCAGTGAGGACTACTCACTTGTAATAAGATCAAGGATAGAAACATCACGGAATTACTTAGATCAATACTAAATATCCTTACAAAGTCACCAACCAAGAGGAGATCTTGAATACAAGTTATTTCTATGGCTATGGCTGTGGGATGGATATGGAGATGATGAACTATGGTGGGGTGAACTGGCGGATCTTCCTCGGTATGTTTTAGATGTAATCTAAGAATGGTTGCTCTCTTTGTGGTGGCTGGGAGTCTTGAAATATATAGGGCCCTTCAAGAAAGTTGCTCTGTTTGGCCCGGCAAAGCCGTCTCCATGTGGTCCAGGCGCACGGTACAGGCAAGCTCCGCCCATACCATTGCTCGGTAACACTCTTGGACTTTGGCTTTTGCTCCATTTGACTTGGTTGAGTTGGCAACATGTGATTCTCCATTAATTGCTCCAGACGTCACATAAACTAGGATTTAGACATATTTGCAATAATTAGTCATTAGTGGCAAGGCTAGAGAGATATGTCATCAATTTCTTGACTTAATATAAGATTTAACATAGATAAAGATGGCTATTTTCACAGCCATCACTTATCCACGGTGGGTCCGCGACCCTAATCATAACTTTATCAAGGCTTTGATGCTCCCGAGGTGTCGCATCTACCTTGAGAAGTGCAAAAGGGATAGCCTGCTATTTACCAGCTGTTCTTGGGGACGAGCGACAATAATTATGAGGAAGGTGTGGCTGGGTCGGTTTCCTAGGCATGAGCCTATAAAGTAACAGTATCGGACTACCCTTTAACCCTCACAATCTTTCATGTCATTCTTTCTTCTCTCATTGGACCTCTACTCAGAGTACACTAATGCACCGATGGTGAGCTATGAGTTCAAGGGGTCTTTGACTAGAATACGATTTGGAGCTCCGAGATATAGGAAACCCGTGAGAGCTTGACTTCTGCCCACCATATATTAGAACAAACTCCTTGCTCTGAAGCTTCATGTTGTCGATGAGCGTAACGAGAATGGTGACACCATCCTCCACTGCTCCGAAGGAGGCATTGGGGATGCGGATATGCTCACCTACAACTGCTTCCTCAAGATAGGGTTTGTTCCCCCTTTCTCTGATTTCTTAGTGGAGCTGATGACTGTGTACGTCTTCTATCTGGTCTTGATCCATCCCAATGCTATGCTAGCATTGTATGCCTTTGCTCACCTGTACGAAGGGTTTGTTGGAGTGATGTGCTTGGTCGCCTTGTTTCGCCACTAGTTTACCCCTTCGGTTGACACGAAACCAGGGATAGCTAGGGGCTTAACCTTTCGTCTTCGGAACAACCTTTCCAAGAAGTACCTCCAAGGTAAGTTCAAATAAAAATGGGAGGAGTGGCACAGCGAGAACTGTGGGGTGCAAGTGCATAGCCGCTTTCGTGGATGTACGACCCCCAAGAGGTTTCCCAGCCTAGTCGTAGGTGGGGGAGGCTGAGCGCTCGAGACACGAGCCTGGAGCATGTGACCGACAGTATTTGGGTCCTCAAGAACAAAGGCCTGACGGTGCATTCTATCATCTCGAACTATCTTTAGTGTCGCCTTACACTATTGTAGAGAAGGTCTCACTCGACGTGGGAGTACTGGGCCCCGATGACCTGATTCGCCTTTAACCTGGGAAAGACCGAGATCTATCCTAGGAAGAGTATTCTAGGTTGATGACGGAGATTCTCTTCCTAGTATCCACAGGGGGTGGCTGAAAGGGCTTATTCCGCTATTCTTTGACAGGCGTCGGGAAGAAATTATCACCGGGCTATCATGTTGCAATGCCAAGGGCCTTGTCAGTGGGGAGGAGTCGTCCTCCAAGGATGACGACACCTTGGGGGAGGACAGGGAGTCCTATGAGGTCAGTGCAGACTCATCGGATGAGGATCAATCTTCCACGGAGGGGGAGTCCTCTCATGAAGATTCCCCACCCTTAGTAGATAGCGATTCTGGTGCTGATGCCGCTCTAGAGTATTTCTTATACATTGTCCCTGGTCTCAAGCTTCCGTCTTCAGGGAGAAAACCCAGGGAAAGTCAGCTACTTCTGTGTGCGCTACTCCCCGAGTCGATCTCAATTTTCCTCCATAGGAGCATATGGAGGAGCTCGCGCCGCCTCAGGTGTCCCCATTTACCCGGAAAAAGCGGTCTAGCCCCGCTTCAGGGGCCCCATGGTGTCCCACTAGATTCCCTTTATTGGAATAATAAAGGGAGGTGGGACTTCAAGGGCACATGCCGTGAATGTTTCTTGGCTCTTTTTCTTCACAATGTCTTGTTCTATGTTCTGATGTGCTTCCTTTCCTCAGCGAGACAACCCCTAGCTCATTTGGTTCCCCATCTATCGTAGAACTGAACGCCCCCCTTGGCGGGACTGGTAGCAGCCTAGGGGAGCCCGATCTCCCCAATCACAATGCAGCCCGAGCCTGTTAAGGAGGTGAGGTTTGTTCTCGGTTCATTGCTTTCCTTCCAATCTTGTTCCTTCTGTTCATCTTCATCTTCTTCTCTAGAGTCGCTTGTCACATACGGAGCCCCAAAATCTCTGACTCGCCAGGCCCGGACACCCTTAAGAGAGACATCCTTCATTGCTTTCCTGATGTGGGAAATCTAGGAGAGGTCAATCCGGGCACAAACTTCCGAGCATTAGTTGCCGCTGCCCGGAGGTCCGAAGGTAGGGGATGTCTCTGGTTGTGTAGCCAACTGGGAGACGGCTTGTCCCCCTCATGGGTGAGGCCTAGGACCTATCCCGGAGAGCTCATTTAGCTTGTGATGTAGAATGACGCTCTCTCCAGGTTCAACTGGAGAATCTAGATGACTTCAGGGATCATCATCGAGGTAATCCCTGTGAAGTGGAGTGAGTCAGGATTCCGGTCATTAAAGAGGTGCGCCATCGGAAATGACTCGAGTGGAAATCCCTCCTCAATGACCCCCGACACTGAGGAGGAGTCTCTCACCCTTACGTGGGGACCTTTTCCCATTAGCTAGGCAAGTAGCCATCCCGGAGGGAGTTCGAGGAGATCCCTTAGTATGGGAGACGGACACGATGCGACATATAGGTGCTCCTCGTCAGGGCCTCCCTGGCTCGGAGCATGAGGTCCACCTCCTAGAGGTCCAGCTGGAGGAGGCTAGGAGGTAGTCTGAAAGTGCGTTGTAGGAACTCCGCGAGAAGCAGGAGGCGAGTGACGCGCGATCGACGTCATTTCTCCTAGTGGCCTCCCAGCTGAACGAGTTGTTGACATCCCTTTGGCTACGCCTAATAAAGCCCATGTCCTGGGTGTGGTCGCGGGTCTTAGATTCCCTTTTGCGTTTCTGGCTCGACTCGAGGATCTCCGCTTGTTCGTGGATTCACTGCTACATGAATAAGGTAGGGAGGTGGCCTTTGGTGTGGCCCAAGCTTTGCTATCTAGGATACACCACCATATCCCTGATTCGAAGCGAAGGTGATCTTCAAACCCCCTAACCCCAACAAGAGCCTTCAGGCTTCCTAGGAAGCGATGGAGGCAGTCACGACCAAGGTGATGGGGTGTCTTCACCGCGAACTGCCCGCCTGATGCTGATTTACTTTCTTCTTCTACTTAGACATAATAAAGCAAAGGGATGAGCTTTGTCAATTTGTATTGTTTTTTTATTTGTTGCTTTTTTACATTACTATCCATTAATTACTTTTGCCATGTTCCCAGCCTTCATTCCCCTTTTCTTTCTGAGTATATTTGTTGCCCCACATCTTTCCAGGGGATCGGTTCGCCTGATTACACCAGCCATCGGACTAAGGACTGGGCCCTGTTGCGGGACCACCGGACTAACCATTCGGGAAATCCGTGTTATGCATACTTCCACGTTCCCATGATTAGTGAGCCGTGGAACATAACCGACAGGTATCATTACAATCATCCGAAACATAACGAAAGTATAAGACTTACATAATTTCCATTATGGCTACATCAAATTAGCAGTGGAACAACGCCAAGTGCGGAGCCCAATCGTGCCTCCACCTACAGGCAGCTGACTAGGGAGACGGCCTAGCTCGCTGGACGTCACCTTAAACTCCTGAAAGTCTGGCCAAGTAAATAGCCAGGGACACAGCCGTGAGTACTTTGAATGTACTCGCAAACCACCAAGGTAAGTGAACAAAGGAAATGCAATTAGGGCTGTGGGGAGATAGCTCTATCTAGGGTTGATTTGGAAAAGCCTAAGCTAACTTTGAAAATCATTGCATCTCCATATCTTCGTTGAAAAAGAGTTTTGAAAACCATGCTTCTGTTTTATAAATCCCGACATCTCCATGTCTTTGTTGAAAAAGAGTTTTGAAAACCGTTTTTGTAGTAAAAACCCTTTTTAAACATCTTCGACCCCTCGGGTCAAAACAAAGCCTTCGAACTTGCGTTCCCCCGGAACCGTCGTCCTCAAAGTACTTGTTTCCCAAACAAGCACATTTTGGGTACTCCTAGCCAACACCTTTACAACTATCCTTGACCGTGGACACGGCTATTCGAATAGGTTATACTCTGCAGAGTTTGCACACTTTACCCACAAGAATCGATACATCCGCCGGGATACAACCACGGCCCTCTACCACTGTAGATGGGGGTCCGGATAATCAAACCTAACTTTTCGCTTGTCTACACTAGAAAATGCATGCTTTTCCTTTTGGGTTTGTTCTCCCCGGCCACGCGTATGTGGATCCCATCCATAGTCCTTCCTTCCGTACACGCGCATACCCAAGCCATAACTTGGTGTATACCTTAAATTTGGTGACTCCTCTTCCTTCCGTACTACCTAAGTCATACCGTTCGCGGGAGACCCAATTGTTGCACCGGACTCCTGATTGCTCAGGCTCATTCTTGCCGAGGCAAGCAACAGGCTTCAGATCCTACACCTAGGACGCTGGCCCAGGATTCCAGGGATTTCTCCCTATAAGCATGGTAGAAGTTTCCTCGGCTAAAGCGGACAAACTACGAGTTAAGCCCCAGCAACCTAGGGTAATGTGGTTGCGCGGATAAAAATTATTCCAGTAAAGGCGTAGAACATCCCATCAATTTCCTCTTCTTCTCATCACCATTTCTTTTGTTCAAACCTCCACTGGGAATGATGCCTCTTCCTAGGGTTTTACAAAGCCGTTTTTGAAACATTATTGGGTGGGGTAAATCCGAAAATAGTTTATTTTCTCAAAACCGGGGTTTCCAAGGAAGTAGGATGCTCACCATCGTACTCTCGGTCTAAAGGGGATAAATGATGGGTTCATCAGGGTGGTGCCTCGAAGGGCGCAAGTCATAACTTGGAGGAGCCAAGTTACTACCGCAGTATTTATAAAACAAGACATGCAGGTAAAGTATGAAATTTATAAAAAGGATATAAAACAGGTAATGGAGAATAGGACATATATCGGAGTTCAGGAATGGTGGCTTGCCTGTGATCAGCAATAAGTCCCTCGACTTTCAGGTGACCCAGAATACCCAATATATTAATAAGAATTCCCGTTCTTCTTCTCGTGAGACACTCACACTATCGTCGTCGTTGAGTACACATGCAAGCAGACAATATCACAATCAATACAAGGAATACAAGCATCAAATCATACAGCAAACAAGTAGGAGAAATACTACTGGACTTGGGAGGGTTTTGGAGGAGTGGGAGTCAAATGGTGGAATTTACAAGGTTGCCACTTGGGTGTTTTCTATTTGGAAGATAGTTGTCTAGGCTAGATACAAAGAGCTTGGATTAGGGATCTGTGGTCAGTAGGATACCAATATGCAAAAGTGATATCCACTGATAGGTCTTGACAAGACAAAACCAACATAAGTGGTTTCACTTGATTATCACCTTTCTAGAATTAGTTATGCCCTTTTAAAGTGGAATAAACTCTAGTTTGAGGAAATAATTTACCAGGAAAGTTCTGGAGATCCAAAAATTAATTCCTTGGATGTTTAAATAGTACATTATGTACTGAACCACCTAGAGTTGGAATCAAGTCAAAAGAATTACCAGAATGCCCTCAAGAAATTCCCAAAGACAGTTCTGTATGATTCTTCTATTATTTACCAGATTAAATCTACACGGGATATTGAGTTCGTTCTAAAGTAATGTGCTAGGTATTTATAATACCTTCCCGTAGGAATTGGATTCGCTCATTTTGGAGTTGCCAAACTACTAGAGTGATTTATTTAGTGAAAACACCCCTTGCAGAAGTATTTAAATCACTAAAATTCATTCAGAGCTCAATAAATTATGAGCTGCTGGGGTTTGGTAGGTATGGGTTCTGGGGTGTACTGGGAGGTGGAATCAGGTCAATACCACATTTGGTTAGACCTGGGGAAATTATCTAAGACAGAAACTTGCTGATTTTGTTATTTTTGCTCAAGGCAAAATACAGTTCACCTTGTATAGGACCAGTGCTTGATGATAGGTATTTCAAATACCTCTCAGTAGGTCTTTGGTTCATCTTAAATGGAAATGGCTAGCTCACAGAGGAATTTGATTAGTGCAAAGTATACTCTGCAGCAATTTAAATACCAGGAATTAAAGGAAATTATTTTGGATATGGGGTTGCCTCTGCATGTTTGAGAAAACATCAGAGAACCACCATAATTTTAGATCTGGGCATTTGGGCATGTTTTACCCTTTTATTTGGATTTAAACCTAGCAGAAACCTTTCTGAAATAATGGATCTGTAAAAAGAAAAAGAAAAGGAGGTGCACTCGGCCAGATCTGGGGAGCTACTAGGCTCCAGAGGGGAAATCGGCCCACGGCGGGGCAGCGCGATGCGCAGGGAGGGCTCGGTTCGAACCTGCCAGGCGGGGCCCGGCAGTCAGCGAGAGGGGGAGGCCGAAGGGGTATCGGCGGATCTCGGCCATCCGCTTAAGTGACGATGGACGGCGCAGCGTCGTCGTCCACCTGTGGCTCGCCGGCGATGAGATAAACCCTAGCAGAGGATGGCGCAGAGCGAGGATCTCACCTGAGGGCTCGAGGAGGGTCAGGGATGGTGCAGGGAGACGTGGTCGACGATGCTGAGCAGATCGGTGGGCGGCACGGCGGCGGAGGACCACTGGAAGCAGCTCGGGCGACGGCAGTCGAGAGCGACTTCGCCGGAGATCGACGGCGACGACGGAGGAGTGGGTCCTTGGCAAAAATAAGAGCACCGTTAGACGCAGGAGAGCGAGGGGGGCTCAGGGGCTGACATGCAGAGAGAATGGGGGAGGGAGGAGAGAGCCTTGCTCGATTTCTTGAGGAGGCTGAAGCTCTCCTTTCTCCTTCATTCGGATAGCACAGAACAGAGGAGGAGGTGGGGTGCTCAGGGGAGGCAAGTGGGGTGGAGAGGGAGCAAATGGAGGCAAGGGCGAGCTAGGGAGGGGCTGCTGGCCTTATATACCAAGAGGGAGGGATAGATGGGGTAAATTACCCTTTTGGACAAGGGGAAGGGCAATGTTGGCCAGTGATTGGTTCAGGGGGAGGTGGAGAGGGGTAGGATGGTCATTGGGCCGTGCTGGACCAGAGAGAGAGAGGTGGTGGCATCAGTGGTAAATAATTTAGAATGATCCTTATAAGAAGTGGGGTTAATTCTCCTTCTTTCTAGTAATACAAGGGTAAGATGGGTAGAGCTGAGGTGGTGCTACAGTGATGGTCGACCAAGGATGTGTCTTGGTGCTAAGGCTAAGCTTTGATCAAGAATTGATGGAAAATGGAAGGGCTTAGAGTGGTGATTTGCTTAATTGACCAAATTGATCAAACTAGAGGTTTATGAAGGAAGTCCAAAAAGTTACATTGGACCAGAGGAGAAAATGGTACTGGAAGATAGGTGAGATCAAGGTGGACTTCTAGGATTTAATTGGGATTTTTATGTGGAGGTTAAGTCCACATAAATCCAATTACTCAAAAAGGACAGAAATGATTTCTTGGGGATCATTTGATAAATTCCCATTGGTCATGGATGGATTTTGATGTGGGAGGGTCCCAAATGGGAATACACACCTAGGGGAATTTTCCCAAGATTTATTGGAGATTAAAATTATTTAAAACATTTATTATTCCAATTCAGCCATTTAAGAGAATGGACAAAAAGAAATAATAAAGTTTCTCAAAAATATTTATTTTTGAGATGGGAAGATAGGGTATGATTAGTCGGACTCACATGGGTGAAAAGTTTGGGAAGTGGTTTAGTAAAAACCAAACTTCCCTTTATGGAGGGAGTTTTGGAGATTTAGACTATTTAAGAAATTAAATAGCTTTAGGGCCATAATAATTATGGATAATTATTGAAAAATATTGAGGATCAAAGTAGATGAGATAGTCAAGGTTTATCAAGCAATTTCAACCTTGAGGGATGGAAATCAAACTAGAAAAGGAAGGAAAACCCAGAGTTGATGATCTATGGTGGTGTTATTTTCTTACCACCAAAACATGCTTGTATCTTGGATCTTAGGGCTCACCTTGGTGCAAGGGATAGGTGGATAGGTAGACCAAGTCATATAGATGATCATGGCATGAGGAGTTCGAATTAATTTTTTTAGAGGTGATCTAGAAGTGATGGCAAACTTTGTTGAAATTAAAGCTGCCATGAAGAAAGTGTCATGATGCCTTCTAAACCATGTGGGTTTAATAAGCACAGAGCTCCACTTGGGACAAGTTAAGTAGGTTCTGATAGACATCAATGAGTAGAACAAAACCATGCAGAGAGTTGGTCCATAGGGGTTTGTATGGTTGTGTGAGATTTTAGCAAAGTTGGCGTGATGACTAGTTTTGCAGGAAAAAGTTATATTCTTGTCTGCAAAACCATCATGGATCAGTGGGTTGGAGGGGGATATAACCAGGAGCCAAAGTGGGCCTTGGTATTCCCAAGGATGGTTAACAAGATGGTTCAAGTGCATTTTCAGAAATGCACATGGTTTGGGAAAAAGAGGCATTCCAAAAGGTGATGCTGAAACTGTTTCCAGACTTAGCCAAATTTGGCAGTTTTGAGGATTTTGACTAGAGTATGAGAGGGAATGTTCTTGGAGGAATTGCAAGGTATCAGAGCTTTAACCAGGGGTTTATAAGGAGGGGTAGATTGAGTAGAAGAGAACCATACTTGATATTGGTCTTCAAGGACTTGAGAACATCTAGGATAGAAGTCCTCAGAATGGATCTGATTAAGGGTTTTAGATGATCACCCAGTAGCTAGGGATCACAACAAGGTTTGCTTTCTTGCTTAGGGATTGAGGAGTTGGAAACAACTTGATCCTAGTGATGAGCTCCTAGAGTGGCTCACACTACTTCCTAAGCAAACAAGTCAAACAACAAATCAAAGCAACTCAATAGACAACAGATCCAGGCAACTCATCTTATACTAAGCATAACCACTAAAGAGGTTACCATCAAGCCTAGCTTGGGTAAGGTTGGGGCATTTTGAAGAGGTTGAGTTTTGAATAAGATGAGGTTTCTTGGTATCTCTACCAAGAGTAGAATTCAAATACTTTGAGCAGGAGTTTTGGTAAAGCTAGAGATAAGATTAGTTGAGTGTTCTGTCTTGAAAACATAAGGAGATTGTATTATATATCTCTCCATAGTTTTGTCAAAAGAAGCTACAAAAATAGTTTTGGTTACATAGGCATCTTGGCTCATGTTTTTGAAATGCCAGAACGTTTAAGAATATGTAAAGTAAGCCAAGACAGTTTTGGTAAATAGCTTTTGTCAACTAAGGTTGAGGTAAGGGGTATCCTAGGATACACTTAAAGCACAAGTGCAAACAAACAACAAGCAAGCACTGTACTAAAGCACAAGAAAAAAAATTTGTTCCCCCTGATTTTTGCATTCTAGACAACTAATCAGGGTTGCTGAAATTGGGATGTTACACCTGTAGTACTAACTATGGTGTTCTCCCCCGCCACGCGCCACTTCACCTTTTGGTTGGTGCACCCCAACAATGAGGACCCCAGGCCGGGCCCGAGCGACAGCCCAAGGGGACGCTCCCTCCATACGGCGCCCTTTGTATGGTTAGGCATATACTTAGTTTACTAAGCGGAATGAATACATGAATGGACGGCATCACTTATCTAAAAAAAGTCTTAGCTGAGTTACTAACAGACTTATCTTTCTTCTTGCCCGGGGGATCTGGAAGGTTCCAAAGACGGTTTGGCTTGGGCTCCTCTACTATGACTCAGGGATTGCCCGTATCCGATTTCGGGAGATGTTGCACCTAGAGTAGCTCTTGGTCCCATGGCCACCCATTTGACCTAACAGCTCAGGGTGGCTGACCTCCCCAAAGCCATGTGGCGGCCAAATGTGAGGTCACTCCAATGATGGGTCGTGAGGCCAAGCACCCTTTATGTTTCCTCAAACACATACCCTCACGCATACCAGAGCTACACATTAGGTGCAGCATACTACCCTCTGAACACATGATACGAGGCAATACCCCACTTCCTTTTTGTGGTTTCTCGGAGGAAAGACCCGGGAGGTGTCCTCATCCTACGTTTCACCTTCCCAGTCTCCTCTGTCGAGAAGGACTCGTGGTAGGATTTGGATCACCCTTCACATTGCCCTTCCCTCCATGCAAAGGACGACTTCTGCGGTGACCCAGCATACCACTACATGATGTAGTACACTATAGTCGTTGACATAACACCAATGAAACACCATTCACTAGTATTACATCCCTCAGAGTGGTACAACAGAAACACAACAGGTCCAAGACAAGACTATGGGTTACAACTCGACTCTTTACAAAAGATCCAGAGAACACTCTAGGTGAAAGAGAGAGAAAGAAACTTCTTACAAAGAAGAACCAGAAATAATAACTCAGAACTATCTAGTAATTAAGACTAGTATCTAAACTATTTGGCTTGCCATTGCTGCTATTGCAATGCTCTACAGAAGTAGGTTTTATGGTTAGAGAATCTACTCCTATCTACTTAAGAACTTTGTCTTCACTTCGGTTGATGTATATGTTAACTTCATTGACTCTGTTGACGAACTTGAGCTGTCGATGATGGTTTCTTGAGCAGAAATTGATGTTGGTGTCATCTTCAACGGCTTAGAACCTAGTACAGCTAAGTACGAGCGTACTCAGCAAGTTCACTAAAAAGGAGTGTATGATGCACTATCTCTACAGCCACAGACCATAGGTCGTAGGCAATGCAGGTTTTCGTAAACATTTCTTCAAAAGATGCTTTTATTCTGAAAACTATGTCTGACAGCCTTCACAGGTTGACCAGAACCTTCATGGGGTTCCTTTCATGCCGCGTTCATAGATCCTTTCCGGAACAGGGAGTAACATGTCACAATTCTTACACTCTGCAGAGGTGCGTCACTTTTCCCATGAGAGACCTTAGCCTTGTTGCACATCCGAGTTTCATTCTCGTCCACACTTCCTTGATGTGGGTCCTAGTCTAAGATCCAATCCAATCACTTCCCCTTCACGACCCCGCATGTCCCCTTGGTGTACGCCATGCCCACATCTTGAATTACGACAATGGTTAGTACAGACCGTTAGATGCCAGAACTATCGTGGGACGTTGAGGGTTCCCACCCATATGCTGCATATCCTCTATGAATTACCAATTAATGCACGCTACGAGGATAACAGCCACGACCTGGCCATCCGGATGCATGCGAGAGGAAGAAGGTACAGCTGACTTCTCCGTCCCATTCCAAATCTCATGGTTAACGCGTAATATATGGCGCTAGAATCACTAGCGACATTGGTTGTTAAGTTCAAGATATTATGTTCCTTTACCACTAGAACTGTATCAATAGATTATTACCATTTGGTAAATAATCCATAATCATATTATTATGAAAATAGTGTTTTCTGACCTTTTTAAAATGCACGTGATGACAACATTTGAGTTACAAGCATTTGATAGAAAATAATCAAAGGACATGAGCAAGTTGTGAAGTTGCCTTTTGTGATTGCAAGATTATGCGCTCACGGTCTTTAAGACATTAGAAGATCCAAATTCTAAAATTAGCATCATTGGTCTGGTAAGGACTAATGTTTAAAGAAGCAAGATGCAATTATGCATAATTAATGTAATGCAGTTTGATAAACGTGAACCCCCGGACTAATCATATTTGATCTAGGGTTCGGAAACTAGGAATGGTTCTTTAGAATGTGTTTCACTTTTATATCAGCTTCACACTTGTGCTTCTTATTAAGGCTTGTGAGAGTGTGTGAAAATATGTAAATACAACAAGTAGCATACAATATTAAAGCACTCAAATGGATCATGATATCTAAGAGATTTCTTAAGCAATATTATTAATCACATAGAGCTTTCAAGAAGTGTTTAGGGATTACTTTTAATGTTTCTTGAAGAAATAACTTTCAAGGAAAAGGTTACTTTTACAAAGTAAAGGTATTTAAATTTTAACATGCAAAATATTAAAGTGAAGCATAATCATATTCTAAGATTGAGGTGGATTTCTATCTGGTAATTATGATGGAAATTATTATGTTAATTTGTTAAGAGTTAAAGGAGTTGTTATAAGATTGTTGTTTGAAGCGGTAAAACGAATAACTTTTGAAGAAAAGATTTCTTTGTTAAAGTTTAAACAATCTTTGTGGTTAATCGAATGTGATCGATATCTCTTACGCTTATCTGATAAGCTTGGACTTGAGATGCCTTATGATTTAATTTGGAATAGACAAAAGTTAACTATAAAAACATATATACTTTGGTCCTTATGCTTATAACTTTGGTAGAGCAAAACTAACTTTAAAAGGAACATAAATAGACTTAGGGTTCTAATGTACCTAAATTATTATTGAATTCTAGGGTTACTACAAAGATGGTTAAGAGTGTGAATTCATTCACCTCCGAATTAAGTGAATGATAAGTTCAAAGGTGATTTGCTATAATGGAAATGCTTTGACTTATTAATGTAAGCAAATCTAAATGATCTCATTAAATTGTTAAGGTTTAAAACCATGTTAATCATGATTAAGAAATGGATAGCATTCACTCTTATTATAAGTGAATGATGTTTAAAATTTACTTAAAATTGTTGGCTTATCTTGGAGTTATGGTTTTAAGGAGTTTTCTAAATGTTAATAGTTTTAATTTTAAGTATTATTTTAGACTTAAGTTATGGTTATGGAAGAAGTATTTAAATGTACAAGATTTAGGGTTTTATATAAAATTGTGATTATTTCTTATTTAAGAATGTTCTTAAAGAATTTACCCACTAAATAATAAATAAGGATTTGTTTCTTAATAACCTTAAAATGTGTTGAAATAACATAATTAGTATTTTTCTAGGGAAATATACTTACTTAAGATCTTAGAAGTGAATTTTATTTAATTTTAGGTGTTATCCTAATTTTCACAAAATTCCACAAAGGTTTATATATTTTTAAATATCTGCTTCAACTTTTATTTGTAAATAAATTAAGTTAGTATTTTTATAAAATAGTAGATTTATTTCATATGCAAAAATGATTTTTATTCATTTTTTGGACTTCTCGTTAATTTATGAAATTTCACTTAGGATTTAAGGGTGTTAATATTATTTTCATTTTATTAAACTTAAATATGTAAAATTATATTTTTCTTAGGTAGATATTATTTTTGTGGTCTTGTTGATATATTATATATATTTTTATTTCTATATTTTTCTAGGGTGGAAATAAACTTAGGGTATTTTGGTAATTTATATTTTATTTCTGACTCTATTTTATTATATTGCTTATCCTATTTAATCGGGGTCGTTTGGTTGGGCACATGGGCTGGCCTGGCCCAACTGGTCTTGCTAGACCAAATTAGCCCAATAGAGCCCACTCTGGTTGGGTCAATCCGACCCAACCCTCTCCACTCACGTACAAGCACTTAGTGAGACTTGGTCTCGTTCCCCTCTTGCGACCACAGGGCACCACCATGACCCTGCTCACCTCTGGCCACCGATTTCATCGTAGGCCGACCTGCAGCCGCCGTTGTCGGTCACCAAAGCACTACCTTTTCTCCGGCTTACAACCTGGACCTCTTTGATTTGACCACCACCTTTTGTTCTGGCCACGCTGAACCCGTCTCTAGAGCTAGGGTTTTGTTGCCTCGACTCCACCGTGCGCCGGTGATGCCCTCGTCTCCTCCTGCGCTGGTGATAGGTCTACGACGCGCTGCTCGATCCGCTGTGGCTTGGCGCGGGTAGCAGCGTTGCGGCGCTCCCCGTGTTTCCATTACGCCACAGCTCGTCGTCGATACCGTCCTCGGCTCACGCCATTGTGTCCGTGCGAGTACTGCCTCACCACACCACTGCAGTGCTCTCGAGCTCTGGTACACACACTTCCTCTCCCTCTCTCTCTTTCCTCTCTGATTTTCCTTTGCACCTCTCTGTCACACATGACTAACTATGTAAACTACCACAACAATGTTTATGATTGGAACTTGGTGTTGATTCTGGTACTAGTAACTAGATGATATATAGATAAGTGGCAGTACACTCCTACTTAATTACTGGATTCCACTGTTATATTGGTTAACTGGACTCTTACTCAAGGCTGTTTAAACTATGCAATATCTGGAGGTGAATTGAGTTGTAGATGCTTGCTTGAATTTAAACCCTTGGTTTGAATTTGGTCTCAGTATTATGTTGTACTGACCCATTAGTTTGTGGCATTAGCTGGCCTTGTTAAGTGAAAATGGTTGGGCTTAAATCCCCTCCTTACTCTATCTGTGGCCTAATGTGGTTTAGATTGTGCTGTGTCCAGGTGCTAGCTGGTGATTTTGGCTAGAGGATTTTATTACCATTGGTATCCACTACTGTGGTATTTTCCTAGAAGTGTTTATAGTATAATGCTTCCTTGTATTAGCAATTTACTGTTGGCTTCATGGAAGATAGTGACCTGACTTAACATTTGTGCTACAGCTCTATTGTACCCATACATGCTTAACTGAAGCTTGTACCTAGTGTTTCCTATCATTTGGTACAGTTTATCTGATGAAGGAAACTAACATAAATGATTCCTATGATTGGTTAGGAAGATGATGTTTTTTTATTTGGGCTGATTTTTTTCAGTAGTATGGCTTCTGCTCAATAGATACCATTGTGGTGCCTCAGTTGGAGTGTGCATAATGGTACCCTATTTAGCATGATATGTTGTGCTAATGGTTTTATTTATTAAAATCATACACCTGATGATTCCATGGGGAAAAGTAAGGTGGATTATTTACTTGCTAGTGATGTGGAAACTAAGGCACTAGTGGCATATGTTGTCCTGGTTGCTAGAATTAACTTCTTAGGAACTTTAATTGGCTGCTAATGATGCTAAGACTGAGGCTAGAGGTACACACTAGCTGGTGTAAATAAAATGCCTTTCTAGATGATTCCTAATCTACTTTATGAGGAAAATGATTAAATATAAGGTGTTGGGTCTTATTGTTCATCTGATTAACTCATACATGAGTTCCATGTGCCTCACTATATATTTATCAATCATGCTTGATTTATTAGCTTGGCCTATGATGCAAAGTCTGAGGCACATATTTGTAGAAAGAAAATAGATGTGGCTTGGCCTTGAGTAGATGGCTTCTGTAGTATAGCTATGCTGTTGTGGAACCTCCTGAGAGTGTGCATAGTGGCACAGATCAGCTACATGATCTGCTACTCTTGTACTTGACAAAGATTGGGTTTACCTCCTTGCCAAGGATGCTTAGACGGAGGCACTACCTTGGATAAGGACAAATATTATGCTGTGGTTCAAAAACCTCTAGGATGAATCTGCATAGCATTTCTATGTAGCTCTAAGAGTACTCCTCACCAAAATCATTTTCTTAAATGAAATGCTAAGAACATATGCTATGTTTGTTTTTGGATCTAGTGGCCAACCTGTTCTTGCACGGTAGCAAATGGTTGGTGATGTGGTGCTTGATTTAAACTGAATCTTGGTGTTGGCCTTGATCAGCTGAAATGCTTCTCCTTCTGTTGGCCTCCATCTTTTATCTCCAGCGGCTGACCACCTCCTCCTAGCTCTAGCTACAAGACTCCTCTTTGCTCTACTTCTGGATCTTGTTCTTCTTCAGGTAACCATATTGGAATGATTTGGCTCTGGTGCTATTGTGGTATTGCGACTGGTGCTCTATTTCGTGTGTGCTTCAGTGGATTAGGTGAAGTGCTTGAGTCCTTGCTTGGGGGAGAAACGAATAGTACTCTAGCAGCTCCCTCCCTTATCTACTTCCTGAACTCTCCTTGCTGTGTTGACACCACAATAGTGTGTAAGCTGCTGGCCTGCTTACATGTGGGGCCTGTGCTAGTTCAAGTTTCATGATCTAGAAATATCTCTGGTGGATATGCTTGGGTAAGGATGTGTTTTTTTTCTATTTTGACTGTCCCCTTTTTCTTACTCATGGTGAAACTTGCCCTTCTATTGCCAGTGATGCAAATTGTCTGAGGCAAAAACCTTGATAAGAACAGATTCTATATTGGCCCCTTTTAATAACACTCAATGATGACCAAGCAATGCATTTCATTACCAACCTAAGAGTACACTAACCTGCATAACCTCTTGTTTTCCATTTCTTTTGTTTGTTGTTTTTGCTTGCAGGGAACAAGACTAATAAAGATAAAGAGACAGCTTAGAAATAAGTTTAGGCTTCCTTTTACTCATTTGTAATTGATTTTCTATTTGGATAATGTAAAGACAATGTAGTGTTGTATAACTTATTTAATAAAGTTAAGTTTTCTCTCTTATTGTAAAGTCCATTTCTCTTGTAATTAATCTGTACTTGAAATTGTAATAAAATAAAGTGTAACTTCTTCGTTTGTATTCTAGAATTTGTAACAATTTGTACATTATTTATAAATAAACATTCATTTATTTACTTATTATTATCATTCATTTTCACTTATCTTTATATTCAAATATATCATTTGAATACTCAATTATACTATGACTCATATTTGAATTGAATTTCAATCACTCTTCCTCAAAACACATAGGTTCCATAGAGGTCATGTCGAAATCTATCACACTTGCCCTGACATTTCCATCCGAACAAGAGAGATCTCGATCCCTCTATATCTCTTTTAGTTTTGCGCGAAAATTTCCCGGATTTTCTATGCATGAATGAAATGCACACACCTTATCTCAGCTTATTTCTAAGCTCTAATGCTAGGATGTTACAACTTCCCTCTTCAATTCATGTGCAGGAATCCACCAAGTCGCAGAGACCTGGCAGCATGTCGATGCGCCTGATGTGTATCTCCCTCCGGAGGAGCGCGTAATGTGTCCCCCATCGGAGGGCCCTAATGACAATTGGTGGTAGCGCTTCTTAGATGGTGTCAAGGATCAGATTGAAGCGATGCAGGTAGTCCTGGAGTCGCTCGCTCTGCCTTTGCCGGAGCTTGTAGAGGTCATCGATGTGGCCTGGTTGGCACCGCCACCTAGGAAACCACGCCCCATCTGAGGATACATAGTTACACAGGAGATGGGGTGCCCCAGGAAAACATAGTTCAGTAGGGTGGCGGTGCCAGGCAAGGCATCTTCTGGTTGCACCTCCACCCATCTTCTTGCTTGCCCTGGCAAAGCCAGGGAAAGCCACAAACCGAGGAATTCTACCGAGCCCCCGAGCGAGTCTCCTTCTTGCTTGGAGACCCCTGTGGTCTAATTGGGCTCCCAATGCCCAAGCATGGTTGCTTAGCGGTGATGAACAGATGTATCTTGCCATAGTTGCCCCCTACCTGGAGCGCAAGATGTCGTGTCTGAGATTTCGACATGAGGGGTGGGAGTTCCCCTTTTTAGTTCAGCCAGGGGCGCAATGTTTAGTGCGCAAGATGAAAACACAATCACACAGAGACATAGGTTTTCTACCCAGGTTCAGGTACCGATGTGCGGATCCCTACGTCTTGCAACTATCAACTATCTGGTGGCTGATCACATAATTATAAAATATGTTCTTGGGGAAGAACTCAGCTAGTTATTTTCCTTCTAAGCCTCCTTCCCTCTCGACCGACTTGCTCCTCCTTTTATAGTGGCAAGGGGACACCGCAAGGGTCACCACACGACCATGCACCACGTTCATGGCTACAACATGGCAGGATGCTCCTGTGGCCTGACCATGCGGCATGCCGCGTTTGCGCCGGGGCGCGCTAGGTTTTGTCCCATCAATCTGATTCCTATCTAGGAGTTGCTACCCGGGGACCTTTGAGTGCCGATTAGGCGTCACCGGCGTCCTAGGTAGGATCCCGATTGCCTCTCGTGAGGGCTATTCGGTCCTAGGGTCACGGCCCGCCCACAGGATTCGGGGTACCCCGTTCCCATGGAGACATGTGTTATCAACTTTATCATCCAACTTGGTACTTTATTTTTAGGAAATGTAAAATTAAACTAAAAACCTTACTCTAGTAGAGAATAAAGTTCATAAACCAAGGGAAATAAATACATAGTTCCCACAAATATGCAAAAGACATGGTGATAAAACTAGAACATAGTTTGGAATAGTAATACGTAAGATTACTTGAAAAGAAGAGGATGCATGGGTATCCCCGACCTTATGGTTTTTTTAGTTCTTGTCCTCTACTTCTTTCTCATCACTAGATGAGCCAGTGCGCCAATGGTGCCAAGGCCGGAAGTGAGGCAAAAATTTACCCATAAGTTTTAGCGGGAAAACAATATTTTTTTGTGTAAGTATGTGTTTATATGGTTCTATCGTAATTTACATAAAAAATATAGTACTCCCTCCGGCCCGGAATACCTGTATCATGCGTAGTACAAAGTCTATTTTGCAAAATTATCCTTCATTTCGTCCAAAACTTCTCAGATTTGGTCCGTATATTCAAAATTCAAACTGAAATCTCCCGCAATCCGATGCTGCTCAGGCGCGACCTCGCCGCCGCCACGCCACAGTCATCGTCGAGATCATCCCTATGGTGCTCTGGCATCTCAACATCGTCCCTTACAGCGAGCTCATCCCTACAACGCTCCAACATGACTAGGTACTCAATCGCCGCCCTCCCCGCATCGTACCTCCCGTGTAGGACCGTGCCGGATCACGCCTGTATCAGATCTCCCACACAGGACCATGCCCGTATCAGAGCTCCGGCGCAAGACCGTGTCCGCTCGCCCTGCCAACAGGGAGCTGCCTCCTACAGCCACGCCGCTGCCGCTCCGCTCGCCGTCGTAGGCTCCCGTCGGGGTCGCCCCAGCTCACCACCTATCCGCCATCATCCAATTGGACGCTCTGCTGCATGCGGCAAGGCGCCAAGACCCAGGAAATCCTCTTGGTATGTCCAACTGATTCTCCTGATCATTCAAACTTCCAAGACGTACTTCAAATTCATAATCAAGGAGACATTCCGGGAATGAATTTCAGTAGAGTGTTAGAAGTAGGTCCTGTTACCAAGTAACCAAGTACTCACCAAGATTGTGTTGTACTCGATCCATGGAGTATAATTCACAGAAATTTACATTTCATAATTCCTTCCAGAAATTCCTTCTGAAGGAATAATTTCATAATCAGGCATCACGATCTGAAGGCAGAAGTCAAATCTGTAGTTCAGGTTACTTTTGAATTCAAACTGTAGTGGAATAATTTCAAATATGGGCCAATATAGTGATATACAGCAGTAGAAATGAATTGATGATGTTATCATATAGGCTGATATACATCAGTAGAAACGCACTGATGTTATACATCAGTAGAAATGCACTGATGATGTTTATATGAATCACGATCATTCCAGGTTCTTGACCTTGGCCCTATCCATATCTTTCTTCATTATGCTATAATCAGAAACAGCTCTCCCAGTTCATCTAAAATGTTGTCCTCATCCTTGCCAATCCCTCTTGTTCATTTGCAGCCTGCAAGATAGTGTAGTTTTGTGCTTCTGTTAATGCATGGGCATATCATTATCTTTGCCATATCATTTTCATAATGCACAGAGCACTGGTTTTGTTGCTAGCATGGAATCACTAAGTTGGTGATTTAATTTCAGAAAGCAAAACAGCAAACTACCTGATCAATGGTTGGCGAGGTGGTTGGCTCGAGCTTAAAGCAATCAAGTACAGGATGATAACTACAAACGGCAAGGGCTAAGTAATGTCTTCAATGATAGAAGGGTAGCCCCAACCATTGTTTCAACTTTCCATGAAAGAACACAAAGCATTGAGCCAAAAGTTTTCGATCACTTCGAATTGCATGGACCCGAAGAAAACTGCATCTTAGCTCTGCCATTCATAAATTAAACCGCTATCCCAGCCGGCAATACATGGTGTGAGTAGCTAAGCGTAGTCTTGTTGTAATATACTATACAGCAAAATATGCTCGTGTGTTGCTGCGTGCCCTAAATAATTGTGATAGAACACAAATCTTGCAACATAAACTCCACAACAAATATAAACAGATGAGATGATTAAATTCTGAACATTAGCAGCACACAACATGCAGCAAATTTATTTTTGTTCTCAATACAACATTCGTTATTGAATAATAGTTCATGAGTTAGAAAATTTCTTAATGCTTTACATGCAACTTATTAATTCCCCAATAGTGCAACAATATTTAAGATCCGCAACCAGTAGTAGGATATATCGAGAAGGGCTGACCATTGAGAGAGCCTTATGCTGAATGGAACTCGACACCTACAAAAATAAAAGTCGATAACGGCCACGGTATCTAAGTCTAGTTCTTTAGTCTATATCCTGGCATCTCCTCCTAGAACATCCTTCACGGCCTCGTAGGGAGCAAAAGTGATGGTGATGGAAGGCACCACCTGGAGAACTAAAGCAAGGGGAGAAAATTAGAAACAAACAATGTCACATATTTACCTTGTACAAAGCACCAAAACCTTCATGGCGAACAGTTTTCCTGAATGCATCAATCTTACCATTGTACTGGAATGAGAGGCCAAAATTTACTACCAACCGACTACTACCGTAGCAAAAAAAGCCATGTACTGTCATGGAACTGTCCTAAACTTTCTTCTTCTTGGCGCTATGGAATGCTTATCTGGGGAAAAGTTCAGATTACTAAACACTACAAACATTCATCTCAGTTCATTTTTAACATATACTGAAACTTGAGAAGTAGTAGAATCCTATAAAGAACAAAGACGCTGAAAGCTGAAAGTCTGAACCTCCTCAGTACTGGCATCAGCTCACTATATCCACCTTCGTTCTTCCTCACCCATTCTACTGACCGCTTCACTGCTATCGTTTGTTTGCATTCCTTGCTTCGATGCTAAATTAGAAACTCTGAACTGAAGAACTACAAAACATAGGAATTGTTCAAGCATACAAAATTACGCGCATCTAGATCATGTTCATGATCCATATGCTCCAACAACTTGCTAGTGAGGATGTACAATGAAACACGTCTGAAGCAACCAAAAAAATCAATGTCACTGAATATTGCATCTATGCATCGTGCAGTCTTCAAGAGAACGAAAATAAAATTAATAGCATAACTTAGTGTGAGGCACAAACACACACGCGTGTTTGAAAACCACATCATTTGGTATATGAGTGTAACTGGAGGCTAATGACTACACAATATGTTTAATTTCATATAGTTGGACATTGTTAGATCAAAGAAGCATTTATTCATGCAAGCGATCTATCAAACATGTGTTCCTAATGGAGATGCTGACAGCTAGGTCTTGTGCGTATTCAGTTACTCATTTGTCAATTCTGATGAGCTAAAAAAAAATACGATAAGCACTGAGGTTTCATCAGGTTGTTCTCGAAATAAAGCTTTCAGACTGACCCAGACATTTAAATAAAACAAGTGTGGAATGTAGTCAGAGTTTATGTTGGTCTCACAGGAATAATAGTCAATGGATATCAGAATAGCACAGCTTGTATATGTTACTATGCAAGTACTAACTCGGGACAACTGTATGAATTAACAGAAAATATGAAACCCGGAGATTATGAGCATGTGCTCTTGCTAGAAGATCAGATGGTGCCATCAAAATAATTTTTTCCAGCTAGAATGATAATGTCCTTCCATGGTCCAAGATTGACAACACAGTTACTAATATATGCCGCAAATTGAATATGAGAATAATAAACCAAGCATCGGACCATTAACAATACCCTGTATATGCTTAATCTACCGCAATACAGGAAAAAACTGGCCAGCCAAGTGATAAAAAGGCAAAGGCTGGACGGGAAAACAGGGTAATCTTAATCTACCGCAATACGAAACGCAGTTTTAGAAACACACACATGTAAGGAATAAAGATAACTTCTGAGCAACTTTCTACCAACTTTTGAGAAATTAGATATGAACTCAAGGTAAAGGCTAAAGGACAAACCTTTCAACGAACGCATTAGTATCTCTATCTCTGACATTCCCCCTTGATGAAACATCGATAAATGCTTGTATTAATGAGCCAACAGTAGCCTGCAAACAACTTGTGTAAGCTTCAGGGAGCAAAAAAATTTGATTTCACCAGGATTTTGGAATCTGCAACTATGGTGTGGCTTATTGAGAAATATATAGAATTAAGAAATATCAACTTAAAACGGGTCAGTTGTGGTTCCTTGACATAAGTTGAGTAACAGTGGCAGCATTCACATACATATTCAAGAGCAAAATCGCTTCCACCAGTGAGCTATTGCTGTTTCAATACACCCTAATGACTTCAGTTACAAATGATAACCCGTTCATAATTTGTTAGGCCCCGTAATATACAAAGTAATCCACCAAGGCTTCTATATTTCATCAGAATTTGCATTGGATACTTGAATAAGCACAACTGTCTACAACAAAATTAGCTGAATGGTCCGGAGAAGGAAAAGAAACAACTATGGCTTACACAAAATACTCATGCCTGTTTTCTGAGTGGAACGGAAAAACGAAATATCGACAAAAAACCTAGTGAGACTACAAAGGTTTCTCCCGATTACTCCTGATTTAAGAACCATTAGTGGAGGAAGGCAACTTAACCACAGAATTCAGCCAATCACGCAGAAATGCTAAATTTCTGAGTTTTCTACTCCAAGAAGTAAACTCCCACAGAAGGTCTGCATGATTTATATGCTAATTTCCGCACATGACGAGGTACTTCACAGAGCCAGGAAAAAATGGCTTTTAGATTTCTCATATACTTACAGATTTCTCATATACATGTCAGTGTATTGATCTGGTACACAACTCCAAGAAATTGGCCAAAATTCATGGATCTGACAGGAAAAAATAGCCGAACTTACAAAGGGAATGGTAATTCTCTGAGGGCGGTAGCATTCTTCCTCCGGTTGGCCATAGCTTCCCGAGCCGAACCCCGAGCCAGAGATGGAGCCATAGCTTCCATGGAGGTGCCGACAAACTACGGTGCTCGCGGGTAATGCGCCACTTCAATTGACTCGCGGAGGCGACAGACCCGCGTCAGGGAACGGAGGGAGGCGGCGCGCTGCGACCAGAGGGAGCATTGACAGGGATGTGGAACCGACCTGCTAGACGTGGTAGACCCGCGGCGGGGACGGAGGGAGCGGCGATCTCATGAGAAGAGGTGGGCGAGCAGGGTTGTCACGGCGGCCACGCCGGCTCCCATCGGTGGCCGCAGCTTATAGAGGAGCGGCGGCGCCTAGGTCGCAGCATCTACCAGTCGCGCGAGGCTGCGAGCGGCCGACCACCACCTGCTCGACCTGGGGCATGGCTCCATGGCCGACGAGGAGAAACAGTGGCGAGCGGCGCGAGGAGGGTGGCGCGGGGAGCCCGGGACCGAGCTTCGGTGACTTGATGCTTCAAAGTCTCGTCATGACTTGGTGCAACATCCACCGTCCATCCCGGATCTAACGTACCACATTGTCTCAAATTTTGAACTATAAACCTAAAACTATACAGAAAATTTTGAAAAAATTCCAGTTAAGTGTAAATGCCTCGTTTTGAAACATCTGAAAGTTTTATCTCATTCGGATATCTAGTTTGTGATTAAATAGCTTTTTACGTTTTCGTGCACTAGTTTAAACTAAATACCTATTTAATCACAACCTCGTGATCCAAATAAAATGAAACTTCACCAGAATACAAATTAAAACATGAATGATTTACAAAAAAAAATTCAAATTTTTCTGAGTAGTTTTAATAATTTAGTTCAAAATCTAAGTCAAACTGGTACGTTGGATTAGAGATGGATGGTAGTTGTTGGCACCAAGTCACAGTGAGACTTGGAAGCATCAAGTCACCAAACGGCGGCGGGAGCGGGAGAGAGGAGGCGCTGTGTTGAGAATCTAAAAGTATAACAGGGGCATGTTCCAGCACTTACCTCAGTAATTTGGGATTATCAGCCATTGGATTGGGTAGTGAGAAAGAATCCAGTCCGTGCATTCGAGGTAAAGTCATTTTTACCCATCACAATAGTGTTTTGGTATCAGGCTAGGTGCACAATATGTTGGTCGCTGCCACTGGGTCTGACAACTCACAGGCCCACTTTACAGCGTCTAAGTGAATTGTTTTAAGGGGTAGGTATAACATGCAACACGGAGTGCAGAGAGGCCCAGTCAAAAAAACCATCCTGGTAGAAACCCTACAGCCTCACCCCGCACGCGAGCCTCCTCCCGTTCTCCTCGTGCCTCCCTTCGCGCCGCCTTCTCCTCCTCCCCGCGTCGTCGCTCCTCCTCGTCCTCTCGCCGGCTCGGCCGCCTCTTCCTGCGTCTTCTCCTCCCCCACCACGGGGCCGTCGTTGTCTTCCTCTCGCAGTTTCGCACCCCTGAAGGAACAACGGATGTCCGGCGGAGCCGCACAGCCCGCTGCTTGCACCTCCACCACACACACTGTCGTCGCCGAGAGAGCGGCTGGTGGCTGGAGGGAGCAGCGCAGCCCGCTGCTTGCGCCACCGCGCGCCGTGACGCTGCTAGGAGGAGCGGCTGGTGGCCGGCAGGAGCAGCATAGCCCTCTTCTCTCTCCATCATCATGCGCCGTGCCGTCATTAGGAGAAGCGCATCACACTGCCACGTGTCACGTTGCACACCGGAAGCAGAGCACCAGTAGACACTCGCTCCCTCCCTCTCTTTCTCTTCTCTCTCTCATAGGAACTCTCCTCTGTTGGGAGGTCACCAGGAGTAGAGCGTCCTCTCCATCTCCGGGAGGATTGCAGTTAGCTCGACCAGTAGAGGCCATGGTGTATCTCTCTTCTCAATTTGCAGACGAGTTATGTGTTGTTTAGCTGCATTTAACTAATTATCCCTCTTAGTGGATATTTAATTTTGGTATAACAATGATTAATTGAAATCCAATGCTTTGAAATTTCCATAGATTCATGTGGGGTTGTGGATCGTATGCTGTGACGGTGACATCAGAAAGGATGATGACGCCGCCAAGGCAAGCGGTCAGAGGACCACAACAAGGTGTGCACACCCTGCTCGCCATTGCCTTCCGCCGAGGGAGCGCGAGCACATGGCAGCACAAAGCTCTGGTATTCCATCAGATGGTGTGTTTCTGAAATTTGTTAATTCCTACTGCAGCTACAGCTTGCACAGTAAGAATAATCATATATATGTCATGCTTGTGTGATTTATTCATGATTGAAACTAATCTAGCTATGCATCCATTTAAGTTGTGTTCAGCTAGCCATTTCTCTGATTGTATTGTTATCTCACCTTGTCCATTTTCATTACAATATTTTGTGAAGAAGAAGAACAGTCGTGTAGACAATGGGTGTACAAAAATGGAGTCCACGATTCAGCCGAACTGATGTCCTTGCTAGATGTGCATCCATTGATGGATCTTACCTGATGGCCTGGCTAGATAGCTGAGATAGTTTCTACTTTAAGTGAAAGTTAAAGTAAAAAACAAGTGAATTCTAAATTGGAGGTATGGTTATGGTTCAGAACATTTTGCCACTGAAGATTAGCTAGTGTCTTTAGTGCTGTGTTCAAATAAGTCACTACACTTTTTTGATTTGCTAAATTTCGTGTTCGGTTATTGTTCAATGACAACATGACCGTCATATATATGTTATTTCTTACTGATTATTATTATCCTGGTTTTGGATATTATGGAGAAATGAATAATGTGTCCTTAAGTGCTTTGCCTCATTGTTATTTGCATGTTAATGCCCCACTTGAGTGACATGTGTCTTTTCCTTATTAAAATATGAGGTCATGTTCATATATATGCTATTTCTTCCTGATTATTATTCTAGTATTGGATGTTATGGAGAAATGAATAACGTGTCATTAAGTGCTTTTCCTCATTGTTATTTGCATGTTGATGCCCCACTTGAGCGCCATGTGATTTTTCCTTATTAAAATATGAGATCCTGTTGATATATCTATTTCTTGGATTTGATGTTATTTTCATGTGATATATAAGCTGCTTCAATACGTATGATCCTGCCACAAGCGACCACATTTAGTTTAACAACAGTCATTAGGTTAGGTCATGCTTCAACCCTCCCTTTTTTGTTTCATATTTCATACTTTTCTTGATTAGTTATGTAAACTGTTACATAAGTTCCTCGATTATAAAATATGTCCGCTGTCCTCTGCACGAAACTTATGTAGAACTTTTTTATCTAAACCTAGAAGGTGTTAGGACTATCACATTCAGTTGGGTTCCTCTGGTGGCTTTACACTAATGACACTCTTTTATTGTTACCTTTGTATGTATGCCTCATTTATGCCGCAGCCGCAGCTTATGATGACATTGGTAGTAATGTACGGACGTACATATTGGAGCAGGCTTTCTCATTTATTTGTGTGATCTTACTTCTAAGATGGTCTTTGTCCTTATAGGATTTCTGTACTTATCAGTGATTGCTCAAGTATTTTTTCTCTTTATAAATATGCTGCAAAGGATAATGCAAATGGAGTTTTAGTCCATGCAGTTTCAATTGTTCTATATCATTACATCTTCTTATATAATGATAAAAGTAGTTTGCTGTAGGTCTCATAGGTCTTTTGCCTATGGACAACATTGTCAGAAGTTATAGAGTAGTATCCGGTCAGAAGATTTAGATTTTAGTCACATTTCTTTAGAGAAACTATGGGTTACAGGAATATGATGAATGAGTTGCATGTTTTGATTACTATCTCAGTCTGGTTTTGATTGACTATTTCTTTCAAACTTTTTTTGTACTAGGCTGCTACGTAATCATTATGTGAGGGCGCAGTCCTTTTCATGCACCGTTTTATATATTTTTCAATTCAGACATCCAAAAAGAAGGTAGTGTTTTCCACTCAGCTTTTTTTGCTTATTTTTGTTAACAACTGAAATCACTATAGGTCACGCAACCAGTATTGTTCTAGGATCTGAAGCTAGGTTTTGCAGCTATCGGAAGGCATCGTCTTTTGCTTCAAATTCATTGACGACAATCCAGGAAGTTTTTTCTAACCAGGTAAGCATTTCAAGTTAGTCAAACTAGAACTTTTCATATATCCACTTATCTGCAACTTTGGTACAGTATTATCTCCAGCAAACCATGTTCTCCATTTTCTCCCCTTTCCATTTGCATTTGCGCTGCTCTTAAATTGGATTCGTGACATGAGCATACTCTCTCTGTAGGTGATGTTGTGATCTGCTCTTCAATCGATTCAATGAGCCTGCACTGGTTTCACTTTAGTTATTCCTAATTCATTGGATCAAAAAATGCACGACTTTGGGCTTGTGTGCATCCTCTATGGTCACAACCATGTAGATTGAGGTTTATTTATTTTCGCTAACAATACATGGTTATGGACAGGCTCTCAGAAGTATGATTTTTCTTTTATGGGGAGTTGGACTGTACAGGTGCGTCACTGTCCAGCTGTTAATAATTTCCTTTCTCTCTTTCACTAAGACACATACCTCACAATTACATGGACTGAAATGATATAAGTTGGAGGTTGGAGCACTTTATTTTTATCATTTGCACCTTATTTCATACACTCGCCAAGTCTGCTGACTGATTTTTGGTATTCACCTGAGAGTGAACATGCTACCATAAACTTTGTTAATTCTGATTGTGATTTAGCAATGCTGTGAAAACATATATCGGATCCTTGACCGCCTATATTTTCAAAATTTTGGTGCTTGTATCGGCAAAAGCTGCCTAACATTTAAACCTATCTTCTACAGGGGACTCAGACATGCATGGTTATGCCATGTTCCTCAAGTAGAATAAACAAGTGATGTTGCATCAGATTTATGTGCTTACAAGGTTTGGTTGATAACTCTAGATCTCTTTGTAAGGTGATATATTACTCAGGAGTAATGTGATTATGGAAGTGCCTTCGTCCTCAATTAATGGTGTGTTAAATTTTATTTGGCTTTAATGAATAGAAGTAAAACTGAATTCATTGTGTCTCAAGTAGTTCATGGTCCCTGTACAGTCTCTGTTAGTAGATTTATTTCTTTCTTTCTCATAACATACAAAAAGTAGTTCATGGACCCAAATAGATAGCAAAACTCTGAGTATGACAAGGTTTAAATTAGGGCCATGTTTACTATGGATTTCAAGTTATTTAATACAGTACTGCTTTTAAGGTTACACAAGTACATTATAATTCGCAATACTTTTATGGCAAGGTGAGACCATTTATACATGAACAAAAGAGCATTTCTATGCGAGGTAATCATGATTTGGAATATCCTCTTTGTTCTGCAGATATATGAAGCATTAGTTAGTGCATACTTATGTCCAAATGTTTTAGGTTTTACTGGTGAGCTCACACCACGTTATTGCTTCCCTTTCTCATATTTTGTTTTATATTGTTTTGATCTCTTGGTTGAGCAGTGGCACAGTGGTACCAGCATGCCCCGTGCCTCATCTTGCATCCTCATAGTGAGACACAATGAAGCACATGGTATAAATCTCTTCTCATTCTTTTCCATTGGATCCCTTTTTATGTCCTCTGTTTCAACTATGTTTCTAATATTTACTCGTTAGATCTTGTGGTCATTAAGTTATCAAGATTACTAGTAATTATGGGTCTTCCTGATCAAACACAAGGAAAGAGCAACTTAACAAGCGATCACCTCAGCAGAGTATCATTGAAGTCACTTGTTTCAGGTAAGGTGAGTATGAGATGCAATTTATGACTTGTGTAATTATCTTAGATGTTTTTTCAGCTTCTCATGTTGTGTATAATACTTGGTATATGAGCATTGATCTGTTTTGGTGCATTCTTGCATTACCATTTTCCATCCATAATCTTATACTTGCTATGCAGGCCTGTTGTACACTTTAGTTTATTACATCTATTGTTGAGTTCTAAAATTTTACCTAAAATATAATCTTCGTAAACAGTAGATTGACGAACATACAGATAATTAGGATGCAGCGCTTTTCACTAGGAACATTCACTTGCATTTTTTATTTCAGCAAGAAATTCGACACCCATCCTGTTAATTTTGCTTCAGTTTCGCACTGATTTACTTGAGATTGGAGATACATATATCCATCTAATTCAGAACTGAACAACTGTATCTTTGGTCTTTTGCACATTCAGACATCTGTTAATTAATCTTTGTATATGGTTTATGACGTTTAGTTAAGTTAAATAGTAGTTGAAGCTCTCATTGAACTGTTGTTGATATTCCTGAGGGAACACTTAGATAACAGAGTGCACCGTTATAAAAGTACTGTTGCTGTTCTGTGCAGACTTGTACTCATTTTTTTTGTGTAGCTCATGTAAACAATGACATGTTGAGTATTCAGTCTGGCTGTTAAAAAAATTAGTTCAGATATCAAAATATCGAGATACTGAAAAAGATCAAGAGGTTTCTAAAACACATATGTGCTTTACTAAAATAGTCTAATCTCTAATGATGTACGGTGTAAAAGCAAGGCATCTTGTTTTCAGATACTCTATTTGAACCAAGGAATTTGTAAACTTTGTTGATTAGTGTCTTAGATATCTTTACCATCGTTATATGCAGTAGTATACGTCTGTAAGATCTATCCGTTGTTTTGTGAGCAGGTTCTTAGACCACTAAATATATCAACATCAAATGGGAAGTGGATCGATGAGCTCCAGTTCTCACCACTGTTCTCGCCCCGGCACATGATATGCAGCAGAAACATGTACCATACTGATTGCTGAATTAAGTTAGATATGTTGCATCATTGAAATCACCTTATGTCAATGGTTGAATTCTATTTCTTTTTTCTTTTTGAAGGCACAAAGGGCGTACGTTGAGTGCTTTGGTCAGTTCACATATGACATCGAGCAATACATGGAGAATGTAGCTCACGTACCGTATCTCTTAGCATAATTTAGTATTTTCTCTGATCAAATCTGGTGGCCTTCCGACCCTTCACCGTTGCTTGCGTGGAGCTCATTAGAGTTGCTATCTATCAAAAGAAAAACATTTGGTTGATGAAGTATTAGGTAAATATGATGTCTGGCAATTACATGTTATAATAAAGGTATCTAAGTATTGTTTGCGAGATAGCAACTGATTTTTTTGACATGTATAATATATATCTTGCCTACTCTTTTTATTTAAATTCCATTCGGCGGTTAGCCTACATCTTGCACAACCGGAACACCCGGATACATATGATCTATTGGTTTTACTTTTCTGGTTTCTTTGGAACTGAAACTAATTACATTTGTATCTTATTAAGTTGGGCTGCTTCTTGGATTATATGTCTCAGCCACTTGTTACCTATGTAGTTCCATTATCACAGTCAAATAATTTCCATCATCACTGAACATGGTTATTTCTCAATTACCATGAGGTATGTAGAAATTAGAATTCCCAGGTTTCATTGTCAAGGTGCAGTCAGAACATCATTTACAACCTGCACTGTATCTCCCAACTTGGATATAGCATTCTACAAGCTCAACATTTACTCAAATGATTTTACTTGGAGTTGGAGCCCTTCTAAAATTTCAAGCATTTTTTATGTTTCCAGATATGGGCATGCATCAAGGTCTCGCTCGAGTGCGCCATCATGCTTTTCCTTGTGATTTGGTACAACGACATGGCCACCATCCTCACGGGCGATGTCAAGGGTGTGCAGATTATAGTTGACTCTCTTGGCATCTGGTACTTACGAACCGGGCTCACCATCAAAACAATAATATGATGAGAACTTTCTAAACTAACTGAAGATAGTGTGCTTTCCTTTTATGAATTATGATATACGCTTCATGGTTTTATTATGACTGAAAAATAGCTTATTCAACCTGAACATAAATGGATGAGAGAGTGTTAAAATATGGTGTTGCTATTTTCTCTAATTCTAATCCACTCCAGCTAATTGTATATATTAGATTTGCTTTTCTACTCTATAAAATGAATTTCAATTATTATATATTCACTCTTCTGAACTTCTAATCGAAGTATTCTGATACATCCTACTCATTTCTTCCATCCAACCTGCTATAGGTATGCCTTTCTGTTATGTACTTATTTGGTTACCATGATTGTAATGTCCATTGTCCATACTCTACTGGAATGGCTCTTTCTGAGGTCTGTCTTGATGACAGCTCCCCTTTTCATTGCTGAAGACCCTTGAATTAGGTACTTAGTCTATCCACCTCGTTATTGATGTAACTACATTGTTGCTTGACCCAACCGAGACTTTAAATCCGTGCTTCTGCTTGCAGATAAATTAGAGAATAGTTAGAGATTGTTACTCTTTGTACGAGTGTTCAAAATATGACAACAATATTTTTTAGCAGAGGTGGAAACATTAGATTGAGGTTGCTTAAGTGGAGTTAAGAAGTGTGTTGTTTCCATCATCCTCCTTGTCCCTCGCCCCTCACTTGAGAAATAGTGAACCTTGCTGACTGAGGGTCTACCAGATCGTTACTTACCTGATGAAAAGGCGAGGACCTGAGTCGCAAGCACACTTTCAAAACCTGGCATGGCAAGATAGATGGCACTGGAGCAGGGGATAACGGTGAAGCATGAATTCAAGCTCAAAGTGTTGGTATGTGTGGTTTGCCTACCAATTTCTCTGCCAGTTATCCTAAAGCATCTGTTGCCTGGCATAGTGTGTAGTTTGTTGTTACTTATGTGTCTCGATCTGTTGTTATTCTGTGTTATTTAGCTGAACTTGAATTTGCAATGTAATTGTTATGTCTGAACTTCAGTTTGTATTCTGAACCTACGCTCATGTATGAGAAGTTGGATTCAGTTTGTAACGCCTGCACCCGTGGATGGTATAGTGTTAGCTATCGTGTAGTAGTCTGTATTTGCGCGGTGATTAGGGAGCTAGCTAAGCTGAACTAATCCGGAACATATGTCGTAGCTCTGTTTTCCAAAGTCCGGTGGATTGTGTGTGGTTCAGTTTGCAACACCTTTTTTTGCAAATACCTGGACTGCATTTTCTGTCTAAAGAAGTAGTTTACTGCAATAAATTACTTGGAAGAATAAGAAAACTAATCGAGTTTGCAAAAACTGAGATGCTGCGTGATTTCCTTGGTGCTGAACTTTTACTTATTTCCTAAAAGAAGGTAGCGTAGGGTCATTAACCCATTCCAAAAAAGCTGAATAGGCTTTTACCAATGTGTTTTCAAAAACTGTATACCAAGCACCGCCAGATAGCTGAAGAATGGTACACCATCAGATCCTCCTAGCTCACCAATGCAGAAGTATGTACAAGCAAGTAGGGTAGCATACAGCTAAAAGCTATGTTTTGGTATGCACGCAAATTGGATTAGAATCTATTACTTGAAAGTTTGGAAGTTGCTCAAAGTATTTTGCTTTAAGAAATGAAGTACTATAATCAAGATGTTGCGGAGATATTTTGTTCTATGGCGTATTTGGAGAACTTAACTTTGGATTCGCTGTTGCAACCAAATGAAGTGTCATATTGGATTTACTATTTGCATTTGCAAGAAACAAAGAGGATAATTAATCTTTAGCATACACAAATCTTGGAAAATCAGGAAATGTTACTGATGCATTAAATAACTGACATGTATCCAACGGAACTGACATGTTAATGGGTGAAAAGTACTATTGCAAGATGTCGAGAGAAAAGATCCTGAATATGGCGATAACGAGTGGGATCGGGAAGAGGATCACCATCCGTAGGACGAAGCTTAACATGAAGCTCCATAGGAGTCTCAACGGTGCGCTCATCCGCAAGAGCAGCCCGAGCAAAAAGATCCTGAATATACTTTTCCTGAGAGATAGAAAACCCATCAGAAGTGGAGGAAACCTCAATCCCAAGAAAGTAGCGAAGAGGACCAAGATCAGTCATAAGAAACTGATCACGAAGGCGAGCCTTGACAAAGGCAATATACTCAGGATCATCACCAGTAATGATCATATCATCAACATAGAGAAGGAGAAGAGTGCGTCCACGAGGAGAAGTGTGAACAAAAAGCGCTGGATCATGAGAACTAGGAGAGAAACCAGCAGCAGTCACCACAGAGGCAAAGCGCTCAAACCAGGCACGAGGGGCCTGTTTCAGGCCATAAAGGGAACGTCGAAGACGACAAACCATCCCATCGGGAACAGAATACCCAGGAGGAGGCTGCATATAAACCTCCTCACTCAACTTGCCATTAAGAAAAGCATTCTGAACATCAAGTTGGGACATAGACCAGCGTCGGACAAAAGCAACAGCAAGAAGAGTATGCACAGTGGTCATATGGGCCACAGGAGCAATGGTCTCATCATAGTCACGACCATGTTCCTGCTGAAAACCACGAGCCACAAGACGCGCTTTATAGCGCTCAAGAGATCCATCAGAGCGGGTCTTAATTTTATAGACCCACTTACACGTGATAGAACGAACACTAGAAGGGGGAGAGACAAGATCCCAGGTGCCAGTGCGCTCAAGCGCAGCGATCTCCTCAGCCATGGCAAGTTGCCATTCAGGATGACACGCAGCATCCCGATAAGAAGTCGGCTCGGAGACTACAGAGAGACCATACTGACTAGAGGAGTACCGGTCTGGAGCACGACGCTGACGAACAGGTCGTGAGGAAGGAAGCTCATCCGCAGAAGATGACTCATCAGAAGAGGAGGAAGAAGGAGGCACGGAGGAAGGATCCGAAGCTGGAGACCGAGGAGAACTAGGGGAACTAGACGGAGGAGAGGATGGCGCCGAAGACAGAGGAGGCGCAGCAGAAGGAGGAGGTGGAGGAGAAGAGACAGCGGAAGGTGTATCAGGAAAAAGAAGAAAAGAGAGATCATCCATTGGGTAAGTACCAGAGGTGGGGCGAGGATAGAAAGGACGCGTCTCATCGAACGTGACATCACGAGAGATGCGCATACGACGACCAACGGGGTCCCAACAGCGATAGCCCTTATGCTCATCACTATAGCCGAGAAAAACACACTCAACAGACTGAGCGGTTAGTTTGGTGCGTTCACGAGGAGGGAGAAGGACATAGCAAACGCAATCAAATAAACGAAGAGTCGAGTAGTCTGGACAGGAGCCAGAGAGACGCTCGAGAGGAATGCCACCCTAAAGAGCAGCTAAAGGCTGGATATTAATGAAGTAAGTCGACGTAGCGACAGCCTCAGCCCAGAAATGCGGCGGAAGAGAGGAAGCAATCATCATAGCGCGGGTAGTCTCAAAAATATGATGATGCTTACGCTCGGCGACACCATTTTGAGCATGGGCATCGGGACACGAGAACTGAGCAAGGGTACCCTGCTCAGCAAGGATGCCACGCAGGTGCTGGGAGATAAACTCTCCTGCAGAATCAGCATGAAACACACGAATAGGCGTGGAATACTGAGTACGAACCATGGCCACAAAGCGCTGATAAATAGCAAGCACCTCACTGCGAGAGCGCATAAAAAATAACCATGTGTACCGTGAAAAATCATCAATAAACAAAATATAGTATCGGTGGCCCCCTTTTGAAGCAAAGGGAGCTGGACCCCACACATCTGAATGAACTAAATCAAAAGGTCGCTGAGATACAGACACACTAGTAGGATAGGGAAGCTGAATCTGTTTACCTAACCTACAACCCTGACACGAATGTAACGATGACACATCTCCTGAGACAAGCCCTAGAAGATCACGACGAACTAAGGATGATAAACGGGAGCCACAAAGATGACCCAGCCGATGATGCCACTGCTTAAAAGAGCCAGTGACAGAAGCAGCAACCGCAGGAGAAGTGGCAGAAGAAGTGTCGGCGGAAGGAACACGAAGCCAGTCTAACTCCCAGAGCCCCGGAGACTCAATGCTGCGAGGGCCAGCTCCAACCAGAGCCTGTGTACAACGGTCCTGAACTGCACAAGAATCAACATCAAGAATGACCCTACAACCAGAATCAGTAAGCTGACTAGCAGAGAAAAGGTTCATCTTAAGGCTGGGAACATGAGAAACATTAGGAACAGAGAAGGAGGAAGTAGAGAGGGTGCCTCGACTGGAAACAGAAAGAGAGGTACCATCAGCCGTAATAACACGGACAGGAGAAATTAAGAGAGCGAAGAGCAGAAAGAATAGAAGATGCAGAAGTCATATGAAAAGAAGCTCCAGAATCCAGATACCACGGGGATGATGTACCTGACTGTGTAGAAGATGATGGTCGCGCAGTGCCAGAAGAACTAGTCACAGAACCAGCAGTACCCGACGAGGAGGAGCCTATAGCAGCGAGCAGACTACGAAGACCACGAATAATATCCTGATCAGACAGAGCACCAGCAGGAGGTCCAGAAGCACCAGTAGGAGGTCCAGAGGCAACAACAGAAGATCCTGAAGAACCAGACTGGCGACGAGCAAGATACTGCTGACGTAAGCGTGGATCCCTCGTCCAGCAACCAGAGATATCGTGGCCAGGCTTGCCACAGTGGACACAGGGAGGACGAGAACCACGAGGCTGCTGAGACTGACGCTGACCCTGGGCCGGTGGAGCAGAGAGTAGCGGCAACGCGAGAGACTGCGACGAAGCCGGCGGCACAGGGGGACCATGAGCAGCAAGAACAGAAGGAACCTCAAGAAGACCAGCACCACGAAGACGAGTCTCCTCAGCACGAAGCTCAGCCAGTACCTCAGAGAGCGGAACACGACCACGGGCAAGCAGTTGGGCACGGCGCGGCTCAAACTCCTTGCGGAGCCGTGACAAGAACTCAAAGACGCGCTGAAACTCCAGATCCGCGCGCACAATCAGACAGCAGGGACAGGTGTTACACACCGCTGTACGAAGAGAGTCAAGCTGACGCCAAATAGCAGCACTCTAAGTGTAGAAATCATCAATAGTAGAATCACCCTGCTTAAGATCATGCTCCTGACGAACCACAGATAGATAAAGAGCATCTCCAGACGGCTGATAGCGCTGACGAAGAAAAGCCCACTGAGCAGCAGCAGTGGGAAGACCCATGAACTCAGCAGCATACTGAGGTAGAACACTGGAAGTGAGAACAGCAGCAGCACGAGCATCCTCATCTATCCACTGAGTGTAGTCAGCCAGATCCAACCGGTAGGTAGTAGTAGCAGTAGAATGCTCCTGGACCTGGTGCTCATAATTAGCCCGAGCAGCATCATCAGCACTCTGGGCTGCATCCTTGACCGCCTGAGTAGCATCGGGGGCAAGGACAACGGGCGTCGGTGCACGAGACACTGGAGGCACAACGGGGCGCGGTGGACAGGAGACCGCATGGGCGTGGCTGCGGTGTGCGACTGTGCAAGGGGTGGGGCATCTTCGATGGTCGGTCACGGAGTGCCGACCTCGTCACCGAGATGGAGCGTCTATCCCGCTAGTTCTTCGTGCTGCCCGCCGAGGAGAAGCTCCCCTAAGACATGTCCGGTGCAAAGGAAGATTCATCATCTCCAACCACCTCCAGGTACGCACACACCTCATACGTACATGCATGCTCTGCCACATAGAAGAGTTAAAGATTGGACATGAGGATTTTTGTATTGAAAAGCTCACGAACTTATGAACATGCAGGGTGAGACGTTTTAGGACCGGCGGGTAATCGTGACATACTTCATGCAGCTAACCATCCACCCTGGGTTAAACCACTATCCAACTCGGATACCTAGGAGGGTTATGTGGACTTCTTTCAATAGAAAGACACCACGTGGTATTTTCTAGACCTAGGTTTCATCAGGAGGTGGAAATTCGGCTTGCAGGAGCACGTGATCCCATTATGAGAAAACATATTTTAAAATTTTAAAAAATTGGGATTTTTTTTACATATACATTCGAACATTTTATGTTGGTACACAAATTTTCGGGATAAAAGAATATTTCATGTGTCATGTATAAAAAAGACAAAAATAATACGTGAATATTCACATGAAATATTATTTTATCCCGAAAACTTGTGTACCGACATAAAATGTTCGAATGTATATGCAAAGATTCTTTTTCGTTTTTTTGAAATTTCGAAATATGTTTTCTCATAACAGGATCACGTGCTCCTGCGAGCCAAAGACAATATTCGGGTTTCATCCGTTCTTTTTTTTGCGAGTAAGGAGCTTCATTAAAATCAAGCGGGATTAAAGTCTCTTCTCTGATTTGACTATAGCTGTGTGGTCAATAACCTGCTTTGCTTCCAGTTCTTGGCCTGCTTGCGCCATTGTCAGGACTTCCAATCGGAAAATCTTCTGTTGGCAAGCTCGCATCCTCGTAATGGCTTCCCCCTTGAATGGTAGCTAGTGTCAGAAAGAAGGGTGGAATAAAGTTCGCACATAAACATCTTCTTCTAACAGGGCTAGCTCTTCTAGCACACAGGTGAGCGGCTTCATTTGCTAGGCGTCCTACAAATAAAAGTTCCAAGCTAGCAAAGTTCCCGCTTAGCTCCTCAATCTCCTGTCGAATGGTGGCGATACAGGATTTAGTGCCACATGGGTCTTCAATTAGCTTGATGCCTTGCTGAGCGTCCGATTCAATTTCCACCTTTTGGTAGCCACGCTCCACAGAATGTTGGACTCCTTCCAAAATTGCGAACGCCTCTATAACCATTGGGCTAGGAGCGCGATCTTTCCAGATTGCTTGTGCCCAAATCATGACCCCCTCGTCATCTCTGACAACTAACCCAGTTGCCCCTATGCCATCTTCATCGTTGAAACCGGCATCCACGTTTATTTTCAGGGCAACCTCTTCAGGCTTCTTCCATCAGGCCACCGTTTTAATCAGTGCAGGGGATTGTTTCTTCCCTAATTGAGCAAGGTCATAAGTAGTATCCAGAGCCCAGCGCACTAGCCCAACAATGGTTCTGCCTCCATTGCCATGCCTCCTAGCATTGCGTTCCGACCAAACAGCCCAGCAGCTAAACATAATTACACATGCGTCGGAGCGAGGGATTATGTTCCTCGTAATAAGATCCGAAGACCACGACCTCAGATGCAGATTGGGGACATTGATATTGGTTACCTTCTTGAGTTCCTCCTAGAAAAGCAGAGCCCAAGTGCACTCAAAAAAGGCATGGTGGATTGACTCGCTTTCAGCACCATAAGTGTCGCAATGAGATAGTCTATCCATGTGTTTATCCTTCAGAACCTGTTTGCATGGCATGAACTCGCATAGCACTTTCCACCAGAATGTTTTGATTTTGAGAGGGACCTAGAGCTTCCATAGGCTTTTCCAAAAAGCATTATTGTGCTCACCCGACGATGATTGTTGTGGAATCCCATGCTTCTCTGTAGCCAGTAAACGGTAGCACGACCGGACGGTGAACGTGCCACTCTTCTCTGGCCCCCATGCCCTGAAATCCTCAATGTATCGACCAAGTGGGATCGAGAGGATAGCAGAAATATCAGGTTCCACAAAGTTTCCAGTCACCTTTTCCTCATTCCATTTGGCCTGATCCATTATAATCAGTTCATTTACTCTAGTAATTTCTGAATTATTAGATCTGACAATGGGCCTCTTACCAATATGGGAGGGAATCCAAGGATCATCCCATACTCTAATGGATGTTCCATCTCCCACTCTTTTAATCAGGCCTTTTTAGTGCCTCCCTGCAGAATCGTTTCCATACATGAGAGCTTGATCTTTTGTTGGTAGCCGAGAGGAAATCCTTGTCATGGAAATATTTACCTCTTAAAACCTGAGAGCATAAGGAGTCAGGTTTATCCAACAGCCTCCAAGCTTGCTTAGCCAGAATGGATTGGTTAAAAAGGAGAAGGTCCCGGAAGCCCATCCCTCCAGACGATTTAGGGATGGCAATATTTTCCCACTTCCTCCAATGCATCTTCCTTTTCTGCTCATCCCCTCCCCACCAAAACGAACCAGTGCACTCACAATTTATTTGCATAGTTTTTTGGAAAGTTTGAAACAGCTCATCGAGTAAGTAGGTATAGCCTGGCAAACTGCTTTTATTAGAACCTCTCTAGAAGCGCTTCTCATGGTTTGGGGGTTCCAGCCTTTAACAATTTTTTTGATTTGAGTTAAAATGTGTTCAAACTCAGAATTAGTGGATAGTCCAAGTGCTGTCGGTAGGCCAAAGTATTTTTCTACCAGAGCTTCGGTGGAGATGCTAGTCACAACATGAACCACTGACTTAACCTCATCGAAGCAATTCCCACTAAAGAAGATGGCAGACTTGTTCTTGTTCACGAGCTGGCCAGAACCTTGTGGTAAGATTCCAAGATCACATGTAATCTGGTAGCCCCAACAACAGAAGCTTGAGTGAAGATGAGACAGTCATTGGCGAATAAAAGGTGGGAAATCCATGGGGCATGAATTCCAATTCTGATTCCACAACATAAGAATTGTTGCCCGCTGTTCTTCAATAAGGAGCTAAGGCATTCAGAGCAGAGAAGGAATAAGTATGGAGAAATCGGGTCGCCCTGTCTTATCCCCCTCGAGGGTTTAAAGAACTCTAAGAAGTGACCGTTAACTCTAGCACTGCTATCGCCCAAATGTCACTGGTGGCCTGAAGCTGCATCAATGTATTGGCATCCATCTAAGTCGGAGGATCAATAGATGCAGGAGTAATGCCCTGCAATGTGACTGTTTCGCCATTGTACTCAAATTATACTTCCTTAGTGCGCCAGTTGCAATTCATAGGGTTGAATGAACCAAGACAATCCATGCCCATCACCCCATCATAGGATCCCAATTCCAAAACCTGAGATCAGTCTGAAACACCCAGCCTTGACATTTACACTCCAATTGAGGCACCACACTGTCACAGGTAATAAACTGGCCATTCACCATTTTCACTGGCACTGATGGTATTGGTACCGTAGTAGCTCCAATGCAGTGAGAAAAGTTGATATTAATGAAATTATGAGAGCTACCCGAATCCAACAATAAGAGCATAACCTTGTCTCCAACTGTGACAGGAAGTCGAATGGTGGCAGGTGATTCAGTCCCAACCAGAGCATGTGCTGACAACATGCAACATTGAGGCTGTGTTTTAGGTTCATCCAGCAATTCCAGTGCTCGCACGGCTTCGTCTGAAAGTATCTCCCCAAAATCTCCCATCTAAATCATCAACAATTGGAGGTGAAGAAGACCTAGTCGCTAAGTGTTATGTCGATGCTAGCTTTAACACTAATCCGGATGACTCTAAGTCTGAATCCGGATACGTATTTCTCTTGAACGGAGCAACAGTTAGTTGGAGGAGTTCCAAACAACCTGTGGTGGCTGGATCAATGACGGAGGTGGAATATGTTGCTGCTTCAGAAGCGGCGCAGGAAGCGGTTTGGATGAAGGAGTTCATAACGGAACTAGGTGTTGTTCGTAGTGCATTGGACCCAATGGTGATCTATTGTGACAACAATGGAGCCATAGCCAACGCCAAGGAACCAAGGTCTCACAAGAATTCCAAACATATTAAGCACCGGTTTCACTCCATCCATGAGCATGTCAAGGATGGAGATATAAAGATTTGTAAAGTACACACGGACCTAAATGTAGCAGATCCATTGACTAAAGTTCTCCCTAGGGAAAACATGATCAACACCAGAACTCCATGGGTGTTAGATTTATCACTATGTAAACTAGATTATTGTCTCTAGTGTAAGTGGGAGAGTGAAGGAAATATGCCCTGATAGAACATTTGTGAAATGATGTGATGAAGATTCATTCGAAGTATATCATTATGATCAAGTCATTATGTTTATATTGTTATAACATCATACGAAGTAATCTTTATCCTTAGACCATGAGATCATGTTAATTTCTAACACCGGAAGAGTATCTTGATAACATCAAACGTCACACCGTAACAAGGTGACTATAAAGGTGGGTTTAGTGCTACGAAAGTGTTATGTTGAGGCTCATGGATCAAGAGTGGAATTTGTCAATCCTGATGACGGATAGATATACTCTGGGCCCTCTCGGTGATATCACATTAAGATAGCTTGCAAACAAGTGATGTGATCACTAGAATGTTATATCACAGGAACGAGAAAAGAGTGCATGTCGGTAACGATATCAAACTAGGTATTTGGATAACGATGATCGAATCTCGGGCATGTATTATATCATGAGACAAAGGGATTAAGTTACTAGCGTTAAAGGTTCTCACGATCACATAAGTCATCGTTGAATGTGCAGGAGTCAGTATGGATCTCGAGGTCCTGCTTCTGATTATTGATCTGAGAGGAGTCTCAATCATGTCTGCATTATTCGCGAACCGTAGGGTGACACACTTAAGGGTTACCGGACACCATTTTGGAGCACATATGTTTCAGACGAAAGTATTGCAAAGCGTAGGAATTGTTTCGAGAGAAACCGGAATTGTTTCAGGTGAAATTGCAGAAGGTGGTTTTGCATATGATATTGAAATGTTGCAAGGGGTTTTATGTGAATGTTTGTTAATTAAAGTAATTAACAAAATTCTGAATAAATTTAATAAAAGAGTTTTATTAAATGAGAGAAATTTAATGTATTTAAAGTGGAGACTTTAAAAGAGAATGTGAAGGGGCATTTTAATGTGGAGGAGTTACCACAACATGAATGGGGGAGGTGAGGGGTCACCCCCCATGGGGCGCCGGCCATGGGGAGGGGTACCCCCTCCTCCTATAAAAGGCCACCCCTCTCACCCTTCTTCCTTACACCTCCTCGTGAAGGATCTCTCTCCCCCTCTAGAATTATTTCTCCATGGTCTCAGATTAGCGAGATACATGTTCTCGGTGGCATTTCGTCTGGAAGGAGTTGCTGCTTCCACTGCATCGCTGGAGCGAGGAGGTGGAGGTTGTCCGGTGGCTTGAACGTGTGTGCGAGGATGGATGCGCTGCTGATTTGCGGCGCTCGGACTTCCACACGAACTTGAGATCGGCAAGTGTACGACTATATCAACCACGAGTTCCTACTCGTTAACAAAACTAGTTGTCTTCGAGGGTAAGTTCTCCATGGATGTATGTCCACCCGTTGCTCTGTATCTAGTAGATAGATCTTTGCGTATAGTTCTCATCGTAGGATTTTTTTGTTTTCTATGCTGCGGCCCCAACACTTCCGCTGTTGCGCCTTCCTCGGTAGGCTGTCACGGCCTCAGGGCAGGCTGCCGCGCACCAAGAACGGCTGCTATGCCTTCCGTTGGAAGGCTGCCGCGACCACCTCCCCGCGGATCGTCTTCGCCGTCATCATCCGGGACTTCACCGACTATGCCGACATCGACTACGATCTACGCGTCGTCCACACCCTGGCGCATACGACGCACCGTTGGTATGATCAACCGATCCCGTTCCTGTCTACACCAAGCACGTCCCCGAGCACGCGCCTACCACCAATCGAGCTACGGGCTGCCACTGTATCGCCCCATCGGGCTGCAGCACAGCCGCCTTTGGTCCACCCTACCGGTTTCCAACGCGCCTTCCTTGGCGTGTATGTCGCTGATGGTCTCCCAGCCGCTGCACCGACTTGCGCCCTACAGCTATGCCGCCCCCTCGGGTCATAGTGTGGCTGCACACAGTCTAGTTCGCCGTCCTCGTGCATCGATGGCATCGGCTTTCAGCCCACCATCTCCTACGGCACGGATCGCCGCCATCTGCACATGGTCTTCGTCACGTCGCCAGGTCTTCCTCGCCTACTTCGAGCACCGCCTCCGCATTTCACAAGGTAACCTGCAGGGCGCCCTCTCGTCGTCGCAGGTCCTGCCGACTACTCCATCACCACTCTAGGCATCCAGCATGACTAACCTAGGTCGCCGCTAGTTTCGCTGCCTTCTACGTCTTCGTCCACTACAACTTTGCCGCCAGAGTCATCGCCTCATCCCCCACTACACCACCTGCTACTCTACTCTGACAACCGCGGACAGCGCCGGCATCTCTCCCTTCGTCGCTCTGCGCGTCGCAACCGCTCTTGAGGCTTCCTCTGCTAGTCTTTCTGACATGGCGACAAGTTCATGATGGTCCCTGCCCCCACATGCCTGGTACTGGCAACACCAGGAATGCATTCCTCCCCGACGCGTTCCCGAGTCTGGCAAGCTCGGATCGGCGCCTCGTCTTCATCGGCTTCGACAACGTCTTCTTCGGCATTGACCCCTCTACGACTGTCTCGACCGCGTCACCGACGAGTTATTCTTTGCATACTCGGTTCTAGCAAAATCGGAGTGTGTGTTCGTCCCCGACGTGTGCCTAGTTTTGATAAAACTATGGCCGCACATCGTCCTCGATGGCTCGGACTGCATCGACTTTGGCATCGACACCCTCAGCGACTGCCTCGACGCGTCTCCGTCATCCTCCTCGCGCGCTATGTGCATGCGGCTTCACGCGCGGCTACCTCGACACCGGCATCCCCGACCATGACATCAACCACGGCGACCCATCGCACGGCTACCTCGACCATGGCACCGCCTCATGCTCTCGGCTCCCTCGACATCGGCACAAGGGCTACCACCTCGCTTGAGCATCATCAGCTTCCTCTACAGTCCAAGCTACCGCGCTGCGACACCGTCCACGATGTTCCCGCTCGGACTATGGGGGGGATGTCAGCCTACCGGATGCTAGTTCGGTTTATCTCCAGTCTAACCGTCCGCAATGTTCTAGTTGTTCACGACGCTACCGCTATGACTGCGGGGGAGTGTTAGAGTATTTGGTATATACGGTTGTTATGATAGTTTAGATAGAGTTAGGATCTGTTTACGTACAGTTCTAACTTGACTCGTACTCTAAAAAATCCTCTGTACGCCTATATATACTCGCCCATGAGGCTCAATAATATATCCATCCTATTCCGCCAAACTCATACTCTTTCACCAGTTAACTGAATATTCTCGATAATCGGCTTGTCAAGCTAATTAATCGGCTAGACCAGTAAACAAACAGAATAAGCCCTTCTCATTTCGGCCAGCCTCCGATCCGTAGTTAATTTAACTGATTTATGGGCCGATAATTGGAAGTGTTCACAGATCAGACATATATAAAAACTTCAGAAACTCGAGTCATACTCAGCTACATTTGTTGCCTATTTTAGCTGCTGAAAAAATTCTTATTCCATGTTTGTTGTTTGTTTCATATAAAATAGTCCATTCTCTCTGCATTGTTTGCTTCAGACTAGAACTCTACATAAAGTTGTTGCTGCACGCATTGTCGTGTAAAGAAGGAACCAGTAATAACAACAAGGAGGACCTACAGAAGTGACCTAATTCATGTACCCAACATCTACGTCTCAAATAATTTTTGCCAGCAAGACAACAAATATGAGAAAATGAATAGAATCTACATGCATAATATAATGTACAGAAATCTATCCTAGTGTTTGTGTTTCCTAAACAGGACCTCATTTATAAAGAGAAAAATCTATAGAGTGCAAAACTCAATAATATGGAGGAAGGAGTTGTGGCATCCGCTAAAACCACTACTAGAAAATCGCTATGTTTTTGTGCGTTGCATCCTCATGACAACATGCTCATGTCATCATGCCGCATTGCATTTGAGCATCGTCGTGTCATCAAGCATGGTTTGGTTAAAAACTAATTTTCGAAAAGCCCATCTTTGTTTTCTAAATACCCCGTCTTAATTTCGAATCAAACCCCGGTCTCTTCCGGATCTTTTATTTATCTAAAAACTATTTATAAAATCTTTTCTAAAAATAAAATAAGTAAAAACCAGGCCCAAGGCCAGTAGCCAGCTACCTACCACCCCACCAGGAAAACCCTAGTCTGCCCTAACCACCTACCCCCGCACTCCTTTTCCCTCTACCCCGCCGCCAAAAACCACCCACGCCACCCTGGCCCTATCGCCATCCCCACCACATGCACCTACTCCCACCTACAGCCACCTGGCCCCCGGGCCCCAACCTGGCCACACGCAGACACCACCTTCCGCTCTCACCACAGCCCTGCGTCGCTCGCCCCCCACAGCCGCGATCGAACCCACCCCGCGCGCGCAGCCGCATGCAACCACGCCCGCAAGAACTCCCTGGGCCCACCCCCTCTCTCTCCCCTGGTTCCGCGCCACCCCAGGTCAACCTACCCACGCCACCGGCCCGACCGACCATCCTCCACACGTTCCTCTCCCTCTCTCCAACGCGTCGACCCCGCGTGTCCTTGCGTCGCGCGCAGCCCCGGGCCCCACCTCGCGGAGACCGCGTCTCCCCGCCCGCTTTTCCCTCCGTGTCTGTTTTCCCCGCTCACCAACCCCCGCCTTGTCCGTCGGCCTCCGCTCGCCATCGCGGCCCCAGGCGCGCCCTCCCCCGAGCCCTGAGGCCGCCGTCCCCGGCACCAACCACACCGTCGCCTAGTCCTCCTCCGGCCTCCGCCTCTGCAGGTAGCCACCTCGCCCGGCCTCCACAAGCCCCGCCGCCGTCGAGCTCGCTTGCGAGCTGCTCCGCCCAAGCTCGCCCGTGCTTCGTCTCCTCTCTGCGCGCCTCGCCGGCCCCTTCGTCACCGACTGCGCGAGCCCGGCCCCGCCTCTCCCCGACCTTGGCCGTCCACGGACCGCTCTCCCATCCCCACCGCCTCTGTCCCCACCCCCCCCGCTCGACCTCACCTCCTCCGGCGCCGCCCTCCCCGGTCGTCTGCCTCCCGGACGCGCGCCACCATCCCCGGCCTCAGCCTTGCCACCTCGACGACCGTCGCTGTCCTGTCCTTTAGGACTGCAACGAGCACCGCTGTCTCGTCTGTCGGCGCGGCCTCCTGCCGAAGTTTTCTCTTCCGGGTGCTCCTGTTGATGTGGGGGAGTAGGTGTTGATGCTACGGTTGGGTGTTGTTGTTAGTGTCAGGGGCTCACGATGACGCGTGAGACTAAGTCGGGCATGGTGCTGTGAAGTGAAGAGGTAGCTGCAAGTGCGCTCTAAGCAAGATATTCGTCCTATCGGTGTTGCTGTTTCGTCAAGGTCGTCTTGCGTGATACCAAGTCCTTCCTTGACACCCGAATCAGATGCCAAGTTCTTCGACCCCGATATATCGACAAGATCTTTCGGCGCCGAACCCAGGACCGCCCTGAGACCCCAAGATCGTCATCTGCCTGCGTCAACAGGGAAACGCCAAGACCTTCGACTCGTACATGATGGGCGAGGCTGCAAAGTGGAGACATCGCCGAGATCTTCCGATGACCCAAAGATCATCGTCACGGATCGACAAGGACTGCTACATGGGACAACAAGTACTTCGTCACGGATCCGATCGAAGAATCCTTGAAGACCACAGATGCGACAAGTACTGCTTCCCGGATGCGATGCCGAGAACCCGAACGACAAGCTCGACACCGACCAGGGCGAATCCGATGATCCTCCGACGCCAAACCAAGTCCGTCAACCCTGAGTCCGATCCTTTCGAACCGATCCCCGTCGAACCCTGTCGAACCCCGAACCCACCGGAACCAAGGTCTGCTGAACCCAGATGTGTGACTCCATTTTGTTCAGGTTCTGGGCATCGCATCCGGGAAGTAGTACTTGTCCGACTTCCTCGTTTGGTCTCGAGGGGGAAATACCAGGATGGGTATGTTTGGTGTTAGTATCAGGTTGGATCCGAATAGGTCTCTCTTATCCCTCTCTAATAGCCGACAGATGAATCGAGTCTCTATAGGTTGTTTAGTGCATGCTTCGCTGCCGCTTCAGTCCACCATACCTATGTAGGCGAGAGCCGCCGAATTCTAGCCTCGCCGTGTACTGGCCTCAGTACTGACGCTCCTCTTTTCCCTTTGCCCTTTGTCGGCACCCCTTTTGTTTTAGCAGGTTTGAGATCGACGTTGTTAGCAGGGTTACCCTTCCGGCTTGGCCTGGCCAGGGTTATGGACGCCATTGGTTATTCGTCAGGGCTCTTAGCCCCATTTGCATCTTGCCCGTAGTCGGACGCTCTATCGTTTTCAAGGTGATTTGGATCTTTGTATTGTGTATCTGTATTCTTGACTCATGGAGTCGTTGTTGTATATATATGTTCTATGGGTCCCATCGAGGACTCTTGTGTAATGGTATTACTTCGTTTTCCACCCGCACAAAAGTGCCTGGTGGGCGTCCTTGAATCGTTTCTATGCGGGTTTGGCGGAAAGGGCTAAAACTTGCATAGGGCCGATTCGAGGGTGTTACAGGAGTGAAGGATAAAATTTGAACCAACAATCTGGCAAGTCAATATAGAAAGGGATCATCTCCTGTATCGGTAAAATCCAGAGTTTGCCTATGACATCATATTCTCAGATGACATTATTTAAATGTAAAAGCACCAGCAAAGGATGAATGTTGAGATGAACCAACTGCCATGTAAGCCAAACCAGGATTGCACACAATCAATATTTAATCAGTAATTTCTTACAAGTTAGAACAAAGACCACAAAAAAATATAACTACAAAGCTAATTCATTGATGTTGCTTAAAACAAGAGATAAACATCTTACGCCATCTCTCACTAGTAGAAAATGGACCTTTGGTCCAGAGCATCAGTCCCGGTTCTGGTACAAACCAGGACTAATTCCCTGGTCCCAACAGCTAGAAATGGCCGCAGGGCCTAGAAACACATTAGTCTCGGTTCGTAGGGTACCTTTAGTCCCGGTTCGTTTAACAAACCAGGACTAGAGGGTCTGGTGCTGGAAAGGAGAAGATGTGTGGACCTTTAGTCCCGGTTTGTTAAACGAATCGGGACTAAAGGTCCCGACTATATCTTCTTCCTCTCCCCTGCCCGAGCCATTTCAAGCTCACACAAGCATCTCCCTCAAATTTCTTCCCTCAAGCTCGAGTTCTTGCCGATTTTTCTCAAGGTTTGTGAAGATTTTTTGGCTCCACATCTATCTAAGGGTCCTAAGAGGTTAGCAACTTCATCCTTTCATATTTCATTGCTAGTTTTACCTCATTTCATGCTCTAGAAATGGAGGGATTTGTGTGGATTATATCGCTATATATCTGGTTAATTTGGCACATATAGTCCTAGAAATTCATTTGATTCATCAAAGCTCAGAGATACATGAGTTCATCCTATCTATATATCTTGGTTTGGCACATAGTCTCGAAATTCAGACGATTCAGAGATGCATCATGCCACCATCGAGCAACAAAATATCCTTCTTCTTCTTCTACCCACCGTCACAAAATCCATTGCAACAAAAATAAGAACCAAAACTATGAAGGCATACATATATATATTGGCACCCTAGCATTTTAATCATCGACCATTTAAGCAAACCAAAAACATGAACACGCCGGGGAGCTACCAAATTAAATTAGGGAGTGCCTCTATGGCGAGCTCCTCGAAGATGTCTGAGGACGGGATCCTAAGACATCTTCGAGAAGCTCTGCCGTAGTGGTGTCCCTGCTCTCGCACACCATCTTTCAGTTTATAACTTCTCTAGCTAGATCACTATGCTGGTGGAGCTAACTAATTTCACATATTAGGGAGTGCCTCTACGGCGACATCTTCAAGAAGCTCCGCCGTAGTGGTGTCCCTGGTCTCGCACACCATCTTGCAGTTCTTCACAAGAATGCATATATATTTATAGATTAAGCAGCACAACATACTGTCAGACACTGATGACATAATGTCGACACACTCACCCCTGGCATAGTGCTGCCACCCACCCAAAATAGTGTCATCATTTACTGGCTTAGTGCTGCCCACTGAGGAAATAGTGTCGACATGTTGTCGCCACATCCACAATTAGTCCCGGTTGGTGCCTCCAACCGGGACTAAAGGTTTATCGTATCTTTAGTCCCGGTTGTTGGCTTTGATTTTGTTTTTTAGACCAGTACTAATTTTATCATCATGATTCTGTTTGATGTACTTAATTATATAATGCAGATGAGCCGGCAATGGATGTACGCTGACCGACTCTCTAGCGAGTTCATTAAAGGCGTGCATTCTTTTCTCCTTGTGGCCGAGGCAAACAAGAGGAATGGTTTTATGTCTTGTCCATGTGGTGTCTGTCAGAATCATAAGGAATACTCTTCCTCAAGAGTCCTTCACAGCCACCTGTTTTGGTCTGGTTTCATGACCGGCTATAATTGTTGGACCAAGCAAGGAGAAAGAGGGTTATGATAGGAGACAACAAAGAAGAAGAGAATGATAATGACTACCCTACTATGTCCCCTGAATACGATGGTACTACAATGGAAGACAATGATGAAGAACGAACATCAAATCTTCCCGATGATGATCTTAGTCGGGCCATTGCTGATGCCCAGGAAGAATGCGTAACTGAAAGGGAGAGGTTGAAGTTCAAGCAGATGTTAGAGGATCACAAAAAATTGTTGTACCCAAATTTTGAAGATGGGCACAAAAAACTGGGTAGCACACTGGAATTGCTGCAATGGAAGGCAGAGAATGGAATGTGAGTGACAATGGATTTGAAAAATTGCTGAAAATAATGAAGAAGTTGCTTCAAAGGATAACGAACTACCCGCTAGTACCTACAAAGCGAAGAAGGTTGTCTGCCCTCTAGGATTAGAGGTGCAGAAGATACATGCATGCATTAATGACTGCATCCTCTACCGCGGCGAGGAGTACGAGAATTTGGATGCATGCCCAGTATGCACTGCATTGCGGTATAAGATAAGACGAGATGACCCTGGTGATGTTGAGCGTGAGCGCCGCATGAAGAGGGTTCCTGTAAGGTGATGTGGTATGCTCCTATACTACCACGGTTGAAACATTTGTTCAGGAACAAACAACATGCCAAGTTATTGCGATGGCACATGGAATACCGTAAGAAAGAAGAGATGTTGAGGACACCCCTCTGATGGGTCACAGTGGAGAAAAATCAAGAGAGAGTCCCCAGACTTTGTAGGTAACACGAGAAACTTATGGTTTGGTCTAAGTACAGATGGCATGAAACCTTTTGGGGAGCAGAGCTGCAGTCATAGCACCTAGCCTGTGACTCTGTGTATCTATAACCGTCCTCCTTGGTTGTGCATGAAGCGAAAGTTCATTATGATGCCAGTGCTCATCCAAGGCCCGAAGCAACCCGGCAACGACATTGATGTGTACCTAAGGACATTAGTTGAAGAACTCTTACAGTTGTGGCACGGATAAGGTGTACGTGTGTGGGATGAGAACAAGCAAGAGGAATTTGACCTACGAGCGTTGTTGTTCATAACAATCAATGATTGGCCTGCTCTTAGTAACATTTCAGGACAGACAAACAAGGGATACAATGCATACACACACTGTTTAAATGAGACTGAAAGTATATATTTGGATAAATGTAAGAAGAATGTGTACCCGGGGAATCGTCGTTTTCTTCCACCCACGCACACCCTAAGAAAGAAAGGTAAGCATTTCAATGGTGACGCAGACAGCCGGTGTAAGCCTATCCACCATACTGGTGATGATGTATTTGATATGGTGAAGGATTTAAAAGTAATCTTTGGAAATGGTCCTGGTAGGCAATCTGTTCCGAAGGACGATGTCGGACACGCACCCATGTGGGAAAAGAAATCTATATTTTTGGAGCTACCCTATTGGAAAGTCCTAGAGGTCCACTCTGCAATTGATGTGATGCACCTGACGAAGAATCTTTGCATGACGCTGCTTGGCTTCTTGGGCGTGTATGGGAAGAATAAAGATACACCGGAAGCACGGCAGGACCAACAACGTATGAAAGACCGAGACAACATGCACCTAGAGCTATTTGAAGGTACTGACAGCTACGCTCTTACCAAAGAAGAGAAGGAAATCTTTTTTGAAGTTCTTTACAATATCAAAAGAGACGTTCCCCAGCTGGGGAAACAAGCAAATCAATCGATCACCCTGCTCCAGGTGTACATACCCGAACCTCAACTATATGGGGGAGAACCTTTGTATATGGAACCGGCTAAGATATTGGCCGAGCAATGTAATATGTCTATTCATGACATTATTCACGGCGATGATATGCCCAAGGCTTATGTAGCGCCACAATATGTTCACGGGGAGCCTCTGGTCAGTTCTGAAAGGCTTCGGGATATGCCAACAAAAATGCGACAATTTCATGAATGGTACATGGAAGTATAAAAAAAGAGTGATATTGGCTCATAGCGAAAGTTCGAAAAGAGCATTACTTCACTGAAGACAAGGTCCCTATTGAATTTACAGAATTCTTTCAGTTATTCCATCTAAAGGAACTCGACAAATCTATCCTCAGTTGCTACTGTTTGTAAGTGATTACTTTATTTATGTAATTAAGTCTCTAGATCAGCTTGTTCAATTCATTACCGGTAAGTATACTCACTATATTCTTTTGTACGCTATAATAATGCAGATTGAAGGTTCTCGAATGTAAAAAAGGCTATCAACGGATTTGGGTTCATTGACCCACATCGAGTTAATGGAGTTGTGTTAAAGGATAAGCCACTGGAGACCGAGCAAAACTTGCTCCGGTTTTTCACGAACCAACATTCCTGTAATGAAATACTATTTCCTTACCACTCTGGCAAGTGAGTTCTTGTACACATTAACTTTTGCTTACTCAATGTTCAGTGTAAATGATGATTTATTGACGTATGTAAACTTTGCGTAGCTACCACTGGATTCTTCTAAGCATTTGAGTTGACTTGGAAAGAGTACAAATCATGGACTCATTAAACAAAGACATGGAAGAGTACCGCAGCATTATCGATATGCTCTAGAGGTAATTTCAACCATTATCGCACTATATCAGTTTCTTTCGTTCATTTTCTGAGATATCAAGTAGTTATTAACTCATACATTCATTTTCTTTATCGGGTAGTGTTTGGACACGGCTCAAGAACAAGGTCTGCGGTCAATGGCGTGAGGAGCTAATTTTTAAACCAGTCTCGGTAAGTAGTACGAGCTAGGACCGCGCATCTATTTAATTCTAATTTATGTACATTTATCATGCTAGAGTTATTATTTGATTGAATTCTATTCTTGTAAAATACGCGAGACAGCCATAGGGGACTAATCTATGTGGATTCTATGTGTGCGAGTTCATTCACATCTCTACTAAGAAGCCTTTGGAAACTGTTCGAGTAAGTAAACAATATATTCACCCTTTATTTTTATTAAAAAAAGTTATGTTGAGTTTAATTCATATGATCTCCTTCTTTATAGTTGGACGCGATGCGGGACAAGCTCCTACCACAGGACCGCCTACTAGCAATTCAAGAGGAATTGGCTGAATTTTTGGTCGACGAGGTTATAGACTCATACGGAGAATACTCTCGAGATAGACCCTAAAGCATCCATGTAATGATCTCCTTGTAATCAAATAGACGGGCTCTGGACCCGGTTGTGACTCCATGTAATGACCTCTATGCATGTATGCTTGTAAGAGAAATTATATTATATATGCATCAACGTGTACAAGTACTGTGTAGTAGCGTTGTGTATGTATACGAAAACTTGTTTGTAATAAAAACACAGAATGAAAAATAATTAAACACAAAATACAAAATAAAAAGAAAAACACAAAATCCTAAAACCCCATCTCCTGCCGCGACAGCCAAATGGCCCAAAACGCTACCGTGGCAGGGAACTTTAGTCCCGATTCGTGTTATGAATCGGGACTAAATGTCCTCCAGCCTAGCACAACTCGCGGGTCCACGTGGTGGACCTCTAGTCCCGGTTCGTAATAGAACCGGGACTAAAGGCCGGACCTTTAGTCCCGATCTGGCAGTCCCGTTGCAATCCGGGACTAAAGGTCCTTACGAACCGGGACTAGAGATTTGTTTTCTACTAGTGTCTTGTTAAATAAATAAAATATTGAACATTTAGTCGTTTACTGCAGGGGAGCACCCCGCAGCCTTTCAAATTTTAGTACTCCCTTCGACCCATATTAGTTGACTTGGATTCATATAGATACGAATGTATCTAGTCAAGTTTTAGTACCAGATATATCCGTATCTAGACAAATTTAAATCAACTACTATGGGTCGGAGGGAGTAAAACATAAAATATTTACAGGGAGTTATAAGAGATAAATATATAAAACGGACCTACCTAATATTATGGAAGGTTATCTAGCCCTGATGACAGAAATTTAAATCAAATTATGATCCATGGGATGGGTAACTTATAAAACATCGACTGTTGTTTATGCCTCCATGATACACCCATAGCACTAATAAATATAACATCTCTCCATCAACTTCAAGTTTAGCAATAATGATCACGGCTTCAACCAATCTTGTACATGTTGTAGCTCCAAATCACATATAACTTGGTCAGAAGGTCAGAGCAGCATTGCACAATGGTCACTGCGGTCACTCTAGGTAGCTGCAGGTTTTGAATACTAAAGCACACCCGGAATTCATTTTTTTGCAAGGTCATCTCATTGTTTCATGCGAGAAAAATAAACTAAAATATGAAGCAGATGCAGGACATGTAGAACACTGCAATATGAGACGTTCTCACCTGGGTCTGAACATAGAAGAGAAGCACTGTCGACCCTATCTCCTCCTGGTTGTATCACCTTGTTCGCACGGACGCACACGAAGGTGAGAAAGCATCCCATGGCCTCCCATCCATGTGCTTAATCGCATGTGCTTGATCGCTATGGTTTTGCGCGAGAGAAGAGGCACCCTGAATCAACGAAAGGTTGCCGCAGTCCACCATGTTGGGCGCCTCTGCAAAGAGCGCATGGAGACGCCAATGCTGAGCACGCAACCGACACCTGAGGGATGGGACTATTGTTGACATCGATGTAGCAATGCTCTCAGTGGTGGGAAAGACTTCTTGGCTGAAGATGTCACCTCCTGCTGAGAACGGAAAATTAAAGCATCATCTAGATCAATAGAGTTTTCACCTCTAAGCAATATCATGGAAGCATTTGTAGGGTTTGCTCACCTTGTATAACCTAGAATCCTCGATCAGATCCAAAGAAAATAAATGCACAATTGCTCTTGATATTTCATAGACTGTGTTTCGTATCACTTAGACCTGAAGAAGAAAGAATCTCGTCTCTTCAATTCCATGATTTCAATATTTCTTGCGAGACTACGGTTGATGTTGTGATGTGGTTTTGAACATGATTTCCATCAGGAAAGATCAACCTCATCGCATTTTTCATTCTCCAATGCGCAACCATTTTGTCGGTTAACCGGGATGATTTGGACGAGGTATTAACCTTGTAGGTTACAACTCGAGAGATGGTGTAAGCATAGTTGTTCGTGCACCTGCAATGTGCTAAACTAACAGGTAAGTACAACGAAAGCATTTGCAAAGTTCATTGGACCTGGCAAAAAATCACATGAAAACGAGTTCAATGAGGATAGTTACTTAAAAACTTCACTGAACCGGTACGCGAGGACTCTTGAAGAAAAGCGATCATGGAGGAAGAGTAAAACCCATCTAGGGTTTGGTACTTCCGCCGGCGACGCCGTCGGTCTGCTCCGTCTCCCGTGGCCTCAGGGCCTCGGGGGTGTGGCGGATCACGGTCTCTCGCCAGCGGGAGGTTTCTCGTTCTTTGTTTAGGTCTTTTATCGGTGTCTTTCTCAGGATGTTGAGGCGGCGGCTACATCTTGAAGTCAGAATAAGGTCCTTTCCGCCCTATCCTCGCACCGGTGGTGCATCTAGCCACGACGGAGGGCGCGTGGAGTCTTGTGTCCGGCGGATCTCCTCGGATCTATGCCGTTTTCGTGTTCGTTGGTGTGAGTTCAAGTCAGTCTTTTCCGATTTATGGATGTCATCATTGGTGATGGTTGCTGCTCTAGTGCGCTGGTCCTTTGGGGCCTTAGCACGACGACTTCCCATACGTCTACTACAACAAGCTCTACTACGACAAGCTTTGTCCGGCTCCGGTGATGGAGGGGCGAGGACGTCGGCGCGCCTTCGGCTCGTGCTAGTGTTTGTAGTTGTCGCTAGGTGGTCCGTGGACCTATTTGTATTTATTACTTTTAGGTTTCTTTGTACTACTGTTGATCATTATTAATAAATCAGAGGAATTTCGAAAAAAATGAGGATAGTTACTTGGTTGTACAGTCTGACATGACGTGTGAGAGAAACATTAGTCTTGCTTCAGGTCAACTTTACTATCAGAGAACAAAAATGTATCGATCAATCTTGTATACTACTCCCTCAGTTCCAAAGTTTTACCTTTGTGAAAATAGTGTATCTAGGCCCCTTTTAGTGTTTAGGTTCATTTAGGTTTGGAGTGAACCTACACACTAAAAGGGTTTAGATACGCTCCTTTCCCAAAACTAAAACATCTTATATTTTAAAACAGAGAGAACTAACTAAAAAATACTTAATTGCAAGATGATCTGAAGTTTCTAGGATCGAGTACCTTCGGAAGAATAAGAAAATGACGATGAACCATATGTTAGGAGTTCAGAGCTGTATTTGTATATGGCCAGACGAACCGGTGACACCCTCGTGAATTAAGAGAGAGAACTCACCAATTCCAGAATCCAATCTAGAATTAAGAGATAACTCATGGCCGATAGAAAGTTAGGCGTCGGCGAGGAGGAAGGGATAAACCTCTGCGAATGCCTTCCTCCGGATCTGTACCCCATGACTTCTACGACCTCCATGCTGCAAGGTCCCTTGGCTTCGCTTGAGTAGCACATACGGGGAAGCTTTTCCGCGAGCCTGCTCACGATCGCATCGGCCGAGTAGACAGAAGGATCTAGCCGCCGCTATGGGGTATGTCGATGGATGAAGAGATGCAACAACCTCTGCCACCCGCTCGTCTCCATCTCCATCGAGACTTTTTTTACAGGCTGCGGTGAGCCCGTTGCGGAAGAAAATAATAGAAGGCCCGCACGAGTGTAAAAGTGAGTAATTGTCAAACAATAGTGAGTAAAAGTAACTAGAGATATATCCTCATTATTATCAAGTTACTAATGAGGTTGATCAGGTCTCTTTAACACTTTGATAAAAATAAAAGAGTGGTGCTTATTATCATTTAGAGAGGGAAAAAACTCATGTCACCTAATATTTTATTGGAGTTTCTCCAACCATTAAAATATCATAGATAGTATCAGTAGTTGGTATTGGAATATCAATACTTCCAATCATAAGATTCATTATGTTGATGGTGTTCCCACTTTTGTTTGTGTGTTCCTTAGAATTCTTCTTTGGAAAATAAATGGTGTGCTCATTCCCCTTAACATTGAATGTTACCTTGCTCTTGGTACAACTATTCATAGCCCATGTAGTATTTAGAAAAGTTCTCCCAGGAATAATAGAAAAATTATCATCTTTTAGGCATCTATAATATAACAAAGGTTGTAGGAATTTGCACATTAGAAATAACAGCAGGAATATCTTCTCAAATACCAATAGGAACACGAGTGGAATTATCAGCCATCTGAAGAGAAACATCAGTAGGATCTAATTTATTCAAATTAAGTTTCTTATATAAATATAAAGGCATAACATTCACACTAGCACCCAAGTCACATAAAGCATACTTAACATAATTATTCTTGATAGTAAAAGGAATAGTAGATATTCCTGGGTCTCCAAGTTTCTCAGGTTGTTTACTTTTAAAGAAATAATCAACAAGCATAGTTATAATTGCCTCATTCGGTACTTTTTAAATCAGTGACAATGTCCTTCATGCACTTAGAATAAGGATGTACTTTAATAACATCAAGTAAAGGAAATTTTCAACATAAACTGTTTAGCAATTCAACAAACCTCTCAAATCTAACATTATCTTAAAATTTTACTACCTCTTGACGATATGGTATGGGTCTTTGCACCCATGGGTTTTTTTCCTTACCTTGTTGATTTGTTGGATGTTTCTTATTTTTACCTTTATTTCATCAGGATTGAGGATCCCCTCTAACAATAGATTCAGTTTCTTCATCAATTTCATTTTCTTGTTGTTTTTCATTAGATTGGGATAATCCCTCATTATCATCTTCTTTATTATTATCTTCAGTTTTATCATCAGAAATAGATGTATAATTTTCTTGTTCTTCAGAATTCCTATTAACTTCACTATCATTGGGATATTTTCTTGTAGAAGATTTCTTAGTTTTAAGATCATGTTGCTCTTTTCTTTTTAGATGTCCTCCAGGATAATTAGGAACCTAAGTAGTTGACTCTCTCCTAGTATTAACTCACATACTTACTTTTTTAGCAAGAAAATTTTCATGATTTATTTTGAAGAGAGATCATCTCGTCAACTTGATTATTCATCATAGTTCAATTCTTAACAATCATATTTATAGAATCCACATCAAAGTTTAAACTTTCATGAAGAAATTTAATCTGATCAGAGTTCTCCATAAGATTCATTTTAATGCCATAGTCAATAGACTTTTTATGACAAGAAAATTCATTAGAATGATCAATATATGAAGCTTCTATTAGAGGTGAGACCTTTTCATTACCTTCAGAAGGAGTTATAACATGTACTTGAATAGGGAAACATGGTTCATAAATGGGAAGTTTATTACCCTTTTCAGATGGTTCCTTAAGATCAGAGGTTTTACTTCTCTTCTCCTTAATAGACCTTGAGGATTATTTAATAACTTCATTAGATAATTTAAGAATACCTCTCTTCTTAGTAGTAGTATCAATATTATCTTCTTCCTCAATATGTCAATCATTATAATTATAAGAATGCGTATTTAATAATTCCTTAGCTTCATCAACAATCATGTGCCTGAAAATATTACCTCCAATACTATCAAGATAGGATTTAGATTCTTTACTTAAACCATTATAAAATATATCAACTAATTTGTTTCTTATAAACTATGGCAGGACATCTCCTTTTCATTCCACAATACCTCCCCCAAGCTTGGGGTAAACTTTCTTTCTTGTTTTGGGCAAAGTTGAAAATCTCATTAGTCATAGTGTTTATCTTTTCATCTAGAAAATACTTTCTATAGAACACATAAACATTCATCTTTGCTAGTAATAGATTTGGGAGATAAAGAATTGTACCAACCCTTTAGCCTCTTCTTCTAAAGAGGAGGGAAACAAATTCAATTAGTAATAGTGTTGCTGAATTTCATCTCTACCAAATGAATAAGCTAGTTCAAAAGTTTTGATAAGTGTTCTAAAGGAAACTCCTCATCTTTCCCACATAATTTAATAGCTTCTACCATTTTAATTATCTCGGGATCAACATTGATGTCATAATCATCATAATTTATGAAAATTGTAGGTTTATAAGGTCTACTAACAATAGGAAATAAATATCCTAGTGAAGTCTTTATACTGGCATCAAAACCATCAATATCATCTAGATTCACATTCATAAAAGCTCTTCCAAAAGAAGTATCTTCTTGTGAAGGTGTTAATACATAACTAGTAGCAATATCAGTTTCATCATTCTATTTAGTAATTTCATGTTCATCATAATTTTCATTATTATTAGATAAAGACTTTTATAAATTAGGTATCCCCTCATCATCCATATCATGACCCAATATTTATTTTTCAATACTAGTAAGCATCATAGATAGTGGTTAACATGGTAAAACAATAGGTTTATTTTTAGTAATAGGAGTAGCGATGGCATTAGGTGAATACTATGGCTTAGTGGGCAAGTTTGTACCTTCTGGAGTAGTGGACGACATCACAACCTTCCTAGGAGTACTCTTATTATTTACCATGATGACAAATAGATAATTGCAGAAGGTAAATAATTCACAAATGGTCTTACCAATAAATCTAGGCTCCTCGGGAATGACGCTAGAAAATTTCTTGATGTCCACAAGTATAGGGGATCGCTGAAATCTTCGGGAACACAAGAATACCAGTAAGACTTTAGCAATTGAGACTTCACTCTCAACAACACCCGTTGATAAATATTCTCAAAAAACAAGTGGTGATTGCAGCAGTTGAATAAAAAAACAGTAAAACAAAATAGTAAATAGAAGCAGAAGATTTCCAGTTTTCGCCGGAAGTAGGGAACTTATTACTTTAAGTGGATAAAAGCATAGGTATGAGGTGATAGTGGGGTGTTTCATGAATAATATTGATCATATAATGTAAATATTAACAACAAGATGCTTATCTTTAACTCTGTTGTGTGTAGGTGTGTGTTCGAAATATAGTTATGGGTACTAACCATGATAATTTACATAAGGTCTATTGTCCTACCTGCCCATTTCACCGGGGCCAACTTGGAACTATAGGTAATTAAGGTCTACCCTTCGAATAGCCTGAAACAATGCATTAACACTCAACATACATGGTCCTCAAACTAACAGATATCCCTCTTGTTTTCCCTAACTATCAGTTTAGGGTTCGCAGGTTCAACATAATAAAAGGCAATACACTTTAGTGATGAATATCAAACTCATATATGATGGGGAAATAAAAGTTTGGTACTTCATGTCACTCGGGACCTAGCAACATGCATGAAACATAGAAAAATTGCATCAACACTCATACAAGAACATCTTCAAGATAAACACCTAAAGTCTCAACATCTATGCATTATTACATGATCAATCTCATCTAATCCACATCCACCTCAGATTCCTATAGATAACTACTCACTCATGGTGATGGAGAGTGAGCACATGGTTGATGAAGATGACGTTGGTGATGATGATGGTGAAGATGTTGTCAAATTCCGAGCTCTCTGGCATACAGAGCAGGACCAATCTGACCCCGAAAATGAAGATTGTGATGGTGGCAGTGCTCTGTTTCGCGAAAATCTCCCTCCTCCTAACATGGTAGGTTTTCGGGGTGTATAAGGAGGTACGCGAAGGAGGCAGCGATATGATGCTCGAGGGCCCAACGGGCACATCTGGCGCCGGCATGCATAGTGACCGTGCTATGGTCCCTCTTTCCCATCACATTGACCTCCCGATGGCCCACTTTAGATCATTTTCTTCATCCCAAAAATCCTGACGTGTGCTCTCTGACCTTCCCATTTTTGGAGTCTCGGAGCTCCTGATAACTAAAAAATACTAATAGAAGGTTTTTCTATCTAACAAAGTTAGAACCAAAAGAGAGGGGATTATTCAAAAAAAATCTAGAAATCATTAAGAACATAGATAATAACTACTAATATAATGCAAATATGTTAGTATATATGACAATAAACTACAAAATTCTTGTATGCATTTAACATGCATCACTATCATCCTCATGTTTCTCCTTCTTGATCTAGTCACGATGTCAACATGGCCAAACCTATAGCATATGTCGTACTTGTCTACAATTTGGGCATATGATCCTAGAATTAATTTTTATTATTTGACACAAATGCATCCATAATATTGAAGACCATATCAAGTATCACAACTTGACCTTGCACAAATATGGATATAAATGAATACTTGACAAGGTTCTCCTCCATAATAGACATTCCTAACCTACAAAGTCCAACGAAATTTCCTTAGGATGTTTCGATCAAAATTCCTAACATACAAATCACATTCAGACCAATGGGATTTAATCATTGGCTAACAAATAAACTAGTGTGTTTTCGGATAAATTGTCGACAATAACTAGCTACCAGGGAGGATCATGCGGTCCGGCGGTCAAGGGCATCAGAGAGGTGTGTGCAGCAACGGTCGAGGCTGCCAGAGAGGTTAGGAGTAGAGTGGTTAGAGTGCAGTAGCGTGGATAGAATATACTCCAAGTGTTCCATGTATTATATAGTACTATGATATATATCTAGGGCTTGTACTATGGGTCTAACTTTCTTAAAATACCATAGGCTATATATAGTAGGCTAATCCTATGGTCATAGTGCTATTCAGCAAGATTCTATTACATATGCCATAGTGAGCTAATCCGGTGGTCTCCTTTTTGGTATTATAACATAAACACTACGATAAAAAAAAACAAGATTCGATAACATGGTGCTCATGTATATTTACTAAACACTACAATAGAAAATTACATGTTAGTACAACAATGGAATTTCCTATAGCGCCACCAGGTCATGGGATTTTCCCTTTCTTCACCACATAGCGGAAATTTATCTGGTACCTAGTGTCCTCGTCGTTTCCATGCCCCATCTTCATGTTCCCTATTCAAGGGAACCTTCATCTCCGGCATGTTCGAAGAATCGATCCACATTAGGAAGATGCAAATCAGTGGCCTATGGTGGCACGCGAGTAACCTACGGTCAGCTTCATCGCTACTAACGGTGAGAAGGCGACGCGGCTAAAACATACATCCACACATGCAACCCAGAAAGAGACATCGACCGAAGCTGCTCCAATCTGAGCGATTCTACAGAGATAAATATCCCTAAATTATATCTTTTGGTCAGTACAGAGATTGATAACAACTACCAAGAACTAAAATCAACAAACTATATTAAAGAAACATACTTGTTGCTCCATTGGCTCGGATGTCGCCACCACTAAACATTCTAGGAGGGAGATTTGGGGAGAGTACTACAAGACTGGGAGTAGTAAGAGATAGATCGAGATCGATATTGACATTGAGATGGCAGTTGCGGAACGTGTAGAAGGAGATGTAAGGCATAACCTCACTGGTGGTGGGACATGCAAGTCTACAAGACAAGACTAACTAGTCAACACAAGGTGTTTGACCAGTCTCCACAGGACACACTATAAATGTTACATACAATGCGTGGTGATTAGTATATGCCTTAGTCCATCAACCACAATATTAAAATGTGCCATCCTCCTCTCCTACAAACCACGACACTAATATATGTCGGCATCAAGTCAGTTACGGTGTATACATGGCTATCGTGACAAAATGGTGTCAGAATTTCTCATCCATCGGGTTACCAACTTTGTAGGTATGTTTTACTAGTGCCGCTCTAGAAATGTGCCGTGCACGGGGGTATTTTTTTAGTTAATGATGACATCATTCTGGCGAAAAAGCCATGGTCCTCCTTGATAAACCTTCTAACAATTCCCTATACAGTGACATTGGATTGTGAATAAATTCTCTTCCAAAGTATTGATAATCACCTCTCTTGTTTGACTCCATGCCGTATGCATATGTTGTTCAAACGTTGTTGGGTTGAAGTAGTTTGTTGTGTACACCCTTGCAAGGGAAACTCACTTGATTCACTCCTTTGGCACTATCTCTTCCTATTCCAAAACAAGATTGTTGGACACATCATCATCAATGCCCAACCTCTGCAATAGATTGTATAACGCCTTAGGTTTCTTCCCACATAATCCCTCCCCGTGATTCGAAGAGCTTTCGTCCAGTAGTGCCTTCATGGTGGAGATTCATGTTGGAGATATGCCCTAGAGGCTAATAATAAACTTGTTTTATTGTTATATCGCATATGTTCATAATAGTTTTATACCATGTTATAACTATGTTAAGTAGAAACATTAATGCACGTGTGGTATGTATGTTGGGTTCGCAACATAACAAATAAAAAAATTGTACGATGGGAACTATTATACGCCAAGATCTATCTACTAGATACACGCAACGGGTGGATATACATCCATAGAGAACATACCCTTGAAGATCGACAAAGCATTGTTAACAAAACTGATTTCGTGGTTGATGTAGTTGTACACTTGCTGATCTCAAGATCGTGATGAAGTCTAGCAAGTCCAGCAGGTTCAGCACCAGCAAGTCCAGCATGTCCCGCACCACTAAGTCCAGCACCACAAAGCAGTGGTGCATCCATGATCGCACACATGTCTGCTACCCCGACAACCTCCATCCCTCGCTCCAGCAAAGCAACGGAAGCAGCAACTCCTTTCTAGACAAATCCACCAAGAACATGTATCTCGCTAATCCGAGACGATGGGGAATAATTTCTAGAGAGGCAGATAGATCCTTCATGAGGAGGTGTGAGAGTGGAGGAGGAGGAGGTGCTCCTTATATAGGGGAGGGGGGCTGCCTAAGGGGCATGGCCGCCTGTAACACCCTCGAATCAGCCCTATGCAAGTTTTAGCGATTCTCGCCAAACTCACATAGAAACGATTCAAAGATACCCACCAGGCACTTGCGTGCGGGTGGAAAATGAAGTAATATCATTACACAATAGTCCACGATGGAACCAACAAAATATATATATACAACAATGACTCCATGAGTCAAGAATACAGATATACAATACAAAGATCCAAATCACCTTGAAAACGATAAAGCATCCGAGTACGGATAAGATGCAAATGGGGCTAACAGCCCTGAAGAATAACCAATAGCGTCCATAACACTGGCCAGGCCAAGCCGGAAGACTATAAAAGAACCGATGCCATATTTTGCCTTGATAAGACAACATTTAAATTGTGGGGTACCTAAACAACATGAATCTATTAATTAATTGTCTGGGTCCCGATTCCGCTTAATATTGCCTAGTTGCATCGCACCTTTGCTATGTCATACATGCATCATGCCTGATCTTCTACCATAGTATTAAATAGTGCATCGGGTGTTTCTTTTAGTGTTTGGTTCTTCACGGATTAGGTCGTTGATTGGATGCGAGTATAGACAAGTCCTTCGGATATGTATCTTTGACAATGTTTACCAGGCAAGCATTCTCCCCCTTTCTACCGATTTTGCATTTATAGTCTTTACTTCCTTCCTGTGGATCTACTACTATCTGTGTTGTGATGCTTTAGTTTCCGTACCTTTCATAGTCCCTGCAGCCTCTATATTGCCTTGGACACATCCTGTTGCCTGTTGTTTGATAGATAGTCGGCCTTGCAAGTCGTAGTTGCTCGCTTAGGTGCTGCTTCGCGTCGTTGTCATCTCACAGTTTTTGGAAGGTTGGCACATGTTTAATGGTGGAGATGATCATGACTTTAACTACAACTTGATATTAAAATGTTGGGAATATATATAACTAATGCAGAGGCACCGGTGGGCAATAGCTAATATTTGGTTTTTAATGGCCCACTTGTGTCCCGTAGGCCCCGAGTACTTGATACCTGTTCCTTGACTATCACACTATCCGCATGTGGGACCATGAATCCCCTTAGCCAGAGCTTGATTCATTTCTTATTTTTGGGGACATAAACTATTTTGGGGCTTTATTACTATCCTGTACTTATGACATGCTTTACTGCTTTATTTACGATTGTGCATGGATCACCTGTACTGTTTTGGAACATGAAATGTTTTCGCAGTATCGACAAGCCCAATCACACTTTCGGGTTCCTAGTTGTTTACAACCATTAACACAAACCATGGGTCCGTCTCAGAGCCGGCCAACTTTGTTGCGGGTAGCTTAGTGGGGTGGCCCCCTGAAATAATTTATGAATCCTGTGAATGCATTGTCGTGAGGCCTCGTTGCGTTTTATTTGGTTCTTCCCGAGGTTGATCGTGTGTGTGTTGCTATTTGTGCACCCCTGCAGGGTAAAACTTTCTTAAAGCCATGTCCTTGGTAATGGATGCCTTGGAGCACAATATCTCAATCATAGACAACTATAACTAAAGTAGTGCTATAAATTTGACTTTGACATGTCTAGTAATCAGTTTCACTACAACGGAATGAGTAACTAAAAGTGCCAATAACTGCTAGATTGGAAGGTATTATGCTAATTGTATCTGACTAGTAAGTGTTGCAACTATAAATGGAATGAATAAAACTGTCAACTGTGTGAGTTCCTTGGTTTGACTTTCTCGTTTGGTCTCGAGGGTGAAATACCAGGAAGGGTATGATTGGTGTTAGAATCAGGTTGGATCCGAATAGGTCTTTCTTATCCCTCTATTATGGCCGACAGTTGTATCGAGTCTCTATAGGTTGTTTAGTGCATGCTTCGCTGCCGCTTTAGTCCACCATACCTATGTAGGCGAGAGCCGCCGAATTCTAGCCTCGCCGTGTAATGGTCTCAGTACTGACCGCTCCCTTTTTCCTTTGCCCTTTGTCGGCACCCCTTTTTGCTTTGACATGTATAAGTTCGTTGTTGTTAGCAGGGTTACCCTTCCGGCTTGGCCTGGGCAGGGTTATCGACGTCATTGGTTATTTTTCAGGGCTCTTAGCCCCATTTGCATCTTATCTGTAGTCGGATGTTGTATCGTTTTCAAGGTGATTTGGATCTTTGTACTATATATCTATATTCTTGACTCATTGAGTCATTGATGTATATATATATGCTTCTGTGGGTTCTATCGTGGACTATTGTGTAATGTTATTACTTTGTTTTCCACCCGCACGCAAGTGCCTGGTGGGTATCTTTGAATCGTTTCTATGCGGGTTTGGCAGGAATCGCTAAAACTTGCATAGGGCCGATTCGAGGGTGTTACACCACTGGCCATGGTGGGTGCCCCCACCTCTCCCTCATTCATGTGGGTGGAGATCACACTCACATAAAAGCACACCTCCACTCATGTCCACTCACATGCATTAAATTTCCACCAAATTTAATGCAAGCTCTCATTAAATAAAACTATTTTATTTATTTTATTCAGAATTTCGTTAATTACATTAGTTAACAAACATTCACATAAAACCCCCTGCAACATTTCAATATCACATGCAGAACCAGTTTCTACAATTTCACCCGAAATAATTCCGGTTTCCATCGAAATGATTCCAACGCTTTCTTAAATCTTCATCTGAAACATATTTGCTCCAAATGGTGTCGGTATACCTTAAGTGTGTCACCCTAGGGTTCGCCAATAATGCAGACATGATGGAGACCCTTCTCCGCTCAATAATCAGCAGCAGGACCTGGAGATCCGTACTAACTCCCACATATTCAACGATGACTCTAGTGATCGTGTGAACCTTAAACGTCGTAACTAAATCTCGTTGTCTCGTGATATATTACATTTCCGAGATTCGATCATCGGTATCTCCATACCTAGTTTGATCTCGTTACTAACATGCACTCTTTTCTTGTTCCCGTGATATAACATTTCTAGTGATCACATCACTTGCTTGCAAGCTATGTCAATGTGATATTATCGAGAGGGCCCTGAGTATATCTATCCATCATCGGGATGGACAAATCCCACTCTTGATCCATGAGCATCAACATAACACTTTCAGAGTACCCAAACCCACTTTTATAGTCACCCTGTTATAGTGTGACGTTTGATGTTATCAAAGTTCTCTTCAGGTGTTCGAAATTAACATGATCTCATGGTCTAAGGACTTAGATTAATTCATATGATATTATAGCAATATAAACATAATGACTTTGATTGTAATTCTATACTTCGGATGAATGTTCATCACATCATTCACCAATGTTGTGACCTCGTTATTAACAACATCCAATGTCCATGATCAGGAAACCTCGATCATCTTATTAATCAACGAGCTAGTTTATAAGAGAGGCATAACTAGGAACCCTTTATTTGTTTATTAAACACACATGTATTAACGTTTACAATTAATACAATTATAGCATGCAAAATAATCATTTATCATAAACAAGGAATAAGATAATAACCACTTTATTATTGCCTCTCGAGCATATTCCTTTCAGTCTCCCACTTGCATTAAAGTCAATAATCTAGTTTGTAAACTTGCACATTCAACACCTATGGCTTTCTGGTGTTGTATATACGCGTTTACTAGTGGTTAACATAATCCCCGGATCTGACAATTTTAGGTCCGCGTGTATTTGCATGTCTTTGCGTCTCTACGCATCACTCATTCTGTAATGAGGTGGCATTGTATAAATTCAGGCCTTTGGTGAGACCTTTAATTCCTTTGGGTTAAAACATGTTGATATGCACAATATATCTTCATAGTACTAGCCCAATGTGAACCACACCTAGTTTGATAAAAAAACTTATTAACCAAATTCCCTCCTTTTTTGTAGTAACCGTCACAATGTATCACCCTTGGAACTCATCCAAATCCATCATGGAACCTCCTTTCCATTACATTGTACTACCCATAGTTTAAATTGAGATAAATTTAATTTGTATCGTGTGACAAAATAGTATCAATATAACAGTTTACAATGAACTACTTGTAACTATTTGTCACTTATACATGATATATTCTTAGTTCTTCAAGAACTGCTACGAATATCTTTACTATTGTCCAATGATCATATTATGAATCATTCTGGTATATGCTCACAACATTTAGTGCATAGGACATATCTGGATATGTACATATCACGGTATCATTGATGAAATTATTCATGTGATTTCACTCACCAAGTGTCGATACACTTGAATCTTGATTCAATCCTTTCCATGCGGCAAGAACCTTACTTGTCATTTCCATATTAAACCCTTTTAATATCTCATATATGTACGTCTGGCACAATTAGCGCCTCAATCTATCCATATAGACATTGATGCCAAATATTCCAGTTTTCCCAAGTCTTTCATTGAAATCCAATTTTAATGAAATTCTTCACTTGTGTCAATAAAATATACATCATTTCCAATCAACAACATGTCCACTACATAATGTATTGGAAATTTGTCTCATCGCTCCCACTTAATTTCTTGCAAATGCAAGCATCTTCACCGTCTCCAATGAAATTAAACTCTTTTAACATTTTCATCATGGTGATGATTTCAACTCCGCTATGCTTTCTTTAACCATTGAAGTTTGCATGACCTTTTAGCATCCTTTGAATTAACAAAACCCTTTGGACCATGTCATGTATACGTCCTAGGTAACCATTCTATTAGAAGAACAATGTTTTGTTTGTTCAACTACCATATACCAAATTATATGTAGTGGTTGCTACATTAATCTGTCAAGACTAAATATCGCTATGAAAGATCAAATCTTGTCATAGTTAACTCCTTGAACATTGTCGTAAACTCCTTTTTGACATGTCGACTATTTCATAGATGTCAAACATCCATGTATATTTCTTTATAGATCCAAATACGACCAATAGGCTTCACACCTTTTCGGAGGGTCTTCCAAGTTCAGAAACTTGATTTCTCGTGTATGGATACTATCACGGATTTTATGACTTCTAGTCATTTCATGGAGTCAGGGACCATCATCGCTTCTTTGCATGCAATCGATTCATCATTGTCATTACAATAACAACTTATGTTTCAAATGTTGCTATTTGATTCGTACTGACCCACACGGTTCAATAGGAACTCTAATCTCCAGGATCACAACCTTTGTAATCACGAGAGCATTGTAACTACCTCGGTGAATTACGCTCTTAGTTAATGCCTGGATGAACGAAAGTGGTTAAAATAGTACGGCGGGGCCCAGGGCCACTCACGGTAGACCTTTCGGCCGTCCTAACCACTTTCATACAACGGGACAAGAACGAGCGGCGTAATCGGCAGGTGAAGGGATCAACTACATACACAAGTGAGTATGTATGCAAGCCACATACAACAGTCCTTAGAGCCATTCCATCTAAAAGAAATAGAAATATTGCAACGCCATACGGCAAGATCCAAATGTCCTAGATAGATATAATAATTTAGGATAGCTCCTCATACATCACACATCAGAGTATCAGGCGGAAGCGGAAAACAAGATCTGAGTACGGATAAGAAGCAAATCGGCATAAGATGCCCATAAATAAACATATCCCGCCCACAGATCACACGGATCCCCGTTCCCGGAATCTCTACACCGAATGATCGTTGCCAACATCATCTGTCTCTTCCACCCAGTATCCATCTTGTGGGTACACCTGTTCATCTGAATCAAACAATTTATCGTGTGAGACCCTAGGGGTGCTCAGCAAGTCTTTATGCCGCTAAAGGGGACACAACCTGGGGTGACGCAATTGCAGCAAAAGATAATACCTAACAATTCTACAGATACTCGCTAACCTTCCGTCTAACCAATGATAGACAGAAGTCCGTGAATTAAGAACAACAGTTATAACAGTATAATTAACAGATCCATCCTCCTCCTCGCTTACCAACGAGGAAGCGGACAAATAACCCCGATCATCCGTTGGCAGTTTTATTAACCATTCCATGAGTATTGCACTATTTACTAGTCAAGTACTTAGTCAATTTAAAAACGGTACTTTAGTTATACTTGTCTATGATCGAGAAACTGTGCTCCAAGTCGTCCATAACCGCGGACACGGCTTTCAGAAAGATTTACCCTGCAGGGGTGCACGAATAGCAACACAACTCGATCAACCTCGCAAAAACCAAATCAAAACCCAACGAGGCATTCACGACAAAGCAATCTTAAATAAAGCAGTAACTTAAATAAAGCAGTACAGATGCTCCTCGCACAATCTTAAATAAAGCAGTAACATGGCATAAGTACAGGATAGTAAGAAAACCCCAAACTAATTGTGGCCCCAAGAAATAAGAATGAATCAAGCTCTGGCTCAGGGGGGTCCATAAGGCCTCCCGGATGTGGATAGTGTGAATAAACAAGGAACAGGAATCAAGTACTCGGGGTCCTACGGGACACAAGTGAGCATGAAAAACCAAATAGCAGATATTGCTCACCGGTGCCTCTTTCATTAGTTATCCCATTACTACTCAGGTTAAGTTGTTTAGTACCCTGTTATTCATCAGACACTCACATACCCTACTCATGCTTTTCTACGACTCGCATGGCTCAAACAACTCCTGTAGTAATGGCTCATGGGACCGGAACAAGCTTCGTGTGGTTTAAAAGTAAAGGCTATGCAGTACTTGGGATTCAATTTAATGCAATCGCGACTCAATGATGCAAGAATAAGATAGAGGCAATAGATACTGTATGTATGCAAGCATGTGGTAGTGCTTGCCTGGCAGCTCAGTTGAAGCGAGAGATGGATCTGGGTAGTACTCTTGTGATTCCTGGTAATTCTCCTGCTGGGCGTCTATTCGAAGAAGAACCAAACAAACAAGAGCCAACGTAAATAAAGTGCACAAGCATATGCATTAAAATGCGACAAGCAACCAAGCATGCCATGATGAATGATGCAAAATTTACATGGCATTAAAGTAGCATGGCAAAGGTGAGGTGTGGATGCAAGAAATAAGGCATTTTAATATTTATTTAAACAAGTTTTATTGTCATAAACAGTTCAGATTTTAAATGACAACATGATGCATGCTTCAATTCGGAACAAGGACTGCGTGAATAGAGCGAGCTCGTCGCGCTGATCGATTTAGACATATTATTTGTCAAATTTAGAGTTATAGAACAAAAGTTATTAATTAAATAAAGAAAAGGGCATTTTATTGTAATTTTAATCATCTCGAAATTTAAAGTGTTCAAAATATATTTTGAAGGGCATATTTGAATTCCTCACATTTTTCTGATTCCAAAACATATATTACATGTATTATTTTGATTTGTATTTTAAAAATTATTTGAATCTGAATTGAATTTGAATTTAAATCAATTTGAAAAAGATTTGATTAAAAACAGACACAGGAAAATACTTTTCTCACCCCGTCAGATCTAGCCACATCCACTGACGGGTGGGCCTGGCGTTGATTGGGCCACGCGCGCGGAAAAACACTTTTTCCACCGCGGGTCTGGCTAGCCCGCTGAGACTGCGGGGTGGGCCAACTGGCGCAGGCCCACGTGACAGCGGCGAGGGAGACAGGGGCTGACAGGTGGGGCTGGGGTTGGAGCGCGGGTTGCGGCCGGGAAAAGCCGAGGGGTTTTCTGCAAGATGGTCAGGGTGGCTGGCAGGTAGGGCTGCTAGGAGCGCGGGTTGCGGGAATCAAAAAGGTGGGGGACTTTTTGCAAATTTACCACGGGCCCGGGTTACTGTTTTTCTTCTCCCTCGTCTGGCGAGGAAAAACGGCACACGGCGCGAGCAGGGATCGATCTCGGGACGTGGGCGTGCGCGCGGAGGGTGCTAACCGGTGCGGCGGGCTCGGGTAGTTGTCAGGAGGGTGGCGGGGGCCTAGGTAGGGTGTGGCGCGGCGCGGGGAGGCTGCAGATGCCGGCGAGCGGCGCGCACTGAGAGCGCTCGACAAAACGATCGGCGGCGCTAGACGGCGACGGAGAAGAGGAGGTTGTCAGGGAGAGGGAGGGGCTCACCGCGGTTTGCCTGGTGTGGTCGGATCGGGGAGAAGCGCGGCGGTTCGTCGACGACGCAGACGCTCCGGCGGGCTAGGGTTTCGGAGGACGGCGAGGATCTGGCGGTGCTAGGGCTTTCTCCTTCGCGCTGGCGTGGACAGGGCGTCGTAGAGGAACCTCCTCGAGCTCCAAGGCTACCTCCAGGTCGAGCTGCATGGCTGTAACGGCGGGGACGAGGTGGTGCTGGCGGCGACCGGCGGCAGGAGCTATGGTCGGAGCGGAGGACGGGGAAGAAGAGGGCGGCTCTGGGGCGGATCTGGGGACGCAGGAGAGGCGTGTGGAAGGAGGGAAAGGAAGGGAGAGGGAGGAGGACAACTGGGGCACGGCAGAGATAAGGTGGACTCAGTGCCACCTTTTCCTCCTTCTCCTTTTCGAGCACATGGGCGAGCTGGCTAGGGCTCGTCCTGGGGCTGCAGGTGGACTAGGGCAGGGAGAGAGGATAGGCAGGGAGGCTTGGCTGGAGGGGGCCCTCGGGTCAGGAAGAGAGAAGAGAGGGAGGGGTAGCTAGGCTAGGTTAGATGGGGCATGGCTCGGGTTAGGGTTAGCTAGGGTTAGGGAGAGGGTTAGGGTTATCTAGGGTGTTGCTCAGCAGGTTAGAGAGAGAGGGAGAGTAAGTGAGAGAGATGGGAGAAGGTTAGGGTTTAAGGTTTGAAGAATTAGGGCTAGGAAAATTTAGAAATAGAAACTAGGTGTAGGTTTGTTTAGGGTTTAGATTTTTAAGGCTTGAGCAAAAGATCACCCCCAAGTGGAACATGATGATAGCTAGGAGTCACATGAGATGATGTGGAAGAGAATAGCAAGAAAAGAAAAAGAAAGGGAATGAGGGACTAGGCCTCATATGGTGCATGCATGGAGAATAAAAATTAAGAAGAAACGTTATACATGAGCCCATGAGGAAGGTGGAGTGGTAAGAGATGTTTTCCACAAATATAGGATCCATTAAAACCAAAGAAAAACCAAAGGAGAGGAAGGTGGTGAAGAATTGTGCATGGCCCATGCAAAATAATAATGCCATTATTTATTTTGTGACAACAATGATAATATGATGGCATTATTCTTATGCATTTCCAAGAAATGGAATAAAGCCAAGCAAAGGAATTTTAAAGGACTAGATCCACCCTATTGCCCATGAGCTAGATAAAACCAAAATAAAGACAATCAAGCTCACGAACTAGTAGGATGGTGGAATTATAAAGTGGTGGAAAAGAAAGGTGATGGAATTGAAATAAAAGATATTCCCCCAACTCAACTTGGGCATTTGAACAATATATCAATAACCAAATACAATATCAAGAGGCAAATACAATTAATAATGCATATGAGAGAAAAACCAAAAGAAAGAGAGTTTTATATGATGCTCAAATGCAAGGTGGCATGATGACATGAGCATGATATAATTATGATGCAACAATAATATATATGAAGTAGCCAATATCTTACTAGGACAAGTAGCATTACAATTGTTAGACAATTGGGATGCTACAACTCTCCCCCACTAAACAGGAATCTCGCCCCGAAATTCTAGGAAGAAGAAGACTCAAAGAGGGTAGGATACTTGGCACGGAGCTCATCTTCACGTTCCCAGGTGGCTTCATCAACGGAATGGTGCGACCACTGCACCTTGCAGAACTTGATGGACTTGTTGCGAGTCCTTCTTTCTACGACTTCAAGAATTTTTGTGGGGTGTTCTTGATAAGACAGGTCTTCTTGGAGATTAATGAGTTCATGGTCCACGGTCCTGCCGGGATCCTTGAAGCACTTCTTGAGTTGAGAGATGTGAAAAACATCATGGACTTTGAGTTGCTCAGGGAGCTCAAGAGCATAAGCAACTTCTCCTCTTCTTCCACGAATTTTGAAAGGACCGATGTATCTAGGAGCTAGCTTTCCTTTGATACCAAAGCGATGCGTGCCTCTCATGGGAGTGACACGAAGGTAAACAAGATCAACAGGGACATACTCCCTGTCCGTGTGCTTTCTGTCATAATTGCTCTTCTGGCGACTTTGAGCAATCTTCACGTTTTCAAGAATGATGTGAACTTTCTCCTCCGCTTGAGTTACAATGTCGGGCCCAAACAATATTCTTTCACCTGCGCCCGACCAACCAATCGGAGTTTTGCATTTGCGACCATAGAGAGCCTCAAATGGTGCCATCTTTAGACTTTTCTGGAAGCTGTTGTTGTAAGAGAATTCAGCATAAGGAAGACATTCTTCCCACTTCATGCCGAAAGAGATAACGCAAGCACGGAGCATATCTTCTAGAATCCGATTGATCCTTTCAACTTGTCCTTACGACTGAGGGTGGTAAGCTGTGCTGAAATTTAGTTTTGTTCCCAAAGCATTTTGGAAACTTCCCCAGAACTTGGAAGTGAAGATGCTTCCATGGTCTGAACTGATTTCAAGAGGAACTCCATACAGAGAGACAATTTTGTTGATATAGAGCTCAGCCAACTGAATTGCAGAAATTGTTTCCTTGACTGGAAAGAAGTGAGCTACTTTGGAAAGCCTGTCAATGACAACAAAGATTGCATTGTGGCCCTTCTGCGACCTTGGAAAACCAGTGATGAAGTCCATCTCTACTTTCTCCCATTTCCATTCCAGAGGCTTCAATGGCTGTAGAAGACCAGAAGGTTTCTGATGGACAGCTTTAACTCTGCGACAAACATCACACTCCGAGACATACTTGGCACAATATCGTTTCAAACCAGGCCACCAATATTGTGTTTTCAAGTCCATGTACATCTTAGTGCTTCCAGGGTGGATAGAAAGAACAGAATCATGCGCCTCCTTGAGAACTTGCTCTCTTAAACCTGGGTAGTTCGGAACAAACATCCGGTGTTCAAAGAAAAGAGTGCCTTGGTCATCTACGTGAAAAGACTCACACTTTGGAAGTTGAATGTTGGAGATGATCTTTTTAGTGTAAGGATCCCCAAGGTGAATGGAACGGACCTTTTCTTCCAAGAGAGGTGTTGCTAGAAGGTTCAGAAGATACCCTTGATGCACAATTTCAAGGTTTAGCTTGCGGAATTCCTCGCACAAGAGAGGCTGTTGTTGTTCCACCATGAGGTTGTTGACATAAGCTTTTCGGCTGAGAGCATCTGCCATGACATTGGCTTTGCCCGGGGTGTAGTTGATGGTCAAATCGAAATCATTGATTGTTTCAATCCACCTCCTCTGACGAAGGTTGAGATCAGGCTGTGTGAAGATATACTTCAGACTCTTGTGATCAGAAAAGATCTCACAACGGTTGCCCAGCAAGTAATGCCTCCATACTTTCAAAGCAAAGACAACTGCTGCGAGTTCGAGGTCATGTGTAGGATAGTTGATCTCATGCGTCTTCAATTGACGAGATGCATAAGCAACAACTTGCTTTTCTTGCATAAGGACCGCACCCAATCCTTGCAACGAAGCATCACAGAAAATCTGGAAAGGCTTTGATGTATCTGGAGGAACTAAGACTGGTGTGGAAGTGAGCTTCTCTTTGAGTGTTTCAAAGCTTGCTTGACATGCAGGAGTCCAAAGATATTTCTTGCCTTTCTTGAGGAGATCGGTAAGAGGCTTCGCAATCTTCGAGAAGTTTTGAACGAAGCGACGGCAGTAACTAGCCAAGCCAAGGAAACTTCGGACTTCTTTGACATTTATGGGTGGAAGCCAGTCCATAATTGTCTTAATAGTTTCTGGGTTGACGGCAATGCCCTTAGCAGAGATGACGTGACCAAGGTAGGTGACTTGAGGCAGCCAGAATTCACATTTGGAGAACTTTGCATACATGCGGTTCTCACGAAGCTTGTTTAGGACACATCGAAGGTGTTCTTCATGTTCTTCTTTTGACTTAGAATAGACTAGAATGTCATCCAGATAGACCACAACGAACTTATCAAGATACTCCATAAAAACCGAGTTCATAAGCCTCGAGAAGGTGGCAGGTGCATTGGTGAGACCGAAAGACATGACCGTGTACTCATACAGGCCATAGCGGGTAGTGAAAGCTGTTGTGGGAACATCTTCCTTGCGAATCTTGATTTGATGATAACCACTTCTCAAATCAAGCTTAGAGAATACCACAGCTCCAGCTAGTTGATCGAAGAGATCATTAATCCGCGGAAGGGGATATTTATTCTTGATGGTTTTAGCATTGAGTGCCCGATAGTCAACACAAAGTCTATCAGTCTTGTCTCGCTTCTTCACAAAGATGGTTGGACTACCCCAAGAAGAAGTACTGTGCTGAATGAAACCCAACTTCTCTTGTTCATCCAAGTGACGCTTAAGTCCAGCCAACTCAGCAGGACCCATTTTATAAGGCCGCTTGGAGATAGGAGCGGTGCCAGGTTCAAGTTCAATGACAAACTCAACCTCACGATCCGGAGGCATACCTGGCAACTCTTCAGGAAAAACATCTGGAAACTCACAAACTACAGGAACACTCTGAATACCTTCCATAGCATCATCATTCAGAGCCGCCAAAGAATAAAGCTGAATTGCAGGAGTCACACTTGGAGAATAGACTATATGGCCTTCAGGAATTTTCAGAGAAACCGAACGTTCAGCACAATCAATCACAGCTGCATTTGCTGTCAACCAATCCATTCCCAAGATAACATCAATATTAGAATTGCCTAGAACAATGAAGGAAGCCGGAAAATAAGAACCACCAATCTCAATTTGATTGCCATGGCTGATCTTAGTGGATAACAATCTTGCCCCGGGAGAAAGAACCATTAACTTTTTATCCAGCTGGTATATAACAAGCTCATGCTCATTTGCAAATTTGTGAGAAACGAAAGAATGTGAAGCACCAGAATCAAACAAAACTCGTGCAGGAACTGAGTTAACGGGAAGCATACCCATGACAACTCCAGGTGCATGCTCAGCTTGAGCGACATTGACACAGTTGGCACGAGCAACCGTAGACCCCGGCTTAGTGTTGATGTTGAGAGCCCGAGGTGGAGGTGCACGAATCATAGGAGCACTTGCCGCAGGTCTTGGAGATGGTGGTGGAAGAGCTTTGTTGTTCATTGGACAATTCCAGTGCTGATGCCCAGTGTTTCCACAAGTATAGCAAGCACCAGGTGGACGTGGAGCAACGTAGCCAGGGACTCCGCCAGGCGCTCCAGGGTAGTTGTGGTTGTAGCTCCTGGGAGCCGCAGTGAAGGAGTTTGGTGGCCTTGGTGTGTAGCTTGAAGGTCTTGGTGGAGCAGGGAGCGACGGTGGGGTGTTAGGAACCCAGACACGACGCTTAGAAGGAGCTGTCATAGCAAAAGAGCTTGCTGTATCACGGCTGTGTTTCTTTGACTCCTCAAACACTTGCCTACTTGCTTCTTCCTGCAGAGCTGTGTGCTGAAGTTCCAGGAAAGATGCCGGCCTTGCATGAGTGATAGCATATTTGATGGAAGCATTGAGGCCTTGCCGAAACCTCTTTTGCTTCTTCTTGTCATCAGAGATCTCATCGCCACCATAACGAGACAGGTTCATGAAGTTTCTGATGTAGGTGTTGACATTGTCAGTGCCCTGCTTGAGGCTGAGAAACACTTCCTTCATCCTTTCCATGACAATTTCTGACAGATATTGCTCTTTGAAAGCAGCAGTGAACCGCTCCCAAGTAGGCTGAAAACCAGAAAGATCTGCCTTGAGGTAATTTTCCCACCAGAGAGCTGCATCTCCCTTCAGAAGGTGAGTAGCACACTTGACCCATTCTTGCTCGGGAACATCCGCAGTCATTAGCAACCTTGACACTTCATGAAGCCAATCATCCGCATCAAGTGGCTGATCAGACACCTCAAATTGGCGTGGGTTGAACTTGAGAAAACTCTTGATGTCTCCTCGCTTGGGAGGTGGAGGTAGCAGAGCAAACTCATTCCTCCTCACACTTTCCTCGAAGCGCTGCTGGTTCTGCTCCATAGTGCCCAAAGCATTTGCTATACTTGCCAAAGCAGCCCCGAGTTCAGGTGGTATATCCTCCTCAGAACGGCGTGGTGGTGCCATCCTGTGATTGATATAAAACACAAGTCAGTACTATAATGGAGAATGATAATAATCCAAAATAGTACCAAAATGGAATTAATCAAGATTAAAGAATGCAATTCACTGAGGTGATATTAAAATATCAACAAAGTTCAAGGCAACTAGAAGATATTAAGCATAACACACACGACTGAACAAGGAGTGTGGTATACAAACTAACAAAGA